>JARQOD010000008.1:108274081-108313395 GCA_033576555.1 Oophaga sylvatica | reverse complement strand
CCTGTTACGGAATATAACTACTATTAATATGCCCCTATGTACAAGAATATAACTACTATAATACTGCCTCCTATGTACAGGAATATATCTACTATAATACTGCTCCTGTGTACAGGAATATTACTCCTATATTACTGCTCCAATATACAAGATTAACTACTATAATACTGCTCCAATATACAAGAATATAACTACTATAATACTGCTCTTGTGTACAGGAATATAAATACTATAATAACTGCTCCCTATGCACAAGAATATAACTACTATAATACTGCCTCCTATGTACAGAATTTTAACTCTATAATACTGCTCTTGTGTACAGGAATATAAACTACTATAATACTGCTCCTAAGTACAAGAATATAACTACTATAATTCTGCTCCCTATGTACAAGAATATAACTACTATAATACTGCTCCCTATGTACAAGAATATAACTACTAGAATACTGCTCCAATATACAAGAATATAACTACTATAAGGCCGGAGTCAGACACAACGTATAAAAAATCTGTCCGATTTTGTCTGCCGAGAATCGCACAAATGTTCTCTTTATGGTGATCCTTATGTAATCCGTTTTCAATGCGATAATGCAATTTCCTTGCATCTAAGTATCCGTGTGACATCAGTATGGCATCCTATGGCTTTTCATTTCTCAATGCTTTTCCCCTTTGAATTTAATGGCTCAATGGGCTGTAATGAGGAAAATGTGTGTGTATTTATCGCAAGTCACACTGATGGTCCGTGTGGTGTCCGTTTTTTTCTCGCACCCATAGACCTGCATTGGCGAGACTTGGCCGATATACGCTGCAAATCGCAGCATGCTGCGATTTCACTCGCACGTATAATACGGACGAGAATAAATCAGATGATAGGAGCTGCACCATATGATTAACATTGGTGCAATGCGATGTTTTATTCTACGGTGGTGTGACTCTGGCCTAATATTGCTCTGTGTACAGGAATATAACTACTATAAGGCCGGAGTCAGACACAACGTATAAAAAATCGGTCCAATTTTGTCTGCTGAGAATCGCACCAATGTTCTCCGTATGGTGATCCGTATGTAATCCGTTTGCAATGCGATGATGCGATTTCCTCGCATCTGGTGTATCCATGTGACATCTGTATGGCATCCGTATGTCATGCGTATGGCTTTACATTTCTCACTGATTTTCCCCATTGAATTTAATGGCTTAATGGGCTTAAATTAGGAAAATGTGTGTGTATTTCTCGCAAGTCACACTGATGGTCTGTATGGTGTCCGATATTTTTTCTCGCACCCATAGACTTGCATTGGCGAGACTCGGCTGATATACACGTACAATTGCCGCATGCTGCGATTTCACTCGCCACATAGAATACGACTGAGAAAAAAAACGGTGATATGAGCTGCCCCATAGATTAACAGTGGTCCAAGTGCCATGCGATGTTTTCTCCCGTAGCACTTATCTGTATTCAACGCTAGTGTGACTCCGGGCTATTATGCTCCTGTGTACAGGAATATAACTACTATGAGGCTACAGTATATGCACACGTTCAGGAATCTTTGCAGAAAATTCCTGAGAAAAACGGACTTTTTCCCAGGAAATCCGCATGCGTTTTTACCGCGATTTTTTCCTGAACATTCTAGGTCAATAATATAGTGGGAAATACGCAAATTTACCGCAAAAATAATGAACATGCTGCGTTTTTTTACCGCGATGCATTTTTTGCATGGAAAAAATGCACCATGTGCACAAAAATTGCAGAATGCATTTTGAATATAGGATGCTTACTGCATGCGTTTTTTAAGCATTTTTTCCCGCGAAAAAAACGCAAAAAATCCTGAACGTGTGCACATAGCCTAATACTGCTCCTGTGAACAGGAATATAGCTACTATAAGGCTGGGTTCACATTGCGCTAATGGCAATGCGCTGACAGCATCGTTACATAGTGGCACTAACACCATGTAACGGATGCGTTAGCACACCCATAGACTGCCATATGTAGCGCATCGCTAACGCATGTCATAATCAGCATGCGTTAGCGATGTGCCGTCATTCTGTGACAAACCCTCGGACGCGGTCTGCAGCGTTCGGGGGTCCGTCACCGCTAGCACAGATGGAGCATCTGCGCTAGCGTGATCGCATAACGCGATCTTTAAAAGGCACTTGCGTTAGCGCAATCCGTTTAACGCATGTGTTGAGTGGACTGCACTAACGCAATGTGAACCTAGCCTAAGGCTGGAGACACACTAGCAATTTAAAAATCAGTCCGATTTTGATAAAGGACGGACGAGTTTAATGCAAGTGTCATGCGTTTTTTATGCGAGTACAATCCGATTTTTCACACCTAGCATCTCCTCATTCACCAGTAGTTTACAGCCGGGACAGTCGCATCTTGGCACCGTCCTGGTTGTAAACTGTATATCCCCAGATATGGATTACAGCGTGGGCCAGAACGATGAACAGGTATGGTATATTGTTGGTTTATTATTTTATGTTTATTACAGGAGATCGAGGGCATCGGGGAATTAGGTGATTTTGTAAGTATGGTTTAATTTAGCATAATAAAGGAGTCTGTTTCTTTATTTCAATAAAACAAATTTTTTCAGGGTGTCTGTGTTTTTTTACAATTTGACTATGGGATTAGTAATAGGTGTGTCTTATTACTAACCCCCCAACTATTACCCCATATGCCGCCGCTACAGGGCAGTAGGAAGAGCAAGGCTATGTGCCAGAATTGGTGCATTTAGCAGATGGGCCTTTTCTGGGGCGGCTGAGAGATGATATCATTAGCCAGGAGGGGGGCAGTATCCATGGCCCCTTCTAGGCTAATAATATCAGCCTCAGCTGTCTAATAGCTATTGCTGGCTATAAATTATAGGGGGATCCCACACCATTTTTTTCCGATAATTTTTTATTAATTACATACATGTCCCATAATTTGCACACACACTATACTAATTGTATTGGTCACTGACATCTATATATCTAACTGTTCTGCATCTATTTACTATATGTAAACCCTGTCTTATGTCCTGTTAGCTCTTGCACTGATTTTACAGAAGCCGACAAATGAATTACCGGCTTTTCTTCTATCTCTCTATACAATATAAATACTATATATATATATATATTATGTGTCACTGACATCTATGTATATATATATATAGACACCTATTCTATGTGTATATTTCTATTCTATTCTTTTCATTATAACCTGTCAGTGTGATTTTACTGTAGCCACATATGAATTGCTGGCTTTTCAAAGGACACCGGTGCGTAAAAATCGCACAGCACTCACATGGTACGACTGCTGTGCGATTTTTTTAGCGCACCCATTGACTTCTATTGCGGGATGCAATCCGATTTTTGGAAAAAAAAAGCCGCAGATGAACACACCATCATAGATTAACATTGGTCCAAATCCAATCCGATTTTTTAATCGGATTGAATTCGTCCGATTTCATCGCAAGTGGCATGAGCCCTAATACTGCTTCTAGCTGAGAGGTTGTGTGTTTGTAGCTCTCCTGATGTCTGGAGAAAGCCCAGGGTGTTATGTTTCGGTAGCTGAGGAGTGCAGGTAAAAAAGGCAATACACCAGAGCAGTTGGAATCTATGAGATTGCAGTACCCTGACTAACCCCACAACTAGAGGCAGCCGTGGAGCGTTCCTACGTTGGTCCTAGACGCCTCGTCACAGCCTGAGAAACTAACTACACCTAAAGATAGAAATAGGAAAGCTATCTGCCCCGGAGCAGAACCCAAAGATAATAGAAAGCCCCCAAACAAGTAATGGCGGTTAGACAAGAAGAAATACTGACACAGAAAGAAAATAGTATGAGCAAACGCTGGGGCCCAAACTAACTAAATAGAAAAGGATAGGAAGGGTACTTACTGCAATCCCAGAAAACCCTGAAAAGCACCAACTCTACTAATTTCAAAATCACCTGAGATCACACGACCTCTACCACCTAAATTAGTTCTCTGGTGTAACAAAATCAAAACAGCAGCCACTGAAAAAACTGGAAAAAGCAAAAGTACAAACATCAGTGGCTGAACTAAACTGAGAGGGCAAAAGCCCCCGAAGGGGACCCAGAAGGCCCCAAAGATGTGCAGGACAAAATGCAAAAATATAGTACAAAAACAAAAAGAAGAAAAATGTCTTATCTGTTAGCAGGAGATGCAGACAGGACACAGCAGGCTACAAGGGAAACAGGAATGAAGGATTCAGACCAGAACAATTGATCACCGGCAACCCTGATGGGAAGGTGACTCCCTTATATAAGACCAGTCAGTAACACCTGATTCCAGTCCTCACAATCTTCACTGAACAGACCAGTACCGCTTGTAACCACCAGAGGGAGTCTCTGCTCAGAACTCATCTCAAACCCATTCACAACAGTACCCCCCCCCTTGATAAGGGGTCACCGAACCCTCATTAGAGCAACCAGGTCGGTCAGGATGAGTTCTATGATACGCACGGATGAGCCTCCTAGCATGGATGTCCGAAGCAAACACCCAAGAATTGTCTTCCTGACCATAACCTCTCCACTTAACCAAATAATGGAGTTTCGTCTAGAAAAACGAGAATCTAATATTTTCTCAACCACATACTCCAGATTGCCCTCAACCAAAACAGGGTCAGGAGGCACAGCAGCAGGAACCACTGGCTCAACAAACCTCTTCAACAAGGACTTGTGGAACACGTTATGGATCTTAAATGTCCCTGGAAGAAGCAAACGAAAAGAAACAGGATTAGAATCTCAATGATCTTATAAGGTCCAATGAACCTAGGCTTAAATTTAGGAGATGCTACTCTCATAGGAATATTCTTTGAGGACAACCAGACCAAGTCCCCCACTTTAAACCGAGGACCATCAGTCCTATGCCGGTTAGCAAACCACTGGGCCTTCTCCTGAGAGAGGGACAACCTCTCCACTACCTGGTCCCAAATCTGTTGCATACGCTCCACAACAGAGTCAAACACCTGGACAGACAGAAGCCTCCGTCTGTCCTGAAGAAAATCGAGGGTGAAACCCAGAATTACAGAAAAACGGAGACATCAAAGTGGCAGAGCTAGCCCTATTATTAAGAGCAAACTCAGCCAAAGGTAAAAAGAGACCCAGTCATCCTGATCAGCAGACACAAAGCATCTAAGATAAGTCTCCAATGTCTGGTTTGTTCTCTCAGTTTGACCATTGGTCTGAGGATGAAATGCCGAGGAGAAAGACAATTGAACACCCAGTTTAGAACAAAAAGTCTCCAAAATCTGGAAACAAACTGGACTCCTCTGTCAGACACAATGTTCTCAGGAATGCCGTGTAAACGAACCACGTGCTGAAGGAACAACGGCACCAATTCAGAGGAGGAAGGCAACTTAGGTAATGGCACAATATGTATCATTTTGGAAAACCTATCACAAATTACCCAGATGGTGGTCATTCTCTGAGAAACAGGAAGGTCGGAAATGAAATCCATAGAGATATGGGTCCGTGGTCTCTTGGGCACAGGCAATGGCATCAACAAACCACTAGAGCGAGAGCAAGGCTTGGAGCGAGAGCAAGTCCCGCAGGACTGCACAAATTCCCTGACATCACGAGACAAGGTAGGCCACCAAAAGGACCGACTAACCAAGTCTCTGGTACCAAAAATTCCGGGATGCCCAGCCAATGCGGAACAATGAATCTCAGACATCACACTCTTTTTCCACTGGTCCGGGACAAACAATTTTCCAACAGGGCAGCACTCGGGCCTATCCTCCTGACACCCCTCCAGGGCAAGTCTCAAATTGGGCGAGATGGCGGAAAGAACTACACCCTCTTTCAAAATAACAGAAGGATCAGATAACTCAGGAGAGTCCGCAAGGAAACTCCTCGAGAGGGCATCCGCCTTAACATTCTTAGTGCCAGGAAGAAAGGAAACCACAAAATTAAAACGTGTGAAAAACAAGGCCCACCTGGCCTGTCTAGGATTGAGTCGCTTGGCAGATTCCAGATAGACCAGATTCTTATGGTCCGTAAGGACCACCACCTGATGTTTGGCTCCTCCAGCCAATATCTCCACTCTTCAAAAGCCCACTTCATGGCCAATAACTCCCAATTACCCACGTCATAATTACGTTCAGTAGGAGAAAAATTTCGAGAGAAAAAGGCACAAGGGTTAATTTTAGAGGTCTCTGGATCTTTTTGGGACAAAACGGCACCTGCCCCAATTTCAGAGGCATCAACCTCCACCTGAAATGGCAGAGAAACATCAGGCTGCCGTAGAACAGGAGCAGAAGTGAATCTCTGCTTAAGTTCCTGAAACGCAGAGACTGCCTCAGGAGGCCAATTCACCAATCAGAACCCTTTCTGGTCAAATCAGTTAATGGTTTAACAATAACCGAGAAATTACCAATAAATTTACGATAAAAATTGGCAAACCCAAAAATCTCTGAAGAGCCTTTAATGAAGTAGGTTGGACCCAATCACAGATGGCCTGAACCTTGACGGGTCCATTTCAATAACAGATGGGGACAAAATGAATCCCAGAAATGAGATCCTCTGTACGCCAAAAAGACACTTTGATCCCTTCACATACAGAGCATTCTCTCTCAAAATCTGGAACACAGTTCGAACATGTTTCACATGAGAGTCCCAGTCATTAGAAAAAATCAAGATATCATCCAAATAAACAATCAGAAATTTGTCCACAAAATCCTGAAAATGTCATTCATGAAGGACTGGAAGACGGAAGGAGCATTAGTGAGCCCAAAGGGCATCACTAGGTACTCAAAATGCCCTTCAGGGGTATTGAATGCCGTCTTCCATTCATCCCCGTGCTTAATGCGAATAAGGTTATACGCCCCCTGAGGTCAAGCTTGGTAAACCAAGTAGCGTTTTTCACCCTGGAAAACAGGTCAGAAATCAAGGGTAACGGGTATTGATATTTCACAGTAATATTGTTCAAGAGACGATAATCAATACACGGCCTTAATGAACCATCTTTTTTGGCCACAAAGAAAAAACCGGCACCTAAGGGTGAAGAGGATGGTCTGATATGACCCTTCTCCAATGATTCCTTGATATAAGACCGCATAGCGTCATGTTCAGGTACAGACAAGTTAAAAAGGCGACCTTTAGGGAATTTACTACCCGGCACTAATTCAATAGCGAAGTCATAGCTCCTATGGGGAGGCAAGGATGCAGATTTACTTTCGCTAAACACATCAGAAAAATCAATCAAAAAGTCAGGAACATCTGAGCCTGAGGGGAGGCAGAAAAAACAGGAGTGTTGGTATTAACACATTGGCAGCCCCAACTGGTTACAGACACAGATTTCCAATCCAAAACAGGATTATGAGACTGTAACCAAGGGAAACCCAGCACGATAATGTCATGCAGATTATACAGAACCAAAAATTTGCAGCACTACCTGGTGATCAGGTTCAACCCTCATTATCACCTGAGTAGAAAACTGGGGTTTATTCTCAGCCAAAGGGGTAGAATCGATCCCCAGTAGGGGAATAGACTTCTGTAGGGGTATCAAGGGAAACCCACAACGTTTAGCAAAATCATAATCCATCAGGTTAATAGCTGCTCCAGAATCAACGAAAGCCTGAGCAGAAAATGAGGACAGAGAGCATATCAGAGTGACAGTTAATAAAAACTTAGTCTGAACACTACCCAAGACAACTGAGCGTGCAAAACGTCTTCCCCGCTTAGGGCAGACTGAAATAGCATGAGAGGCATCACCACAGTAGAAACATAACCCATTGCGCTTTCGAAACTCATGACGCTGTGCCCCAGACACCACTCTATCACACTGCATGGGTTCAGAAGCTGGTTCACAAGGCAACACCATTCCACGCATACTTCTCCGCTCACGCAAACGTCTGTCAATTTGAATCGCTAATGACACAGAATCATCGAGACCAGAGGGGACAGGGAATCCCACCATAACATCCTTTACATCATCTGACAGACCCTTCC
Organism: Oophaga sylvatica; assembly: GCA_033576555.1. Taxonomy (NCBI): domain Eukaryota; kingdom Metazoa; phylum Chordata; class Amphibia; order Anura; family Dendrobatidae; genus Oophaga; species Oophaga sylvatica. The sequence continues at coordinate 108,305,434 of JARQOD010000008.1, read as the reverse complement.
GGAAAAGGGCTGCCAAAGTGTCGTCATTCCATTTGGTCAGGACTGCCCACCTACGGAATCTCTGACAGTATAACTCAGCGTCATAAGGCCCCTGATTTAATGCCAACAAGGCTTTTTCAGCTTGATCAGTGACATTAGGCTCATCGTACAATAACCCCAAAGCCTGAAAAAATGCATCAACATCACTCAAAACAGGATCCCCAGGTGTCAGGGAAAAAGCCCAATCCTGAGGATCGCCGCGCAGAGAGAGAGATGATAATTTGAACCTGCTGCGCTGCGTTCCCTGAGGACTTAGATTTTAAGGCAAAAAACAATTTACAATTATTTTTGAAATTCTGAAACTTAGCTCGATCCCCAAAAACAAATCTGGCATGGGGATCCTAGGTTCCACAACAGGCAACCTAGCAAGATATGCAGCAATACTCTGAACCTCAGTGGCAAGCTGATCCACACGGCCAGACAACCGTGCAAACTCCATTGAGAGAAAAGATCCTCCCCAGCACCCAGAGATACAGAGGGAAAAAAAAAATGCAACAAATAGAAAAATATCTCTGACAACTCTGACAACCTTTTTTCTTTCACAATATTTTTTCCCTTCTGTGAGTACCATACAATTTTCAATTTTTAGGCCGGTGATACTGTTATGTTTCGGTAGCTGAGGAGTGCAGGTAAAAAAGGCAATACACCAGAGCAGTTGGAATCTATGAGATTGCAGTACCCTGACTAACCACCACAACTAGAGGCAGCCGTGGAGCGTTCCTACGTTGGTCCTAGACGCCTCGTCACAGCCTGAGAAACTAACTACACCTAAAGATAGAAATAGGAAAGCTATCTGCCCCGGAGCAGAACCCCAAAGATAATAGAAAGCCCCCAAACAAGTAATGGCGGTTAGACAAGAAGAAATACTGACACAGAAAGAAAATAGTATGAGCAAACGCTGGGGCCCAAACTAACTAAATAGAAAAGGATAGGAAGGGTACTTACTGCAATCCCAGAAAACCCTGAAAAGCACCAACTCTACTAATTTCAAAATCACCTGAGATCACACGACCTCTACCACCTAAATTAGTTCTCTGGTGTAACAAAATCAAAACAGCAGCCACTGAAAAAACTGGAAAAAGCAAAAGTACAAAGATCAGTGGCTGAACTAAACTGAGAGGGCAAAAGCCCCCGAAGGGGACCCAGAAGGCCCCCAAAGAAGTGCAGGACAAAATGCAAAAATATAGTACAAAAACAAAAAGAAGAAAATGTCTTATCTGTTAGCAGGAGATGCAGACAGGACACAGCAGGCTACAAGGGAAACAGGAATGAAGGATTCAGACCAGAACAATTGATCACCGGCAACCCTGATGGGAAGGTGACTCCCTTATATAAGACCAGTCAGTAACACCTGATTCCCAGTCCTCACAATCTTCACTGAACAGACCAGTACCGCTTGTAACCACCAGAGGGAGTCTCTGCTCAGAACTCATCTCAAACCCATTCACAACACCAGGGCTCCACAAGCAAGGCCCAGGCTTCCCGGCTCAGTTTGTGGTTAGAAATCCTAAAGTTATTTTGGAAGGACAGAGGGAACGTTATGGCAGTGTTTCCTGTGTGATGAGAAACGATGATGGAAAGAACATAATTTCAGAAAAGAATGAAGAATGTGTTGCAGAAAAAAAGTAAACGTTTGGTGAAACCACCTGCAGGTGATCAGCGCAGGCAGAGGAGAGCGTCTCTGGAGACACAGACCATTCAGGAGAATCTGTGGTGAAACTGGCCGACCACATGCAATCTGGGAGCAACCAGAAAGCTGTAAAGACCAAGGAAGAACCATCAGAAGAGGCTTCATGGTGCCGCTAGTGAAACTCTGGGACCTGGACTCCAATCTGGAGATCCTAACCCGCAAGCAGTGACCACAGCAGCAGGTCAGGAGCCACAGACACTTGTGCCATTGATAAGAGGAGAGAAAACTAGTGAGAGACCTTCCTGTGCACAGCAGTTCCAGGGAAGACCAGTATTACAGCCAGCAAGTTTTGTTTTTTTTTGAGGAAGGAAATTTGTTCAAAAAAGATGCATCAAGTGTGCCACCACAAGGCCCAGCAGTAAGTACTCTTAAGCAAAACTGTGGTCTTAAAATAGTGCACGTCATGGTGTACCAGATTTAATTGTGCAGGACAATGTGGGCACTTCTGTGTGGGACAATGTAGACTCTGCTGTGCTGGATATCCCGCTGATGACTCTACTGACATTACTATAGAGCAGGGGTCTCAAACTGCATTCCTCGAAGGCCGCAAACTGTGCGTGTTTTCAAGATTTCCTTAGCATTGCACTAGGTGCTGGAATCATTATCTGTGCAGGTGATTAAATTACCACCTGTGCAATACAAGGAAATCCTGAAAACATGACCTGTTTGTGGCCCTTGAGGACTGCAGTTTGAAACCTCTGCTATAGAGGATGATGGTGAAGAGGGTGCAGAACACTGTAATGTATAGGACCCCCCATTAGTTACTGGAGGAGTGGCGGCCCCCCATAGTGCCAGTCAGTAGCCCCGGCAGGAGAGTTGCCCTGGTGGTGGTTCTTCTGGTAATGCCTGGAGCCGTGGGTCACCTTTTTCATCAGACAGCGGTTTTTCCTGCACCGTTATCAGGCTGTTGGTATGATTCTACAGATATTCTTAGTTCTTACTCTTTATAGCCCTCAGTATTACAGACGAGTGATGTGCACCTTTTGATGACTCCTTGGCCCTGCGCTGTATTTGTACATATGATGCCTTTCGTTGAAGGTTCTATTATAATATCCGATATTTTAGATGACGGATAATTAGGTCGGAGCGATGCTACTAGCTGACGAGGCGATCCCCACTCAGGAGGAGGCGTATGGATGGAGTCTGATCTGTGTCTTCATGGTGGAGTTTAATGAGCGCCTGCTCCAGGTCACGGTGCTCCTGCACGTTGCATTTGGCTGGAAATTGCCTTTAACATTCAGACATAATTGTGTGCCATTTCCTCCCTTTGTATGTGGTGATTTGCCAGGACGTCTGTTGGTCTTTTAATGTGACCCAACATAAAACCCTATTAAATCTAGATGGACGTAGTTAATGTTTGATATGTGCTCCAAATTCCTTCTTTTAACAAGCCGAAAAAGGGTTATAATGAAACCTACAATATAATGTATTGTATTTGTATCACAAAGTCCTTCCCATAATAGGCGGATGAGTTACATGTGATAGTGGTCAGCCCCTGTAATGCCAGGAAAGGTGTGTTATCAGCATGTACCCAGGGGGAGATCTGCCTTCTCTTAATCTCTTCTTTTCATCTTTAACCCTTGGTTAGGTTTGAACATTTTGTAGCCTTTAGTATTTTAGCTAATAGTTGCTGATCGTTGTAGTATCAAATTTGTAAAGGAGGGAATGAAAGTAAAGACGTGACAGTTTTGTGCTTGAATAGTAAATATACAGGTTTCCCACAGCAGCGCAGAGTATTTCAGCAGATAATTCTGCCTTCCCTTTTTTACTGATGACCTGTTTACTTTTAGGATTTAGTGGACAAGGAAAAGGTTGTGTGTAACATGGACAGTGTTTATATGGGGAGACAAGTGGAAATCGCAGCCCGAGATTGCATGTCAGAAAGAGCAGCTTCTCGCAGCACAGTGTATTTAAGCAGAGGACATTGTTGGTGGCTATAATTACGTTTCCTTAATTAATCCTGTTACTTCTTGAAAGCATTGCAAAAAAATATATATGGAAATCATGTGTTCTCGAACGGAGCCAGCGGATCTGTGAGCGGACGCCCTGCTATGGGACCATAGAACAGACCCCTCTTCTATTATACTGCACCTCTACAAATGGCAGCTCAGTAATGATGTGTTTTGCGCTGTGGGCCCTGAACAACCTTGTTAAAGCTCTGATTTATGCACGATCCCCAATACTAAGAGCAGCGAGGCTGGAGAAACGTGCAATCATTCCTCTATATTGTAAGGTTGTGTTTTCATTCTCATTGTTATTCACCTGAAACAAGTAAAAAGTTGCCCAGTCCTCGATCTGACAGCTCTCACTAGATTGAAATTCTTCATATTTCTGCTGCAAGATATTGAAAAATTGCTGGCTGGTCAAGGACGACGAGCAAAACAATTTCTCTGAGTGTTTCAGCTCCTATTCTGTACTATGTCTAAAGGTTAACATTATGGAAAGACCAGACAATTTCCAAAAACTTCAAGCCCTCAACGTGTGGAGTATGAGGCCCATCACATGGCCAGACTATACAGTGTATCATGTACAGCTATTATATATACAGTACCATGTAATCTATAACGCCAGACTATATCCAGTACCATGTAACCTATAGAGTGTGTGTATGTGTGTGTGTGTTATATATTATATATATATATATATATATATATATATATATACAGTACAGACCAAAAGTTTGGACACACCTCATTCAACGATTTTTCTGTATTTTCATGACTGTGAAAATTGTAGAATCACACTGAAGGCATCAAAACTATGAATTAACATATGTGGAATTATACATTACACTTTACAAAAAAGTGTGAAACAACTGAAAATATGTCTTATATTCTAGGTTCTTCAAAGTAGCCACCTTTTGCTTTGATTACTGCTTTGCACGCAGAAAAGGTGAACGGATGGACTTTACATGCCTGGTTCCCACCGTGAAGCATGGAGGAGGAGGTGTGATGGTGTGGGGATGCTTTGCTGGTGACACTGTTGGGGATTTATTCAAAATTGAAGGCATACTGAACCAGCATGGCTACCACAGCATCTTGCAGCAGCATGCTATTCCATCCGGTTTGCGTTTAGTTGGACCATCATTTATTTTTCAACAGGACAATGACCCCAAACACACCTCCAGGCTGTGTAAGGGCTATTTGACCAAGAAGGAGAGTGTTGGGGTGCTACGTCAGATGACCTGGCCTCCACTGTCACCATACCTGAACCCAATCAAGATGGTTTGGGGTGAGCTGGACCTCTCACCGCTTCAATTTTGAATAATCCCCAACAGTGTCACCAGCAAAGCATCCCCGCACCATCACACCACCTCCTCCTTGCTTCACGGTGGGTACTAGGCATGTAGAATCCATCCGTTCACCTTTTCTGCGTGCAAAGTAGTAATCAAAGCAAAAGGTGGCTACTTTGAAGAACCTAGAATATAAGACATATTTTCAGTTGTTTCACACTTTTTTGTAAAGTGTAATGTATAATTCCACATATGTTAATTCATAGTTTTGATGTCTTCAGTGTGATTCTCCAATTTTCATAGTCATGAAAATACAGAAAAATCTTTGAATGAGAAGGTGTGTCCAAACTTTTGGCCTGTACTGTGTGTGTGTATATATGTATGTATATATATATATATATATATATATATATATATATATATATATACTGTACTATGTGACTTATACTAAACTCTATGAGCAAGTTTTACTTGTACAACCATACTATACTATGTAGCCTATACAACCAATGTATATATACCATACTCCTGTCACCTGTAGAGCCATGCTATATAACATGGAACCTACGGTATATTGCTGGGTTATTAACCATGCTATATAACCTTTAGGTTATAAATGTAGTTTCATGTAACGTGTACAACCTTGATTTATTTCGTATACTATACTCTATACACAGATCAACCATAAAATTAAAACCACCTGCCAAATTTTGTTTAAATCAAAGAATAAGCAACAGTATGAAGAACGTTTTACAATACTCCTGAACAGTGTAGCTGTGAATGCATCTCTGGGATGAGATGAAACATTTACTAGAAAGTAACAGCATGCAGGATGTTGTACAGCAGTGCTGAGCAGTGTAGCTATGAATCTTGCTCTTGTGTGATATAAAAGATTTACTGGAAAGCAGCGGCATGCAGGATAATATACAGCAGTACTGAAGGGTGTAGCTGGGGATCCATCTCTCGAGTGAAAGAAAACTGTATAAGGCTGCTTTCACATTAGCGTCTTTGTGCGCAGCGTTGCTAACGCATTATAAAACGCATGTAAAAACGCATGTCAACGCACTATTTTCCCGACGCATGCGCTTGACGTATGCGTTGAAAAACGCTGCGTTTACAAGCGTTGGTATGCGTTTTTTATGCGTTTGCGTTTTTAAACGCAAGATTTTTAAACCTGAAACCAAGGGAGAGATGGCATTCGTAGATAAAAGTACACATCCAATGGCACTACAGTGGGCGAGTCTCATAGTATTTCTGTTTATATACCCTTGCAGGACTGAAATCATCCCATTTTTTTCCTGTATGCTACTCACTCATCATGGATCTTAACATGGACACCTTGTACCGCAATCTTGATTTGGATCTCGGCTTGTTTCTTGCTTTTGTTGCTGCTTGTGATGACGAACGGAAGAGAGAAAGACGCAGAAGACGGCGTAGGCGATTTTGGCGACACCCTATTGTGGAAGTCCGTGAAAGCTTTGGAGCTTACCACTGTTTATTCAGGGAACTAAATGAGAATCCGGACAAGTATTACGAGTATACGAAGATGTGTAAAGACAGTTTCTGGTATTTGCTTTGGCGCATTGAAGGAGCCATCACCAGGCAGGATACCCAGCTCCGGAGAGCGATTCCTCCAGAGGAACGTCTGCTGGTGACACTAAGGAACGTAATATTTCAAGCTAAACCACTGTAATAATTATTGTTCTGCAATGTACTTATAATTTTTTTGGTTATTAGATTCCTTGCTACCGGAGAGACTTTAACATCGCTCCATTTTCAGTTCCGGATTGGTATTTCAACACTTTCTGGGATTGTTGCGGACACCTGCCGGGCTTTATGGGACGTTCTTCGTGAAGAATTTTTACCCCTACCCACCACGGAATTATGGAAGGCCAAAGCAGTCAAATTCCAGGAAATTTGTGATTTTCCAAACTGTATTGGAGCTGTGGATGGGAAACATATCCGGATTACCAAACCAGCTAAAACAGGTTCTCAGTACTTCAATTATAAGAAATATTTTTCAACTGTGCTCATGGCCATTGCAGGTGCGGACTGCAGCTTTGTGGCGGTGGACATTGGATCATTTGGACGTGCTAATGATTCAAGCACATTTAAAGACTCTGACATGGGCCAACGCTTATATCTGAATAATTTCAATTTCCCACAGCCACAACCTCTTCCCAATACTGACAGACCTGCAATGCCGTTTGTTGTGGTTGGGGATGAGGCTTTTCAGATGTGTACAAACCTCCTGAAACCTTACTCTAGTCGGGCCTTGGACCATACTAAAAGGATCTTTAACTATAGACTGTCCAGGGCACGAAGAACTGTGGAGTGCGCCTTTGGTATCCTTGTCTCCAAATGGCGCATTTTGCAAACCTCAATAAATCTTAAATTGAGACAGTGGATGAGGTAGTCAAGGCGTGTGTGGTTCTCCATAACTACATCATGGCTAAAGAGCGACCCAATGTGGAAATTGACGAACCGGTTTGTAACCCATTACCCGATTTCCAGCAACACCCTCTGAGGACAACATTTGAAATAGTACAAATGAGGGATCGTTTTGCCGCATATTTTGTTTCAGATGTTGGGTTTTGTCATGGCAGGATCAAATGGTTTAGGGTTTTTGTTATGTGATGTCAAATTGATACAATACTTATTCATGAAAATTATTCGCTTTGCTGTTAATAAAACACCTATTACCTTTATTTCAAAAATATGTATCTGTTTTCTTTAGGTCAGGCTACCCCCTCCCACCCACCCTTGTATGTATGCCTACCCCCTCCCACCCACCCTTGTATGTATGCCTACCCCCTCCCACCCACCATTGTATGCATGCCTACCCCCTCCCACCCTTGTATGTATGTATGTATGCCTACCCCCTCCCACCCTTGTATGTATGCCTACCCCCTCCCACCCACTCTTGTATGCATGCCTACCCCCTCCCATCCTCACTTGTATGTATGGCACCCCCCTCCCAAACTTTTGTGTATAAGGCGCACGGTGTGTTGCCGGTGACGAAGTACTCAAAAAACAGTCATTGATTGATGTAAAAATTACAACATTTACTCAATATTTTAGAGACATTATGAAAAAGGGGAAAAATTATGGGCAAAGGGGATGGTAAACTTGGAGATTGGTTTGGGTTGGGAGAAGGGGAGGTGTCCAGTAAGCTTGAAGGTAGATCAGGAATACTGCAGGTAGAAACATGTGGAGGTGAATGGGAAGGGAAAGATAAACTGGGAAGTGATGTTGGAGGTGATGGTGGAGACACGTGTACAGTTCTCCTTCGATGCCTTTGTGTCCGGTGGCTGCGATCTCTGCGGCTTCTTGACTGTGGCCTGTTGCTGGGTGTCGACGCTGGACTCGCCATCTGGTGGGTTTGTTGGCCCGGCGTTGTGGTGGTGGACGTCCTCGGCCGACCAGGACTCAGCGTCTGCGTGATTGTGGACGGCCTGGTTGAAGTCCTCGCAGGATCTGTACCCGGTGTCTGTTGGCTGAAGTGGCCCGGCATGGTGCTGGTGGACATAGTCACAGGAGCAGGAATCGGTGGCGCAGTATATTGGCGTCCCTCTGTACCCGGCATCGTGTATTGTTGTTGGGCGGCTGTGGACAAAGTTGGGGCCGCACAATGATATGCAGCAGAACTCGGTATACTGAGACTTGAAAGCGGTGGGAGTGTTGGAAAAGCAGCCGCTGGTGGTGGCTGCATGAACCGAGTCTGCTGCATAGCACTGACATATGCGGCATTGCAGGCCTGCATCACAGCAAGCTGGAGTTCCGGCGTTAGGTTTTCCGACATGCCCTTCTCTATGGCACTAAAAAAATGTCTTGCCGGTCTCTGGAGCTCAGCGGCCATTGCGTCAAGGCGTTGGTTGACATTGGACAAACCATTAGACACTGTGTCACCCAGCGTCTTATAGCAATTCTGGAACACTGTGCTCAAATGTAAAAACTCAGGCATGAGTGGCCTGTCCCAAACCTGCTGGCGTGAAGAGGCCAAAAAAGGTGCGACAGAGGTTTGGGACAGGGGAAGACCGGATGTACCGGCTACCGGTTCTCCAGAGTGTGTTGCAGGCATACTTACCGCAAGACTGTCGGATGGCTGGGACGGGTCAGATGGCGTGCCATGAGGGACCGCTCCAGATTGTACGGTGCTGCTATGTGTTCTGTGAAATTAGGAAAAAGGCAAAATTAGTATTCAAAAAATTATATTTGTACATTTGCAAAATACTGCTGAAAATAAATATTCAGGTAACAGCACAATGTTAAAAAAAATATAAATACTAACACTCGACGTGCAAGGACAGGTCTCAGAAAGCTGAGGAGCCGATGGTACTTGTACTTCCTTGTCCTTGCACCAGCACTGCTTCTAACCTGCCCTTCCTGCCTCAGGTCCCGATTAAAGCGGTCCTTCATGGAACGCCATCTAGTTTTGACTTTCTTCACTGTCAAAGTAAAAAATAATTTTTAAATAATTTACTTTGGACCTGGATTCATCACATCAAACACGCTTCTGTGTCCCCTGACTACATACATACAAGGGTGGGATGGGGTAGGCATACATACAAGTGTGGTAAGGGGTAGGCATACATACAAAGGTGGGTGGGAGGGGTAGGCATACATACAAGGGTGGGATGGGGTAGGCATGCATACATACAAGGGTGGTAAGGGGTAGGCATACATACAAGGGTGGGTGGGAGGGGGTAGGCATACATACAAGGGTGGGATGGGGCCTACTGTTTCACTGCAGCGTTGTTGCAATACTTACAAAAGTCCTTTTGACCCCTAGCTGAGGCATTGTCCCATCCATCCCACAGCGATTTGCCACCTCGTTCCACAGCCGCCGGGTTGCCACTGCGTCGGAATGCAGGGGATCACGGGTGTCCCACAGTGGAATGCGTTCCTGGACAGATGTGATGAGGAGGTCGTTGTTGATGTCCTCTCCTCGTCCCGTTGTGGAACCTAGAATTGAAAGAAATACATTTATGTTTGAAAGATAACAGTATAAAAAAGAAATTAAATACTTACACGCCGTGTTGCCACCGCTGCTTGGCCCCGAGTTGCCTGCTCCTGTGGCTCATCAACACTTGAAGAGCTCTGTGAACCAAATAAAACAATTGGACACGTGTACAAGTGACAGTGAATTATCAAAGAACAATAGATAATATACTCACTTCACTGGGCTGTCCACTCTGTGAATTTTCATGGCTTGAAGGCATGGTCCTCCTTTGTTCCTGTGGTGTTAATTCTGCAGGATGAAATGAAAAAAACAATTACACACTGCTAGGCTAAACCAAAAATCCAAACATCCATTAGCTCATATACTTACATTGTCCACAGGTGTTCTGTCCTCTCACAAAGGTCTTCTGTCCTCTCCATAGTCTGTTGAATAGTAAAGTGGAGCAATGCCAACCCCCAATATTTATTTATCTAGGTGTGGGAGGTGTTCAGAAGATGTCTAGACAGTCTGGAGACTAGTTACATCAAAAAGCGCATGCGCACGGTAACGCTGTCGTGCGCATAGCAGTGCGCCGATATGCGCCCCCCATAGAATTCAATGCGTTTTATCGGCGCATTACGTGTGCAGATGTACGCATGTGCCTTTTTTGAAAATTGTTGACGTGAAAAAAATGCAACATGTTGCGTTTGGATTGTGACATGCACACGCCCAAACGACGCGTGCGTCCAAAAACGCAAAACAACGCATACAAGCGCATGACCATGCGCCCCCCATTATAAAGATAGGGGCGCATGGCGCATGCGCTTATTTGCGCTTTATACGCTGCGCACGAAGACGCTAATGTGAAAGCAGCCTAAGATGCGGTATGGGCAATATTATAAAGCAGTACTACACAGTGTAATTGGGACTCCAGCATTGTGGTGAGACAAACACCGACTAGAAATCTGCAGCGCTGTGCGTTTCCCTCTACTCCCTCCTTCCTCCATGTTTTTCAGTACACTACTGTAATCTGAGCCATCAGTTAGACTATAGGAGTTTGTGTGAACAATGAATTTATGAGACAAGGAGAGAAGTGGCTCATAGATGGGAAGCACATTTCTTTGATAAGATGTATCAGGATATTTTATATTTTCTTGTATTATTGAGTTATGTAATGTTAAATTGACAGTGACGTTTCAAGTCCTATTTGTTAGTTGTGGCCTCTGTGCGCCGTGTTCTTGCTCATATCATTTTATACCAATATGATTGTGTTGTATTTCTTGATTTTGTATCCAGCGATTTGTCTGTAATGTCTCTGATACAGATGTACACCCAGTATACAGCAGTATAAGTCTGCATTGCCGGTTATAATGTACTGTGTGGTAGATATACATTTTGCTTCCTGCATGTGTTGTCATAAACTGGATTTCCTCTGGCAGATGCTCTTGCAGAATGTGTGAATACACTGTGGACTTGTTTAGGTAAAAATATTTTAACTCTCCTGATCCATTTTTAGTTCTTGGAAATCAGATGTTTTCTCTGAGCCAAATCCATCTGTAATTTATCCTGACAATGCCCGCAGACGCCGCATTGGCCAGGATATCACATCCTTGCATGGCTGTGCAGTGAGTTCCTGGAGACGTGGGCATTTCCCATTTTGCATGGTAGGGGTTGCTGCAGTTTAACCCAGACCCTGGTGTGTAAGGTAGACCATTATATTCTTGAGCTTTGCCTCTGGTAACCAGTGAGTGTTTAAGAGCTTGGACTTTGTTCCTTAGGCTGGAGTCACACACAACGTCTAAAAAATCGGTCCGTTTTAGTCGGTCAATAATCGGTTAAAAATTTCATGAACATTGATGCGACTGGCATCCGATTTTTTGTAGTTGATGCGATTTTGTAGCATGTACGCTTACGTTTCACATCCGATTACCCACCGACTACTGATTTTTAGTGGCATCATAGCAAAATGGACATTTAACGTTTTTGAGGCCTGCAAATAATTTGAATAATGAGCCAGACCCATATTTAAGCGGGTTTGACTGTTATTACCCTCCCACCCGTTGCCGTGAGTGTTTTGCTTCTTAGTGGTTCCTGTTGTGTTGCTGCTAAGTTAAAAATATGAGTGACAGACTACGTTTTAATACAACTGAGCGTGTGCTGTACTATTGGCTGATATCCAGAACTTTTGGGGAGCCATATCCTGTAGTTGTTTCTCACAGAATCCGCAGAAGAATGTGGGTGCATCCCCTTGTGAAGCGAAGGATCAGCAAAGGCCATTTTGAGCTCCTGTATTCGACACTGCGTAGGAATCCTGACAAGTTTTTGCCTATTGTCGCATGAGTGTTGTCACCTTTGATATTTTGCTGGACATATTGCGCCTGAAATCACCTTGCAGAACACCAGGATGCGTCCTTCAATTTGTGCTGAGGAAAGGCTTCTTCTTACATTAAGGTATGTGTGTCAACGATATGTTGATGATGTTTTTCATAATTTACCATCTTTCACATTCTTCTTACTTTGTTCATCTTAACATACTGAAGATCATGGCATTATGAAGTTGTATTATTTTCCCTATATGCTTGTGTGTAGCAGTCTTAATGGTTATGAACTCCTAACATTAAGAGAATGTGTGAGTATACAAATGTCCACTATTTACATTTGTTTAATGTTTTTTGAATATTTTGTTTGTCTGATGTGTACATGTTTGTTGTTGTTTCTGTATTAAAGGTTCCTTTCCACTGGGCTCTCATACGCTGCTCTGCATTTAGAGTTTTTAATTGGAAAATCCACCATTTCCGGAATAGTCAGCTCTACTTGTGGACAAATTTGGTCCAGACTAAATAAAGAAGTGATGCCAGAGCCCAAAATGGAAGATTGGTTGAGGATTGCACATGGATTTCAACAAAACAGTCATTTTCCACACTGTATTGGAGCCCTGGACGGGAAGCACATACGTGTGCGTAAGCCGCCAAACTCAGGGACCCAATTCTACAATTATAAGCAATATTTTTCTATAGTTTTGTTGGCCTTGGTCGACAGTAACTACCGCTTCATAATTGTAGACATTGGGGCGTATGGAAGGACTGGAGACTCCAGAGTCTTCAATTCTTCCATTATGGGTCGGCGGCTACGCAATAACCAATTGGACTTACCACCACCATGTCAACTTCCACACTCCAATATGGATGCAGTGCCATATGTTTAGTAGCGGATGAGGCCTTCCAATTAAGTTGTAATGTTATGAGGCCATATCCTCGGCGCAATCTGAACCATCAGAGACGCATCTTTAATTATCGCCTTTCTCGTGCACGACGCCTGGTGGAGTGCACATTTGGTATTCTTACAGCCAAATGGCGTGTCCTACAATCAGCCATTCAGCTAAGTGAATCAAATGTAAATCTTGTAGTGCAAGCATGTGTGGTACTGCATAATTTTACAAGAATGCATGAATGCTCATCAGCTGATATGCCTGACCTTCAGTCTGATAATATGACGAGGCCTATGAGACAGTCATCCATCCTCGTCGTCCCCCTTCTGGTCTGAAAGTGCGTGAATTATTGACAAATTATTTTGTTTCCCCTGGTGGTTCTATTCCTTGGCAAGATGAGGCCATAGGTATGTAGTGTGTTTTATGTGATATCATAACATAAAGTTCCTTTTGATTATTCAATTCATGGTTGACTCTCTTTTTTTGGATAATACTTTCCCATACTTAAGACACTACATAACATATAACAATAAACACAGACAACCAATGTAACTTCACTAATTTTACTCATTAGTGTTTTCTTTTGAAGCCTTTTAAAGGCTGATATATTTTTTGGTAAACAGGACCAACATGTCCAAACAGAATAAAAAAAATATGTATAACATTATTAATGTGAAAATACAAAAATATATAACTTAAAAAATAAAAAACAATTCTTACAGCTACAATTGATGGTAGCTTAGTGGTGGTGTTGGTGAGGATGGAGGGGCAGGTTGTGTATTTGGCCTTCCACAATCTGCAACCTGTGTTTGAGAAACAGCTGCTGCAGATCCTACATTAGCAGCTGGGTTACTGGCTGCATCATGAATGCCTTGTGGGTAGGGGTACATAGGGAATTGATGCTCATAGTCATATTGATATGACTGAGCACTAGCAGAGTGACCCCCAATATGCCCATGTCTAACATATCCATGTTGTGGCCAGCCAACAACATTGGGTATGTTAGAGTGGGCATATTGTGCATGGCCACTCTGTCCCATGGTTTGGAGCTGGGAAGCTCCATAGAAAGAATGAGCTGCAGTAGGATGAGGAGGAGGAGTTGGGTTTTGTTGGACACAAGGAGGAGGTGGAGGAGGAGGATGATGATGAGGAGGAGGATGAGGATCAGAGGCTGAAGCAGATTGTGCTGGATTTGGTGCTAACAACCTCACTAAATTTTCAGGACCAACCACCCATCTATGAAGATAATCTAGTAGGTTGGTGGGATCATTAGGAGCTGTTCCAGCTTCCAACACAATCTGCAGTCCACTTCTGATCCTCAGTCTGTGCTGTATTTGAGTAGCCCGGAGGTAAGGGCCAGACTGCGGCAAAATCCCTCCTCACCATCATCTTTAGCTACACTGGACAAATAGTCCATAACTCCTCGGTCCACCTGCCTCCTTGACACAGAACCCACTCCTTCTCGTCGCCGCCTACCTCGCCTTGCGAGTTGGGAAGGAGGAGGAGATATTTCTTGAGCCCTATTAGGGCTGCTGCTCAGAGGTAGGTCCTCATTTTCATGATGCTGTGATTGGGAATCCTCAGCTCCTGCAGCTGTTGTTGGTGCTGCTTGGGTGGACCCACATGCTGCTGAGGAAGGGCCTGCCTCCTGTGCTCCATCACCAACGGGGTCAATAAGCACTTCTGAGTCAGACCCCGTCTCCCTCTCAGTTAGGTTTGACTCAGTTCTAGGAATGAAAAAAATGATACAAATTAAAATCAATACAAATTGAAATTTTGGCATGAAAGTGCTTCAACACACATGCACTTACGGTCGCAGATCCAACACTGGCTCAAGGAAGTTCAGTCTATCAAAATAGAGGTACTTCCTCTTCTTAGATGCTGAAGCCCCACTCCGATCCCTAATCTGCCTCTCCCTCCGGTAGCAGTCCCGACAACTGCGCCATCGCCTTGTCACATCAGTCACTACAAATTTAAGAAGAGCATAACGGTTATTAGGACTGATATCTATTTATTAATCCAAAAATAAAAAATATGCAACACTGAACATTTAAATACTGTTCATGTGTGATGTGATTTACAATATTAAAAGACATCAACATACAACCAGAAGTATCCATGTTATAAGCACTAACATACATTTACAAAAATGCTTGGCCTTTACAAAACGCCTCAATCAGTTTGAATTTTATGACCAAAACACTACATCTGAGGTGAAGATAACTACAAAATGTTGTAGTCAATAGATGCCGAAGCATCGATAATATTTAATATACATGGATATTGTTTGCTACACACACATCAATGTGTACTTCTAAATAGTAAGAGGTTGATAACGCTGGCTTTTAAATAGCATTTAAACACATAAGGCTACATTATTATTTGCTTCAAAAATTTTTAAAAACATTTTGAAAAACCGTTACATGTGGTACTTACTAAGTCGCTCTTGGTCCTCCCTGGATCTCTGGGATAGTCCGGAAAAATGTGCACACATATTGTTTTCCATGCCGCCTCTTTGCGCGTCCGATTGCTGTAATTGGGATCGCGCTGGTCCCACAATTCAGGCCTCTCCTGCACCAACACGATGAGGAGTTCCACATTGATGAGGGTAGATGCCATGTTTCTGGACTCCGTGTAGGCGTTCTTCCTGTTT
The DNA here is from genome assembly GCA_033576555.1 of Oophaga sylvatica. Taxonomy (NCBI): domain Eukaryota; kingdom Metazoa; phylum Chordata; class Amphibia; order Anura; family Dendrobatidae; genus Oophaga; species Oophaga sylvatica. Next base: position 108,289,670 of record JARQOD010000008.1, on the reverse strand, counting down.
TTTAAGATGTGCTTAACTAATTAGCATGTAAAGGCTTCCTGAGAAATTCAAAGCCAGTTTCCTGTCACCTGGAAAAGTTGTGCGATTTAATCGCAACTCACACGTGCGGTCCGTTTGTAATCCCACTTTTCATCGCTCCGGTAGACTTGCATTGGCGATAGTCGACCCACAATCGGTGACAATCGCAGCATGCTGCGATTGCACTCGCACGTTTAAATCGGACCACAAAAAATCGGATGATGGGAGCTGCTCCATAGATTAACATTGATCTGACTGCAATGCGATATTTCATCGCATTCTAGTGGTACGATTTAGTCGCCAGTGTGACTCCAGCCTTACTCACACTTACTATAAAGGATGGGAAGATGTCTAGCATTGAATGTAGAATGCAACCGCAATGAGGATGTTGTACAGCAGTACTAAGACATATAAATGTGAATGCAGCTTTGGGATGAAAAAAAAAGCACTAAAAAGTAGCAGCATGATGGACATTGTTCAGCAGTACTGACCCATATAGAGGTGAATTCAGCTATGCGGTAAGATAAAACACTTACTAGAAATGAAGAGCACAGCGGACATTATACAGCAGTATTGAGCTGTGTAGGTGTGAATTCCAGATGTATTGCTGGAGATGTGGTAGAACTTGTGATTTTTATTTTAATTAATGCACATTTTAATCCAGTCTGTTCCATGTCTTTGGAAGGAAAGAGATTATAACTGGTGGTTGTTTCCTGAGCTGTGCCATCAGCCTCTGGCCAGGAAAACCTCTCATTATCCTTGTGTTGTGATAGTGCAGGTCCGGGCAGATAAGCAGGAGACAGTAATAACCTAACATCAATCACATTTTAGAGCAGCCAGGAAAAGTGACGTCCGTCCTTAGAGATTTATAATGTGTCTGGTAGATCTGGAGTTTAATAGACTGTATACCTATATATACTGTAACATGCTCCACATTCAGGATCGGCTGGCTACTCCTGCTGAATCCTTGCCTGAGGACTCCTCTGCTGCAGCAAGCAATCCTCTTGCTGCTTTCTGCTCTGGAATTGGTACATACTGTGAAGTCTCCCGCACCTGACGCCTTCAGGTATCAGACATGGAATTAGTGACAGCAGATGGGAATATATTTCTCTGCACATTAAAGGCTTGTATATACTGGACTAGAGACTGTAAGCAGCGTATACAGTGGGGGAAATAAGTATTTGATCCCTTGCTGACTTTGTAAGATTGCCCACTGACAAAGACATGAACAGTCTATAATTTTAAGGGTAAGTTAAGGCCTCTTTCACACATCTGTTTTTTGTCATCAGTCACAATCCGTCGTTTTGTGAAAAAAACGATCCTGCAATTGATGCTGCAGGATCCATTTTTTTCTGAGTTGTATTAGCGACGGATGGCCGCACATTTCATCCGTCTTTTGACGGATCCGTTGAAAAATCTTTGTCCGTCGGACGGAAGCAATGGACAAAGGAACGTTTTTTCTGTACGTCGAAAAGTCGGACAGCGACGGATCCATCGCCATCCGTCGTTGGCGATAATGGTAGCCTATGGGTTCAGGATCCGTCATTGTCCGTCAAAAGACGGATTCCGGCAACGGATCCATTTTTCAGTTCTTTTCCTATAATTTAACCCCCACAGCCATTCTAGCACATAAAAAATCTCTCGCTCTCTCTCGTTCAAAAGTTCACCTCAGCGCCGTGACGGATCCGTCAAAATAACTGATCTGACGCATCAGTTTTTTACAATTTGCACTGGATCCGTTTTTTTGGAACTTTGATTGATTGTGACTGAAAAATGGATGTATGAAAGAGGCCTTAGTTGGAGTTCTGTCTTCTGTTGTATCAGCTGTCCTGAGTTTGTTACCCCCCATAGGTTTAAGAACCCTCCTCCTTGCTTATGACTTTGCCAATGATCCTTTACCTCTTCCTGGTTTTGAGTTGTTTGAGTGTTCAGAGTTTGTAACAGGCAATTGGAGTTGTATTCAGGAGATCTCTGCGTGGATTTGGTTTGTGTGTTATTCCTCATCCTCTTTCCATTTGATTTTTACCTCCTATTCCTTCCTTGTTGCCACTTGGTTGTTTGATGAGTGTTTTTGTATTATTATTGTTTACTTTTATCCCTGTCAGTCTACCCCTGTCTGTCTGGTTTGTGTTGTCATATATGCTTGTGTCCCAAACCTCCCTGGGTGGGGAGGAAACAGATAAGCATTTAAATAGGACCATGACAACGTACAAGACCCCAGCATCTCCACCATCGAGAAATCTGGGGACAGGGATAGCCTAGGGATCCCCTAGCTCGAACAGAATAGGAGCCTGTTGTCCCTTGCAATCCTGCAGACTTATGTGACACAACCCACGCAATAATATAATAGTAATCATTTTTATTTATATAGGGCTAACATATTTCACTGCACTTTACAATTAAGCGTGGACATATGCAGACAATAAAAACAATGCAATGTAACACATTTCAACAGTTACTAGAGAAGCGAGGGCCCTGCGTGCAAGCTTACAATCTATAAGAAAATAGGGGGTACACAATAGGTAGAACGTGCTGTTATGTGCAGTCCAGCCATCATTATAATAAACTAGATGGTGGCCCAATTCTAAAGCATCGGGTATTGTAGAATATGTATGTAGTTTATTTATGCATGGCTCCGCTCACACCCTCCCATCCTTGTATGCATGGCTCCGCTTAGGGGTGGGATTCAAATTTTTAACAACAGGTTGTTTGTGTGTAGGAAAACCACACCCATTTACACACACCTTTTCCTCAAACATATACAAGTAGGGGCACAGTCAAACAGTTGAAATAAAATAAATTGGAATGAGATCAGAATAGTGCACATTCTGGCCAGCGGCTCTCCTGACCCGAGTGTGACCGCTGCATATATTTCTATGCAGCTGTATCACTTGACTGACCGGCTGGCCAGGCTGTGCACTACATTCTGATTCATACGACAGTATGTCTGCGTCCTAATGGTAATTAAAAGTCAAAATCGCCACATACAAGGGACAAATATCACACCATGACCAGACCACATATTACCACCACATAGTGACTGAACAATACCACATACAAGGAACAAATACAGCCACACCTTGGCCAAACCACATATTACAACCACATAGTGACCGAATAATACCACATACAAGGAACAAATACCGCCACACCATGGCCAGACCACATATTACCACCACATAGAGACTGAATACTACAATACTGATCATTAATTTAAAAAAGAACACAATACTAAGTGCCATTGTATACAGCAACTCTGTATTTACTGTCAGTGTACAGGTAATACAGTCATCACTGGTGACACTATACACAGGAGCTCTGTATATAGTGTCAGTGTACAGGTAATACAGGGATCACCAGTGTCATTATACACAGGAGCTCTGTATACAGTGTCAGTGTACAGGTAATACAGGGATCACCAGTGACATTATGCACAGGACTGCTGTATATAGTATACAGTGTATAGTGTTAGTGTACAGGTAACACACTCACCAGTAACGTCTCTAGCTGAAGTCCTTCATCTTTGCTTTTCTTTTTCATCCAGTGCAGACCGCCATCACTTCTTCCAGACAGGACTCGTCTCTGCATAAAATAACACAGTTACCTAGAGCAGGGTTCCCCAACTCCAGTCCTCAAGGCCCACCAACAGGTCATGTTTTCAGGATTTCCTTAGTATTGCCCAGGTGATAATTGCATCACATGTCCAATCCAAAGGAAATCCTGAAAACATGACCTGTTGGTGGGCCTTGAGGACTGGAGTTGGGGAACCCTGACCTAGAGCACCACTTCCAGAGCACATTCCCCACTTTTTCCCTTTCTTCTACACTACACATCTGATTACAGATATGCACCCACAATCAATATATAGTTGGTTATTATGCAACCCACCATTCCAAATATAAATTATAATTCACCACTGTGCACCCGCTAACTATAAATAACCACTTTCCCCATTTAATATATAAACACCTGTACTCTTTCCACAAAATCATTACCAGGCACTACCAGGCACTTCATCTTCAACGCCCCCCACTATGTACCTCCCACTCTAACCCTAACCCCGATTCATTATATTTACATGCCCCTTCCGCCCCAATTCATTGTCATGTCTTTCTCTCCCACCCTCTATTATCAACTGCTCTACCATACATTCAATACATCATTTACTCCCTCACCCTCAAAATTATTATTTGTTCTCCCCAAAGATCCCCAGCCCCACCTTCAATTCATCATTTGCTCTCCTCACCCCCACCTTCAATTAAATTGCTGTGCTCCATCACTCACACTGAATTCATCATTTGTAGTCCCTCATCCTCTCCCCCACTTCATCATTTGCAATCCCCCACTACAATTTGAAGTACCCTTACTTCATCCATTGCAGTCACCTATCCCCCCTTCACTTCTGCACTGCCCCATTCATTTGCAGCCTCCTATCCCCCTTCCATTTCATCATGTGCAGTCCCCTTCCCCCCACTTCATCATGTGCTGTCCCCCTTACCTCCACTTCATGTGCAGCCCCACTCCCCCATCATGTGCAGTCACTCTTACCCCATCATCATGTGCAGTTCCCCTTACCAATTCATCATGTGCAGTCCCGCTTACCCCCACTTCATCATGTGCAGTCCCTCTTACCCCCACTTCATTATATGCAGCCCCACTCCCCCCACTTCATCATGTGCAGCCCAACTCCCCCCTCTCTTCAATTCCTTGTCAGCTCAAGCTCCCCCCTTCATCATGTGCATCCCCTTACTCTGTTATCAAGTGCAGCCCCACTCCATCATGTACAGCCCCACTCCCCCCACTTCATCATGTGCAGCCCCACTCCATTATGTGCAGCCCGTGCACCCCCCTTCATCATGTACAGCCCCACTCACCCCCTTCATCATGTACAGCCCCACTCACCCCCTTCATCATGTGCAGCCCCATTCACCCCCCTCCATCATGTACAGCCCCATTCACCCCCCTTCATCATGTACAGCCCCATTCACCCCCTCCACATGTACAACCCCCTGCAGCCCCTCCACCATGTGCAGCCCCCTCCACATGTACAACAACCCCCTGCAGACCCCTCCACCATGTGCAGTCCCCACAGGCCGCAACCCCTCAATTAATTTTATAAACAAAAAAAAAGTTTCCCATACTTACCTCAGACTCCTCACAGCCGCTCTCCAGCAGCGCCTCTCCGCTTCCAGCGTCCCGTACATGTCAGGCCTGTGGGATGACGTCATCGCGCAGGCATGACACCAGGAAGTAGAGAGGGAGGAAGAAGGAGGTGACGGCTGTGCACAGCTCCCGCCTCCGGCTTGAACACTGTGACGCGGTCGGCTTTGTCTGCTGCCTGCCGCGTCACATTACAGCAGGCACGGCCGCACACAATTTGCTGTGCGGCTGGCCCTGTACATGTGCTGGGGCTGTGGGGCCAGTACCGGATCGCGGCTCTGAATCTCCCCGGATCGGGGAACCGGCTACTTTTTTAACAAGCGGTTCCATCGAACCGGGGAGAACCAGCTGAATCCCACCCCTGGCTCCGCTCCCACCCTATATACATGGCTCCGATCCCACCCTCCCATCCTATATACATGGCTCTGCTCCCACCCTCCCATACAGGGCTCCGCTCCCACCCTCCCATCCTATATACATGGCTCCGCTCCCACCCTCCCATCCTGTATACATGGCTCCACTCCACCCTCCCATCCTATATACATGGATCCACTCCATCCTCCCATCCTATATACACAGCTCCACTCCCACCCTCCCATCCTATATGCATGGCTCCGCTCACACCCATCCTTGTATGCATGGCTCTGCACCCACCTCTCATCCTATATACATGGCTCCGCTCCCACCCTCTCATCCTATATACATGGCTCCACTCCACCCTCCCATCCTATATACACGGCTCTGCTCCCACCCTCACATCCTATATGCATGGCTCCGCTCAGACCCACCCATCCTTGTATGCATGGCTCCGCTCCCACCCTCCCATCCTATATACATGGCTCCGCTCCCATCCTCCCATCCTATATACACGGCTCCGCTCCCACCCTCCCATCCTATATACACGGCTCCGCTCCCACCCTCCCATCCTGTATACACGGCTCCGCTCCCACCCTCCAATCCTGTATACATGGCTCGGCTCCCACCCCCCCATCCTGTATACATGGCTCGGCTCCCACCCTCCCATCCTGTATACATAGCTCCGCTCCCACCCTTCCATCCTGTATACATGGCTCCGCTCCCACCCTCCAATCCTATATACATGGCTCCGCTCCCATCCTCCCATCCTATATACACGGCTCCGCTCCCACCCTCCCATCCTATATACACGGCTCCGCTCCCACCTTCCCATCCTGTATACACGGCTCCGATCCCACCCTCTCATCCTGTATACACGGCTCCGCTCCCACCCTCCAATCCTGTATACATGGCTCGGCTCCCACCCTCCCATCCTGTATACATGGCTCGGCTCCCACCCTCCCATCCTGTATACATAGCTCCGCTCCCACCCTTCCATCCTGTATACATGGCTCCGCTCCCACCCTCCAATCCTATATACATGGCTCCGCTCCCACCCTCCAATTCTATATACATGGCTCCGCTCCCACCCACCAACTCTATATACATGGCTCCGCTCCCACCCTGTATACATGGCTCCACTCCGATCCTCCAATCCTATATACATGGCTCCGCTCCCACCCTCCAATTCTATATACATGGCTCCGCTTCCACCCTCCAATTCTATATACATGGCTCCGCTCCCACCCTGTATACATGGCTCCGCTCCCACCCTCCCATCCTTGTATACATGGTTCCGCTCCCACCCTCCCATCCTTGTATACATGGTTCCGCTCCCACCCTCCCATCCTGTATACATGGCTCCACTCCCACCCTCCCATCCTGTATACATGGCTCCGCTCCCACCCTCCCATTCTTGTATACATGGCTCCACTCCCACCCTCCCATCCTTGTATACATGGCTCCACTCCCACCCTCCAATCCTATATACATGGTTCCGCTCCCACCCTGTATACATGGCTCCACTCCCACCCTCCGCTGGGCTCCCCTGTCCTCCCTCATCATACTTACCCTCCTCGCTTCGTCGCTGCACGTCCCTGCATCTCTATCCTGGCGCGTCAGCTTCTTCCTCTGTGGTGCGGTCACGTGGTACCGCTCATTAAGGTCATGAATATGGATGTCACGCCTATGGGAGTGGAGTTGCGTCCATATTCATGACCTTAATGAGCGGTACTACGTGACCGCACCACACAGGATAGAAGCAGATGCGTCGGGACAGGGATGCAGGGACGGAAGGTGAGTATGTACTGGAGATGACCCGTGGCTACCTTCGGGAGATCAGCGGCTAGCGCCGCTGATCTCCCGACGATAGCGGTGGCGTGGGCCGGATGTGTCTGTCGCTGATTGGTCGTGTTGGCCGGGCGCGACCAATCAGCAATGCAGGATTTCCAGGGTTTTCATATAAAATGGCATGATCCGGTCATCAGCTAGGATCTGTCTAAGTGCAATTACCGTATACTATTGGGTCCATGGAGGATGTGGAGACTGATAAATAGGCAGGAGCAGATTATGATTAACATTTAGGAGGGGAGAGTTAGGTTAGCGAATTGAGGTGATAGGATTGTCTAAACAAATGTGTTTTTAAAGCACGCTTAAAAACATATGGCCTAAATATTAGTCGGATCATTTAGGGTAGTCCATTCCAGAAAACTGGCACAGCACGAGAGAAGTCTTGGAGATGGAGTTTCGAGGTTCAGATTATGGATGATGTTAGCCTTAGATCAGTTGCAGAACGGAGCTCGTGTAGGGTGATAGACTGAAATGATGGATGAGATCTAGGGTGGTGCAGAACTGTGGAGAGCTTTGTGTTGTGAACACTTTTGATCTGGCTTCTGAGTTTGGGCTCCCTCTGTTGGTTGCTGCTGGTAATGGAACTGGTCTGGCTGACAGAAGTCAATCACGTGAAGAGGATGATTGGAGGTCAGGTGTTACAGACTGGAGAGATTTAAGTGAGCAGCCTTCCCTTACTGGTTGCCGGTGATTTGATTTCTTCCTGAGCAGTCATCAAAGCAAAAGGTGGCTACTTTGAAGAACCTAGAATATAAGACATATTTTCAGTTGTTTCAGACTTTTTTGTTAAGTATATAATTCCACGTGTTAATTCACAGTTCTGATGCCTTCAGTGTGGATGTACAATTTTCATAGTCATGAAAATACAGAAAAATCTTTAAATGAGAAGGTGTGTCCAAACTTTTGGTCTGTACTGTATATGAGTACATAAATCCATCTGTCCATTAGTCTTTTTATGTACAGGCAGGGATCAGCTTTGCTTCTTTGAAATTTTTCATTTGTGAGCACTTCCGTGATTTTATCATTCCACGCTTTAGCTGCTTGTTTTAAACTGTATATACTTTTCTGTAATTTTGCAAACCATGTTTGGATTACTTTCATCTTTGAATCCTGGAGGTTGTTCCATGTAAATATCTTCTGTTAAACTTCCATTCAAAAATGCTGTCTTTACATCCAGATGTTTTACTTCCATTTCTGCAACTGCAAACAAAGTTCTTATTGTGGTATGTTTGACAACTGGAGCAAATGTTTCATCATAGTCTTCTCCATATTTTTGAGAATAACCTTTAGCTACGAGTCTTACTCGGTATCGTTCAGCTGTGCCATCTGTTTGGTACTTTACTTTAAAAACCCATTTACATCCTATGGCTTTTCTTCCTTCTGGTAATTCTGTTAGTGTCCATGTCTTTGAGACATGCATGGATTTTATTTCTATTTCTGCTGCCTCTATCCATTTATTAGCTTCTTCTTCAGGAAGTCGAGATATGTCTTCCCAAGAGGTAGGTTCATAAATTTTACTTGTACTTGCCTTGTATGAGATGCGTTTTGGTGGTTTTCCTTTGTTTTCTCTTGTTGAACGTCTTGGTTCTGTGTCTGTTTGTAGTTGTATTTCTTCACTTTCAGTATTCTGTTCTTTATCAATTTCAACTTCTTTTTCATCAGATATTCCTTCAGCTATATCACTGCTGTTTTTCTCATTTTTTGTTTCCAGTGTATTCACAGTGTCTTCATTTAGATCCTCAATGAATGTCACACTGTTACTCACTGTAACTCTGTTTTGGGATCTAGGATTCTGTATCCTTTGCAATTTTCACTATATCCAACAAATATTCCTTCTATGGACCTGTTTTGACGTTTGGAACGTTTTTCTGTTATAATGAATACAAAAACCTTACAACCAAAAACTCAAATGATTTACACGTGGTTTCGTATCTTGCCACAGTTCATATGGAGTTTTTTTCAGGTTTCTGGAAAAAAAATCGGTTTTGTAGATATGTAGCTGTCATTGCTACTTCACCCCAATATTTCTCTGGTAATTTGGAATCTGTCAGCATACACCTTATCATTTCAGTCAGAGTTCTGTTTTTCCTTTCTGCTGTTCCATTTTGTTCAGGTGTATATGGAACACTCTTTTGATGTTCTATACCATTTTGTTTTAGTTTTCTATTTCTTATCCTGTACATTCACCTCCATTATCACTTCTAATGACAATTGGCTTCCTCTGAAACTTGTTATTCGACTTTGTCACGTAGTCTACTAGTTTACTGAAAACTTCGCTTTTGTTCTTGATCAAGTATGTGAATGTATCTTTAGTTATCTATAAAAGTTACCATATATCTATTGTCTCCTGATGTAGTCACTTTCATGGGTCCACATTAGAGTTGAGCGATACTTTCCGATATCCTAAAGTATCGGAATCGGAATGGTATCGCCGATATCACTAAAATATCGGCGATACCCGATACCGATACCGGAAGTCCCATGTAAGTCTATGGGAACAAAATATCGCAACTAAAAAAACCCCATTCTTTCCTTGTAACACATAAATATACACACATAGAATACATATATATATATATATACATGTCATTGTGACATATATATATACATATATGTATAGTTTATACACTTCTACATAGTAAAATATCCTCTGATTCAATTGCCGGGTAAAGTCGGCTTCAGTGAAAAGACAGAAGCACCCGACATGAAATGACACTTGGTGTACATAGGGTTAACCATGTCTTTTCATGTCGTTTGCTATCTGATTTGCACAAACAATTAAATCAGACTATGTGTGCAAAATTTCACACCTGTAGGGGTTAATTAAAGGTGTAAATTCGTTGTAAAAAAAACGGACTTTTTTGCTACGAATTTACACCTTTAATTAACCCCTACAGGTGTGAAATTTTGCACACATAGTCTGATTTAATTGTTTGTGCAAATTAGATAGCAAAGGACATGAAAAGACATGGTTAACCCTATGTACACCAAGTGTCATTTCATGTCGGGTCACCCGACATGAAATGACACTTGGTGTACATAGGGTTAACCATGTCTTTTCATGTCCTTTGCTATCTAATTTGCACAAACAATTAAATCAGACTATGTGTGCAAAATTTCACACCTGTAGGGTTAATTAAAGGTGTAAATTCGTTGTAAAAAAAACGTGACTCTTTTGCTACGAATTTACACCTTTAATTAACCCCTACAGGTGTGAAATTTTGCACACATAGTCTGATTTAATTGTTTGTGCAAATTAGATAGCAAAGGACATGAAAAGACATGGTTAACCCTATGTACACCAAGTGTCATTTCATGTCGGGTTCTGCATTTTCACAAAAGCCGGCAATTGAATTAGCGGCTATTATACTATGTAGAAGTGTATGAACTACAAATATAAATATATATATATATGTGTCACAAATTCAATGACATGTATATATATATATGAGGTGTAAAATTGCTGAAAAAAAATGCGTGGGCTCCCGCCCTATTTTCGCAACCAGACAGACAAAGCCAGTGAGTGGGGGCAGATAATAATAGCCCAGAGAGGGACCATTATTTTTGCCCCCCCCGGCTACTAACATCTGCCCCCAGACACCCCAGGAAAGACAAATCTATAATTAGATTCGCCCTTTCTGGCACTTTGCCCGTCTATTCCCATTGCCCTGTAGCGGTGGCGAATGGGTTAATATGGGGTTAAAGCCACCTTGCTATTGAAAGGTGACCTTAAGCCAGGTTAATAATTGAGAGCTGTCAATTAGACAACTATCAATTATTAATCCTGTTGCATGAAATAAAAATAAAACACACACACTTTAATTAAAAATCATTTTAATGAAATAAAGACACATGTTTTTGACCATCTTTTATATTACTGCAAAAACCATTTCCTGTAATAAAAATAAAATAAAAAAGCAAAATTATTCTTACCTATCCCATGCACAGTCAGGTCCCACGGTGTAATCCTTCAGAAAGGGTTAATGTTTACTGCAGGGACCGCAGCTAATGCTGCAGCCTCACAGTAAACCCCAAATGAATGAGTTCCTCTCCTGCCTGACAGGAGAGTAAAGGCTGGGTGTCACATAACGATACACCAGCGATCCCGACAACGATATGCACTTGTCAGGATCGCTGGTGTATCGCTACATGATCGCTGCTGAGCTGCCAAACAGGCAGCTCAGGCAGCGATCTGGGACAGCGACACTGCGGGTAACATCGCTTAAGGGCCCGTCTCACATAGCGATATCGCTACCGAGATCGCTGCTGAGTCACTAGTTTTGTGACACAGCAGCGAGCTCACCAGCGATATCGCTGTGTGTGACATTCAGCGACGATCAGCCCCCCTGCCGGGTATCGCTGATCGTCGCAGAAATGTCAGGACCTTTTTTTGATCGCTGGTTTCCCTCTGACAGGCACGCATCGCTGCGTGTGACAGGCGGGAGACCAGCGATCCGCTGGTAACCAAGGTACACAGCGGGTTTCCAGGCACCGCGCAGCGCTTGGAAACCCGCTGTGTACCTTGGATACCAGCTCCCTGCATCAGGGCGCTGGTATCCAAGGTACACAGCGGGTTTCTAGGCACAGCCCCGCGCCTGGAAACCCGCTGTGTACCTTGGTTACCAGCGAATCGCTGGTCTCCGCCTGTCACACGCAGCGATGTGTGCCTGTCAGCGGGAAACCAGCGATCAAAAAAAGGTCCTGACATTTCAGCGACGATCAGCGATACCCGGCAGGGGGGCTGATCGTCGCTGAATGTCACACACAGCGATATCGCTGGTGAGCTCGGTGCTGCGTCACAAAACTAGTGACTCAGCAGCGATCTCGGTAGCGATATCGCTATGTGAGACGGGCCCTTAAGTGGAAAGCTTAATTGATTGCTTTCCACTTTCACTTCAGGTCAGCCAGGGACACAATCAGTGACGTCAGAGGGAACTGATTAACAAAAATAGGGGTTCCCTTCGAAAAAAAAATGGCGTGGGGTCCCCCCTATTTTTGTTAACCAGCCAGATGAAGCAGACCGCTGAGGCCTGGATTTTCAGGCTGTTAAGGAGCCAAGATCCATGGACCTTGCCAGCCTGATAATACTAGGCCACAGCAGTCTGCATATCTTGGCTGATTAACAAAAATAGGGGATCCCCTCAAAAAAAATTGGCGTGGGGTCCCCCCTATTTTTGTTAACCAGCCAGATGAAGCAGACCGCTGAGGCCTGGATTTTCAGGCTGTTAAGGAGCCAAGATCCATGGACCTTGCCAGCCTGATAATACCAGGCCACAGCAGTCTGCATATCTTGGCTGATTAACAAAAATAGGGGATCCCCTCGAAAAAAATTGGCGTGGGGTCCCCCCTATTTTTGTTAACCAGCCAGATGAAGCAGACCGCTGAGGCCTGGTTTTTCAGGCTGGTAAGGATCCAATATCCATGGACCTTGCCAGCCTGATAATACCAGGCCACAGCAGTCTGCTTAGCTTGGCTGGTTAACAAAAATAGGGGATCCCCTCGAAAAAAAAACGGCGTGGGGATCCCCCCTATTTTTGTTAACCAGCCAAGTAAAATGCAGACTGCTGCGGCCTGGTATTAAAAGACTGTCAAGGCCCATGGATTTTGGCCCTCAACAGCCTGATAATACCAGGCTACAGCAGCCCCACATTTGGCGCATCAAAAGATGTGCCAATTGTGGCACTTTACCCGGCTCTTCCCACTTGCCCTGTAGCGGTGGCAAGCGGGGTAATAAGGGGTTAATGTCACCGTTGATTGCACGGTGACAATAAGCCCGGTTAATAATGGATAGGCGTCAATAAGACACCGATCCATTATTAATCCCAAAGTTATTAAATGTATAAAAAAAAAGACACAGCAAGAAAAAAGTCTTTTAATGAAATAAAAGAGACAACACAGTTTTCATTAATTTTATTACTCTCTCATTCCTGCGACGCCATCGATCTCCTGTAAAAAAAGAAAAAAAACAAACCAACAGTATACCACCTGTCCGACGCAGTCCATAACGACAGTCCCACGACGATCCAACTCTGCTACATCGCAATGACAGGCAGAGCCTGTCATCGCGACGCAGCACAGCTGATTACCTGCTTCCCCGGCGGTGACGTCATCGGACTGACTGCTTTACGGCCGGGATTACCCAGCAGTCACTGCAGTTATCGCGAGAAACTGCATGTGACCGCCGGGGAAAGAAGATTGCGGCCATGAAGCAGTCCAGGCCGTGACCGCCGGAGATCTTCTGCCAGGTAAGTGCCGCTGACTCCTGACAGACCCGACCGACGGACACTGACAGTGACAGTGACAATCCCGATTCCGGTATCCGATAAGACGAAAATATCGGAACTCGGAATCGGAATTCCGATACAGCCAATATCGGCCGATACCCGATATTTGCAGTATCGGAATGCTCAACCCTAGTCCACATACATCAGTATGCACCAAATCAAGTGGTCTTGTGCTTTTTGTTTCACTTTCTTTTGGAATAGATATCCTTGTGGCTTTAGATTTTATACAACATTCACATCTTACGGTAATTGAGCAATCAGATATCAATAAATCTTTTGTCAATCCTTTCCTTTGTAGCTCCATTATACTTTCAGGATGTCGGTGTCCTAGACGTCTATGCCACATGTGAATACAATTCTTGTGATCATGTGTACACAACTTCATCTGTTCCTTTAATTTGTCTAGATGATATAATTGTTCATCTGCCTTGACATTGATTATCTTATTTCCTGCTAGGATTGTATATTCATCATCTTTGAATTTTACAGTAAAGGCCCCGTTTCACATAGCGAGATCGCTGCTAAACGGCGATCTCAGCAGCGATCTCGCTATGTCTGACACGTACCAGCGATCAGGCCCCTGCTGTGAATCGCTGGTCGTGTCAGAAATGCCTGGACTTTTTTTTGATCACTGGTCTCCCGCTGGCCAGCAGGCATCGCTGCGTGTGGCAGGCAGGAGACCAGCGATCAGCTGGTAACCAAGGTACACTTCGGGTTTCCAGGCGCAGGGCTGTGCCTGGAAACCCGATGTGTGTGTTGGATACCAGCGCGCTGCTGCAGGGGAGCTGGTAACCAAGGTACACATCGGGTTTCCAGGCACCGCGCAGCGCCTGGAAACCCGAAGTGTACCTTGGTTACCAGCTCCCTGCATCAGCGGGCTGGTATCCATCATACACAGCGGGAAACTAGGTGACGTTACCCGCAGTGTCGCTGTCCTGATTGCTGCCTGTTTGGCAGCTCAGCAGCGATCATGTAGCAACACACCAGCGATCTTCATCGTTGTCGGGATCGCTGGTGTGTCGCTATGTGAGACGGGGCCTTAAGTCCTTTCGCTGTTAGACGTTTTACAGATAACAATCCTCCTTCTAATCCTGGAACATATAACACATCCTGTACAAGTATTTTTGAATCATGCCCAAACTTGTTAGAACAGTTTAGCATTCCTTGTCCAACACCTTCTGCAGTTATTTTGCTTCCATCTGCAAGATAAATGGCTTCCTTCTTTAAATCATGTTCAGTAAAGAAATGTTTATTACTTGTCATGTGACTTGTTGCTCCTGAGTCAATAAACCAACCCAATGATGATTTCTTATCAGTTACTTTAAATGTGCCATTTCAATTATTTTCACATGAATCAGAAATTGTTTTTCACCTTCTGTGTATTATCTTTATGGTGTAATTTCTGTTGTGCTGCTTTCCATATAGTACAGTCTTTCTTTAAATGTCCCTTTTTCTTACATCTGAAACATTCTCTTGTCTCTTTATTATAGGGTCTTTTTGATTCTGTAGCTTTAAGAGCATTTCCATTATCTTTGTCAGTAGAAGAATCATTTGTTTGTTCTTTCCTTCTCTGATATTCATCTATGAGTCTGGTCTTCACAAACTCTAATGTAATGTCTGTTTCAGGTCTAGTCTCTAGTGCATTTATTAAAGCAGTATATGGATCTGGTAAACTGCACAATAAAATTGCTGCTATATGGCTTTCCTTAATATCTTCACCAATTGATCTCAGCTGTGATATCACTTCCATAATAAAGAATATATGCTTCTGCATGTCACTGTCTGCACCAGGGTCTTGCTGAGAGTTCCAGTGTCCTGGGTGTCTGGTATTCTTGGTGCTTGGGATCCGTGGTGTCTGGGATTCTCTGGTGCCTGGGATTCTCTGGTGCCTGGGATTCTCTGGTGTCTGGGATTCTCTGGTG
>JARQOD010000008.1:108197074-108273981 GCA_033576555.1 Oophaga sylvatica | reverse complement strand
GCCAGATGACCTGGCCTCCACAGTCACCAGACCTGAACCCAGTTGAGATGGTTTGGGGTGAGCTGGACCGCAGAGTGAAGGCAAAAGGGCCAACAAGTGCTTAAGCATCTCTGGGAACTCCTTCAAGATTGTTGGAAGACCATTTCCGGTGACTACCTCTTGAAGCTCATCAAGAGAATGCCAAGAGTGTGCAAAGCAGTCATCAAAGCAAAAGGTGGCTACTTTGAAGAACCTAGAATATAAGACATATTTTCAGTTGTTTCACACTTTTTTGTTAAGTATATAATTCCACATGTGTTAATTCATAGTTTTGATGCCTTCAGTGTGAATGTACAATTTTCATAGTCATGAAATACAGAAAAATCTTTGAATGAGAAGGTGTGTCCAAACTTTTGGTCTGTACTGTGTATATATAATATATATATATATATATATATATATATATTATATATATATATATATATATATATATATCCTGCACAGTAACACTTCTTCTGTCCTGTATACTGGGTGGAATTCTCAGTATCTGTGTTATTACATGCACACTCCTTAACGCTGAAATTACAGCAGCGACAAGGAAAAGTCGTGCAGTTATGGAAATCACATGATCGATACATGTTATTAAATGCACTTGAGCAAATGATCAGGATCCGCTTCTCGTAGCTGCCCTGTAATCAATGGCTAATGACGTCTCTGATGTGTTCGATGGAGATGTTGTAGCCATGGAAGCACATTTAGGCCATGGAGGCTACAGAATGAGCTGTTAGTGACATGGAATGAAGACTACAGGGGTTGAGATGCCATACATTATGGCCCACTCCATATACACACACACACACAGGCCATAATTCCGGTAGTAGGACTGTAGTGAAGTTCCCTCCTGAAGACACTTCATGGTGTCTTCAGATCATTTTTTGACTATCATTGTCTCCAAGACAAAAGCCAGACTCATCACTGACAGGACACGCCTCCATTCTAACCACTTTTGTTCCATTCCAGCATCCATTGTTCTGCACCATAATGGCTTTTGAGAGCAGTAACATGAGTTCAGTAGACATTGGTAGCCAGATATCTGGCTAAAATCTCAAAGTCATAAAAACTTCTGATGGTTTGCGCAGGCTCTGTTGTTGCCATAGGCTCTGTACGTGACGTCTAATTTCACTTGCAGTACAGAATGGATCAATTGTGGAAACGGTGGTATGACCATTTCTCCAAAATATCCCATAATACCCTCAGGCTCCATGTTCCTCGTACTACTGTGAGCAGCCTGCTTGGCCTTAACCTTCTCCAATGGCTGCAGTATCTCCGGACTTGTCTCCATTGAGCACATTGGGGACATCATTGGTCGGTGATCACACAAGAGCTGCCAGCAGTAAATTCTGATGATTTGTCTAAGTAGATTCAGCTGCAGAACCTTCGTCAGACGACCATTCACCTCAGTGACAGCAGCCGATGCTGGAAGTGCTGGGATTTCTGCACAGGGCTCAGACTCCAGACTGGATACAGCCAGAGATTGTGATAATGTTGCTTCCATTTTTCCATCATTTGTATATCAGTAACATATCTATAGTTTGATTCACAGCATTCCATGACTTTTTCATCCTGGTAATACAATTTCAATTGTGTATGTATTGTGACAGGGTTAGTGGCACGGTTTATGAGGGGAGATGTGTCACGGAGACTGCTTTCCTCTGTGATCAAGAGACCCATAAGTTTCTTGTCAGCATATGTGCTGTAGGACTTAAGCGGCCATGTTATGGGCGGGTTTTTAGGTGAGTAGGTAAGAGATGGGTAGTACGCCTACTCACCATATCTCCACTTCAAGGGTGTGGCTGGAGAGAAATGTCCAGTCAGTTTTTTTTTCTGTGTTGTGTAGAAGCAAGCAAGCCCTAGGCTGACGCTCCTGTGAGAGCTGCCATATTTGTTGGCCCAGAAGTGCTGGGCAGGACAGTCTATGAACTTTTATTTCCTTTTGAGCCAGAAACGCTGTATTTTCTATTACCATTTTGGTGTTTATGATACAATAAACCACCCAGAGACTTTAACCCACGTGTGCCTGTGTCTACCTCGAGGAGCAGCTAAGTGAGCCGACCTGCCACAAGTGGTGGAGAATGTGCACAAACGTTCCAGGAACACGTGTAGCAGCGGTGGACAAATCGTATGTCCTGGGTTAGGGCAGCTACGGAGATGGAACAGCGGTCCGACAAAATGGACGAGCTACTCAAGCCCTGATCCTGAGCTAGCAGCAACAGCACCAGGTACAGCAGGAGACTAATAAGCTCCTAATGCAACAGCAAAGGCAGATGGAACTCTTGATAGGAGAGGTCCGCAGCAGAGAAACCGCCCCTCCCCCACATCAAGGTGATGACTCCTGCATCCAGAAAGCGGTAAGACGAGCCATGCAAAAGATGACCCCAGGGGATGATATAGAGGCGTTTTGACTATTATAGATCGGGTTGCAGAGGGGAGAGGCTGCCCCCGGACCAGTGGGCAGAGGTGCTGGCCCCCTATCTGACAGGTGAACCCCAGAAAGCCTATTTTGACTTGGCCTTGCAGGATGCTCGGGAATATGCCAAATTGAAAACGGAGATATTGGCACGCTCAGGGGTCACTATGTCTGTCAGAGCCCAAAAGGTTCATGACTGGGCATATTGTGGTGATAAACCTCCCCGCTTACAAATGTTTAACTTGTTGCATTTGGTCCAGAAATGGTTGAGCCGGAGTCCTCCACTCCAGCCCAGATGGTCGAGCGGGTCGTCATAGACAGATTTATACACACTCCCCAGGCCGGTGCAGACCTAGGTTGCCCAAGGAGATCCCCGGAATGCGGATGACCTGGTGGGCCTCGTAGAAGGTTACCAGGTGGTCGAGAGGCCCCTGAGAAAGCCAAGGAGTGGCACATCTCCATACTGGGATACACAGCGCGAGCCCGAGTCCCAAAAGGGACTCCCACCACTGGAGGGAGTCCCCAAGGAGCCGCTGAGAGGCTACCAAATGCTGCTGCCAAAGACCTGATCTGCTGGCGGTGTCATGGCCCTGGACACATAGCAGACAGTTGTCCTATGTCTGCTGAGCAGATAGATTGCAGCCTGAGCTGGCGCTGCTCGTTTTATGCCTACCCAGCCTGCAGTGTGGACTATAAGCCCCGAGAGGGGCCGCAGTCATGTCCCGTAACCATAAACGGAGTAATGGTGTCAGGACTCTTAGACTTCGGGAGCTTGTTGACCCTGATAAGGGCCACACTTCCCCACCAGTTGATCCCAGGGAAACGGTGTCCGCTGAATCCACGGGGATGCCAAAGACTACCCTGTTGCCAGAGGTGTTGATTAAAACAAGCCATGGTACGGAGTTCCATGAGGTCGGGGTAGTCAGAGACTTGCTGCACCCTGTGATAATCGGGCGGGACTTCAGCCTGTTCTGGGACTTGTGGGGAAAAGCAGGGGTGCCCAGTGTCTCAGGCAGGAGCCAGCGCAACCCTGATGAATCCCCATTGCAGTCGGAGGTGGAGGAGTTCCCCTTGTGTGTCCTAGCTGGTGATGAGGACGAATTGGTGACCAGGGAGGCTGAGGTTCCTGAGCTGGGGGTTTCTGGGGAACATTTTGGGACTGCTCAAATGCGGGATCTTACCCTAAAAGGGGCCTTTGAAAATGTGTTTCTCGTATTGATGGGGTTGCTCAAGAGCTGGGGGCTGACACCAGGTACCCACACTTTGCAGTCAATAGCAAATTGCTGTATAGAGTGACTACACTGAGGGGAGGTGAAATAGTGGAGCAGTTGGTTCCAGAGCCATACCTGCAGAGGGTTCTAGACATGGCCCATTTGCATGTTTTGAGGGGACATCTGGGGATGGAGAAAACACAGGAGAGAATGCTGCAGAGGTTCTATTGGCTGGGATGTTATCGGGAGATCCTGAATTATTGTAGGTCCTGCCCCACCTGCCAGGTAACTGCTCCCTCTGCGCACTTCTGAAGTCCTCTTGTCCTGTTACCGGTAATAGAGATCCCATTTGAGCGAATTGTCATAGACCTAGCAGGTCTGTTAGTTAAGTCGGAACGAGGGCACCAATATATCCTAGTGGTCATGGACTATGCGACCCGGTAACCTGAAGCAGTAACCCGAAGGAACTCTTCAGCTAAGAGTATCGCCCGGGAACTTGTCCATATTTTTGCTAGGATAGGCCCGCCAAAGGAGATTCTGACAGACCAAGGAACCCCCTTCATGAGAAAGGTTATGAAAGAACTCTGTAGGGTCCTCCAGATTGCCCAGCTGCGAACCTCAGTGTATCATCCACAGACTGACGGCCTAGTAGAGCGCTTCAATAAAACCTTGAAAGCCATGCTCAATGTCATGATCCCAGTGCAGGGTTGACCTGCACGCTAGGGGTTAAAGTTTTGATCCCAGTGCAAGCTCTTACCTGCACACCTGGGGCTTATTATTGTGGCCTCTCCTTGGTTCGGGGAGAGCTTCTTATAGCCCTGGGAAGCTCCAATCCCTGTCAGTTATACTTTTGCCCTTGGCAGAGTGTGTTGACCCCTGAGTGTGTTTGTGCTGTGTTCTGGTTTGCCTGATACTTTGGTTTTGACTCGGTCTGTTCTCTGGATACTGCTTGTTGGATTCTGTTTCTGTACCTTCGCTGTCTGTTTGGTTTTGACCTCTGCCTGGCCCCGACTATCCGTTCTGTCTCATCCTTTGTACTGTACTGTCTTCTCGTGCTTTGACCTTGGCTTGTTCAGATTTACGTCTCTGTCTGTGCCCCTGGGTAACTCTGTCCCGTAGTTACCTTTCTAGGAGTTTTCCCTCAGCTTCTAGCTCCCTGGAGCTGAAGCCACGCCCCTCAACTGTCAGGTGATTCAGGCCCTGAAACCATCTCTCTCCTGCCTTGCTCACCCTGCGTTCCTAGGAGCCTGAAGCTTTCTTCTGCACTCGTCTTCCGGGAGATTGCACTGGTGAGTTCTCTTGCAATCCTCCTCGTGATACTCAAAAAGGTCATTGAAAAGGACGGTCGAGACTGGGACTACGTGCTTCCGTTTCTGCTCTTCTCCATCAGGGAGTTCCCAAGGCCTCTACTGGCTTCTCACCGTTCAAACTCCTGTATGGTCGACATCTGCGAGGGCTATGTGTGGAGAAAACCAGACACTGCTCATCACCTGCCCAATACAATCTCAACAGTGAAACATTGTGGTGGTAGCATCATGCTATGGGGGAGTTTTTCAGCTGCAGGGACAGGACGACTGGTTGCAATTGAAGGAAACATGAATACGGCCAAGTACTTAGATATCTGGATGAAAACCTCTTCCAGAGAGCTCTGGACCTCAGACTTGGCGGAAGGTTCACCTTCCAACAAGCCAATGACCCTAAACACACAGCTAAAATAACATAAAACATGAAAATAAAATACTTATGACCATGTGATATCTGTTTTTCTTTTTTAATAAATTTGCAAAAATTTCTACATTTGTTTTTTTTCAGTCAAGATGGGGTGCAGAGTGTACATTAATGAGAAAAAATGAACTTTTTTGAATTTACCAAATGGCTGCAATGCAAAAAGAGTGAAAAATGTAAAGGGGTCTGAATACTTTCCGTACACACTGAATACACAGGTTCTTCTCACAAAATTAGAATATCATGAAAAAGTTAATTTATTTAAGTTCTTCAATAGAAAAAGTGAAACTCATATATTATATAGAGTCATTACAAACAGAGTAATCTATTTCAAGTGTTTATTTCTGTTAATGTTGATGATTCTGGCTAACAGCCAATGAAAACCCAAAAGTCATTATCTCAGTAAATTAGAATACTTTATAACACCAGCTTTAAAAATTATTTTAAAATCCAAAATGTTGGCTGTTGTGAATGGGTTTGAGATGAGTTCTGAGCAGAGGCTCCCTCTGGTGGTTACAAGCGGTACTAGTGAAGATTGTGAGGACTGGGAATCAGGTGTTACTGATTGGTCTTATATAAGGGAGTCATTTTCCCATCAGGGTTGCCGGTGATCAATTGTTCTGGTCTGAATCCTTCATTCCAGTTTCCCTTGTAGCCTGCTGTGTCGTGTCTGCATCTCCTGCTACCAGATAAGAATTTTTCTTCTTTTGTGTTGTTGCTATATTTTTGCATTTTGTCCTGCACTTCTTTGGGGGCCTTCTGGGTCCCCTCCGGGGGCTTCTGCCTTCTCAGTTTAGTTCAGCCACTGAGTTTTGTTCTTTTGCTTTTTCCAGTTTTTTCAGTGGCTGCTGTTTTGATTTTTTTTTACACCAGAGAGCTAATTTAGGTGGTAGAGGTCGTGTGATCTCAGGTGATTTTGAAATTAGTAGAGTTGGTGTTTTTTCAGGGTTTTCTGAGATTGCAGTAAGTACCCTTCCTATCCTTTTCTATTTAGATAGTTTGGGCCCCAGCGTTTGCTCATTCTATTTTCTTTCTGTGTCAGTATTTCCTCTTGTCTAACCGCCATTACATGTTTGGGGGCTTTCTATTATCTTTGGGGTTCTGCTCCGGGGCAGATAGCTTTCCTATTTCTATCTTTAGGTTTAGTTAGTTTCTCAGGCTGTGACGAGGCGTCTAGGACCAACGTAGGAACGCTCCACGGCTGCCTCTAGTTGTGGTTAGTCAGGGTACTGCAATCCCATAGATTCCAACTGCTCTGGTGTATTGCCTTTTTTACCTGCACTCCTCAGCTACCGAAACATAACAGTATCACCGGCCTAAAAATTGAAAATTGTATGGTACTCACAGAAGGGAAAAAATATTGTGATAGAAAAAAGGTTGTCAGAGTTGTCAGAGATATTTTTCTGTTTGTTGCATTTTTTTTTTTTTTTTTCCCCTCTGTATCTCTGGGTGCTGGGGAGGATCTTTTCTCCCAATGGAGTTTGCACAGTTGTCTGGCCGTGTAGATCAGCTTGCCACTGAGGTTCGGAGTATTGCTATCTATCTTGCTGGGTTGCCTGTTGTGGAACCTAGGATCCCCATGCCAGATTTGTTTTTAGGGGATCGAGCTAAGTTTCAGAATTTCAAAAATAATTGTAAATTGTTTTTTGCCTTAAAATCTAAGTCCTCAGGAAACGCAGCGCAGCAGGTTCAAATTATCATCTCTCTCCTGCGCGGCGATCCTCAGGATTGGGCTTTTTCCCTAATACCTGGGGATCCTGTTTTGAGTGATGTTGATGCGTTTTTTCAGGCTTTGGGGTTATTGTACGATGAGCCTAATGTCACTGATCAAGCTGAAAAAGCCTTGTTGGCATTAAATCAGGGGCTTGATGACGCTGAGTTATACTGTCAGAGATTCCGTAGGTGGGCAGTCCTGACCAAATGGAATGACGACGCTTTGGCGGCCCTTTTCCGGAAGGGTCTGTCGGATAATGTAAAGGATGTTATGGTGGGATTCCCTGTCCCCTCTGGTCTCAATGATTCTATGTCATTAGCGATTCAAATTGACAGACGTTTGCGTGAGCGGAGAAGTATGCGTGGAGTGGTGTTGCCTTGTGAGCCAGCTTCTGAGCCCATGCAGTGTGATGGAGTGGTGTCTGGGGCACAGCGTCATGAGTTTCGAAAGCGCAATAGGTTATGTTTCTACTGTGGTGATGCCTCTCATGCTATTTCAGTCTGCCCTAAGCGGGGAAGACGTTTTGCACGCTCAGTTGTCTTGGGTAGTGTTCAGACTAAGTTTTTATTAACTGTCACTCTGATATGCTCTCTGTCCTCATTTTCTGCTCAGGCTTTCGTTGATTCTGGAGCAGCTATTAACCTGATGGATTATGATTTTGCTAAACGTTGTGGGTTTCCCTTGATACCCCTACAGAAGTCTATTCCCCTACTGGGGATCGATTCTACCCCTTTGGCTGAGAATAAACCCCAGTTTTCTACTCAGGTGATAATGAGGGTTGAACCTGATCACCAGGAGTGCTGCAAATTTTTGGTTCTATATAATTTGCATGACATTATCGTGCTGGGTTTCCCTTGGTTACAGTCTCATAATCCTGTTTTGGATTGGAAATCTGTGTCTGTAACCAGTTGGGGCTGCCAATGTGTTAATACCAACACTCCTGTTTTTTCTGCCTCCCCCCAAGCTCAGGATGTTCCTGACTTTTTGTTTGATTTTTCTGATGTGTTTAGCGAAAGTAAATCTGCATCCTTACCTCCCCATAGGAGCTATGACTGCGCTATTGAATTAGTGCCGGGTAGTAAATTCCCTAAAGGTCGCCTTTTTAACTTGTCTGTACCTGAACATGACGCTATGCGGTCTTATATCAAGGAATCATTGGAGAAGGGTCATATCAGACCATCCTCTTCACCCTTCGGTGCCGGTTTTTTCTTTGTGGCCAAAAAGATGGTTCATTAAGGCCGTGTATTGATTATCGTCTCTTGAACAATATTACTGTGAAATATCAATACCCGTTACCCTTGATTTCTGACCTGTTTTCCAGGGTGAAAAACGCTACTTGGTTTACCAAGCTTGACCTCAGGGGGGCGTATAACCTTATTCGCATTAAGCACGGGGATGAATGGAAGACGGCATTCAATACCCCTGAAGGGCATTTTGAGTACCTAGTGATGCCCTTTGGGCTCACTAATGCCCCTTCCGTCTTCCAGTCCTTCATGAATGACATTTTCAGGGATTTTGTGGACAAATTTCTGATTGTTTATTTGGATGATATCTTGATTTTTTCTAATGACTGGGACTCTCATGTGAAACATGTTCGGACTGTGTTCCAGATTTTGAGGGATAATGCTCTGTATGTGAAGGGATCAAAGTGTCTTTTTGGCGTACAGAAGATCTAATTTCTGGGATTCATTTTGTCCCCATCTGTTATTGAAATGGACCCGGTCAAGGTTCAGGCCATCTGTGATTGGGTCCAACCTACTTCATTAAAGGCTCTTCAGAGATTTTTGGGTTTTGCCAATTTTTATCGTAAATTTATTGGTAATTTCTCGGTTATTGTTAAACCATTAACTGATTTGACCAGAAAGGGTTCTGATGTGGTGAATTGGCCTCCTGAGGCAGTCTCTGCATTTCAGGAACTTAAGCAGAGATTCACTTCTGCTCCTGTTCTACGGCAGCCTGATGTTTCTCTGCCATTTCAGGTGGAGGTTGATGCCTCTGAAATTGGGGCAGGTGCCGTTTTGTCCAAAAAGATCCAGAGACCTCTAAAAGTAACCCTTGTGCCTTTTTCTCTCGAAAATTTTCTCCTACTGAACGTAATTATGACGTGGGTAATCGGGAGTTATTGGCCATGAAGTGGGCTTTTGAAGAGTGGAGACATTGGCTGGAAAGGAGCTAAACATCAGGTGGTGGTCCTTACGGACCATAAGAATCTGGTCTATCTGGAATCTGCCAAGCGACTCAATCCTAGACAGGCCAGGTGGGCCTTGTTTTTCACACGTTTTAATTTTGTGGTTTCCTTTCTTCCTGGCACTAAGAATGTTAAGGCGGATGCCCTCTCGAGGAGTTTCCTTGCGGACTCTCCTGAGTTATCTGATCCTTCTGTTATTTTGAAAGAGGGTGTAGTTCTTTCCGCCATCTCGCCCAATTTGAGACTTGCTCTGGAGGGGTGTCAGGAGGATAGGCCCGAGCGCTGCCCTGTTGGAAAATTGTTTGTCCCGGACCAATGGAAAAAGAGTGTGATGTCTGAGATTCATTGTTCCGCATTGGCTGGGCATCCCGGAATTTTTGGTACCAGAGACTTGGTTAGTCAGTCCTTTTGGTGGCCTACCTTGTCTCGCGATGTCAGGGAATTTGTGCAGTCCTGCGGGACTTGCTCTCGCTCCAAGCCTTGCTCTCGCTCTAGTGGTTTGTTGATGCCATTGCCTGTGCTCAAGAGACCATGGACCCATATCTCTATGGATTTCATTTCCGATCTTCCTGTTTCTCAGAGAATGACCACCATCTGGGTAATTTGTGATAGGTTTTCCAAAATGATACATCTTGTGCCATTACCTAAGTTGCCTTCCTCCTCTGAATTGGTGCCGTTGTTTCTTCAGCACGTGGTTCGTTTACACGGCATTCCTGAGAACATTGTGTCTGACAGAGGAGTCCAGTTTGTTTCCAGATTTTGGAGGACTTTTTGTTCTAAACTGGGTGTTCAATTGTCTTTCTCCTCGGCATTTCATCCTCAGACCAATGGTCAAACTGAGAGAACAAACCAGACATTAGAGACTTATCTAAGATGCTTTGTGTCTGCTGATCAGGATGACTGGGTCTCTTTTTTGCCTTTGGCTGAGTTTGCTCTTAATAATAGGGCTAGCTCTGCCACTTTGATGTCTCCGTTTTTCTGTAATTCTGGTTTTCACCCTCGATTTTCTTCAGGACAGACGGAAGCTTCTGTCTGTCCAGGTGTTGACTCTGTTGTTGAGCGTATGCAACAGATTTGGGACCAGGTAGTGGAGAGGTTGTCCCTCTCTCAGGAGAAGGCCCAGCGGTTTGCTAACCGGCATAGGACTGATGGTCCTCGGTTTAAAGTGGGGGACTTGGTCTGGTTGTCCACAAAGAATATTCCTATGAGAGTAGCATCTCCTAAATTTAAGCCTAGGTTCATTGGACCTTATAAGATCATGGAGATTATTAATCCTGTTTCTTTTCGTTTGCTTCTTCCAGGGACATTTAAGATCCATAACGTGTTCCACAAGTCCTTGTTGAAGAGGTTTGTTGAGCCAGTGGTTCCTGCTACTGTGCCTCCTGACCCTGTTTTGGTTGAGGGCAATCTGGAGTATGTGGTTGAGGAAATATTGGATTCTCGTTTTTCTAGACGAAGACTCCAGTATTTGGTTAAATGGAGAGGTTATGGTCAGGAAGACAATTCTTGGGTGTTTGCTTCGGACATCCATGCTAGGAGACTTATCCGTGCGTATCATAGAACTCATCCTAACCGACCTGGTTGCTCAAATGAGGGTTCGGTGACCCCTCCTCAAGGGGGGGGGTACTGTTGTGAATGGGTTTGAGATGAGTTCTGAGCAGAGGCTCCCTCTGGTGGTTACAAGCGGTACTAGTGAAGATTGTGAGGACTGGGAATCAGGTGTTACTGATTGGTCTTATATAAGGGAGTCATTTTCCCATCAGGGTTGCCGGTGATCAATTGTTCTGGTCTGAATCCTTCATTCCAGTTTCCCTTGTAGCCTGCTGTGTCGTGTCTGCATCTCCTGCTACCAGATAAGAATTTTTCTTCTTTTGTGTTGTTGCTATATTTTTGCATTTTGTCCTGCACTTCTTTGGGGGCCTTCTGGGTCCCCTCCGGGGGCTTCTGCCTTCTCAGTTTAGTTCAGCCACTGAGTTTTGTTCTTTTGCTTTCTCCAGTTTTTTCAGTGGCTGCTGTTTTGATTTTTTTTACACCAGAGAGCTAATTTAGGTGGTAGAGGTCGTGTGATCTCAGGTGATTTTGAAATTAGTAGAGTTGGTGTTTTTCAGGGTTTTCTGGGATTGCAGTAAGTACCCTTCCTGTCCTTTTCTATTTAGATAGTTTGGGCCCCAGCGTTTGCTCATTCTATTTTCTTTCTGTGTCAGTATTTCCTCTTGTCTAACCGCCATTACATGTTTGGGGGCTTTCTATTATCTTTGGGGTTCTGCTCCGGGGCAGATAGCTTTCCTATTTCTATCTTTAGGTTTAGTTAGTTTCTCAGGCTGTGACGAGGCGTCTAGGACCAACGTAGGAACGCTCCACGGCTGCCTCTAGTTGTGGTGGTTAGTCAGGGTACTGCAATCCCATAGATTCCAACTGCTCTGGTGTATTGCCTTTTTTACCTGCACTCCTCAGCTACCGAAACATAACAGTTGGCCTACTGAAATGTATGTTCAGTAAAAGCACTCAGTACTTGGTCAGGGCTCCTTTTGCATCAATTACTGCATCAATGCGGCATGGCATGGAGGCGATCAGCCTGTGGCACTGCTGAGGTGTTATGGAAGCCCAGGTTGCTTGAATAGCAGTCTTCAGCTCGTCGGCATTGTTGGGTCTGGTGTCTCTCCTCTTCCTCTTGACAATACCCCATAGAGAATCTATGGGGTTAAGGTCAGGCGAGTTTGCTGGACAATCAAGCACAGTGATACTGTTGTTTTTAAACCAGGTATTGGTACTTTTGGTATTGTTGACAGGTGCCAAGTCCTGATGGAGAATGAAATTTCCATCTCCACAAAATTTGTCGGCAGAGGGAGGCATGAAGTGCTCTAAAATTTCCTGGTAGACGGCTGAGCTAAATTTGGTCTTGATAAAACATAGTGGACCTTCACCAGCAGATGACATGGCTCCCCAAACCATCACTGATTGTGGAAACTTCACAGTAGACCTCAAGCAGCTTGGATTGTGGCCTCTCCACTCTTCCTCCAGACTCTGGGACCTTGATTTCCAAATGAAATGCAAAATTTACTTTCCTTGTGGAGTGTGTCAATGACTGCCTTCTGGACATCTAAGGGACCTTTTTAAATGCTTAGGAAACCTTTGCAGGTGTTTTTTGTTAATTATTCTATTTTACTGAGATAATGACTTTTGGGTTTTCATTGGCTGTAAGCCATAATCATCAACATTAACAGAAATAAATCTTTGGAATAGATCACTCTGTTTGTATTGACTCTATATAATGAGTTTCACTTTTTGTATTTAAGAACTGAAATAAATTAACTTTTTGATGATATTCTAATTTTGTGAAAAGCACGCGTGTGTGTGTATATAATATATGCATACACACACACACTCTTTGTATATACAGTCATGGCCAAAAGTGTTGGAACCCTTGAAATTGTTCCAGAATATGAAGTATTTCACCAGAAAATTGTTATTATTTATTATTATAATTATTGAAATTACATATATGTAGTTATACACATGTTCCAAAACACACAAAATAAATAAACAACACAAAAAAACAGGCAAATTCAACATAATTTCACACAATTTAGCAAAACCACTAAAGAAGACTCAAAGTCTTCAAAAATTCAATTTAAACCGCAAACAAAAAGGCAGCAACACTTACCTGCCCCGATCTTGGAACAAATGCACTACCCCAAAAATGGGCAGGACAAAATTGTTGACACCTTTACAAAATTGGGGGTGAACAACTTTGTTTCAACCATGTGATCACCTGTGGCAAGTAACAGGTGTGAACAATATTAAAGTCACACCGGAAACCAGATAAAAAGGGGAGCTGACTCAATCGTTGCATTATGTGTCTGTCCACACTAAGCATGGAGAACAGAAAGAGGACTTGAGAACCATAATTGTTGAAAAATATCAACAATCTCAAAGTTACAAGTCAATCTTGATGTTTGTCCATGGTGCGCAACATAATCAAGAAGTTTACTACCCATGGCACTGTAGCTAATCTCCCAGGACGTGGACGGAAGAAAAAAAATGATGAAAGGTTGCAACGCAGGATAGTTCATATGGTGGATAAGCAACCCCAATAAAGTTCTAAAGACATTCAAGTTGTCCTGCTGACACAGAGACATAGAAAAACTAGCCTACAGTTTGCCAAAATGTGCATGAGTAAGCCAAAATCCTTCTAGGAAAGTGTCTTGTAGACAGATGAGACCAAGACTTTACCTTTTGGTAAATCACATCATTCTAACGTTTACCGAAAATTGAATGAGGCCTACAAAGAAAAGAACACCGTACCTACAGTCAAATATGGTGAAGGTTCAAAGATGTTTTGGGGTTGTTTTGCTGTCTCATGAACTGAGTGTCTTGACTGTGTGCAAGTTATCATGAAATCTGAAGACTACAAAAAAATTTTGGGTGTCAATATAGTGCTCAGTGTCAGAAAGCTGGTTTCGCATCCTAGGTCATGGGTCTTCCAGCAGGACAATGGCCCCAAACATATGTGTAGCCCTGGTATGTAAGGCACACATTATCCGGGAGGATGAGTGGAGAGGTAACGGTTAAGGGCTCGACATGACTCATATACAATTCGGACACACCCAGCAGGGGTGTACAGGGGAGTGTCCTGTAGCACAGTGCGGTCTGAAAGTTGGTCCTGTGAGCGTGCAGGGAGTGAGGACTGGTGCCTGTTGGAGAGTCGAGATCTCCTGTCAACACAGGGAGACGGTACAGAAGTGGAGGCTAGTACGGATGACTGAATATTATCCTAGTCTAGTCAGTGCTTATGTTAAGAGTGCAAGCAGGGCGAAGGGCGCAGTGGAAAGGAATTATAGAAGTGCCTTGGACATTGGATTGTCTGCACTATTCACCGGTCACTGGGGACCGAAGTGTTGCTACAGCTTCAAGCGTAGTGATAGAATAACCAGAGGTTCGCTGGACTTCAGGTCACAGGAACAAGCCCTTTTGTCAGTACGTAACCGGAGTCAGGAGAATAAGGCTTTTGAGTTCTGCAGGACAAAAGCAAGGTCTTAATTCCACCCTGAGGAGGCTCCGACCACTATACTGACCGGGCAGTACAGCTACAGAATTAGCTGGAGTTTTAGAGTGAACTTAGCTTCATGCAAGTTGGACTCATTACATTGAAAGTTAAGGAGGCCTCTAACCTGCTCAGCCGTTACCTTGAAACGCATCCTCCATCCACCCCAACAGCTTCCCGGGACCTGCCTTATCATCTTGGAAAGTAAAAGGTATGGAAAGAAGCTTTAATGTGTGAGACTGTGTCATTTAACTGCATACCTTCACGACATCATCATCACTATAGACCGTGAGGGAAGAGTCCCACCTGTAGGGGACCCGACATCTAGCTGCCACACCATCCCCTCAGAGATCTACAGCAGCGCTGGTCTTAGTGATCAGAAAACTACAGGTGGCGTCACGAACTGTTATATACCAGTCCCCTGTAAATAACCCCCCCCCCAACATACGCATGACCGCCAGGGCCACAGACCGAGCCACCGCTACCTGTGACAACCCCATAGACTTCCATGGGCTCGGCTCTGAGTACCCCATTGCCCTGGTAACCCACAATTGTGGCGCGGGTCACGACAACTTGGCGTCACGAACAGGATCCGAAACTTGCAGCATTGCGAGCCCTGTGTGCCTGTGAAGTGTTTTGGTGAAAAAGACTGTCTGTGCTTTTGGCGCCAAATACCGCCATATTTGCCGCCATATTCGCGCCCTGAGGCGCTGGAGAAGAAGGTGGGCGTACCTGAGAAGCGCGCAGAGTCCCGGACACGCCCCCGGCTCTGACTCAGCGGCAGGTCCTGCGACAGGAAGTGAACGCTCTGACATCAGAGCGCCTGCGACGAAGGTCCTGTCCCCACCGCTGTGCCTGTGGAATAGCAGCTTCTGAAACCGGTAGGCTCCGTTTAACCAAGGGGGCGCTAATATGTCACAACAACCGGCCGACAGTGCGGCCCCAGCCGGAGGCCCCGACCCCGCACCGCGTGGCATTGTAGCGCCAGATGGGGGCGCAGGCCCAGCACCCAGTCCGGTAGTCCCGCTCATGCCACTAACGCTCCCATATATGCCTGGGGCGAAATGGCTACCCCAGTACTGCGGTGAGCCAGGTACTTTGGCAGGATTCAAGCGGAAGTTATGCAGCATCCTAGAAATGTACTCCATGTCTGAGAGACAAAAAGCTGCTGTGCTGATAGGGCAGCTAACTGGCGCTGCTGAGAGGGAAGTGGAGACCTGGGATACCGTTGATCAGGAGTCGGTACCCGCGATCCTCTTTAAGCTACATGCCATGTTTGAAGACCGCACAGAAACGGATCTCCGGATGGCCTTCTACCACTGTTCACAGCAGCCAGGTGACAGCATCAGGGACTATGCCTGCCGACTACAAGGGGCCCTGAGAGCCCTCAAGCAGGTTAATACCATAAGTGTCATTGATGAAAATAAGATGCTGAAAGAACAATTTGTGCAAGGACTGAGGTCCCAAGAGGAACGCAGAACTGTGAATTGGTGGTCTTTAGATCATCCAGATGCCACCTTTGATGCCCTAAAGGACATGGCAATAAAAGGGCTGCGACCCCTGGGCAAACCTGAAGTGGCAACCCAACATCACCAGGGTGAAGTCACTCTAGAACCGGCAATATCCACCTTTTCCCCACTTGTGGCAGAAGCCAAAACGCAGGCCACGGTCCCTGGTGAGTTGGACTGTCTGCGCTCGGAAGTGCGCCAGTTGACTAAAAATCTGGCTGCTGTGATGAGTGCCCTGCAGCTGCGGCAAGAGGAAGAAGGAAAGATCTTATTAGCTGACTGCCCAGAAGACGTCCCGTGGATGAACCGGAGAAGAAGGAAGACGTCGCCCCCCCGGAGGAGGACAACGCCACCCCCAGGAGCGACCCCTGATCAACACCCTCCTCGTCGGGAGATCACCTGTTACCGTTGCAACCGGAAAGGTCATATGTCTCCACAGTGTCCTTTAAACGGGCAGAACCTGGGTCCGAGGGCCAACACCCAGGAGGAGACCCGTCAGGCCCCCTAGACTGGAACCGCAGGTTCGTGGGTGGACGACCCTACCTGTCCATCATTCTGGATGGGATTGCGGTTCCGGCGTTGCTGGATACTGGGTCTCAGGTGACCATAATACCTGATGCCCTATATACGAAGTTCTGGTCTATGGATAGTCTTCAACCCCCGAGCCCTGACTTTACTGTGTATGCTTCTAATGGTCTCCCTGTGGAAGTACTCGGGACCAAAAGTGTGGATGTGAAGGTGGGCAGAGAGGAGTTCAAAGACCAGGGCTTCTAGTAGTAAAGACTGTAAATGAAGAGAACGGTTTAAATATAATTTTGGGTACTAACATTATCGGTAACTGTCTGGGAGAAGTTGTGTTTCTACTCCAACAGCTCGCTGAGATTGCCCGACCAAGGCAGAAGGGAGTGATCCAGAGAGAGATCCGGGCCCTGATGTGTCAGCAGCAAGCGAAGCTTACAGACGGCGAAATTGGTAATGTACGGGTCACCGACTCGAATCCTATTGTGATACCCCCAATGAGTGAAATGATAATCTGGTGCAGGGCAGCCATAGGTCTGAGAGGACAGAACTACCAAGCTGTAGTAGAACCCCACCATTCAGAACATAGACCTACACTTATGACTGCTAGGGGAGTAGTGGAAGTGGTGAATGGAAGAGTACCGGTACGGCTTCTCAACTGGGGAGATGATGAGGTAAACTTACCCCGTTATGCAACCATTGCTAAATTACATGCCGTCGATAATAATTCTATTCTCCCGACTGAGTCCTTAGACTCCCGCCAACTAGCGGAGGATAATGACCCGGCAGCTCAGGTGGCGGATTGGTGTCAGCAACTCCATGTCGGGACCGACACCACTCCCGCCCACCAGAAACAAGGGGTATTACGGGTGGTACAAGAGTACGCACAAGTGTTTAGTAAACACCCCCTCGACTTTGGGGCCATTAAGGGAGTACAGCATCATATCCCTACAGGTGGTCATCCTCCCATTAAAGAGCGGTACAGGCCTATACCTCCAGCCCATTATCAGAAAGCTAAGGAAATGTTACATGATATGAAGGAAGCCGGGGTGATAAGGGATAGTTGTAGCCCCTGGGCAGCACCTCTAGTTCTGGTTAAAAAGAAAGATGGTAGTATGAGAATGTGTGTGGATTACAGGCAAGTGAATCGCATAACACATAAAGATGCTTACCCATTACCACGAATTGAGGAGTCCTTAGCTGCTCTGAAAACGGCTAACTACTTTTCTACCCTTGATCTGACTAGTGGATACTGGCAAGTGGCTGTGGCTGAGGAGGATCGTGAGAAAACGGCTTTCACCACCCCAATGGGGCTCTGTGAGTTCGACAGGATGCCGTTTGGGCTCAGCAGTGCCCCGGGAACATTTCAGAGAGTGATGGAGAACTGCCTGGGACATCTCAATTTCGAAACCGTGCTGCTATACTTAGACGACGTCATCGTGTATTCCAAGACATATGAGGACCATCTGAAGCACCTGGCAGAAGTATTCGAGTCCCTGTCCAGGTACGGGATGAAGTTGAAACCCTCAAAATGCCATCAAACAGAAGGTACAATACTTGGGGCACATCGTCAGTTCGGAAGGAGTAGCGCCGGACCCAGAGAAAGTCACTGCCATCCAGAAGTGGCCGGAGCCGAAGAACCTCAAGGAAGTGCGACAGTTCCTGGGACTAACGGGTTACTACAGAAGGTTCGTGAAAGATTACACGAAGAAGGCAGCCCCTCTACAGGACCTCCTAGTAGGACAATCCCTAAAGAGCAGAAACCCTCCCTTTAATTGGGGTAAGGAACAGGCTGAAGCATTCCAAAAGATGAAAGAGATCCTTACAGGTGATGAAATATTGGCTTATCCTGATTACAGCCAACCGTTCCTGCTGTACACCGACGCCAGTAATGAAGGTTTGGGAGCAGTTCTCAGTCAGAAGCAGAATGGCCAAGAAAAAGTCATCGCGTATGCCAGCAGAAAACTCAGGCCAACTGAGAGGAACCCGGAAAATTATAGCAGCTTCAAGCTGGAGTTCCTGGCACTGGTCTGGGCCATTACCGAGAGATTTAAGCACTATCTGGCCTCCAACCAGTTCACTGCGTTTACAGACAACAACCCCTTAACGCACCTGGAAACAGCCAAGCTGGGAGCCATGGAGCAGCGTTGGATGGCTCGATTGTCGAATTACCAGTTTACCATCAAGTACCGGGCAGGCCGAAAGAATGCTAATGCCGACGCATTGTCCCGAATGCCGCATGAATCTGACACGGAAGAAGAATCAGACGACCTGGAAGAAATTGAGCTACCTGCGTTCCATCGAAATGGGATAATCCATGAGCAGCAAGTCTACAGAAAGCAGTATGGCGCAACATTAAATCCCTTACCCCATCACAGCTGGAAAGAGACTCAGGACAGCGATCCAGTGGTCAGCCGTATCAAGGAGTTGTTAAGACAGGAAGGTTCCTCCTTGGAAAAAGATGCACCTATGTCAGCAAAGCTCCTGTGGAACGAGAGAAGCCGGTTGTTCCTATACCGTGAGAAGTTGTGCAGGAGATACGTCAACCCCAGGACCCATGAGATGGTATGGCAGATAGTGGTCCCTAAGGCAGACGTCCAAATGGTGTTGGAAGCATACCACGATCAAGCAGGACACTTTGGCTGGAGAAAGCTGGAGACCCTGTTGAGGTGCCGGTTCTACTGGGTAGGGATACGCAGCTCCATCGAGAGGTGGTGTCGGAACTGTGGACCCTGTGGTCTCAGAAGAAAGGACTACGGTAGTCAGAAGGCACCCCTGCAGCCTATCCGGACGACTCGTCCCTTGGAGATCGTGGCCTTGGACCACGTCAAATTGTCGCCAAGTAGAGCTGGATACTCATACGCCTTGACCATGGTGGACCATTACTCTAGATTTTGGTGGTTGTTCCAGTTAAGGATCAGACAGCAGTGACGGCAGCAAGGACCTTCCAAGCAAGCTTCTGCAGACCACATGGGTATCCAGAGCAGGTACTGACTGATCAAGGCCCTGCTTTTGAAGCGGATCTGTTTAAGGAATTTTGTCACTTGTATGGGTGTAAGAAAATTAGAACAACACCATACCATCCTCAAACCAACGGCCTTTGCGAGAAAATGAACCACATTGTCGTTGACTTGCTAAAGTCCATACCGCTGGAAGAAAGAAATCGGTGGCCAGAATTGTTACCTGACTTGGTTGACTTGTACAACCACATACCAGTGAGTTCTACCAACTGCACACCAGCTTACCTTATGAGAGCAAGGCCTGGAAGACTGCCAATGGACTTGGAACTTGGTGTGGTGGAACCAGAGGCAGATGACACTGTTGAAGATTGGGATACAAATCGGCAAGAGCAATACAGAAGAGTGCAAGCCTGCGTAGAAGAAAGTCTTAATAAAGCACGGGAAAAGCAGGAGAATATTTACAACAAGAATGCTCCCGCGAAGCCTTTGATGCCTGGAGAAGTGGTATTGAAAAGAAAAAGAAAGATGCACAAATTGGACAACCAGTGGGAACAAGAGCCCTATGTCGTACAAGATTCCAAATATGACAACAGAAAAGTTTGTATCATCAGTAAGGACGGAGGAAGAACAATATCCACTGTGTCCAGAGACCATTTGAAATTGTGTCCAGAA
Organism: Oophaga sylvatica; assembly: GCA_033576555.1. NCBI lineage: Eukaryota > Metazoa > Chordata > Amphibia > Anura > Dendrobatidae > Oophaga > Oophaga sylvatica. The sequence continues at coordinate 108,253,994 of JARQOD010000008.1, read as the reverse complement.
CCCTTAAAGCTTCGTGAAGAGAACCCTGTCGTCAATCGAGAAGAAAGAAAAGAAGAGGTCATACACACGGATCTGGGAGATTTCCCTGCGGATTGGCCCAGACTGGGAGATGCTGTAATCATTCCGGTGTTGCAGTTTTATCAGCCACAAGAGGAAGTTCTACCTCCAGTTGTGCCCATGGTGCCAGTTGAGCCAGTTCAGGAGTTACCTATTCCAGCAACACCCCAGCCTACAGAATCTCAAGAAGGACCATCAGAAGCAGCGGCCCATGCTATGGGATCCCCTGGTGAAGCTGACTCACACCGCCCAGCCATCAGTACGCTTGCCAGATCCATAGAAAGATTGAGACAGTTCTATAGTTTGCCGTTACGCAGAGCAGGTAGATCACAGACCAATATACCTGAAACTACTCCACGTAGATCAGAGCGAACCACGAAAGGGAAGATACCTATTCGATATCAACAGTAATTCTAGCAAAATAATGTATTTTAACCCAGAAAAAGTTTACCATATGTGAATATTGTAAAAAGTATTGTTATGGTATTGTGCATTACTAAATATGTGTAATAATGGACTTCGAGGCTGTGGACTATGTCAGCCCCAGAACTGATAATGTATATAGTTGCACTTTATGCATTTTCGTGGTTCTATATCAAACTGTAACAATTACCTCTGAAGATAAAACCCGTGTGGTGTGGCACTGAGAGAGGTCTGCAGCCAGATGTCCTGCAGCCCACCCAGGACCCACATTGAAGGTTTGGTGCGGGTCCTTCACAAGAATACTATGTGTATTTATATGAAAATGTCTTACTACTTTTGTATTTTACTAATGACCATTGTATACAATGCAACGTTTAAGAATTTCTCACCTCCCTGCTGGGAAGAGTTTGATGTTAAATGTTTAATGCAAAACAAAAATTCTTTCTTTGTCTATTTCACAGCCCGGGAGTGCTGTATTTTACCAAGGGGGAATGTGTAGCCCTGGTATGTAAGGCACACAATACCAGGAGGATGAGTGGAGAGGTAACGGTTAAGGGCTCGACATGACTCATATACAATTCGGACACACCCAGCAGGGGTGTACAGGGGAGTGTCCTGTAGCACAGTGCGGTCTGAAAGTTGGTCCTGTGAGCGTGCAGGGAGTGAGGACTGGTGCCTGTTGGAGAGTCGAGATCTCCTGTCAACACAGGGAGACGGTACAGAAGTGGAGGCTAGTACGGATGACTGAATATTATCCTAGTCTAGTCAGTGCTTATGTTAAGAGTGCAAGCAGGGCGAAGGGCGCAGTGGAAAGGAATTATAGAAGTGCCTTGGACATTGGATTGTCTGCACTATTCACCGGTCACTGGGGACCGAAGTGTTGCTACAGCTTCAAGCGTAGTGATAGAATAACCAGAGGTTCGCTGGACTTCAGGTCACAGGAACAAGCCCTTTTGTCAGTACGTAACCGGAGTCAGGAGAATAAGGCTTTTGAGTTCTGCAGGACAAAAGCAAGGTCTTAATTCCACCCTGAGGAGGCTCCGACCACTATACTGACCGGGCAGTACAGCTACAGAATTAGCTGGAGTTTTAGAGTGAACTTAGCTTCATGCAAGTTGGACTCATTACATTGAAAGTTAAGGAGGCCTCTAACCTGCTCAGCCGTTACCTTGAAACGCATCCTCCATCCACCCCAACAGCTTCCCGGGACCTGCCTTATCATCTTGGAAAGTAAAAGGTATGGAAAGAAGCTTTAATGTGTGAGACTGTGTCATTTAACTGCATACCTTCACGACATCATCATCACTATAGACCCTGAGGGAAGAGTCCCACCTGTAGGGGACCCGACATCTAGCTGCCACACCATCCCCTCAGAGATCTACAGCAGCGCTGGTCTTAGTGATCAGAAAACTACAGGTGGCGTCACGAACTGTTATATACCAGTCCCCTGTAAATAACCCCCCCCCAACATACGCCTGACCGCCAGGGCCACAGACCGAGCCACCGCTACCTGTGACAACCCCATAGACTTCCATGGGCTCGGCTCTGAGTACCCCATTGCCCTGGTAACCCACAATTGTGGTGCGGGTCACGACACATACTTCAAGAAGCACCCAGAAATGAATGGAAACAAAGCGCTGGAGAGTTCTGAAGTGGCCAGCAATAAGTCTTATTACTTATTACAATAAGTAATGTAGAATGTATTGGGGAAGGTTGAGACATTAAAGGCATAGATGTTTAACCCAATCAAATGGAATAGCATAAATATTTTTTTTTTTAAAGATGTTCGGATTGACGAAGAAATTGACAATGTTGTTAACGTTTTTTCTATTTTGGCAAATATGTATATTACACAACTTCCATGATCTTCATCTTCACCTTTTTAACTTTTCACACACTTTCTCCTTCATAATCTTCTGCAGCATCATCTTTTTCATCAAATTATTCTTCATCTTCACCTTCTTTATCTTCTTCTTAAACTTCTTGCTGTTCATCTTTGTTAACATTACTCATATTCTTCTTATTAAACTATTATTCTTATTCATATTCTGCTTCATCTTCTTCATCATATTCTTATTTGTGACAGAGAATCCTGTACTTGTAATCTGTCAAAGTATGAATTTTTCATCCTTCCGTTCTTGCTGTCACAAAAGATTTAAATTACAACAGTATTTGTCCGTGTTCAGTTTAGCCTGCAGCAGCAGGCATTTTCCAGGGGCACCACGAGGAGGAACGGACTCACCCCCATACACTGCTTAGTCTTCTTCTGCTTAGAATTTAGAGCATATATTTTGCTCTTCATTTTGGTCTTATACTTCATGTTCTTCTGCTTTTAGATCTTCTGCTTATTGTTCTTGTGTCTCTTGTTCCGTATCTTGTATTTGTAGCACAATCTTGTACCAGCTGATGTTACTGGGACACGGTTACTAAGCAGGAGGTACCTGTGCTCCAAAGCACTACCAAGGACCAGCAGACGTTGCTGGAACTCGGATACCGAGATGGAGGCACCTAGGCCAAAGGCACTGCGGAGAACCAGCTGACGGTACTGGAACCCGGACGGGTAGCAGAAGGTACAAGAGCCAATGCAAGTAACGAGGACCAGCTGACTGTGCTGGAACCCGGACGGGTAGCAGAAGGTACAAGAGCCAATGCAAGTAACGAGGACCAGCTGACTGTGCTGGAACCCGGAGGGGCAGCAGAAGGAAAAGAGCCAATGGCACAACCGAGGACCAGCTGACGTTACTGGGACACGGTTACTAAGCAGGAGGTACCTGTGCTCCAAAGCACTACCAAGGACCAGCAGACGTTGCTGGAACTCGGATACCGAGATGGAGGCACCTAGGCCAAAGGCACTGCGGAGAACCAGCTGACGGTACTGGAACCCGGAGGGGCAGCAGAAGGAAAAGAGCCAATGGCACAACCGAGGACCAGCTGACGTTACTGAACCCCAGTAACACAGGAGCAAGTGTTGACTGTGCTAACAGCACTTCCGAGCAACAACTGGCGGTGTTGGAGCCCAGGGTCAAGGAGGATGTTTAAATACTAGATCAAGTAATTTCCTTGTTACCTGTCAATTTTAAATGTCTATACTTCAAACAAGAGAAAGATAACCTTTACTACCATAAGATGATGATTTCATTTAAACTAATATCTAGATAAATAAAGAATTGACAAACATAAACACATACATTAACATGTTGAACAGCAATGCAAACCACAAAATAAATTAGTTAAGGAATCTGCTATACGGTTGTACATAAAAGCATACAAGTACATATCTGAATCCATTAATGATGGATAAGTAACAGTATGTACACCATTTTTATTGTATAGACAATGAATGTCTGACTTCAAAACATCATCAGCATTACAAGTTATGTGTGATATTACTAAAATGTTCCATTTGCTGAATAATGTCACTAAATATTTTATACAAAATTATACAATTTCCATCATGTAATACTCATAATATGTGGCAATAATCATTTTTATTAACAAACATAACCTTTAAAAAGTGCATAGTGCATAGTGAAAATTGCTATTTATGGCTGACTGTCGACTTGGAAGCATGACAACAGATAGATAAGGTATATATAGATGAGACTGCATAGCCACAGATGGTGAATGGCGATGTAATACTGTACCTCAATAAAGTGTGCGTCACTACTACATAATTTTTTTTATATAGCTTTATAAACAGGGTACATGGATGTATGCTTGTGCCTTTGTTTTGACGCACAGACTGCCTTCCTGCTGAGACGCATTGGGTAGTGAACAGTTGTGTGCAGTGTTCACTGCAGTCTCTGCGGAATAACCACACTTAGACCTTATAACTTTTCAGACTTTCTTTATCAATCTACCAAGATGAAGAAGGCAGGGAGTAAGGCACGTGGTCGTGGAGTTTCTTCAGGGAGAGGACGTGGGGATTCTGTGGCTGCTGCGGCCCCCAGTGACACAGCATCCACCAGTTTTCCCCGTGAGCGTTCCTTTATGCGCACTTTTGTAGGAGCTCGGAGTACCCCCCTGCTGCGGGAAGAACAAATTGAAGCCGTTGTTGTTTGGATGTCAGCCAATGCATCGACTTCAATTGCTTCCACCTCCTCTCAGGACCACAGCACTGTTGGGCAACCATCTGTCTCTTCACCGCCTGGCAAATTGCCCAGGCAGTCAGAGAGTTCTGTACAGGAGCCAGCTGAGTGTCTGCTTCTGTTCTCAGAATCTATTGGCTTGCAAACAGGGGCCCAGCCAAGCAGCATTCTGTAATGTGAAGAGGGAGTATGCAGTGATGCGCAACAGCTGTGTCTCTCTGAATCTGAAGAGGCGGGTGAGACAGTGCCGATGGTCAGCACACCGCAGAACGCATCTGATGATGATGAGACCCAGGTGCCAGTTTCTGTTGAGCATGGTGCTGGCCAGACCACCCAACAGCAGGTGTTGGAAGAGGGTAGTGGAGATGATGAGGTCCAAGACCCAACATGGCATGAGGAACAGGAAGGTGGTGGGAGCAGCTCAGAGGAATAATAATAATATTTATTTATATAGCGCCATCATATTCCGCAGCGCTTTACAGTTTAGCAGTTTCAGAACACAAGTCATAAGTAATAACGTTAACAATACAATAATTTAAGCTAAATAAGTCGCCCCTGCTCGTGACAGCTTACAATGTACAATGAGATGGGGGAGATACAAAGTATAGGTGTTTATATACAATGGTGCATTTACAATGATGTTCCAGCCATCTTAAGGGACTGAGGGATGGAGATAGTGAATGGGCTAGAGACACACACACAGTTACACAGAATACATAGAATGACTTTGATTAGTGAATGTGATAGGCCGCTCTGAACAAATGTGTTTTGAGGGAGCGCCTGAAACCATGCAAATTGTGGATAGTCCTAATTTCTTGGGGTACAGCATTCCAGAGGATTGGCGTAGAGCAGGAGAAGTCTTGGAGTCGGGAGTGGGAGGTACGTATTAGTGCAGAGGTTAGTCGAAAGTCGTTTGCAGAGCGCAGCAGTCGGTTAGGCCGATAGATAGAAATGAGGGAGGAGATGTAGGAGGGGTGCTGCACTGTGGATAGCTTTGTGGCTGAGAACCAGTACTTTGGTTGAAAGCTGGGAGAGGCCTAGAGAAATGGTTAGTGATAGAAGGAAGATAGAGGAAGACATTGCCCCAACGGTACAAACAGGAGGGAGAGTTAGGCTGCAGACTCGGTTGCCTGTAGCCTCCAGTTTGGCACCTGTTCGGAGCAGTTGTCTTCCAAAAGTCAAAACGTGCGCTCCCAGGACTTGCACTGCGTGGTCCTTTTTTCACACACTTGCACATGATATTTGCTATGTGAAATGCAAGCTGTGTAATCAAAAATTAAAAATAGCTAAAAGTGTCAGTCACCTCAATACCACAAATATGTGGAAACATGTGCGGACAAAGCACGTAGTTGAGTTACAAAGACACACTGGAGATGTAGGCCAACCAACAGCAGCACCTACATCTTCAGGTTGTGTTGAAGCCTCTTCATCGAGCTCACACACAGCTGGTTCTGCTTCCTCACAGGATCGCCATGGAAGAACCTCGGCCACTGTTGTCCAGAGACAAACTGTTATTCCACACACAGCAGCAAGTTCCCTGTCATCCTCACACTCCCAGGCCACAAAACAGCCATCGGTAGCACAGGCATGGGATAAAAGACGGCCATACTCCGCAAACCATGCACGAGCACAGGCTCTGAATGCTGGCATTGCAAAACTCCTGTCCCTTGAAATGCTGTGATTCAGGCTGGTGGAGACAGACAGTTTCCGTAACTGAATATCATTGTCAGTCCCACAATACAATGTGCCAAGCCGATTTCATTTCAGCAGGCAAGCCGTCCCTGGTCTGCAAAAGCATGTTGAGGGAAAAATTAAACATGCGCTACTAAAAGCCCTCAGTAGCAAGGTCCACCTGACCACCGATGCGTGGACCAGTACCCATTGTTATGATCTGCTACAACCAGTAAGGAAAGAAGGGAATTCTGTCCCTACAATACAACTAAGCTGAATCCCTACGATGTAACGGGGAACCTGATCCTGCGACCAGACCCGCTAAAGTCCTCATCTAGTGTGAACGAAGACCTATAGTTGCGAGGGAGTAATCCCTACAAGATCTAGGGACTGGGAGAAAAGGTGGACACCTCCTAACATAAATTGTAGCATGGATAATTAAACAGAAAAATAAATACTTTGTGATCCTAACATCAAGCAAAACTGATAGATTAAGGCACCTAAGCACCCGGCTAGCTTAACAGTAGATAATACAATGAAGTCAAGCAAAGCCAGAAGGGCGGAGCCAGACTAAATAGGGAAAAAAGGTCATGTGACCAGCAAACTGAAACAAAACCTAACAAGAGGGTTCTAACACCCATGGCCAGGGACAATACCTTTCCCTCACTGCCCATTGGGTCAATGTTGTGCAGCCGGGTACTGATCTTGCGAGTGGCGCTGTACTGTTCTGCCAACTCCAAGGATTGCAGGAATCAAGTCTGTACACATTGATTCCTCCTCCTACTCCAGTTCCTCATAATCATCGCTGCAGGAGCCGTCACGGTCTACCTCCACATGGACCCGTGAACGTTTACCGATATGAGCACAGCCGTGTCCAAATGTCAACAGGCCGTCCTGAAATTAATTTCCATGGGGAATCTTAGCCACACAGCGCAGGAGCTCTGTAATGCCATAAAGCAGGAGAGCGACGTGTGGTTTTTGGAAGAGAATCTACAGGCAGGCTTGGTAGTGTGTGACAATGGCCGAAATCTGGTGTCAGCTCTGGGCCTTGGCAACCTCAGTCACATACCATGTCTGTCATATGTGCTCAACTTGGTCGTGCAGAGTTTTTTGAGGGACTATCCGGATCTTGATGCACTGCTGCACAAGGTCCGCCTAGAGTGCGCTCACTTGCGACGTTCCAGCATGGCCAGATCGCTGATTGCAGCTCTGCAACGCAGATTTCACCTTCATGAACATCGCATCATATGTGACGTACCCACCAGGTGGAATTCCTCGTTACATATGTTGGAGCGGTTGTGTGAGCAGCAGCCAACAGTAATGGAGTATCAGCTGCATCAGGCGCAGTCAACTCGCAATTTGCGCCGTTCACACTTCACCACTACTGAGTTGGCCTCTATAATAAGAATAATAATATTATTTATTTATATAGCGCCATAATATTCCGCAGTGCTTTACAGTTTAACAGTTTCAAAACACAAGTCATAAGTAACAACGTTAACAATACAATAATTAAAGCAAAATCAGCCGCCCCTGCTGGTGAAAGCTTACAATCTACAATGAGGTGGGGGAGATACAAAGTACAGGTGTTTATATACAATGGTGTTTTTACAATGATGGTCCAGCCATTTTAAGGGAGTGAGGGATGCATGGAGATAGTGAATGGGCTACACACACAGAATTACACATAGAATGACTTTGATTAGTGAATGTGATAGGCCACTGTGAACAAATGTGTTTTGAGGGAGCGCCTGAAACCATCCAAATTGCGGATAGTCCTAATTTCTTGGGGTAGAGCATTCCAGAGGATTGGCGCAGCGCGGGAGAAGTCTTGGAGTTGGGAGTGGGAGGTACGGATTAGTGCAGAGGTTAGTCGAAGGTCGTTTGCAGAGTGCAGCAGTCGGTTAGGCCGATAAATATAAATAAGGGAGGAGATGTAGGGGGGTGCTGCGCTGTGGAGAGCTTTGTTGGTGAGAACCAGTAATTAGAATTGGATCCTATAATGAATGGGCAGCCACTGCCAGTGTAATGAGTGGCGAATAACTCTATGAAGGATATCTGCCACGTTTTGCGTGCGTTTGATGAGTCAACGCAGATGGCGAGTGCAGATGATGCACTAGTCAGCCTGACTGTCCCCTTATCTGCCTGCTTCAAAAAACACTGCAAGCACTAAGGCATGAGGTTTTGGAAGAGGTGGAGGATGAGGAGTCACAAATTCCATCACCTTCTGGACAGTCAGCGCAACGTGGTTCCTCACAAAGGGCTGGAGGACTTTCAAAGTACCATGCTGTATCAACAATTGAACCTCCAGAGTCGCTGTCTATATTTTCATAACCATTACAAACTTTTAATGTATTTACAAAGCACATAATGTACATTTTTTGTCTATCCTTTTGTAATGCTATTGTGTTTCCATAAACTGATGTTACAGAATTATGATACAAAGTTTTTAAATTTTGAGTTTTAAATTTTGTAAATTTATATGTATTTGAAGGACTTTGTGAGGAGGATGAGGAGGAGTCAATGGAGGAGGAAGACATCGTCCAGAGGAGGTAGACAATGCTCTAGTCAGTATGTAGACAGGTGGGTGATGCACAGCAGGCAGAGATGACGCCTCTTGCAGGGGACAATGTTTCTTGGCCAGTTGGGAGTCTGCAGCACATGGTTGATTTCATGCTGCAGTGGCTGAGAAACGACCGCCGCATCGAACACATTCACACCACGTCTGATTATTGGGTGTACACCCTCCTAGACCCTCGCTACCGGGACAACTTACAAAGCCTCATCACACCGTTGAACCGGGAGTGTAAAATGCGGAAGTACCAAGACACACTGGTGCAATCCATAATGTTCTCCATTCCAGCCGAGAGCGCTGCTGCTACTGCTTTACAAAGCAGCTCTGTGCGTCGAGGCAGTGGAGACAGCTCTGCAACAAGAGGGAGCACAAGCAGCGCCTCTGCACAGGGCAAGAACAGTATGTTCCAAATGTGTCGAAGTTTTGTGGCAGCGCCACCAATGTCTACACCATCCGAGACGGCTCCAGTCAGCAGGAGGCAACATTTCCGTAAGATGGTGACAGACTACATGTCTTGCCCTCTCAGTGTACTCCCAGATGGCTCTTCCCCATTCAAGTTTTGTGTCTCTAAGCTGGATACATGGCCAGAGCTTAGCCAGTATGCATTGGAGGTGCTGGCTTGCCCTGCTGCCAGTGTATTATCGGAGCGCGTCTTTACTGCTGCAGGTGGTGTACTAACAGACCGTTGCATGCGACTATCCTCCGATAATGTAGAACGGCTTACTTTTCTGAAAATGAACTAGGCATGGATCTCGCCTGAATTTGCCTGTCCGGTTTCAGATTAACTAACTGGTTGGCAACTTTTCCATGTCTCCTGTTATGTTCATCTTTCTACCACCTGAGCTATACTCCCTGGGCTACAACACTGCCAGTTGCTGCTCAGAAGTGTCGTGTCCACAGACCAATACACAAGCTATAGTGATAGTGGGGTTCAGTAACGCCTGCTGTTCCCCTGCTGCGTGTCTGACAAAAATTAATGCTGCTAACTCCAAATTAAAGTTCAAATTAAAGTTCAAACATCTCATACTAGGCCTCAGGCTACACCCTCCTTGACCCTGGGCTCAGAAGTGTTGGATGCACAGATCAAAACAATCGATGATGTGTTTGTGGGGTTCAGTAACGCCTGCTGTTCCCCTGCTGTGTGTCCGGCAAAAATTACTGCTACCTAGCTACACATGTTGAAAAAAACATGACATGTTAAAGTGGCTAGTGCTACACATAGATATCAGGCTACACCCTTATTTCTAAGCTGTAAACAAGTGAAACGTCAAATTTAAAACCATTCAATGATTAGTGTTGGTAACAAATCTGTAACTAAATAATTGTGACATATTATGGCAGATATCCACATGTCTAACACAAATGCTAACACAAAAGCATACTTATGCTATAGGGTACTGATGGTGAACCTTCTCACTCCATAACTTTGACAAATCCAACTCACATCATGCCTCAAATGCTGCAATGTTGGAAGTGCATAATGTGGGTTGAACTTTGACAACAGCTGCAGTGCGAAGGTTATCCTTCTGTGTTCTTGGCTTTTAAATAAAAGCATACAAGTAAATATAATAATACATTGTTGATTAAGGGACATGATGTACACCTGTAATATTGTGCAAACAATGGATGTAGGACTATTCCTCTTCAACATTATTATATTTGTGTCATTTGAAAAATACATATTTTAGTTAAAAATTAAAAAACCCCTGTTCAGTAGCTGTGAAAGGCCCGTTTGTGTACTTCTATATTGTTTGCAACCAATGTATTGTATACGGATGGAAGCACGTCACTGTAATAGATTTGAATTATTTTAAATAGAATAAAGCAGCACCAATTTTAGAAAAATGACAAGGATGAGCCAGTGACAGACACTCAGCAGAGTACACGCAGCGGTGGTTGAAGAAGTAAATGGAGCGTGATTTGCATTTAAAAAAAAAAAAATACTTAGATGCATGAAATGAAAACCATGTACAGTACTGGAAAGGCACCTTTGTTACTTCTATATTGTTTGCAACCAATGTATTGGATACGGATGGAAGCACGTCACGTAATAGATTTAATTATTTTAAATGGAATGTAGCAGAACCAATTAGAAAAATGACAAGGATGAGCCATGAAGACACTCAGCAGAGTACACGCAGCGTGTTGAAAAGTAAATGGAGCGTGATGTGCATCTAAAAAAAAAAAAAAAAAAACACAGACTGCAGTGAACACTGAAACACAACTGTCCACAATCTGGGAAAGGCTACTCCTTTGTCTACTTCTATAGTGTTTGCAACCAATGTATTGGATACGGATGGAAGCGCGTCACACTAATAGATTAGATTTATTTTAAATGGAATGTAGCAGAACCAATTGGAGATAAATGAAAAGGATGAGCCACTGAGACACGCTCAGCAGAGTACAAGCAGCAGTGCTTGAACAAGTAACTGGAGCGTGATGTGCACTCAAAAAAAAAAAAACACAGACTGCAGTGAACACTGAAACACAACTTCCACAATCTGTGAAAGGCTACTCCTTTGTCTACTTCTATAGTGTTTGCAACCAATGTATTGTATACGGATGGAAGCGCGTCACACTAATAGATTAGATTTTTTTCAAATATAATGGAGAAGCACCAATTGGAGAAAAATGAAAAGGATGAGGCACTGAGACACGCTCAGCAGAGTACAAGCAGCAGTGCTTGAACAAGTAACTGGAGCGTGATATGCACTCAAAAAATAAAAAACACAGACTGAAGTGAACACTGAAACACAACTGTCCACAATCTGTGAAAGTCTACTCCTTTGTCTACTTCTATAGTGTTTGCAACCAATGTATTGGATACGGATGGAAGCGCATCACACTATAATTTCTATTGAATGGAGCAGCTAGAATTACACTAAAGAAAAAAAAAAAGAGTCTGTGAGTGACATGTGCAGATGCCTACAGACAGCGTTGGATGCAGAGCAAACTGCAGCGTCACCTGCACTCACACACACACCTTGCAGAGCTGTTAAAACAACACTGCAGGCAAAATGAAGCTTTACACAGCGGTTGGTGCTAGCCTGCCTACAGCACAGTACACTAAATCGCAATATCTAACTGTCCCTCAGAGTGAGCAGAGTAGCGTTCTGTCCCTATCTGAATTCACAGCACAGTGACGCTAAAATGGCGGCGGCGCCTTTTATAGTGCATTCTGACATCATTTCAGCAGCCAATCACAGCCATGCCATTAGTTAAGATGACCGCAGCATTACAGGATGTGCCCACACTTCGTAGGATTCCTCATTGGCTGACTAAAATCACATTGCCTCTCAAAGAATTATGGGAACTTCCGATTCGGTATACGATATTGAAAAAGTATCGGAATTAAGTATCAGAATTCCGATAACGCGAATATCGGCCGATACCCGATACTTGCGGTATCGGAATGCTCAACACTAGTGCTAACGCTTTAGACTGTGTTTATGTGTACACACACACATACAGTATATATAATATTCCACCTCCAGCTTTGCAATAAAAGGAAAGAGGGAGGAAAGGATGCTTTCACACTGAGTTCAGTCACCCGTTCAGTGGCTCCGTCGGCATCTGCATATGTTGGTGATATAGGCTTGGTGTATAAATTAGGTGATTGTCCTGACATATATGCTGTGTATGGGAAAAGGGGCGCTGGTGAGCGGTTTGTACAGACAGTGTGCGGCTCCCTGGTCAGATGTCTGGCTGCACACGGGACAGGAGGGCATGTGGGCGCTATTCCAGGTAGGAGCAGGCTGTTTCTCCATCAGCGCCGTTCTCAGGAGCACTTAGGCTGTAGTGAGGATGCATAGTGTCCGATCCCACTAATATTTAATGTTAAGTGCAAAGTCCTGAAATATTCATGGTGCACTGTACTTTCAACCGGGTGAAGATTGCATGAGCCCAGGAGAAGTGTGTGTGTTGTCTCCTGTAGAATGAAGCGTAAACACATAAATTACATTTGTCTCGCTGGGGAGCATAAGATGATGGTCCAGTCTGGTAACTGGAGATTGTAGGTGCTACCACCAGTACTGCAGAGATCTGAGTCTCATTGTCTATACTGTACTGCCCTCTACAGCCAGGCTGTGGACCTGCAGAATCTCTCATCAAGTCTTACATTATGGACGCTATTAGGAAAGTGGGGGGGATGCTCATCATAATCCCCTTCCTCTCCACTCAGTCATGACAAAGGCAAATCTCAGAAGTAACTGTATGTGTAAATGGCTTGGACGAGGAGGGTAGATGAGCGGAGTGATGGTTTTGAAGAGCAGGTGTGAGGTTGCCAATCTCAGGTAGATGAGGCTTTCCTGGCTTTATGTAACATGGACACTGTACAGTATATGTAAAAAAACAAGTAAATGTAGAATGACAGTTCTGCATCATTTTCATGTTCTCTGGTGACTGTCAGTGAATGTAATAACGTAGTTCACACTCACTATTGGGGCAGAATGAGATTTCAGCTGCTGGATATAAAGGATTTACACTTCACTGACAGAAAGCAGACATGTTGGGACAAAAACACTGACAATGCAAAATTGGAAAGTCGCACAACATACACCAGCTCCTACATATACAGAATAATGGAATGTGACCAGGAATAATGGAATGATGGATTCTGACATGTAGGTCTTGAAGGAAAATGGGGTAGTGGTCCCTGACATATAGATCTGGAGGGAATATGGTGGTAGTGATCCCTGACATGTAGATCTGGAGGGAACATGGGGGTAGTGATCTCTGATATGTAGATCTGGAGAGAACATGGGGCAGAGATCCTTTTCCCTGGTTGTGTCTGGCAATGTGTGCTATAGATATCATATAGGTTACAGTCACACACAATGTGCATGACGTACTCTAGACACCTGCAAATCATTTTCCCTTTTTTTAATTATTTATAAACCAAAATTAGAAGTGGATCCAAAACAAAGAAACGAGGTGCAGCTCCTTCCGTCATACTTCTCTCTGCCGCTTCCAGTACTGATTTTGCCTTACAAACACTGACCGCGATGCTGGCGTGTGAGAGTAGTCATACACAGTATGGGGGCTAAAAGTGCCAGATTTTCCATATTATATCCTGCCCTGAGCCGACACCTTACATGTACCCAAATAAAGCAAGAAATTATGTTCCCGCGATAAGACGAGAGTTGCTTCACTTTGTACCAGCAATCATTTCGGACTCACATCAGATCTGTGCATTGAAAATTACTGCAAACCAGAAATCTACAACTCCCAGAACGGTTGTCAGGAGATGCTGAGAGTAGTAGTAATCTTGTAGATTCTCAGTGAACTGCCGGCACCGATCATAGCCGTTGTGACCTAGTAATGCCATTACATCACTTATTTTACATAATCTCTTTAATAATCACCATGGATCTAATCTAAAGACTTTGGTAATTTGGCTCCTAAATATCAGCAAGTAATAGTCTTGGTGACTTGGCAGAGTCTTTTTGGTGGCTGAGCGACAAGTGACTGGATATTTCCCTGTGGCTTTCTGATGTTTTACTACAAAAAAAAATCTATATAACATTCAGTTCAAAAAAGAAAAATCAAATGCAATATGACAGAAGGACCCGGCACACAACCAAATAAGATAGTTCAAACAGTGGGTGCAAAACCAGTAGTAAAGAACAATGAATGGGACAAAAAGAAAAGCACTACTGTAACCATGCACACCACCAAAATAGTACAAAAATGCAAATTTATTAATGAAGACACACAATGAGAAAAAGTGACATAAAACATACCTTAAAAACACAGTGGCTAACCACTCAAGGTGAATACCAGAACATTGGAAAATAACAGGACAATGTGGGAAATACAGTATATGTACAATATCACAAATATGGATACATGTATTGCATACTAAGTAATAAATAAATAAAGTGTCCCACAGAATAAATAATGTCACAAGTGGGACTAAAAAGCACACTGTCCTCTCTAAAATGATTGCTGTGGCAAGAAACATATGTATGCCCTTGGATCAATAGTCCCCATGGTTGGGAAACAACAGGCTAAATAATAAGTAACCTGTAGATAATGCCCTGGCTAAAAGACCATGGTGAGTGAAAAAAAAGGACAACATATTCGCCCAAACAGCAGTCATATAATTACCAAAGTGCCAATGCATATAAAAATAAGTCCAGTCTGGTCCACCAAGAGAGGGCGACGGGAAGTGGCCACACGCGTATCGCCGTCACATGGACAGGCTTCATCAGGGGAAGTTTTTTAAGTATGTTTTATGTCACTTTTTCTCATTGTGTGTCTTCATTAATAAATTTGCATTTTTGTACTATTTTGGTGGTGTGCAAGGAAAATTAGGTACAGAAAACATGGAGGCAGGGCCGGCGTCAGCACCCGGGCAAGTGCCGGGGCCCTGAGCAGGCGGGGGGCCCACTCGCCGTCTGGCACCCCGGCGCCCGTTAGCGGTGTCAGCGCCGCCACTGGGCCCCCACCCGCTTGCTCAGGGACCCGGTTGCGGCCAGCTCAATACTCACCTCTCCCCGTGCCTCCGCTGCCGCAGCTCCGCCTCCGGGCTTCAGGGGGCGCCTGCAGGACGCCGGCGCTTCCTCTCACAGCAGCGCCGCTGAATGACGTCATCATTCAGCGGCCTGCTGTGGCAGTGAGCGCGCGGACGCCAGACAGGTGAGATGTTTGTGTGTGTGTCTGTGTATGTGTCTCTGTGTGTATGTAGTGCGATGCTTTGTGTGTGTATGTGTGTCTGCTGTATGTGTGATGGTGGTGGGGGGAGGGCAGTGATGATGATGATGGGGAGGCAATGATGATTGATGATGATAGGCAGGCAATGATATTGATGGGGAGACAATGATGATTATGGGCAGGCATTGATGATGATGGGCAGGCAGTGATGATGATGGGCAGGCAGTGATGATGATGGGCAGGCAGTGATATTGATGGGGAGGCAATGATGATTATGGGCAGGCATTGATGATGATGGGCAGGCAGTGATGATGATGGGCAGGCAGTGATAATGATGGGGAGGCAATGATGATTATGGGCAGGCATTGATGATGATGGGCAGGCAGTGATGATGATGGGCAGGCAGTGATGATGATGGGCAGGCAATGATGATTATGGGCAGGCATTGATGATGATGGCAGGCAGTGATGATGATGGGGAGGCGATGATGATGATGGGGAGGCAATGATGATGATGGGGAGGCGATGATAATGGGCAGGCAATGATGATGATGGGCAGGCAATGATGATGATAATGGACAGGCAATGATGATGATGGGAGTCTTTCCACGGCGCCCTTTCCTGAGCCGTAACAGTGCAGAACGCAGCACAGTGTAGAGGAGAGCTCCATATTTTGTATGGAGCTTTATATGGGGACCTGTATCCTGTATGGAGCATTATATGGGGGATGGAGGGGTGACATCCTACATGGGGTATTATATGGGTGATGAGGGGGAGACTGTGGTGCCCATAATATTGTATGGAGGACTGTACTGTCCAGTCTGTACTGTGTGCTGTGAGGATTTGGCGGTTTTTGAGCTATTGTACAATTTAGAATAGATATCACTCATGTAATGGAAGAAGAGAAGTGTTAGGCATTGTACTACACCCATATTTCTCTGCAGTATCTGTGCAACATGAATCGTGGTCTGTGTTAAAGGGGCCCACTGAGACTCTTTTGCCCGGGGCCCATGAAAACCTGGAGCCGGCCCTGCATGGAGGCAACCTTTACATGTACAAGAAAAAAATGTATTCATCATCACAGATTGTGATTCTTTACTGTACAAGCAGTGAGAATATTGATTCTTTACTTTACGAGAAGTGAGACTATGGATTATTTACTGTACCAGAGTTTATACCACAGATTCTTTACTGTACAAGTAGTGAGACTATGAATTATTTGATGTACAAGCAGTGATGCTATGGATTATTTACTTACGAGCACCGACACTATGAATTCTTAACAGTACCATAACTTATACTATGAATTATATACTTATGAGCGGTTAGACATTGTTTCTTTACTGTACAAGCATTTAAACTATGGATTCTTTACTGTGCAAGCTTTGAGAATATGGATATCATTGTAGGAGCAGTGACACTATAATGGATTTTTACTGTTCAAGTCATGAGACTAGAAAATCTTTAATGTATGAGCAGTAAGACTATGGGCAATTTACTGCACTAGCATTTAGACTAAGAATTTTTACTGTGCAAGCAATGTAACTATAGATTCCTTATGGTATATAGGCAGTGAGACTGCATTTTTTACTGTATGAGCATTTAAACTATGGATTCTTTACTATGCGAGCAGTGAGACTATGGATTTTGTGCTGTACACGCACTGACACTATGGATTCTAAACTGTACCGGAATTTACACTATGGATTCTTTACTTAAGAACAGTTAGACTATAGTTTCTTTACAGTAAAAGTGTTTAAACCATGGATTCTTTGTGAATTTGGATATTTAACTCTACGGGCAGTGACACTATGGATCTTTTACTGTACGAGCAGGGAGACTAGGAAATCTTTACTATATGAGAAGTGAAACTATGGATCCTTTACTGTATGAGCATTTACAGGTTATTTACTATACAATATCTTTACTATTACTGTTATTTATGAACCGGTTATTTACTATACAAACATTTAGACTAAGGATTTTTACTCTGCGAGCAATGACACTATGGATTCTTTACTTTATGAGCAGTGAGACTATGAATTTAGATTATGGATTCTTTACTGGGCAAGCAGTGACTGTTGATTCTTTGCTGTATGAGCACTGACAATATTAATTAACTGAACCAGAAATCATACTATGGATTCTTTACTTAAGAACAGTTAAGACTTTGGAGCAGTTACACTATGGATTCTTTACTGTATGAGCAGTAAGACGATGGATTATTTACTGTACAAGCATTTAGACTAAGCAATTTTACTGTGCAAGCAATCAGCCTATAGATTCTTTACTGTACGAGTAGGGAGACTATGATTCTTTGGTGAAAAGCAAGGAAAGTTATGATAGTAAATATGACTACAGAAACTACTTTTTTTACTGTACAAGCAGAGACTATGAATTTTTACAGTACAAGCAGAGAGACTATGGATTCTTTACTTTATGAGCAGCGAGACAATGGAACTCTCTACCACATGATGTTGTGATGGTCGAGCCTGGACTCTTTTCTTGACCCATATAATATTATAGGTTATGGGTACTAGACTCTGCAATGGGACGATGACCTATGAAACTAGTCTGACTGGGATATTGTGAGTCGGAAAGTAAACTTTCCGGTAACTGCATCATTGGGCTTTTGCTTCCTCTCACAGTTAGATTATAGGCTGCGCTCCGTAGACAAGTGTCTTCTTTCAAATGTAAAACTATGAAACTATAATTTGTAGAGAAGATTCTATCTGTTTGGCTGTTAGGTTAACAGACGGACATTGTGTTGCTTCCCCTTAGCCTCTTTCACAGATCAGTTTTTTGCTGTCAGGCGCAATTCGGCATTTTTTTTAAAAAACGGATCCGTTTTTTTTTTTTTACCGCTGGATCCGTTTTTTTTCTCATTGACATGCATTAGTGCCGGATCGCGCCGCATGTCATTGCGTTTAGTCCGTTTTCTGCCGGATCTGTCCTAGATTTTAATTCCGGCGGCCGGACAGGATGCATCATGTAACGTTTTTTTTTGTGCCGGAAACGCCTGACAGCGCCTGAAGCAGCGCATCAGGCGGCCGGAAACAATAGAAGTCTATGGGACCGGATCAGTCTTTTGTGCAATCCGTCAAAAGACTGATCCGGATTCTGGAAATCAAGGACTTCTTCTTCTTCTTCTTCCCAAAAAATTCAGGACGGATCCAGCTAAAAAACGGATCCGGCACATCAGTTTTTTACAATCTACGCCGGATCCGTCTTTTAAACAATTCGCCTGATTGCAAAAAAACTGATGTGTGAAAGAGGCCTTGTAATATCCGCACTGTATGCAATGTCACACACAGTACCCCTCCTGGTCCATGCTGCCAACCAGCCCTCTCCTCCCAGAGTCTCCATCACTACAAATGGGGGGTCTACCTGCAATTAATAAAATAAAGCCCGTACTTACAAAGCCACAAATAGGAACCATCAATACCAAGGATGGTGCTAGAGACATATTCCATGTGGATACAGAGTTCAGCTCTGCAAAGAAGAGTCTACAATACCCTAACACTCCACTCTATAATCAGTGATATGTCCTCCTGGAAGCAGGATGAGGGTGAACAAGAGAAAGATGATACTTTCAACCAGTGATTCTCTGGGCTCACCTCCATCGTGTTTCTATATGACGTATTGTCGTGTTACCTAATCATCAATTATCACATCTGAAGCTTGTACAGCAGAGGTGCTAAGGTGTGATCACGACTATATATTTTCCCCATGCCACAGTTACAGAAGTATTTGCATCATTTTTTGCTTTTTATCCCCCTCCACTGTTTGTTTCCTCTGAAATCATTTAATTCTGTGACTGGTCCGATGCATTAAAGTCTGAATTCTGCCATTGGTGACGCTGCAGTGCAGGAGTAGGGCAGCAGATGGCGATACAACATCACATTTCTCCTGCTGTCATTTGGCTTCTGCTATTAATTACCATGCAATAAGGAGGGGGGTCCTCCAAGGCTCCAGCAGCTGCCGGACTCCTGCCAGAGGGGCTCTACCTGTATAAGCACTGTCACAGTGCACCACTTAAAATATATTATGTTAATGGCTTTCATACCTGAGCTTCTGTCAGGATCTGCAGCCTCCTCAGAAATTCCTAATGTATTCCCTGAAGGGACCTGCAGAGTGCACTTCACATCCATCACTGTCACCGGTAACCCCTTCCTAGCCACAGCCAAATCTGCTGCCTCTTCAGGAGTTACAGGAGGTCTAGAAAAAGAGGAAAACAATTAAGAATTAACAGAACAGATAATTACATACAGACTGTCATATATAATAATCACATCCCCATATATATATATATATACATATTGCATACAGACCCTCAAATATGAGGATCATCACCCACCAAATAAAATTATACACAGACCTTCAAACAGCAGGATAACCCACCATATATAATTACACACGGACCCTCCTACATCAGGATCATCCCCCATATGTTACACACAGACCCTCAAACATCCGGATCACCCCCTATATATAATTACACACAGACCCTCCTACATCAGTATTATCCTCCATATATAGTTACCCAGACCCTCAAACATCACGATCACTCACCATATATAAGGCTGGTTTCACATTTGCATATCTGTGAGCAGCGTTTGATCCGCATAGATCTGCATGTGTCATGGGTACATATCTTTAACATGGTGTACGCAGGGACATGCAATTGCATGCGTTTGCGTACGCATGTGTCGTTTCGCGGTGTCCGGCGAACGAAACAAGTAGAATTTTTTTTTGAAGCGTCAAAAATCCATCAAATATGCGCAGTCATGCGCATGCAGATGAGTGCGTAAAAAAACACATTACTGTCTATGGGAACGCATTGGTACGCAAGGACATGCGCATGAATGCATTTGATGCGCATGCGGACTTCAGACTGCGCATGTCCAGGAACTGATTACAGCACCTGGAAATATTGAACGCATGCGCATAAATAACGCAAACGCATGCAAAAACGCATACAAACGCATACACACGCAGCGGTTTTTTTGGCGTCATGTGTTAAGATAATGCGGATAAAAAACGGTGCGTAAACATGCGTTTTTGCATGCTTTTGCGCATGCAGATGATACGCTGCACACAGAAACGCTAATGTGAACTTTACCTAATTACACACAGACCCTCCTAAATCAGGATCATCCCCCATATATAATTACACAGACCCTCCTACATCAGGATCATCCCCCATATATAATTACACAGACCTCCTACATCATGATCATACCCATATATAATTATACACAGACCCTCCTACATCAGGATCATCCCCCATATATAATTATACACAGACCCTCAAACATCAGGATCACCCCCCATATATAATTACACACAGACCCTCAAACATCAGGATCATCCCCCATATATAATTACACAGACCCTCCTACATCATGATCATACCCCATATATAATTATACACAGACCCTCAAACATCAGGATCATCCCCCATATGTAATTACACACAGACCCTCAAACATCAGGATCATCCCCCATATATAATTACACAGACCCTCCTACATCATGATCATACCCCATATATAATTATACACAGACCCTCCTACATCAGGATCATCCCCCATATATAATTACACACAGACCCTCCTACATCAGGATCATCCCCCATATATAATTATACATAGACCCTCCTACATCAGGATCATCCCCCATATATAATTACACACAGACCCTCAAACATCAGGATCATCCCCCATATATAATTATACACAGACCCTCCTACATCAGGATCATCCCCCATATATAATTACACAGACCCTCCTACATCATGATCATACCCATATATAATTATACACAGACCCTCCTACATCAGGATCATCCCCCATATATAATTATACACAGACCCTCAAACATCAGGATCATCCCCCATATATAATTACACACAGACCCTCAAACATCAGGATCATCCCCCATATATAATTACACAGACCCTCCTACATCATGATCATACCCCATATATAATTATACACAGACCCTCCTACATCAGGATCATCCCCCATATATAATTACACACAGACCCTCCTACATCAGGATCATCCCCCATATATAATTATACACAGACCCTCCTACATCAGGATCATCCCCCATATATAATTACACACAGACCCTCAAACATCAGGATCATCCCCCATATATAATTATACACAGACCCTCCTACATCAGGATCATCCCCCATATATAATTACACAGACTCTCAAACATCAGGATCATCCCCCATATATAATTACACACAGACCCTCAAACATCAGGATCACCCCCCATATATAATTATACACAGACCCTCCTACATCAGGATCATCCCCCATATATAATTACACAGACTCTCAAACATCAGGATCATCCCCCATATATAATTACAGAGACTCTCAAACATCAGGATCATCCTCATATATAATTATACACAGACCCTCTTACATCAGGATCATCCCCCATATATACTGTATATACTCGAGTATAAGCCAACCCGCGTATAAGCCGACCCCCCCTAATTTTGCCACAAAAAACTGGGAAAACTTATCGACTCGAGTATAAGCCTAGGGTGGAAAATGAGATTATGACCCATATGCTGCCCCATGTATTATGCCCCACAAGATGCTCCATGTATTGTGCCCCATATGCTGCCCATGTATTATGCCCCACAAGATGCTCCATAGATTGTGCCCCATATGCTGCCCATGTATTGTGCCCCATAGATGCTCCATAGATTGTGCCCCCATAGATGCTCCATAGATTGTGCCCCATAGATGCCTCATGTATTATGCCCCCATAGATGCTCCATAGATTGTGCCCCCATAGATGCCTCATGTATTATGCCCCCATAGATGCTCCATAGATTGTGCCCCCATAGATTATGCCCCCATAGATGCTCCATAGATTGTGCCCCCATAGATGATCCATAGATTATGCCCCCATAGATGATCCATGTATTATGCCCCCATAGATGCCCCATGTATTATGCCCCCATAGATGCTGCATTGAATAGGCCCCTTATGCTGCCGCTGCTGCTGCAGCAACAAAAAAAAAAAAGACATAGTCACCTCTCGTCGCTGGGGGCCAGGTGCCGGTGTCCTGAGCAGGCGGGGACACCGGCGCGCTATGGGGGACAGGTGCCGATGTCACCGCTCGCTCAGGGCCCCAGCACCTGCGATATTTACCTGTCACTCGGTCCACCGCTGAGCGCCGTTGTCTTCCGGGTCCTCCAGCAGTGAATGACCAGGCAGAGGGCGCTGCGCACAGTAACCACGTCATCGCGCCCTCTGCCTGAACATTTCCAGCTAGAGAGGACACGAGGACACAGCAGCGAGCAGCGGTGGAACAAGACAGGTAAATATCGCTTATACTCACCCTTCCGCCGGCGCGTCTCTGCAGCCCCTGCTCTTCTCCCGCGGTCTCCGGCGCCAGTGTTCAGCGGTCAGATGGTACCGCTCATTAAAGTCATGCGCTCCGCCTCCCCCTGTATATGACTCGAGTATAAGCCGAGAGGGGGACTTTCAGCCCTAAAAAATGGGCTGAAAATCTCGGCTTATACTCGAGTATATACGGTAATTACCAGGGCCGGAGGGCCTATCTGGTCATGGGCTGCCTTGTCTGCTATGTTGTTAACAGAATCGGTGTTCTCAAGACACTCATACTGTTAAGAGTTGTGATGGAGCACAAGGTCGCTAACTCCGTCATTTACCCCAACAGGCCACGGGTATCATTAGAAATATTGGTCTTGTAGAAAATCTTCCTTTCCTCCATCCAGGGTAATATTAGTAACATACCCCATCTGGTTCATCGGGACAGGGAGAATATGGGTCTGTGTTATTTCAAATGCCAGGGCTGAATTTCAGCCCCAGTCCGTACCTGATAAATACCCAGACCCTCCTACATCAGGATCATCCCCCATATATACAGCTCTGGCAAAAATTAAGAGACCACCACATCAAAACCCTGTCATAGGCAGCCCATTCTCCAGACCTGAACCCAATTGAAAACCTCTGGAATGGGATCTCGGATGATGGATAGTCACAAACCATCTATCAAAGAGGAACTGCTTCAATTTTTGCGCCAGAAGCAGTGTGAAAGACTGGTGGAAAGCATGCCAAGACACATGAGTAGTATAGGGGCACCCCCTCTCGTCAAACTCAAATCTGACAGGTCGACACGCCCCCTATCATTTAATCCGTCTCCCTGTCAGATTGATCCATGTCGTCACGCGATCTGTGTGGACTTTGATCAGGCTGGGAAATCTGTGGCTGAACTTTGCTCAGGCTGTGAAATCTGGTCTGTTGGATTTTGTGAATTTCAATCAAAGTGATTTATTCATGTCTATTTATATTTTATTCAGTGCCTTTGATTAGTCTGTGGAGTATTAGTGTAACTTTTAAGGACCCAGTAAATGTATAAGGAGTTCTAGTTAAATAATGAGGCTTTTTAGTGAATTAAAGAGTGAATCTTGATCTTTTTTGTGGGTAGATGCTTTTAAGGACCCAGTAAATGTAAAGCTATTTTCTAGCAGAGTCTGTAGTACAGACTCCAGTATATAAGAATTTTTAGTGAAATACAGACTCTTAGTGAAATACAGGCACCAGATCAAAGACTTGTTTACAGCCATATGAGGAGCTATATTAAAAAAGCAATAAGGTTTGTTTTTATATGTATCTTTTAGGCTGGTTGCCACAGGTGACATCACAGCTATATTGTGTATAGCCCCCAGGCATGTTGGGGCATGTTTAAAACTGACGAGACTTATAACCATGTCTCATTGTACGGGCATATTATGTATATGGCCGTGTTACAATATTACAGAATGTTTTATTCGTATTTTAAAAAAGCAATGACACAATATTGTAAAACAAGATTACAAGATTTTATTGTAATAAATAAATCTCAAAGACATTTCAAGCATTTAAAAGTACATACAGAATGATATAAAAGTGTCACATGTACAATTAACAAATACCATCACACACACGATAAAATAGATAATTAACAAGTACATAGGTTACATTGTGAGCCACATGGCTGGCAGTATCGGTAGAGATCTTTTTTTAGGTAGTAGAGTTCCCCTTGTGGTGGCTAATGCCGGCGAGTGCAGAGAATGAATTGTACGGGGTGCGGGATCTATCCTCATCGGTGTAGATACACCAGCGCTGGAGGCCATTTTTAATTCGTCTAAATGTTGTCTAGTAGTGGGATTACCCACAACAGTAGAGGGTATATTCAGTTCGGCCATAGCTCGCATAAACGGTTCCCAACCCCTAGGTAAATTCCTGACGGTCAGAGCGTGACTCTGCGTTGTACTACGTACTAAATCCACTAAGTTAGACCCGGGTATTACAGAGCTTTTGAAAATAAATTCGGCTTTATCATTCCAGTCTGTCACACTCTTATTCTGGAGTAGCCTGTTTAGTAAAAATTCAGCATTCTTTTTATATCTTTGGTTTATATGACCTACAATTTCAGCGATCTCGTGATTTTTTTTATCGGTGTCGGTATTTGGCGGTTGTTGATGCTCAGGACCCTGAGGGCTAACGAGATTTAAAGTTGTTAATTCTTTTGAGCTGCGTTTCGTATGTACCAAGTAGCGCTCCAGCACTGTGCTATACATTTTAATTTTCACATCGTCAGGGATGTCGCGTCGCTGTAAAACGGTGTTAATTTCATCATCGAGGCGTCGAATAGCAGTTTCGCGTATGCTCTCGGTGATTGGTGATCTTAGCTTGTGTAGCTCCTGTTTGGGGACTAGATACATTTTCTCAGCATGCTCCATTATTTGCCCGCGAGCAGACTCGTTATTATGGGTATTGCAAAGCCTAAAAGAGGACCGATAAAGCCACCGGTCTGATTCAGTACCCGTTTCTTTTTCTTTATGGACTGCGCTCTATCGCTCATGGTTCTTATAGCTTTACGCCACTTCTTCAGTATGCCTTTTTGGCGCTCTTTCAGCGGGATTCTGCCTTTTAAGATGTTTAAAGCAATCTCACCTATAGCGGTGATTAAATCCACGCTCGCATTGCGCAAAATAGATTTCCGGACGGATGGGGGTGCCTTCACCAGTGTTTTTAAGAGAGCCCAGTTACGCCGGGGTCTCTCGGACATCTTTACAGCACAAAGCACACAGCGTGGAATGTGCGAGCCCGCATAAAATTCACTTTTTAGAAGCGGTTTTTCTTCTGCACATAGACAGCTGGTAACGCCGGCGGAAACAATCCCGTCCGTAAGCGGTGATCCTCAGGTGTATTAGCTCTCAAATCGACCAGCAAATACCCATAAGGCTCCCGCGTAGCATCCTCAAATGCTTCAAGGAAGAAACGTGTTTTTCCAGGATACATCTGACGAGCTAGTGTTAAAATTTGTAATTTATCTCGCGGATTGTTAAAAAGAACCATGTACTTTGTGTTTAAATTTATGGTACGGCTTTTCTTACCCTGACAAAATATGTTTTGTACCAGGTAGAAAATACTGAGATTTCTGTGGTGCACATACTTGGTGAACGCTTTTTCTATCTCACAATTTTCGCTAGCGCTATCCATGAGATCATCAACAATCGCCAAATTCACCTTGCCCGTTGGGAATAATTCGTCATCTACGAATGTATTCGGCAGACCCTCCATAAATCTGGTGTTGGGAAAAGAGAGAGAGATTTCATCATATAGCTTCTGCCAGCATGAATAAAACCAAACAATATTATCAGGTTTGTGAGAAAAATTACTTTCAATATTATATAGCAATTGTTTTACAAAATAACTCTTTCCAGAATTAGACGGTCCCGCTAGAATGCACGAGAGCGGGTGTTGTAGCCGCGTATCCATCACAATGCTGTGCTAATAACCATACGGCAGGGTAGTGAATTCGTCTAGTAGTCGACGCTTTGTGTAGACACACTTCTGGGTCTTTTGTAGGACACGGGATTCAATATTCCAATATTTTTTATCTCTCACAATGCCCTGCTGCTGCACGACGATGCGCTTCTGAGTTTCTGCGTTTGAATTACTGGGGTAGTCCAGAACTAGATCTTTCAGACTGCTAAAATTGATAGATTGCGAGTTACCAACATTTAGCGTTATTCCCTTCACTTTTAAGACAGTTTTCCCCGTGTCGAGCTTGTACCCGTAAGTTTTAGGCCCAGCAGAAACAAACTCTGTGATGTATGTGCCCTCGGGTATCTCACTCGTCAATTCCCCCAGGTAATCTCCTAGAGGCGGCTGCCACTCACCTTCCCTGTGCACAAAAATAACTGAATCTGTGTCGTGATAAAGGCACCTCTCCTGCAGCCTGTCCAGCAGAGAATAGAGCTCTAGCCGCGCATACGCTGTGGTAAAGCAGGCTATAAAGATGTTTGTGTTTTTATTAACTGTGTGGTGCCCCTCAGCATATTTCCAGTTAATGGTGGCGGTTTCGTCATCGATAAAATCCAGCGTAGAAATGTCATAGTAGGGCAGGAAGAGATACCTAAAAAGCTCATCAGGATCCCTAACAATCTTGGTGCTTGGTAGATTGGCCTTCTGAGCAAACTTTCCCCATAAAGAATTTAAGAAAAGTTTGGAGATCTGTCTTTTAGCGGGGTTGACGGCTATATTTTCAGGTCGTAACCGTACACCCTCTTTTTCAAGAAAATTGTCAATGTACTGTTTTTTCTTGGCATCATCAGTGCACCAGCTAGGATACCCTGACGCCTCCTGCTTATCCCTAAGGTGTAATTTAATGTATCGGGTAAACAGATCGTCGCTGGTGTTTGGAAAATGCCATATTTCATAGATGTGGGCGACCCGGTACCCTTTATCTATAGCCAGCTCGAGCTCTATGGTGCACCAGGTACCTGTCAGGGCGCGTTCTTCATCACTATGTCTGCATTCCTCGGCTTGTGAATTTACAGCGCATGTATAACAAAGGGGGAACATCAATTTTTTGTCGAGTTTTACCGGTAGAACGGGAAAAAATAAATCTCTCGGGGGATAGACCTTGACTCTAGCTAAGCCAAAGTATTTTTTAATGAAACCAAAGTTGTCATAGATGATGTCGGGGTGACCTACAGGGTATGTTTTAGTTTTGTTTACAAAGGGGTACAGGCTGGTGAAGTCGTAGTAATGTAAAGTCTCATCAGCTTCCACCTGGTGATAGAGCTTAATGGCGTTAGTTCGACCCCCATAAAGCGCATCGCGGGGGTCTAAGGGAGTGGGGAAATCCATTTGCTGGAGAAATGCCTGGAGGTTAGAATCGTTTTTAGACATTTCACGCCACTCGTGTTCCCATATCAGTCTTATTGTGTACCCGCGCAGATGCAGGTAGCGCTTTTTAGCTAAAAAGGCATGATATAATTGACCGTAGGTGGTGTTTGTAACTTTATTTGTATCACTCTCATTATAGCACGACGGGCAACCGTGGAAAAAGCAGCCCTGAAATTCAAAAGCTATGTGCTGTCCGTTAACATAGGCATAACCATCTAGAAAATACTGCCCGAGTTGTTTCTCACCCCTCTTAAGGCATGCTGAATGGCAATGTTCTCGGTATGCGCTACATACATGAGCCACTGTATAGCGGCGGATGAGTAGCGCTTTTTCGCCTTGTGATAATTATCACCCGGTAAAATGGCGATAGTTTTTTCTGGTAGAAATTTAAATCGATACATTGACATACATACAGAGGCCAGGGTGATGAGCTGAAATGGGTCAATACAGCTGCTCTCCACAACCATTTCTTTTTGAATGTCGCAGTATTTTTTAACAGTTTTCAGCGTCATTTCCATAATGCGCTCTCTATAGATCTCACAGGCACGTCTCAAAATTTCAACATCCTGTTTGCAGTATGATTTTAGTTCACTCTTGAAGTCAAAAACTGTATGTTTCTCACCCTCATGCCAGGACAGGAACTCTACCTTCTCATCCGGGGCCATGTACTCTAACCCATAATATTTCACATCGGGTATGGCACCTACATAGTTTTGGTTTTCTCGTGTGTTAAAAAAGTGTGGAAAATGACCTTTGGCACCTGAAAAGCCCATGGCCTGAGGTAATTTACTGAGCTTCATGGGAATAAAATTTAGCGAGTCTATGAACCTTATAGACAAATCGGGCACCGTCACACACAAGAGTCGGCCACCTTGGGCTATCAGCTTTACCTGTAGTTTTTCAAAAATCAACTCCTTAACAATAAAGTAAGAATCGTAGCGCCCCGCATTGTGGGCTATAAATGTATACCCTGAAAATTTCCCGCTGGTAAAGAACAGTAAAAAGTCATGCGTGCAGCTATCACCTTCAAACTCCCAGGACTGCTCACCACTCAGTGTTGTGGCATAAATGTAATTTGGGATGTGTGTGCCTGTCTCCTGCATACATTCAAAATCGTAAAAGATATAACAATCTGTCTCGTCCTCTGGTACATAGCGTCGCATGTAACAGAGATGGGCGTCAAATTTATTTACACGTGTGCGACATACGGGGCAGCGTAAGCCGGAACATTCATGAACGCCCTCGTTATTCCTGAGCACAAAGCGCTGGCACTCATCACAAAATATTTTAAGCCTGCAGAATGGCGGATCATTCAGAGCTAATTGTTTGTGGCGCTCTAAACACTCACTAGAGCGACAATGAACCCGACATACGGGGCACCGTGGTGTTTGTTGTACACCGGCACACTCCACACAATCCACTCTTTGACAAGCTTTACAAAAATATTGACATGAATGGGTGTACTTCTTAGTATACAATGAATTGCAGAGCTCACAAAAGTGCTTAGTCCCGATAAAACCTTTTATATTCTTGATACCGTAGTAGTGGTTATCATGGAACAGTATGAATACGATTTTACCACTAGCGGCATTGTCGGTCTGAAAGTAGCGCCAATCACCCTGACTGTAGTACAGTACTTTAATGGTGACCCCCAAATAGTTCTCAAATGCTGGAATGTCGCTAAAACTCACTAATCGCTCATCAGGGATGCCCAGCGTCGTGTGTATGTTTTTAGAGCGATTCAGTAAAACCGCATCACCGACATCCGCGTCCTCTAGCAGGGCGCACACACTAGCGGCCAAACACAGATTTGTACTGTAATTGTTAAAATCATACAGCCACCGCATCTTTTGTTTAATGATTCGGCTGCTCGCTATAGATTTCAGGCGTCTTTTTACACCGCCTCGGCGGTTTTTAACGGTAGTGATGACTAGTTTTAGGGTATTACTTGCTAAGCATTCAGCATTACTTTGAAGTGTGCGAGCAACAGCATTTAAAAAAGATTCAGAATTAAAATCCTCACGGCTCTGCTTTGTAGTGAAAATGGGGTCTAAAGCGTCGCCACCTTCAAGCCTTAACTGCACAAAGTCGCCCGGTTCAATATCCCTAATGACTCTATCCAGTAATGACTGAATACTGTCGTGAACAATGTTCACAGCCTCGACAAACGATCGTACACGCTCCAAATTTACAAACCTAAAATGATCGGTATGTATGCGTGCACTGAAATTACGGTTGTCCCTCTGGTGATGATGGAAGTGTTGTAAAAATACTGTATGATCCGATCCCCTCACATCATCAACAGAGTTAGCATCCGCAGCAGAGGCTTGTGAGCTTTGTGCACCGGAACGGACGTCATTTTCAGGGCCATCATGGCTATGTGAGACAGGAGCATCTGTGTGTGCTGGCTCCGGGGCTGGCTGTGGTGGTATAGCAGGACAGGTGATTCCACCCCGACGCCTAGCGCATATTGCGCGTCGAGCACTGACCAGTAGTTTTAGAGCTCGTTTTATAACTCTTGACCTATTATAACGGGCTGTTTTAGTTGCTTTATGCAGGCCCGATCCGCTCATATTTAGTCATAACGGGTTAGCACCATCGGGTATCTCGGTGTCTACTTGCATCTGGCGAAGCGCGTATAGCTCGGCCTTACAGGCATCTGTTGTGACTACTTCAGACAGCAATCTTTCAAAAGTATTACAGAAAAACACTATTTTGGGTAGCCAGATTTTGTAACGTAAGTAACGATCTAACTGCTCCTTAAACACTGCGGCTCCGGCGGGGGCCCACCCAATGGCGTCATACATCTGCGCTGTAGCGATCGGAGATACAGAATTCCCACTGTTAACAACTAGAGTGTCTGCAGAACCAGCAATGCTAACAGGTACAGAGACCGCAGAACCCGCACTGCTAACAGGTACAGAGACCGCAGAATCCGCAATGCTAACAGGTACAGAGACCGCAGAACCCGCACTGCTAACAGGTACAGAGACCGCAGAATCCGCACTGCTAACAGGTACAGAGACCGCAGAATCCGCAATGCTAACAGGTACAGAGACCGCAGAATCCGCAATGCTAACAGGTACAGAGACTGCAGAATCCGCAATGCTAACAGGTACAGAGACCGCAGAATCCGCAATGCTAACAGGTACAGAGACCGCAGAATCCGCAATGCTAACAGGTACAGAGACCGCAGAATCCGCACTGCTAACAGGTACAGAGGCTGCAGAACACGTATTGCTAACAGATACAGAGACCGCAGAATCCACACAGCTAACAGGTACAGAAGCTGCAGAACACGTATTGCTAACAGCTACAGACACATCTGTATGAAGCCTCGGCTTTTTACATACTTTATGCTTAGTCGTTAACACTCTCTTTAACCCCATCACAACATTAACTGGATTAGATACAGCAGCGTGAGATGTGGTGGGTAAATTAATGGTATCCAACAGTTCAATACCCGTGGAATTAGTGGCCTCAGTTACAGATGGCAGTAAAGGCTGTATAGCATGAGTGGTTCGTATAATGATTGGTTCTACGGTGCGCTTCTTACCATCAGCGAGCTGATCAATCTCACGGTCAAGCGCCTCACGAGTCTGTCTGGTTGTGGTATTCATGGCGGAAAATGTGACTGGTGATGTTTCTGAAGCACACGTAGTTCTCTGTGCGTGTTTACGTGGTCGCTCCTGTACTTCAGAGTATAGTTCAGCGTCATTCACAGCACCGCTGGATGGTTGCGCGCCGCTTGAATGGGATAGCACGCCCGGCATCAGATAGAACTGCTGTTGTGGCTGTGGGCCATCACTGCCCATAGGTGTCTGTATCGTCATCAAGAATGGCGCTGCGTGGTTCTCGTTGAGACGTAGTGTTTGCAGAGGGTTCGTGGTTATTTTTCTCTCGACTTTAGACTTATCTGTGGATGAGATTGTACATGTGGCAATCTGACTTTACAACTATCTTTAAGGAGAGATTCTACATGTAGCGGATACGTGCGGAACATCGCGATCCTATGTGTGACAAGAGTAGCATACGATGTATTAAGACTATCCTGATATATCAAAATATACACTTACCGGTTAACGATGATGCCTGCACGGTTGTGGCCGGTGTTTCTGGGACGTCTGAGGCGTTCTCCACTAGCAGATGTATATTCTCCTTTGTAAATATCTTGCTCCTAGGTTTCACTTTACGCGCTATAAATAATAATAGTCATTAGAAGGTGCATCAACAATTTTCTCCAGCCGTTTGGGCAAAACAGTTTTTCATGCGGCACGTACCTTTATCTTTCTTGACAGCCGCCAGGCTCCGCTTTTTAGGAGCTTTAGAAAACGCGACGTCTTCTTGGGCTCTGTTAGTGCATGAGCTCATAGGCATTTCGGCTGAGTCCAGCACTGCTATCATCGCGACATCTGTAAGGAGTTAATTTTCGCTTACACACTTAAATTCACATAGTTAATTGTTATATATAGTTGTATATATATATATATATATATATATATATATATATATAATACAGACACGCAGAAACACAGCGTACCCTCGATGCCCGGCGCTGAAAGCCCGTCCCAGGGTCCGGCAGCTCCAGAACTGCTACAAACGGCATCGGTTAAAATACATGCCTCGGGATCCGAATAGTTCAATGTGGCGAATACCTCATCAGGCAGTTCGCAGCTCATTATACTCGGTTCTTAAAGAATAAAGCAAAAATAATATGCAAAACAACTCTATATATCTATATATATACACACACACACACACACACACACATCACACATCCACACCAACGTACCCGCGCTGGGCAGCGCCGCCTGACCGCTCACGGTCCACCCATCAGTAGCGCTACTACACGCGGTCTCGGGTAAAACGGTGTAGCGGGGATCAGAATAGTTCATGGTTGGTGAAATCCCAGCAGATATACCCGGCTCTTAAACGTGATAGAATAAAGCGGTGTAAAAATAATGTGCAAAACAACTCTTAACTAGAATAGCCCGCTGTGTCTATATAAGGCGTAAAGCATACCCTGTTGCAAAGCCATTAAGACTTCTGAAAGACTGTTAGAAAACATTTGCTCCTCCATCTAAAAATAAAATTAACTGTATGAATTTTAGCGTCAATCTATAGTAATTATTAATATTAATAGTACGCGAGCTAAATTTTCCACTACAGGGTAAATATACAGCTATTAATCAACACAGATGTGGTATATTATTAAAACAAATAAAGTACAACTATGAAAACCCGGATAAGTTATTCATGCAAATAAACACTTAAACTATACTAACTTAATATAATTGAAACGAAATCCGTAAAAATACTCACTATAGTCCTGTTCAGATATGGCGTGTAGTCTGTGAGGTATGAAGTCTTACAGGTGAGCTGTGTATCGCTTGGGAGCTGCTTGTATTTATTGGGGGCTAACAGAGAGAACACGCCCTCTGTCAATACCATGAACTGCTAGATAGAAAAAATCTATTAATGTTTTACAGGGCCAACATGTCTGCTAAGGGTCCTGAAGGTATATTAAAGAAGCAATATTTCACGCCCGAAGCCCCTGCATCATTCAGCGGCATTACAAATCTATACAGATCGGTTAGAACGCGTGGTATAAAACAACATGAGGTGGTCGATTGGCTGAATAAACAAGATGCTTACACACTGCATAAGGCTGTAAGGACAAGATTCTCTACCAATAAAATCTTTGTCGCGGACGTTGATTCGCAATGGCAGGCTGATTTGGTTAGCTTAATTGAATATTCTAGGGAAAATGACGCCGTGAAATATCTACTGACTGTGATAGACGTACTATCCAAACACGCCTGGGTTGCTGCTCTGCACAACAAAACCGGTGTGACTGTAGCTCGTTCGTTCGAATTAATATTTGGAAACGCCCGACGCACCCCGCAGAAACTACAGACGGATCGTGGCAAAGAATTTATGAATTCACACATGAAACGTGTTTGTAAAATGCATAAAATACATCATTTTTTCACAACAATACCGTAAAGGCCGCTATAGTTGAGAGATTTAATCGTACATTAAAAACACGTATGTGGCGCTATCTGACGAAACATAATACCTTTAGGTATATCGACATTTTACCAGGTTTGGTGCACAGTTACAATCACACCTTTCACACCACGATACAGACACGTCCGTGCGATGTGACGAAGCAGAACTCGTACAGATATGGAAAAATATTTATAGCGGTATCGTGGCTAAAAAGCGTATTAAGCCATCTTTAAAAATTGGAGATCATGTCAGAATATCCCGTTTTAAGAACCCTTTTACGAAGGGTTATGAGCAGACATTCAGCGAGGAGATATTTTTAATTAGCGCCATTTCCAATAAATTTCACAAGCCTCTCTATAAAATTAACGATTTAGCGGGCGAGGCTATCGAGGGATCATTTTATAAGGAGGAGCTGCAAAAAATACATTTCAATGAAAACCGCGCCTACCGCGTTGAGGCAATTTTGAGAAAAAAACGTGTCAGGGGGGCGATTCACTGCTATATTAAATGGAAAGGTTATCCTGATAAATTTAATTCGTGGGTACCCGCGTCGGCTCTGACGGACATATAACCATGGAATCCGAATCCTTCTTTATCACCCTTCCCTCCAACGCTTCTGGCGATATATATCCTGAAAACACAATCGCCGAGTATACCACAAAATTATCTAAACCCGTTCAGCTTTCAGGACAATACGAAGTTGCTCTAACTGAGATTCAGTACCCCCATACATGGTACACGTTTGAGCGGGGTGAAGGGAACTTCTATATAGGCAAGCGGGGTGATGTGATGCAGGAATATTATGTGAAGCCCAGTTTTTATAACACAATACCGGATCTCATACGTGCTATTAATGAGAGAATTGATATTTTGAAGCTTGCCAGCGACGGTTTTTAAGCTGCGCTATGACGAAGTGCGGAGGAGTGTTACCCTACCGGATTCCCCCACGATACAATTTGCCCCGGGTCATAAATTGGGACATATTTTAGGCCTCCAGCCATACATCGAAGCGTATGATAATAACCAGACTGAGCGGAAGAAGATTTATGCCGATATAAAAGCCGGTTTTTATACATTATTTATTTACAGCGACATCATCCAGCATCAGCTTGTGGGCGGCAGCTACGTACAACTTCTGAGAACGGCGCAAATAAGCGGCAAGAGCGGTGAAATTACCACGCTTCAATACACACGACCCGATTATGTGCCCTTATGCAAGCATCATTTTGACTCTGTAACAATCTCCATCTTATCGGACCAGGGCACTCCAGTTAAATTCAAGTACGGAAAGTGTATTGTGAGACTACATTTCCGGAAGAGACGCGATTAGCACGCTAGAAAATGGTGTCTCAGAGACCCTACGGGGACCCAGCTGTTTATGCCCGGTACTATATTGCACAGTCTGGGCACGGATTAGAGGGGTTCAGCGGGAGCGAGTACATGTACGGATCGGGTCTGGCTGGGATATTTAAAGGCTTATTTCGGCGTGCTGTACCGCTTTTCAGAAGAGGCTTAGAATTGGTAAAACCACACGTGAAGACGGCTGTCAAAAACATTGCTAAAGACGCCGTCACATCTGTCTCATCAGCGCTTATGAATCGTATAAATACACATCCCGAGCAAGGTGGCGCGGGTCTAGTTTATGTCGCTAAAAAATCACATAAAAGAAAGCGTCGCTCATGCCCCGCTTTACCCCCGATCCTCATGAATAAAAAACCAACCAAGCGTCGACCCCGTCAGAAACGAGTGAGACGTACTGCTGAGGACATCTTCTGATCATCATGGCTTTCCTGCACGATGCTTCTGTAGAGTGCGCTAAATCTGAACTGGATATTTTTGACATACCCCCGACACAGACGAGTATAGAGAAATCCCTATTTGTAGAAGTTCAGCCGATTGCCGCTCTGACGGATAATGCTCCGCTGGAATTTTTCATATCGGGTAGCGGGGATTATTATTACGACCTGAATAACACCCTGCTGTACATAAATTGTCGCATCGTCAAGCAGGATAATTCGAATATCGCCGATGACGCCCGTGTAGCCCTCATAAACTATCCTCTTGCCACTCTCTTTAATCAGGTCGATATTACTCTGGGGGACCGAGTTATCTCACAATCGGACAATCTCTACAGCTATAGAGCGTACATAGAGACTCTCTTAAATTACAGTTCACAGACGCTGTCCTCGCAATTTACTGCCGGATTGTTCTATAAAGACACAGCTGCTCACCATAATGACCGAAGCTTGGATGGCCCAAATGCAGGATTTATTAAAAGAGCCGCTGCAACCCACCGCTCCAAACCCTGGACCTCATTGGTCCAATATTTGGTGATATATTTAATCAACCAAAGCTAATATTGAACGGACTCGATCTTAAGGTTAAGCTAACGAGAAATAAGGACGCTTTCTGCCTCATGTCGGCTGAGGCCGATCCGCTGAAAGTGCAAATCATGCAAGCCGCTCTCTTTGTAAAGAGAGTACAAGTGTCCCCGGCGGTCCGAATAGGCCACAGTCAGGCCCTCTTGGCATCGACAGCCAAGTACGCTATTGACAGGACATGCATGAAAGTGTACAGTATAGCCGCTGGAACACGGATCACGAACCACGAGAATCTCTTCCTAGGCCAGATACCGAAAACTGTTATATTGGGTTTTGTAGATAATGAAGCATTTAGCGGGTCTTACGCCAGAAATCCCCTGTTCTTCCATCACTACAACGTCAATCACGCAGCCCTCTACCTGGACGGACAACAGATCCCTGCGAGGCCTTATAACCCTAACTTTAATGACTACTTAGCCGTCAGAGAGTATATGGCTCTCGCACATATATCAGGCAAGCAGAAAGCTGATTGTGCCATGGCCGTGGATCGTGAAGAGTTTATGTCCGGATTCACTCTGTTTGCATTTGATTTATCAGCTGATCAGGAACCCGGCGGTCATTTCTCCCTCATTAAAACAGGTAACCTACGGGCTGAAGTCCGCTTTGCACTAGCGACACCCCACACGATAAACATGATTGTTTTTGCAATCAACCCGGCCATTCTGGAAATTAATAATAGAAGAGAGATCTTGTACGATTTTAATTAGTGATGGATAGCCTGCAACTCACGTCCATACTGAAGGGGGATAGCTTTACAGAGCGTGTGTTTGGCGGTGTGTTTCCGTGTGATTTGCTTCCACCACATCGGGTAAATCAACGCCCTGTCGGATTCATCGTAAATACAGACCCCGCACACCAACCTGGCAGACACTGGATATTAATTGTGCTTTGTGACGCCAAGAATGCCATATTTTTTGATAGCTACGGATTATGTGCTGACAACGCTATCTTTCCGAGCGAGTTTGTGACTTTCCTGAACAAGAATTGTGATACTTATTATTACCAAAGCAACCAGATCCAGGACACGTTTAGCACCGTCTGTGGGCACTACTGCGTGTACTTTTTACATTTTTTAGCTCGGAACATACCGTTCAGTAAGATATTGAAGAAGTTTTCTGCTGATAAAACGCGTAATGATACAATTGTGAGAAATTTCATTGCTGAGAAGAAATCAACTTTAAAAAACCCTCACTACACGTGTTGGAGCATTCAACAGCGTTGTTCCTGTCTAGAGAGAATCCCATGACCTGTATTGCCATTTCTGTCGATATTTTAGTGTCACAATTAATTCAATGCTTGAAATCTTTGAGATGTATTTATTTATTACAGTAAAATCATGATTATTTCTGGTAATAAACGTTTTTAATATGAATGATCTCTTATGCCTGTCATTTCCACACAGCTTTCCACAGAGTGGTAGTGTGGGAAGACCCTTCAGAAACCCATTGTTTTAAAATCACATTAGTGCATGTTATGTTTGCCAGAAACCTTCGGTTTTATGGGCACTGCTATCAGAATACACATAAATGTGTTGGTTTTAAAAGATCCCACTGACTATACACAATGCAATACTATTTACTGGTTGCCTGAATTACCGTAGCATCGACATTCACTCAGCACTGCTATCAGAATACACATAAATGTGTTGGTTTTAAAAGATCCCACTGACTATACACAATGCAGTACTATTTACTGTTTGCCTGAATTACCGTAGCATCGACCTTCACTCATTCTGACAATTCATGTCAACACTGACAGTAGATAAAAAATATTTAGACTTCTAACACAAACCAAGCCTTGTACACACAGATTGATAATAGCTTACCGATCTCTAACAAACCATGCCAAGATTCTTCTTAGTATACATTGAATTGCTGAGATAAGACATAATATGCCCGTACAATGAGACATGGTTATAAGTCTCGTCAGTTTTAAACATGCCCCAACATGCCTGGGGGCTATACACAATATAGCTGTGATGTCACCTGTGGCAACCAGCCTAAAAGATACATATAAAAACAAACCTTATTGCTTTTTTAATATAGCTCCTCATATGGCTGTAAACAAGTCTTTGATCTGGTGCCTGTATTTCACTAAGAGTCTGTATTTCACTAAAAATTCTTATATACTGGAGTCTGTACTACAGACTCTGCTAGAAAATAGCTTTACATTTACTGGGTCCTTAAAAGCATCTACCCACAAAAAAGATCAAGATTCACTCTTTAATTCACTAAAAAGCCTCATTATTTAACTAGAACTCCTTATACATTTACTGGGTCCTTAAAAGTTACACTAATACTCCACAGACTAATCAAAGGCACTGAATAAAATATAAATAGACATGAATAAATCACTTTGATTGAAATTCACAAAATCCAACAGACCAGATTTCACAGCCTGAGCAAAGTTCAGCCACAGATTTCACAGCCTGAGCAAAGTTCAGCCAGAGGGCGTGACGACCTGGATCAAGCTGACAGGGAGACGGATTAAATGATAGGGGCGTGTCGACCTGTCAGATTTGAGTTTGACGAGAGGGGGTGCCCCTATACTACTCACATGAAAGCTTTGATTAAAAATCATGGTTATTCCACAAAATATTGATTTCAGGACTCTTCCTGAGTTAAAACATTAGTATTGTTGTTTCTAAATGATTATGAACTTGTTTCCTTTGCATTATTTGAGGTCTGAAAGCACTGTTTTTTTTTTTTCAATTTTGACCATTTTTCTTTGTCAGAAATTCGGAGACATGTCAGTAGTTTATAGACTAAAAGAGCAATTTACATTTTACTCAAAAATATACCTATAAAGAGAAAAATCAGACAAACTTAAAATTTGAAAGTGGTCTCTTAATTTTTGCCAGAACTGTAATTACACACAGACCCTCCTACATTGGGATCATCCCCCATATATAATTACACACAGACCCTCCTACATTGGGATCATCCCCCATATATAATTACACACAGACCCTCCTACATTGGGATCATCCCCCATATATAATTACACACAGACCCTCCTACATTGGGATCATCCCCCATATATAATTACACACAGACCCTCCTACATTGGCATCATCCCCCATATATAATTATACACAGACCCTCCTACATTGGGATCATCCCCCATATATAATTATACACAGACCCTCCTACATTGGGATCATCCCCCATATATAATTACACACAGACCCTCCTACATCAGGATCATCCCCCATATATAATTACACACAGACCCTCCTACATCAGGATCATTCCCCATATATAATTGCACACAGACCCTCCTACATCAGGATCATCCCCCATATATAATTACACAGCCCCTCAAACATCAGGATCATCCCCCATATATAATTACACACAGACCCTCCTACTCAGGATCATTCCCCATATATAATTACACACAGACCCTCCTACATCGGGATCATCCCCCATATATAATTACACAGCCCCTCAAACATCAGGATCATCCCCCATATATTAATTACACAGACCCTCAAACATCAGGATCATCCCCATATATAATTACACAGACTCTCAAACATCAGGATCATCCCCCATATATAATTACACAAACCCTCAAACATCAGGATCATCCCCCATATATAATTACACAGCCCCTCAAACATCAGGATCATCCCCCATATATAATTACACAAACCCTCAAACATCAGGATCATCCTCCATATATAATTACACAGACCCTTCTACATCAGGATCATCCCCCATATATAATTACACAGACCCTCCTACATCAGGATCATCCCCCATATATAATTACACAGCCCCTCAAACATCAGGATCACCCCCCATATATAATTACAAGACCCTCCTACATCAGGATCATCCCCCATATATAATTACACACAGACCCTCCTACATCAGGATCATCCCCCATATATAATTACACAGCCCTCAAACATCAGGATCATCCCCATATATAATTACACAGCCCCTCAAACATCAGGATCATCCTCCATATATAATTACACAGACCCTCCTACATCAGGATCATCCCCATATTATAATTACACAGACCCTCCTACATCAGGATCATCCCCCATATATATAATTACACAGCCCCTCAAACATCAGGATCACCCCAATATATAATTACACAGACCTCCTACATCAGGATCATCCCCATTATATAATTACACACAGACCCTCCTACATCAGGATCATCCCCATATATAATTACACAGACCCTCCTACATCAGGATCATCCCCATTATATAATTACACAGACCCTCAAACATCAGGATCATCCCCCATATATTAATTACACAGCCCCTCAACATCAGGATCACCCCCATATATAATTACACAGCCCCTCAAACATCAGGATCATCCCCCATATATAATTACACAGCCCCTCAACATCAGGATCACCCCCCATATATATTACCACAGCCCCTCAAACATCAGGATCACCCCCATATATAATTACACAGCCCCTCAAACATCAGGATCATCCCCATATATAATTACACACAGACCTCCTACATCAGGATCACCCCCACATATAATTACACAGCCCTCAAACATCAGGATCATCCCCCATATATAATTACACACAGACCCTCCTACATCAGGATCATCCCCATATATAATTACACACAGACCCTCCTACATCAGGATCATCCCCCATATATAATTACACAGCCCTCAAACATCAGGATCACCCCCATATATAATTACACAGACCCTCCTACATCAGGATCATCCCCCATATATAATTACACAGACCCTCAAACATCAGGATCATCCCCCATATATAATTACACAGCCCTCAAACATCAGGATCACCCCCCATATATATAATTACACAGACCCTCCTACATCAGGATCATCCCCCATATATAATTACACAGACCCTCAAACATCAGGATCATCCCCCATATATTATTACACAGCCCCTCAAACATCAGGATCATCCCCCATATATAATTACACAGCCCTCTAAACATCAGGATCACCCCCATATATAATTACACAGCCCTCAAACATCAGGATCATCCCCCATATATATATTACACAGCCCCTCAAACATCAGGATCACCCCCATATATAATTACACAGCTCCTCAAACATCAGGATCATCCCCCATATATAATTACACAGCCCCTCAACACAGCCCCTCAAACATCAGGATCACCCCCATATATAATTACACAGCCCCTCAAACATC
Source organism: Oophaga sylvatica (assembly GCA_033576555.1). Classification (NCBI taxonomy): domain Eukaryota; kingdom Metazoa; phylum Chordata; class Amphibia; order Anura; family Dendrobatidae; genus Oophaga; species Oophaga sylvatica. Next base: position 108,212,705 of record JARQOD010000008.1, on the reverse strand, counting down.
AGGATCACCCCCATATATAATTACACAGCCCCTCAAATTCAGGATCATCCCCCATATATAATTACACACAGACCCTCCTACATCAGGATCATCCCCCATATATAATTACACAGACCCTCCTACATCAGGATCATCCCCCATATATAATTACACAGACCCTCAAACATCAGGATCACCCCCATATATAATTACACAGCCCCTCAACCATCAGGATCATCCCCCATATATAATTACACACAGACCCTCCTACATCAGGATCATCCCCCATATATAATTACACAGCCCCTCAAACATCAGGATCACCCCCCATATATAATTACACAGACCCTCCTACATCAGGATCATCCCCCATATATAATTACACAGACCCTCAAACATCAGGATCATCCCCCATATATAATTACACAGCCCCTCAAACATCAGGATCACCCCCCATATATAATTACACAGCCCCTCAAACATCAGGATCATCCCCCATATATAATTACACAGCCCTCAAACATCAGGATCACCCCCATATATAATTACACAGCCCTCCAACATCAGGATCACCCCCCATATATAATTACACAGCCCCTCAAATATCAGGATCACCCCCATATATAATTACACACAGACCCTCCTACATCAGGATCATCCCCCATATATATATTACACACAGACCCTCCTACATTGGGATCATCCCCCATATATAATTACGCACAACCCTCCAATCATGGATCATCCCCCATATATATTACACACAGACCCTCCTACATTGGGATCATCCCCCATATATAATTACACACAGACCCTCCTACATCAGGATCATCCCCCATATATAATTACACAGCCCCTCAAACATCAGGATCATCCCCCATATATAATTACACAGCCCCATCAAACACAGCCCTCAAACATCAGGATCACCCCCCATATATAATTACACAGCCCCTCAAATATCAGGATCATCCCCCATTATAAATTACACACAGACCCTCTACATTGGGATCATCCCCCATATATAATTACACACAGACCTCCTACATCAGGATCATCCCCCATATATAATTACACACAGACCCTCCTACATTGGGATCATCCCCCATATATAATTACACACAGACCCTCCTACATTGGGATCATCCCCATATATAATTACAACACAGACCCTCCTACATCAGGATCATCCCCCATATATAATTACACAGCCCTCAAACATCAGGATCACCCCCCATATATAATTACACAAGACCCTCCTACATCAGGATCATCCCCCATATATAATTACACACAGACCCTCCTACATTGGGATCATCCCCCATATATAATTACACACAGACCCTCCTACATCAGGATCATCCCCCATATATAATTACACACAGACCCTCCTACATCAGGATCATCCCCCATATATAATTACACACAGACCCTCCTACATCAGGATCATCCCCCATATATAATTACACACAGACCCTCCTACATCAGGATCATCCCCCATATATAATTACACACAGACCCTCCTACATCAGGATCATCCCCCATATATAATTACACACAGACCCTCCTACATCAGGATCATCCCCCATATATATAATTACACACAGACCCTCCTACATTGGGATCATCCCCCATATATAACTACACACAGACCCTCCTACATCAGGATCATCCCCCATATATAATTACACACAGACCCTCCTACATCAGGATCATCCCCCATATATAATTACACACAGACCCTCCTACATTGGGATCATCCCCCATATATAATTACACAGACCCTCCTACATCAGGATCATCCCCCATATATAATTACACAGCCCCTCAACCATCAGGATTCACCTCTCCATACAGATATACTACATGAGACCCTCATACATGATTATTTTAATCACATGCAGACCCTCATATTTGATGATCACACCCCCCCCCCTCTCTATATAGAATTACATGCAGACTCTCATATATTCATACATAATTATGAACCCCCCCATATTGTAGAATTAACCCCTCACGCCCCGGCAGGACTGGGACATGACATTGTGACCAGACCCCTGTAGCACATTGTCAGGAACTCTGGAGTCCGTTTTGGAGTGCCGCCTAATACTTGAGGCCAGTGCTGGGGGGATGGGTAGTGCCCCCCACCACTGATCCCCCTGTGGGGCTGCTCTATGAATATGTCTCCATTAAGTCATGTGATTCCTTCAATTAACACATTTTTGCACTTGGATCTGCTTGTCCCTGATGCTCCTGTCCTGTGAGCCCAGCTGACGAGGAGAGGGGAGGCAGGGAATCATCTGACATCAGCCTGCGTTTTCTTACACAGGCTGCAGCCCCTCCTCCAGCACTAATCCTTCCAGCGCTGCTGCGATCAGTAGTTGCACGGCCATCGGTCGCTGGGATCTGGAGCGCGGGTCGGAGCGGCAGGGAAGGCACCGACAATAACCGCCCCGGAGGAGGATTGTGAGGCTGCAGTCCGCCGGTGTGCACTGTGCCCAGCAGCTGCCGGATCGAGGCTTTCCCCGGACTGACGATGTGTAGAAAGCGGCTGTGTGAGGCGGACTCCGGGGAGGCTCCGATGTCCCCCGCCAGCTCCTTGCAGCGTGCCGCGGCCGGCCGGCTCCCCACAGTATGAAGGTCTGCGGCAGGACGGAAGCCTCGCAGAGATGTCGGTGCCTTTACTCAAAATTGGGGTTGTCCTGAGCACCATGGCGATGATCACCAACTGGATGTCACAGACGCTGCCATCACTGGTGGGCTTAAACACCACCAAGCTGACGGCGGCCAACGCGGGCACCCTGGACAGGAGCACGGGGGTAAGCGCCCGACCACCCTGCAGCCCCGCGAGCTGCCGGGGGAGACAAGACGTTAGCTATGGGGGTCTTTATATTTCTTTGCTCCACTCAGTGGAGAGTGGCGAGTCCTGGGGTGGGGGCGCTCTTCTCACAATCCGAGGCATAATTGAAGGCTGATTGTAGAACTGTCACCATAGGATCGGCACTGGTGGGGTCAGGGGGACAAGAGAACTGGACACCAGAGGGACAAGAGAATAGGGGACCCCGGACCGCCAGTGGGACAAGAGAATAGGGGACCCCGGACCGCCAGTGGGACAAGAGAACGGGACACCGGAGGGCCAGAGGGATAAGAGAATAGAAGACACCAGAGGGCCTGGGGGACAAGAGAATAGGGGATACCGGAAGGCCAGGGGGGCAAGAGAACAGGGGACACCGGAGGGCCAGGGGGACAAGAGAACAGGGGACACTGGAGGGCCTGGGGGACAAGAGAACAGGGGACACCGGAGGGCCAGGGGGACAAGAGAACAGGGGACACCGGAGGGCCAGGGGGACAAGAGAACAGGGGACACCGGAGGGCCTGGGGGACAAGAGAACAGGGGACACCGGAGGGCCAGGGGGACAAGAGAACAGGGGACACCGGAGGGCCTGGGGGACAAGAGAATAGGGGACACCGGAGGGCCAGGGGGACAAGAGAACAAGGGACACAGGAGGGCCTGGGGGACAAGAGAATAGGGGACACCGGAGGGCCAGGGGGACAAGAGAACAAGGGACACAGGAGGGCCAGGGGGACGAGAACAGGGGACACCGGAGGGCCAGGGAGACAAGAGAACAGGAGGGGCAAGGGGTACAAGAGAACAGGGGAGGTATGAGGGGCAGGCAAACAAGAGAAAGGGGACCCAGGGGACAAGAGAACAGGGGACGCATGAGGGGCAGGGAGACAAAGAACAGTCGACACAGAAGGGACCAGGGGACAAGAGACTGGGGGGGGGCACAGGAGGGGACAAGAGACTGGAGGGAGGGGCCGGGGAACAAGAGACTGGGAAGACACGCAGGAAGGACTGGGGAACAAGAGGGGACACGCAGCAGGGGCCGACGGAAAAGATGTGGGGGAGACACAGGAGTGGCCAAAGAACAAGCAATTAGGGGACACACAGGATGGGCCGTGGACGAGAGATGGAACACGAGACTGGGAGTACACAGGAGGGCCAGGGGGACAAGAGACGGGGGGAAGTGCACAGGAGGGGCTGGGGGAGACATGGGTAGAGCCGGGGGACAAGAAGGGGAGACACAGGAGGGGACAAGAGACTGGAGGGTGGGAGACAAGAGAGGGGGGAGACACAGGATGGGCCGGGGATAAGAGATGGAGACACAAAATGGGCTGAGGATAAGAGAAGGGGGAGACAGGAGGTGCAAGGGGACAAGAGAAGGGGGAGACACAGGTGTGACTAGGGACAAGAGAAGGGGAGACACAGGAGCGTCTGCGGGGGAGATGAGAGAGGACACAGGATGGGCCGGAGTCCCTGCCCTTGCAATAGATCAGGGAGATACAGAGCTTGAGCTGCTACAATGTGTCAGATCCTGCAGGTTCCTGATATGACAATGTCACAGATCTCTGCTCTCCTGTAGATGACATCTTCCCGTGCAGACTGCACTCGCTGTCAGGATCCTTCCAGGATGACACAGATGGAGCAGACCCTGCGCCCATCACACAGTTAATGATCGGTGCGCCGCTCGCTGTGCCCACTCTGGGCCTTACATTACTTTATATGCATTCTGGCAGATGGTGTTACATTATTATTAAGATCTTTATATAACAGGATATTGTCGACGTTGTTCTATCGGTTCCCTTTATTAGAGGTGCAGGATCTACTCTCGACATAGTATAGGAACAGAGGGAACAATATACAGGGAAGGCTCTGATACATCCGCCCAAATTTGCACTAGTAAGTGGTGATCTGAAGAAATCTGGCCAGTATGCAGAATATATGGTGGAGCTGGAAATCTGTTCGAGATATTGTTAGATGATTGGGGTTGCCTTCCAGCGAGGTTTCTACACCCCGAGCCCCAGGAGGCTGCTGCTTTTCTGATGCTTTTAGTGTTTTGCCTGGTTGGCCGGATCTTTTTCTTGTTTTCTAAATGGTGATGACAGGAGACTTTTATTCATTTTCCTGCTGAGCAGAACAGCCAAGTCTTCAGTTAATCATTATATTAAAGGGTATCACTATTCTGACTGCCTGAGCAGAGAGCTGACAATCGGGCATACCTACTAGTCACAGTGTATACAATGGTATATAGAATATACACCATAGTCTAATCTTGCAGACGCAGCGTGACTCTCTGGAATTGTCCACAGAAAGATACCTGTCAGGCATCCATTAAATATCATTTGCCTGAATTCCTTTCCTCGCACCTTCTCCTCTTCAAGGGGTGATATTTTTTTTGCCATGTCCTCCATTCCTAGGTGTTGCCAACCAACCCAGAAGAAAGCTGGCAGGTATACAGCTCTGCCCAGGACAGCGAGGGGCGATGTATATGCACAGTGGTGGCTCCACAACAGACCATGTGTTCACGAGATGCCAGGACAAAGCAGCTGAGGCAGCTATTAGAAAAGGTAAGAGGCCGTCTGTCTCCCCCTCCCCGATTCTGAGTGAACCCCGTCCACAACTCACAGGCTGAGCTATGCCCCTGGGCAGAAAATGTTCCCATCCTGCCGCATGTCACCAGTTGTATAAATCTCAGATTTCTAATAAAGGCGTGGACGACCCTCTAAGTATTAAACTGTGGGAGACCTGTGTACTACAACTCTCACTGTCCTCTATAAGAGAGACAGGACATGACAACCCGACACCCGCCAACATGGCAGCCAATTCTGGTGATGTCACCACTGACTCCTTACATCTGAGGTTGGCAGGCCAGTCCTTGTCCTTTATCAGAACCGATCCGTCTGTTGTACAGGGATCTGGTGGGGATTATTATGGGATGGGGGGTTTTGGGAGAACTGTTTTCCTTGTATCGTCTTGCAGGTGATGGCTCTATATACTATTAATATTGTGCTGTGAACTGATGTCTGTAGGTGCAGAATATGTCGCAGTCCATAGAAGTGCTGGACAGGAGAACTCAGCGGGACCTGCAGTATGTAGAACGAATGGAGAATCAGATGAAAGGCCTGGAGTCCAAATTTAAACAAGTGGAAGAGTCTCACAGACAGCACCAGGCCAGGCAGTTCAAGGTGGGTTCTCTCCCGCAGCCATTTACTGACTGCAGTGCTACAGTCGTTGTGCACTACAAGTCCCAGCATTACCATGAGGCTTGTAGTCCACAATATTACACACAGCCTATTTAATGGAGACTCCCGACATCTCTTATAGAAATAGTATCCAATAGCCGGTAAACACATAATTCCTCATTTCCTACCGTCTTATAGTCAGATAGAGAATGTTTCCATCCATTAGATAGGAACCAGCTCTCGCCTTTCCCTGCTCCCCTCTCCCCATCAGACGTATCCTTCCCCCCCTGCTTATACGGAGGAAGATTAGCTTATAATATGCAGGAAATGTCCAGATGTTCCATTATCAGCCAGAGGATGCGTGATCAGAATAAAATACTGCTCAGTGGTCTCCTCTGTTGTAATGATGAAACTTCTGTAGATCAGAATATTAGACCCCCACCCCTGAGATTACTTCTAATGGGGCAGAAACCCCCGATCCTGTACAGACGATCCTGAGCCTGTGGTCCTTTGTCTCAAGGCTGGGACGACATCCACATTATCTCAGTTATTACAAGGACAGATGGCAGTGAGCAGCGGACAGACTGACCTACATCCGCACCACCGCTTATCTCTTTATCACACCATAATGAATGAATGGATTTCCCCATCAACTGTCCTAAAAAAACAAGTGTCTATAGAGGACTCATCATAAACGATGGCATCAGCACACGAAAATAAGAGTGATCACAGCCCGAAACATCTAAAGCCAAAATCAACCTTGTAAGAACCGAAACCCCATCCGTAAGAGAGACCACACACAAACATGTAGAGAATCAGTGCCCATCTTACAATATGACCGCCATGGTCACGTAGCCACCAGATAACAACGGGCTGATACATCTGTAAGCTCCAAGCTGGTAGAAAACACAAGATCAAAACCGATCTATGCCAGAGGCAGCAGACAGGAAACCGGTGGTAGAAAGTCTGTGTTCAGCTGTGAACATGTCTGCAGGGTACACATAGAATTACAGTTCAGGCACTTTGTGAATTCTGCAGCTTCAGAGCTGAAATCTCTCAGCATTCCTTGCTTGTTCTGTGTCTACACAGAGGGCACACTGGTGAAGTGCACTCTAGGAAGTGTCATCTTCCCAACTGGCCACATGCACTCACCTGATGAAGGAAAAGCTAACTACCCCCAGAATAACTGGGGCCCAACTCTACTGCTCAGCAGTCTGGCCATAGGCTTGATGACTGTTTCAAAATGACAGTAGTTTACAGCTCTGGAGCATAATACTTTTGTTGTACTGATCCTAAGTACATTGTGACTCCACCATTAGAATAGTGAGTACTTCACTGGAGTATATATAATACAGGATGTAACTCAGGATCAGTAATGTATGTATGTACACAGTGACTGCACCAGCAGAATAGCGAGTGCTGCTCTGGAGTATAATACAGGATGTAACTCAGGATCAGTAATGTAATGTACGTACACAGTGACCGCACCAGCAGAATAGCGAGTGCTGCTCTGGAGTATAATACAGGATGTAACTCAGGATCAGTAATGTATGTATGTACACAGTGACTGCACCAGCAGAATAGCGAGTGCTGCTCTGGAGTATAATACAGGATGTAACTCAGGATCAGTAATGTAATGTATGTACACAGTGACTGCACCAGCAGAATAGCGAGTGCTGCTCTGGAGTATAATACAGGATGTAACTCAGGATCATAGAATCATAGAATGGTAGAGTTGGAAGGGACCTCCTGGGCCATCTGGTCCAACCCCCTGCTCAAAGCAGGATTCTCTAAATCATCCCAGACAGATGTCTGTCCAGCCTCTGTTTGAAGACTTCCATTGAAGGAGAATTTACCACCTCTCGTGGCAGCCTGTTCCACTCCTTGATCACCCTAACTGTCAAAAAGTTTTTTCTAATATCTAATCAGTAATGTATGTATGTACACAGTGACTGCACCAGCAGAATAGCGAGTGCTGCTCTGGAGTATAATACAGGATGTAACTCAGGATCAGTAATGTATGTACACAGTGACTGCACCAGCAGAATAGTGAGTGCAGCTCTGGGGTATAATACAGGATGTAACTCAGGATCAGTACAGGATCAGTAATGTATGTACACAGTGACTGCACCAGCAGAATAGTGAGTGCAGCTCTGGAGTATAATATAGGATGTAACTCAGGATCAGTACAGGATAAGTAATGTAATGTATGTACACAGTGACTGCACCAGCAGAATAGTGAGTGCAGCTCTGGAGTATAGTACAGGATGTAACTCCGGATCAGTAATGTAATGTATGTACACAGTGACTGCACCAGCAGAATAGTGAGTGCAGCTCTGGAGTATAATACAGGATGTAACTCCGGATCAGTACAGGATAAGTAATGTATATACACAGTGACTGCACCAGCAGAATAATGAGTGCAGCTCTGGAGTATATAATACAGGATGTCACAAGTGGTCCAATTAAATTTAGCATAGACATTGAGTAATACAGATTAAACTTGTAGTATCTCTTGAACTTGGATTTTTTAGTGAAAAGGTAGAAAGACATGTAAAATTCATGGGGTCAAGTAGTAGCCAATCTCAGGAGGCTAGATGGGTAGCTTCCCCTTCATTACCAATTACCGTATATACTCATGTATAAGCCGACCCCCCTAATTTTGCCACAAAAAACTGGGAAAACTTATTGACTCGTGTATAAGCCTAGGGTGAAAAATGATTATGCCCCCATATGATGCTCCACAGATTATGCCCCCATATGCTCCACAGATTATGCCCCCATATGCTCCAGATTATGCCCCATATATTCCACAGATTATGCCCCCGTATGATCCACAGATTATGCCCCCATATGCTCCATATTATGCCCCATATGCTCCATATTATGCCCCCATATGCTCCAGATTATGCCCCATATGTTCCACAGCTTATGCCCCCATATGCTCCAGATTATGCGACATATGTTCCACAGCTTATGCCCCCATATGCTCCATATTATGCCCCCATATGCTCCAGATTATGCCCCATATGTTCCACAGCTTTTGCCCCCATATGCTCCATATTATGCCCCATATGCTCCATATTATGCCCCCATATGCTCCATATTATGCCCCATATTCTGCACAATTATGCCCCCATAGTATTAGGCCTCATATGCTGCTGCTGCTGCAAAAAAAAAAAATGACATACTCACCTCTCGTCGCTGGGGGCCAGGTGCCGGTGTCCTGAGCAGGCGGGGGTGTCACCGCTCGCTCAGGACCCCGGCACCTGAGATATTTACCTGTCCGTCGGTCCACAGCAGCGCACTGCTCCCTCGGTCCGACTCCTCTGTGTGTAAATGATCTGGCAGGGGGCGGGGCGCGCACTAACGACGTCATCGCGCCCTCTGCCTGATCATTTACACACAGAGGAGTCGGACCAAGGGATTATGTGTCAAAAAAGCTGGGCACACTCGCAATTTGTGTTTAAGGTAAATTTAAATAAATAAATATTAAATTTACCTTAAACACAAATTTCGAGTGTGCCCAGCTTTTTTGACACATAATATGGTTTGGGAACCTACTGGAGCACCTCCAAAAAGAGCTGTGCCAATATTTACTGACATATAGTCGGACCAAGGGATTAGTGCGCAGCGGTGGACCGACGGACAGGTAAATATAACTATACTCACCCCTCCGCCGCGCGTCCCTGCAGTGTCTCCTCTTCTCCCGGCGCTCTCCGCAGCGTTTCAGTCCTGCAGCGGTCACGTGGTACCGCTCATTAAAGTCATGAATATGTGCATATTCATGACTTTAATGAGCGGTAGCACCTGACCGCTGCAGGAAGGAGCCGGAGATCGTGGGAGAAGCAGGGGGGCTGCAGAGACCGCGCCGGCGGAGGGGTAAGTATGATCCGACACCCCGCTCCCCCTCCCCGCCGACCCCCGTATATGACCCGCGTATAAGCCGAGAGGGGGACTTTCAGCCCTAAAAAATGGGCTGAAAATCTCGGCTTATACATGGGTATATACGGTAGATTGAATGAAAACGATATACTATATATTGACCATTCAGCATTGAGTTCATTCACATGATGAATATTTTTGGATAGTGAGGTGTCTCAGCCGCACATAATGAGATTGGAGAGACCAATTCTTTAGCAGAAATGAGGTGTGACGAGCCGTGACAACTGTTAATTAGAGGGAATTCATGTAAGCATGGCTGGCGTAACTAAATAAACCTGCTGTTATGGCAATTTCTCTCCCTTGTGGTCAGATAGGATATAAAGGATTATTAATATGATATGCCAGCAGTCAGTGCCAAGTAGATGGGGTCACCCCTGTATATATTGGGGTGTTTTATAACAAGACTCACAATCCTGCTGCAACTTCACCAGACACCAATAGAATTATTGTATATAACGCATCGTATGACTCTGACCTGTCACCTACCAACGTGATTGCAGGTTGTGATTGCAGGTTGTGATCGGTCTCAGGTGGCGGCTCATAAATGGCGCAGCACAATGACCATTTTAATCCCTTAAATGAAGACATGTCTGGTGCAGCGGCTTGTGTGCCAGTGGCTGAGGTGCTCACACTGTAAGCTGCAGGTTATAAACCCCCGCAGCTAGTTTTCCTGTTAGTGGTTGGCTCGTGCCCACCTGGCACCGTTCCCACAATGCATTCTTTATAATGGACGTATCGAGGCATTGTCTGTTCTATACTCAGTCTCACCACTAGGAAAAATGAGCAAATCATAAAGCACCTCAAGTACCATAATTGATTTCCGTACGCTGTCTCAGATGTTTCTTTAGAGAGTCCCCCTTCCTTTACGTAAACGGGTGTCTAGTCTCAGCTGGTGGAACAGTGGGGTTCGATGCCAATTATAAGAGCTGCAGTTGGCAGCTCAGAACAGGCAGGAAAGTTTAACCACAAACTAGGGTCAAGTCAGGAGGATTCAGGGACGTCACTGGCACCGCTGCTCTCACTTCCTGCTATTTTAATTGCTCCCACTGGGAGAGCAGCGGGCCTAAAGAACAATTCTGTTATTAGAGGGGGGGATTGGAAGAATGGCTCATCATGACCCTGCGCATGAATCGGGAAACCTCAGACTTCTATCATATCACATATGGTACGAATCCCTCTGCATTCCTGAACTAACATGGGACCCAATTAAATAAATGCGTGAAGCTTCTCGTAGAAACTTAAAGAATCACTAAACCTTCTTATTTTATATAATTGTCCTCCGACATTGCAGAAGTTCTGAATCTTGTTAATGTAGAATACACTCCATTACCTTATTTTGCTTCCTCTTCTCCAAACACCTTGCTGAAAGTGCCGTTCTATCTTCCCAGTTCATGCTATTTTAGAAGCACCTTTGACCTGCTGCTCTACCAAGGAATCTGTGCAGAGGGGGGATGTGAGCAGAGAGGCTCACACAGGAAAGGGTTTGCAATTACTATTTGAGCAAAGATTCTTCCTGGAGCAGCAAATCTAAGCAGTCTCTAAAGGAGCATGAAGTGGACAGGTAGAACAGCACTTTCAGCATGTTATTTAGGAGAGAAGGAAGTAAATTAACTAATGGAGTGTGTTATAAGAATAATTTAGCAGAGACCAATCAATAAATAAATCAGTTACTCTTTAACATACAGGACAGTACATCTTATCACATATGGCATCTGAAGGTAGTCATAGACCTCAATAGGCATTGTCCTCTTAATATGTAACTCCACCCTATCCAACATGACCAAAGGTTAACAACCAGGTCCCTAAATATGGAAAGCACTTTATTTACTATAGTGCTATTAATTCCACGAAGACATCTCATCAGGGCTCACAATCTACATCCCTTATTAGTATGTCTTTTGAAGTGTGGGAAGAAACCACAAGAAACTCATGCAAACATGAGAACATGCAAGTCCCGTTGCTGCTGGGTTGTTCTTGGTGGGAATTGAACTGAGGACCCAAGCGCTGCAAAGCAACAGTGCTAACCACTGATCCACTATAGTATATATAGTACACTGCTAACCACTGAGCCACCATGCTACCCTACACACAGTACATTACTAACCATGAGCTGCTTCTGTATATAGTACAGTGCTAACCTAACCATTGAGCCACCGTGCTGCCTCATATATAGTACAGTGCTAACCACTGAGCTGCCTCATATATATTACAGTGCTAACCACTGAGCCACAGTGCTGCCTCTATCCTTCATTTTAGTACAGTGCTACCACTGAGCCACCGTTCTGTCTTTATATATAATCTATAAAACGTGCTAAACCACTGAGTCACGTGCTGCCTCTATATGTAGAACAGTGCTAACCACTGAGCCACCGGTGCTGCCCTTTTCTCTCTCTTTTATCTATCTATCTATCTATATATATATATATTTATATATATCTCTATTGATAGATATATAGTACAGTGTTAACCACTGAGCCATCATGCAAACCACTGTCACTGCCATATGGAGTACAGTGCTAACCACTGACCATTATGCTCCCTCTACATGGCATATTCTATGATGATCAGGTAGTTTACTTCCATCAACCTCACTAATTACTTACTAGCACAGAACGTGAAGGTAAATAGGCTTCTCCCACTAAATACTCCCTTCATTATTTATGATCAGAACAGATGTATAATCTCCGTACCCCCAGAGTCCTGCAACATTCATGTATAGTCACCTGTGTCATGCCATGCTCGTACTCCATTCACATCCAGAGCCGCATTCACACTTCTGCTATATATATTGTGTGTATTAAGGCCGGGATCACACATGCGACGAAAATGTCCGTCGCTCGCATGTGAAATCCCAGCTCTGGCGCCGGTACTCGGGGTGGAGCGAGCGGCAGCATAGAACTACATGCAACCGCGCACTCCACTCCCGAGTGCCGGCGCCAGAGCTGGGATTTCACATGCGAGCGACGGACGTTTTCGTCGCATGTGTGATCCTGGCCTTAGGAGTATTGTGAACTGTTCCACTTTATTCAAGGTGTGTCTGTGTGCACAGTGGAAATCAGAACAGCACACAAAAAAAGATATGAATGCAGTTTTAAATAAGTGAAAAATAAAGCGAGGGTCATAAATAATCATCAGTGCAAAGCAATGAGATGAGGCAATTTTATATGTACAACCATTTCATGGCCATCCTGCCCTGGTGATCTGAGCTAGAAGTGGAGGATACAAACAGCAGGACAAATCCAGCAGAGGGAAAAATTTTTTTTTTTTTAATTTGCAAACCACAAAAAGGCCTGAGAAAAAGCTACAAAGTAATTTATCATAGCGCCCCCTAACTGCATGATTGGCAAGAGCCTCAGGTCGAGTCCATCTCTGGAGGAACGTGTTGATGAATGGAGATTAGTGCTCAGACTCCTCACCAGTATTTCATTTTCTTGATTGCAGGGCTAACTTAACTTGCAGTGACTGAAGAGGCGTTAACTCCTATGTTACCATGAAAGACACACAGCAGTTTGGGGGCACCAATCAGAATTCTCTTTTTACCCTTTTACCCTTTTAATTTCTTTTTCTGTTATTTTTGTAATCTTTATTCTCCCAATTAGAGCTTTTCACAAAGAACGTTGAACACGTTGTATTCCAATCTTCCTTTGCATGCGAATGTAGCTGCATTTCATGAAGAATTTTTAACCCTTGTTGATGCATTTTTTTTATTTATTTTATTTTTTTTTTAAAGAAAGAAAATCTTGTGTATGTGTTCAAAAAAGAAAAAAAAAAAGAAAAAAAACGCATGTAACCATAAGATTTGCATTTGAAACAAAAAAAGACTAATAAAGGCCTTTCCCAAATAAGTTGTACTGAAGATTTTTTTACATGGTATCTGCCAGCACTCTCATGGCCTCTGTGAGGGGTTATGCACCACTGCACCCATGTAAGGATGGGGTAGGCAGGTCGAGGGCAGGCACAGGGGCAGGACAGGCACAAGGGCAGGACAGGGTGTTGCCAATTTTGCTGCAGAGCACTGAACCCGCTTATTTTAAAACCCTTTCAGGCAATAAAAAGCGAAATGGAGGAAACTTAGGCCTCTGATACCAGTGTTGGAAGAGTACAAAGCCGATGCCAAATTGGTATTGCAGTTTAAGGAGGAGGTCCCGAATCTGACGTCAGTTCTTAACGAGCTTCAGGAGGAGATTGGGCCTATGCTACGAGGAACTTCAGAGCAGAGTGTCAAATCTTGAAGAAAGGCTCCGTGCATGCATGCAAAAATTAGGTAGGCTCAGACCTGTCATGGTGGCAACAGCTGCTACCTTCATCTCCAAATCACCATATCTGTAGCTAGCGGTGCTGACGGACAGCTCCGAGGCTCGGTCACAGAACAGCATTGCATTATTGCTTTCTGATGACCTGCACAATGCATGGGAGGGTTAGTTAGCAAAACACAAAAGGTTTAGGTTACACACTTGTAGCGGGACGCTTATTTCTTCTGTGTTTCTGTGCAGATGTAGCAGAGATGAGCGTGTCATTGGATAGTTTGTGACATACCGGCTCGGTATATCCAGATGATTTTAACTGAATGAGGCACATCAGATTTAGTGCAGAAAAGTGTTTCCTCCATTCCTGCCCATCATCTGCCTCGCTATGGAAGCAGCAGTTTGCGTGGACACACAGGGTCAGGATGCCTCTTACCTGCAGCATGATTATGGTTCAGACTGACTGCTTTCACCAGGGTAGGCGATGGGCCCATTGCTCCGGATGATTTAGGGTTTTATGTGTTGCCCTTTGTTCGGGGACAATGTTTTCCAGTGCAGTTCCTTTTTAATAATGATGAAGTGGCAGGGTCCTCACTGACATGGCCAAGACCACTCCAGCGGGTCACTTTTATCAAAAAGCAAGACAAATGCCAGGTCAGCAGACGAAATCCCAAAAAACTGCGCAAAGCCCTGATCCGGTTTTTGGGTTTTCTTTCTGGGAATGTAGATTAATGCAATGATATATTGTTTGTTGGGAAAATCCATGCATAATACAGAGGGTGCAAAAGAGTTCTTGCTATACACTCTGCGGAGTGACACCGCTTGCTAGAGGCCTCATTTACAGAGAGGGACTGCAGGCAAACGATGCCATG
The DNA here is from genome assembly GCA_033576555.1 of Oophaga sylvatica. Taxonomy (NCBI): domain Eukaryota; kingdom Metazoa; phylum Chordata; class Amphibia; order Anura; family Dendrobatidae; genus Oophaga; species Oophaga sylvatica. Next base: position 108,197,641 of record JARQOD010000008.1, on the reverse strand, counting down.
CCAAATAAAGTGCTAATGTACAAATGTTCACTTGTTTTGGTTTTTGCAAATTAACTCACACTTTTCAGGTCTCCAGTATTAGTTTCTCTGATCATGCCTGTGCTCTTGGGCCCCCGTGCAAATTTTACAAAGCTTTTTCCTGTAATAATTGCTGACATGTTTGGGGTTGCCCCAATGCATTGTATGGAAGCTCTGCCTCCTTGACTATAGGGCGGGGGTTTCCCCAGTACGGCCAAAGGCTGTTCCCCTGGCATGGGGACATACCGCTCATGAGGTTGTAGGCAAGACCTCCTTTGGGGCCACTCAAACAGAAATTGCTTATCAGCGCTATTTTGTAATATTGCAGAAAGTGCTAGTGCCCTGAAGTCGTAAGGAACTCCGATTAAGCAATTTCCCCCTGCACTGAAAAGTGAATTTCCTTTTATAGTCGCTTCTTCCGGAGCCTCTTCTTTAAAACCAGCTTCAGGGTTTTTCCTTATTCTAAGATGGCCCACTTGCATAGGGAGCAGTGAAAAGTCTAAGCCTAGCATCACCCCCACTTTTCTATCCCACCCCAGGGAAAGCGGG
>JARQOD010000008.1:108038419-108196974 GCA_033576555.1 Oophaga sylvatica | reverse complement strand
GCTCAGCAGTCTGGCCATAGGCTTGATGACTGTTTCAAAATGACAGTAGTTTACAGCTCTGGAGCATAATACTTTTGTTGTACTGATCCTAAGTACATTGTGACTCCACCATTAGAATAGTGAGTACTTCACTGGAGTATATATAATACAGGATGTAACTCAGGATCAGTAATGTATGTATGTACACAGTGACTGCACCAGCAGAATAGCGAGTGCTGCTCTGGAGTATAATACAGGATGTAACTCAGGATCAGTAATGTAATGTATGTACACAGTGACTGCACCAGCAGAATAGCGAGTGCTGCTCTGGAGTATAATACAGGATGTAACTCAGGATCATAGAATCATAGAATGGTAGAGTTGGAAGGGACCTCCTGGGCCATCTGGTCCAACCCCCTGCTCAAAGCAGGATTCTCTAAATCATCCCAGACAGATGTCTGTTCAGCCTCTGTTTGAAGACTTCCATTGAAGGAGAATTTACCACCTCTCGTGGCAGCCTGTTCCACTCCTTGATCACCCTAACTGTCAAAAAGTTTTTTCTAATATCTAATCAGTAATGTATGTATGTACACAGTGACTGCACCAGCAGAATAGCGAGTGCTGCTCTGGAGTATAATACAGGATGTAACTCAGGATCAGTAATGTATGTACACAGTGACTGCACCAGCAGAATAGTGAGTGCAGCTCTGGGGTATAATACAGGATGTAACTCAGGATCAGTACAGGATCAGTAATGTATGTACACAGTGACTGCACCAGCAGAATAGTGAGTGCAGCTCTGGAGTATAATATAGGATGTAACTCAGGATCAGTACAGGATAAGTAATGTAATGTATGTACACAGTGACTGCACCAGCAGAATAGTGAGTGCAGCTCTGGAGTATAGTACAGGATGTAACTCCGGATCAGTAATGTAATGTATGTACACAGTGACTGCACCAGCAGAATAGTGAGTGCAGCTCTGGAGTATAATACAGGATGTAACTCAGGATCAGTACAGGATAAGTAATGTAATGTATGTACACAGTGACTGCACCAGCAGAATAGTGAGTGCAGCTCTGGAGTATAATACAGGATGTAACTCCGGATCAGTACAGGATAAGTAATGTATATACACAGTGACTGCACCAGCAGAATAATGAGTGCAGCTCTGGAGTATATAATACAGGATGTCACAAGTGGTCCAATTAAATTTAGCATAGACATTGAGTAATACAGATTAAACTTGTAGTATCTCTTGAACTTGGATTTTTTAGTGAAAAGGTAGAAAGACATGTAAAATTCATGGGGTCAAGTAGTAGCCAATCTCAGGAGGCTAGATGGGTAGCTTCCCCTTCATTACCAATTACCGTATATACTCATGTATAAGCCGACCCCCCTAATTTTGCCACAAAAAACTGGGAAAACTTATTGACTCGTGTATAAGCCTAGGGTGAAAAATGATTATGCCCCCATATGATGCTCCACAGATTATGCCCCATATGCTCCACAGATTATGCCCCCATATGCTCCAGATTATGCCCCCATATATTCCACAGATTATGCCCCCGTATGATCCACAGATTATGCCCCCATATGCTCCATATTATGCCCCCATATGCTCCATATTATGCCCCCATATGCTCCAGATTATGCCCCATATGTTCCACAGCTTATGCCCCCATATGCTCCAGATTATGCGACATATGTTCCACAGCTTATGCCCCCATATGCTCCATATTATGCCCCCATATGCTCCAGATTATGCCCCCATATATTCCACAGATTATGCCCCCGTATGATCCACAGATTATGCCCCCATATGCTCCATATTATGCCCCCATATGCTCCATATTATGCCCCCATATGCTCCAGATTATGCCCCATATGTTCCACAGCTTATGCCCCCATATGCTCCAGATTATGCGACATATGTTCCACAGCTTATGCCCCCATATGCTCCATATTATGCCCCCATATGCTCCAGATTATGCCCCATATGTTCCACAGCTTTTGCCCCCATATGCTCCATATTATGCCCCCATATGCTCCATATTATGCCCCCATATGCTCCATATTATGCCCCATATTCTGCACAATTATGCCCCCATAGTATTAGGCCTCATATGCTGCTGCTGCTGCAAAAAAAAAAAATGACATACTCACCTCTCGTCGCTGGGGGCCAGGTGCCGGTGTCCTGAGCAGGCGGGGGTGTCACCGCTCGCTCAGGACCCCGGCACCTGAGATATTTACCTGTCCGTCGGTCCACAGCAGCGCACTGCTCCCTCGGTCCGACTCCTCTGTGTGTAAATGATCTGGCAGGGGGCGGGGCGCGCACTAACGACGTCATCGCGCCCTCTGCCTGATCATTTACACACAGAGGAGTCGGACCAAGGGATTATGTGTCAAAAAAGCTGGGCACACTCGAAATTTGTGTTTAAGGTAAATTTAAATAAATAAATATTAAATTTACCTTAAACACAAATTTCGAGTGTGCCCAGCTTTTTTGACACATAATATGGTTTGGGAACCTACTGGAGCACCTCCAAAAAGAGCTGTGCCAATATTTACTGACATATAGTCGGACCAAGGGATTAGTGCGCAGCGGTGGACCGACGGACAGGTAAATATAACTATACTCACCCCTCCGCCGCGCGTCCCTGCAGTGTCTCCTCTTCTCCCGGCGCTCTCCGCAGCGTTTCAGTCCTGCACGCGGTCACGTGGTACCGCTCATTAAAGTCATGAATATGTGCATATTCATGACTTTAATGAGCGGTAGCACCTGACCGCTGCAGGAAGGAGCCGGAGATCATGGGAGAAGCAGGGGGGCTGCAGAGACCGCGCCGGCGGAGGGGTAAGTATGATCCGACACCCCGCTCCCCCTCCCCCGCCGACCCCCGTATATGACCCGCGTATAAGCCGAGAGGGGGACTTTCAGCCCTAAAAAATGGGCTGAAAATCTCGGCTTATACATGGGTATATACGGTAGATTGAATGAAAACGATATACTATATATTGACCATTCAGCATTGAGTTCATTCACATGATGAATATTTTTGGATAGTGAGGTGTCTCAGCCGCACATAATGAGATTGGAGAGACCAATTCTTTAGCAGAAATGAGGTGTGACGAGCCGTGACAACTGTTAATTAGAGGGAATTCATGTAAGCATGGCTGGCGTAACTAAATAAACCTGCTGTTATGGCAATTTCTCTCCCTTGTGGTCAGATAGGATATAAAGGATTATTAATATGATATGCCAGCAGTCAGTGCCAAGTAGATGGGGTCACCCCTGTATATATTGGGGTGTTTTATAACAAGACTCACAATCCTGCTGCAACTTCACCAGACACCAATAGAATATATGTGTATAACGCATCGTATGACTCTGACCTGTCACCTACCAACGTGATTGCAGGTTGTGATTGCAGGTTGTGATCGGTCTCAGGTGGCGGCTCATAAATGGCGCAGCACAATGACCATTTTAATCCCTTAAATGAAAACATGTCTGGTGCAGCGGCTTGTGTGCCAGTGGCTGAGGTGCTCACACTGTAAGCTGCAGGTTATAAACCCCCCGCAGCTAGTTTTCCTGTTAGTGGTTGGCTCGTGCCCACCTGGCACCGTTCCCACAATGCATTCTTTATAATGGACGTATCGAGGCATTGTCTGTTCTATACTCAGTCTCACCACTAGGAAAAATGAGCAAATCATAAAGCACCTCAAGTACCATAATTGATTTCCGTACGCTGTCTCAGATGTTTCTTTAGAGAGTCCCCCTTCCTTTACGTAACGGGTGTCTAGTCTCAGCTGGTGGAACAGTGGGGTTCGATGCCAATTATAAGAGCTGCAGTTGGCAGCTCAGAACAGGCAGGAAAGTTTAACCACAAACTAGGGTCAAGTCAGGAGGATTCAGGGACGTCACTGGCACCGCTGCTCTCACTTCCTGCTATTTTAATTGCTCCCACTGGGAGAGCAGCGGCGCCTAAAGAACAATTCTGTTATTAGAGGGGGGGATTGGAAGAATGGCTCATCATGACCCTGCGCATGAATCGGGAAACCTCAGACTTCTATCATATCACATATGGTACGAATCCCCTCTGCATTCCTGAACTAAACATGGGACCCAATTAAATAAATGCGTGAAGCTTCTCGTAGAAAACTTAAAGAATCACTAAACCTTCTTATTTTATATAATTGTCCTCCCGACATTGCAGAAGTTCTGAATCTTGTTAATGTAGAATACACTCCATTACCTTATTTTGCTTCCTCTTCTCCCAAACACCTTGCTGAAAGTGCCGTTCTATCTTCCCAGTTCATGCTATTTTAGAAGCACCTTTGACCTGCTGCTCTACCAAGAATCTGTGCAGAGGGGGGATGTGAGCAGAGAGGCTCACACAGGAAAGGGTTTGCAATTACTATTTGAGCAAAGATTCTTCCTGGAGCAGCAAATCTAAGCAGTCTCTAAAGGAGCATGAAGTGGACAGGTAGAACAGCACTTTCAGCATGTTATTTAGGAGAGAAGGAAGTAAATTAACTAATGGAGTGTGTTATAAGAATAATGTAGCAGAGACCAATCAATAAATAAATCAGTTACTCTTTAACACATACAGGACAGTACATCTTTTCACATATGGCATCCTGAAGGTAGTCATAGACCTCAATAGGCATTGTCCTCTTAATATGTAACTCCACCCTATCCAACATGACCAAAGGTTAACAACCAGGTCCCTAAATATGGAAAGCGCTTTATTTACTATAGTGCTTTTAATTCCACAGAAGACATCTCATCAGGGCTCACAATCTACATCCCTTATTAGTATGTCTTTTGAAGTGTGGAAAGAAACCACAGGAAACTCATGCAAACATGAGAACATGCAAGTCCCGTTGCTGCTGGGTTGTTCTTGGTGGGAATTGAACTGAGGACCCAAGCGCTGCAAAGCAACAGTGCTAACCACTGATCCACCTACAGTATATATAGTACACTGCTAACCACTGAGCCACCATGCTACCCTACACACAGTACATTACTAACCACTGAGCTGCTTCTATATATAGTACAGTGCTAACCTAACCATTGAGCCACCGTGCTGCCTCATATATAGTACAGTGCTAACCACTGAGCTGCCTCATATATATTACAGTGCTAACCACTGAGCCACAGTGCTGCCTCTATCCTACATATAGTACAGTGCTACCACTGAGCCACCGTTCTGTCTTTATATATAATCTATACAACAGTGCTAACCACTGAGTCACGTGCTGCCTCTATATGTAGAACAGTGCTAACCACTGAGCCACCGGTGCTGCCCTTTTCTCTCTCTATATCTATCTATCTATCTATCTATCTATCTATCTATCTATCTATAGATAAATATATATATATATACAGTCATGGCCAAAAGTTTTGAGAATGACACAAATATTAATTTTTACAAAGTCTACTGCTTCACTTTTTCTAATGGCAATTTGCATATACTCCAGAATGTTATAAAGAGTGATCAGCTTAACAGCAATTACTTGCAAAGTCAATATTTGGCTAGAAAATGAACTTTATCCCCAAAACACATTTCAACATCATTGCAGCCCTGCCTTAAAAGGACCAGCTAACCTCTTTTCAGTGATTGCTCCATTAACACAGGTGTGGGTGTTGATGAGGACATGGCTGGAGATCAATCTGTCATGATTAAGTAAGAATGACACCACTGGACACTTTAAAAGGAGGCTGGTGCTTGGCATCATTGTTTCTCTTCTGTTAACCATGGTTATCTCTAAAGAAACACGTGCAGTCATCATTGCAATGCACAAAAATGGCCTAACAGGGAATAGTATCGCAGCTAGAAAGATTGCACCTCAGTCAACAATCTATCGCATCATCAAGAACTTCAAGGAGAGAGGTTCCATTGTTGCTAAAAAGGCTCCAGGGCGCCCAAGAAAGACCAGCAAGTGCCAGGACCGTCTCTTAAAAGTGTTTCAGCTGCGGGATCGGGCTACCAGCAGTGCAGAGCTTGCTCAGGAATGGCAGCAGGCAGGTGTGAGTGCATCTGCACGCACTGTGAGGCGGAGACTCTTGGAGCAAGGCCTGGTCTCAAGGAGGGCAGCAAAGAAGCCACTTCTCTCCAGAAAAAACATCATGGACAGACTGATATTCTGCAAAAGGTACAGGCAGTGGACTACTGAGGACTGGGGTAAAGTTATTGTCTCTGATGAATCCCCTTTTCGATTGTTTGGGACATCAGGAAAATGCCTCATTCGGAGAAGACAAAGTGAGCGCTACCACCAGTCTTGTCTCATGCCAACTGTTAAGCATTCTGAAACCATTCATGTGTGGGGTTGCTTCTCAGCCAAGGGAATCGGTTCTCTCACAGTCTTGCCTAAAAACACAGCCATGAATAAAGAATGGTACCAGAATGTCCTCCAAGAGCAACTTCTCCCAACCCTCCAAGAGCAGTTTGGCGATCAACAATGCCTTATCCAGCATGATGGAGCACCTTGCCATAAAGCAAAGGTGATAACTAAATGGCTCAGGGAACAAAACATAGAGATTTTGGGTCCATTGCCTGGAAACTCCCCAGATCTTAATCCCATTGAGAACTTGTGGTCAATCATCAAGAGACGGGTGGACAAACAAAAACCTAAAAATTCTGACAAAATGAAAGCATTGATTGTGCAAGAATGGACTGCTATCAGTCAGGATTTGGTCCAGAAGTTGATTGAGAGCATGCCAGGGAGAATTGCAGAGGTCCTGAAGAAGAAGGGTCAACACTGCAAATATTGACTTGCTGCATTAACTCATTCTAACTGTCAATATAAGCTTTTGTTACTCATATGTTTGCAATTATATTTCTGTCTGTGATAAAAACATCTGTCAAACACACATAAAAACCAGAGGGCAGCAGATCATGTGAAAATATAATATTTGTATCATTCTCAAAACTTTTGGCCATGACTGTATATATATCTATTGATAGATATATAGTACAGTGTTAACCACTGAGCCATCATGCAAACCACTGTCACTGCCATATGGAGTACAGTGCTAACCACTGAGCCATTATGCTGCCTCTACATGGCATATTCTATGATGATCAGGTAGTTTACTTCCATCAACCTCACTAATTACTTACTAGCACAGAACGCTGAAGGTAAATAGGCTTCTGCCACTAAATACTCCGCTTCATTATTTATGATCAGAACAGATGTATAATCTCCGTATCCCAGAGTCCTGCAACATTCATGTATAGTCACCTGTGTCATGCCATGCTCGTACTCCATTCACATCCAGAGCCGCATTCACACTTCTGCTATATATATTGTGTGTATAAGGCCGGGATCACACATGCGACGAAAATGTCCGTCGCTCGCATGTGAAATCCCAGCTCTGGCGCCGGTACTCGGGAGTGGAGCGAGCGGCAGCATAGAACTACATGCAACCGCGCACTCCACTCCCGAGTGCCGGCGCCAGAGCTGGGATTTCACATGCGAGCGACGGACGTTTTCGTCGCATGTGTGATCCTGGCCTTAGGAGTATTGTGAACTGTTCCACTTTATTCAAGGTGTGTCTGTGTGCACAGTGGAAATCAGAACAGCACACAAAAAAAGATATGAATGCAGTTTTAAATAAGTGAAAAATAAAGCGAGGGATCATAAATAATCACCAGTGCAAAGCAATGAGATGAGGCAATTTTATATGTACAGACCATTTCATGGCCATCCTGCCCTGTGTGATCTGAGCTAGAACGTGGAGGATACAAACAGCAGGACAAATCCCAGCAGAGGGAAAAATTTTTTTTTTTTAATTTGCAAACCACAAAAAGGCCTGAGAAAAAGCTACAAAGTAATTTATCATAGCGCCCCCTAACTGCATGATGTGCAAGAGCCTCAGGTCGAGTCCATCTCTGGAGGAACGTGTTGATGAATGGAGATTAGTGCTCAGACTCCTCACCAGTATTTCATTTTCTTGATTGCAGGGCTAACTTAACTTGCAGTGACTGAAGAGGCAGTTAACTCCTATGTTACCATGAAAGACACACAGCAGTTTGGGCACCAATCAGAATTCTCTTTTTACCCTTTTACCCTTTTAATTTCTTTTTCTGTTATTTTTGTAATCTTTATTCTCCCAATTAGAGCTTTTCACTAAAGAACGTTGAACACGTTGAATTCCAATCTTCCTTTGCATGCGAATGTAGCTGCATTTCATGAAGAATTTTTAACCCTTGTTGATGCATTTTTTTTATTTATTTTTATTTTTTTTTTAAAGAAAGAAAATCTTTGTGTATGTGTTCAAAAAAAGAAAAAAAAAAAGAAAAAAAATGCATGTAACCATAAGATGTTGCATTTGAAACAAAAAATGACTAATAAAGGCCTTTCCCAAATAAGTTGTACTGAAGATTTTTTAACATGGTATCTGCCAGCACTCTCATGGCCTCTGTGAGGGGGTTATGCACCACTGCACCCATGTAAGGATGGGGTAGGCAGGTCGAGGGCAGGCACAGGGGCAGGACAGGCACAAGGGCAGGACAGGGTGTTGCCAAGTTTTGCATGCAGAGCACTGAACCAGCTTATTTTAACCTTGCAGGCAATAAAAGCGAAAATGGAGGAACTTAGGCCTCTGATACCAGTGTTGGAAGAGTACAAAGCCGATGCCAAATTGGTATTGCAGTTTAAGGAGGAGGTCCAGAATCTGACGTCAGTTCTTAACGAGCTTCAGGAGGAGATTGGCGCCTATGACTACGAGGAACTTCAGAGCAGAGTGTCAAATCTTGAAGAAAGGCTCCGTGCATGCATGCAAAAATTAGGTAGGCTCAGACCTGTCATGGTGGCAACAGCCTGCTACCTTCATCTCCAAACACCCATATCTGTAGCTAGCGGTGCTGAACGGACAGCTCCCGAGGCTCGGTCACAGAACAGCATTGCATTATTGCTTTCTGATGACCTGCACAATGCATGGGAGGGTTAGTTAGCAAAACACAAAAGGTTTATGGTTACACACTTGTAGCGGGACGCTTATTTCATTCTGTGTTTCTGTGCAGATGTAGCAGAGATGAGCGTGTCATTGGATAAGTTTGTGACATACTCGGCTCTGGTATATCCAGATGATTTTAACTGAATGAGGCACATCTAGATTTAGTGCAGAAAATGTGTTTCCTCCATTCCTGCCCATCATCTGACTCGCTATGGAAGCAGCAGTTTGCGTGGACACACAGGGCACAGGATGCCTCTTACCTCACAGGCATGATTATGGTTCAGACTGACTGCTTTCACCACGGGTAGGCGATGGGCCATTGCTCCGGATGATTTAGGGTTTTATGTGTTGCCCTTTGTTCGGGGACAATGTTTTCCAGTGCAGTTCCTTTTTAATAATGATGAAGTGGCAGTCCTCACTGACATGGCCAAGACCACTCCAGCGGGTCACTTTTTATCAAAAAGCAAGACAAATGCCAGGTCAGCAGACGAAATCCCAAACACTGCGCAAAGCCCTGATCCGGTTTTTGGGTTTTCTTTCTGGGAATGTAGATTAATGCAATGATATATTGTTCTGTTGGGAAATCCATGCATAATACAGAGGGTGCAAAAGAGTTCTTGCTCATACACTCTGCGGAGGTGACACCGCTTGCTAGAGGCCTCATTTACAGAGAGGGGACTGCAGGCAAGGACGATGCCACTGCCATACGTGTACTAATGATACAAATGTTCACTTGTTTATGGTTTTTGCAAATTAACTCACACTTGCAGCGTCTCCAGCTATTATGTTTCTCTGATCATGCCTGTGCTCTTGGGCCCCAGTGCAAATTTTACAAAGCTTTTTCCTGTAATAGATTGCTGACATGTTTGTGGGTTGCACACATGCATTGTATGGAAGCTCTGCCTCCTTGACTATAAGGGCGGGGGGTCCACAGTACGGCCAAAGGCTGTACCCCTGAGCATGGGACATTACCGCTCATGAGGTTGTAGGCAAGACCTCCTTTGGGGCCACTACAAACAGAAATTGCATTATCAGCGCTTAAGTAATATCTGCAGAAAGTGCTAGTGCCATGAAGTCGTAAGGAACTCCGATTAATGCAACTTTCCACCCTGCGACTGAAAAGTGACACTTTCTCATGTATAGTCGCTCTTCCAGGAGCCTCTTCTAAGACCAGCGTTCAGGTCTTCCTTATTCTAAGATGGCCACTTGCATAGGGAGCAGTGAAAAGTCTAAGCCTAGCATCACCCCACTTTTCTATCCCACAGCACAGGGAAAGCGGTCTAGACTTGCAACTGCCCGTACCACAGTGGTGGCCATCTTGTAAGGAGGAGGAAATTAACATTGATCAGATGTGACTGCTGGTAGACCAACTACATATGAGACCTAATCTCTCTTCACCCCACTTGCCTGTAGGCAGAATGTAGCTGCCAATTATTGTTGGCTGGCGGGGTTCAGGTGTGATAGATTGAACATGGGCACAGTTTGCTTTCCCTTAAGGGTATGCTCACATTGAGGTGTGTTTTTTGTTTTTTCTGTGTGTGTATTAAATCTGTTTTGCTTGAATCTCCACATCACAAACCACTTCATATATTCTGTGATGCAAGTTATGCTGCAAAATCAACATGAAAAAACCTGTGAACCTCTCCTCATGGCACAAGGGTTAATAGTCTTCCACATACAGCTTCTCTAATGGATGATGGCTTGGCCTTGGGATCTAAAGTGGTGTGAAAAAGTGTTTGCCTCCTTCCTGATTTCCTATTCTTTTGCATGCTTGTCACACTTTAATGTTTCAGATCACCAAACAAATGTAAATATTAGACAAAGATAACAAAATCAGCAAAAAGAAAGAAGGTGTGCTCCAACAATGAAACAATCCACTGATGTATAAAAAATAGTAGTTTATTTAATTCTTAAAAAACATAGAAAAACTATGTGGGTAACACAAGAAGAAGTAATGTGAGCAACGCATTTCAGCAATTAAGCCTTAATCATGGCATGAATTGTAGGCCTGAATTTGTTTTTCTCTTAATAATAAAGACATTCATTTTAAAAAACTGCATTTTATTTACTTATGTTATCTTTGTCTAATATTTAAATTTTGTTTGGTGATCTGAAACGTTTAAGCCTGGGTTCACAATTCGTTTAGGCAGTCCGTTAACGCTGCCATTGACCGCGACGTATGCCGTAAAGCGACATGCGTTTGCAACGTGCCGTCATTCAGTGACGGAGCCTCGGATGCGGGCTGCAGCGTCTGGGCTCCGTCACCGCTAGCATCTGTGCTAGCACACTGCGCTAGCAGGTATAGCATAACGTGATCGCGTTATGCTATACTGTTACCAGCCCGTCAACTCTATGTGTTGAACGGGCTGGTAAAACGCAGTGTGAACCTAGCCTAAGTGTGACAACCATGCAAAAGAATAGGAAATCAGGGAGGGGCAAATACTTTTTCACACCACTGTATATGTGCTTACAGCTCTGTGGGGAGAAGTGCACATACAGCTCTGGCAAAAATTAAGAGACCACTGCACAGTTTTATAAAAATCAGCTTCTCTACATGTCTGACAACCATTCCATTCCAGTGTCATTTGAATTCCAACCAGAGAACACCTCATTCTACTTAATGTGCTTCTGATTAGGTGATCACCTGAACCAAATCTTATTTAACGAAGGAAATTATAAAAAACACTGCTGTGGTGTTCACAATCCTCTTGCAATAGGACAAGCTGCATGGCAAAACAAGTGCTAGTAACATCCCAAAAGTAATAGGAATAAAAAATAACTTTTAACCATGCCAAAGAAGCTGAAAAGAAAAGTCTTTAGTGAGGAAAAGAAGGGCTCAATTCTGGCTTTACTAGCAGAGGGATACAGTGAGCGTCATGTTGCCTCCATCCTTAAAACTTCTAAGACAGCAGTCCATTACAACAAGATCAAGCAGCAGACATTGGGGACAACAAAGCCACAGACCGACAGAGGGTGAAAATGACCACTGACCTGGATGACCGTCATCTTCTTCGATTGTCACTCAGCAACCGCAGTATGACATCAAGTGACCTACAAAAGGAATGGCAAATGGCAGCTGGGGTGAAGTGCACGGCAAGAACAGTTTCGTAACAGGCTCGTAGAGGCAGGGCTCAAGTCATGTAAAGCTAGAAAAAAGCCTTTCATCAATGAGAAGCAAAGGAGAGCCAGGCTGATGTTTACCAAAGACCATAAAGATTGGACCATAGACGACTGGAGTAAGGTGAACTACTCTGATGCGTCTAATTTTCAGCTTTGCCCAGCACCTGGTCATTTAATGGTTAGTCGGAGACCTGGAGAGGCGTACAACCCACAGTGTCTTGCACCCACTGTGATATTTGGTGGAGGATCAGTGATGATCTGGGGATGCTTCAGCAAGGCTGGAATTGGGCAGGTTAATCTTTGCGAAGGACATATGAATCAAGCCGCATACAAGGTTATCCCGGAAAAACAATTGATTCCTTCTGCTCAGGCAATATTCCCCAACTCTGAGGACTGGTTTTATCAGCAGGACAATGCACCATGCCACACAGCTAGGTCAATCAATGTGTGGATGAAGGACCACCACATCAAATCCCTGTCATGGTCAGCCCAATCTCCAGACCTGAACCCTATTGAAAACCTCTGGAATGTAATCAAGAGGAAGATGGATAGTCACAACCATCACACAAAGAAGAACTGCCTAAATTTTTGTACCATGAGTGGCATAAGGTCACCGAAAAGCAGTGTGAACGACTGATGGAAAGCATGTCAAGACGCATGAAAGCAGTGATTAAAAATCATGGTTATTCCACAAAATATTGATTTCTGAACTGTTCCTGAGTTAAAACATTAGTATTGTTTCTAAATGATTATGAACTTGTTTTATTAGCATTATTTGAGGTCTGCAAGCACAGCATTTTTTTGTTCTTTTGACCATTTCTCATTTTCTGAAAATAAATACAAAATTTATTGCTTGGAAAGTCGGAGACATATTGTCAGTAGTTTATAGAATAAAAGAGCATTTTACATTTTACCCCAAAATATACCTATGAAGAGAAAAATCAGACAAACTGAAAATTTTGCAGTGGTCTCTTAATTTTTGCCAGAGCTGTATATACAATATATACCTAGCAGTTCCCGTCATCACCGTACACAGATGCAGATCCATGCAGCAGCTTCTATTGTGTGAGCAGAGCCGCACGCACAAGCTGTCGTGTGCAGTAACGTTCACAGCAGAGATCACATATGGTATACAGATCAAGGGAGGAGGAAACCGGCGCCAGAGATATCTCATGAGTTGTTATAACGAGACGTTATGTCATCCTGGGCACTCGCAACTTGCTGTTACCAGCACATTACACTGGTTATAACTGTGCAGAGGGGGCAATATCTGTCAGTGAATACAACAGGCAGTGAACAACCACAATGCAATGAAATCACTGTGTGGCTATGAGGGGCTGCTTTCTTGTTTCTGGGAGTTCTTCATTTGGATTCCTTTCAGCATGGATAATTTACCTTCCGCACTGAATGCTTCAATCAATTTCTGTGCACATTATCAGATTTGTATTAGGGTGTATGAGCAGGTTCTCGCCATCCCTGTGCAGAGCTCTCGGAGAAAGATAAATGAACGTGCCGTCCTCAATCCCAACTAAATAAAACCTCTTGTTCTGGGATGATGAATTACAGGAGGTAAGGCCGTCCGGCCTCAGAAAGCTAATGAGCAACCACAGCAAAGCAGGTAATGGGACACCTGGACGGCCTGCACCGTGTACAGGGGCGCAATGTCACCCCGTTATGTTGGAAATGTATCACAATCAGCCAGCATCTAGTTATATGGATTTTTGGGGAAATAATCTACAACTTGCATCAAATTCGTTCACCTTTTAATCATTTTGGGCTTAGGAGTCCAGTGGACAAAAACCCAAGGTAGAAACATAATGAACATATACTCTGCTAGAAGTAAGTAAAAAGCAATAGTGCATATAAATAACATAATGGACTGAGTACACGGTTTTTGATCACAAAAAGCGTAAAAAAAGCCATCCCACCAATGCTAATGTGTACCCATTCATGATGGTCCTAACCTCTAGTATTAAAACCTTACCATGTGTCAAAAATGACCTCACCCTTGGCCTCCCTTTCTTTGTGCTGGGCATTAAGTTTTATATAACTTCCCATCCCTGGGTATCTACAGTTGGTCCCTGGTTTTACTTGGCCCTTATTCACATTAAGGTAATTTTTGACACATGGTAAGGTTTTAATATTAGAAGTTAGGACCATCCTGACTGGGTACACCTTGGCACTGGTGGGATGGCTTTTACGTTTTTTTTGGCCAGTGTGAACCTGCTCCTATTTTGCATGCATACCAACTTATACTCTAGTTCATTTATTTTGGTTAAGTTTCAGGTTTCTGCACTTAGTGCAAGTAAAGGTGTAGTCTCTATTTCTTTAGGCTGGAAGAAACGTGTTATAACTTCCCAATTGATAGGTATCCATATTTGGCACCTGGTCTTGCTCGGCCTTTATTCCTATTGAAGTTACTTTGACACATGGTAAGGTTTTAATACTAGAGGTTACGACTATCCCGATTTAGCAACACTTTGGCACTGGTAGGGTGGCTTTTACGTTTTTTTTTTTTAAATCAGAAACCGTGTTTACTAGTACTTTGTTGTTTATATGCACTATTGCTTTCTACTTACAGCAGGGTAATTGTTCATTCTGTTTTTGTCTTAGGTTTTGTCTGTTTAATTGCCAGTGTGAACATGCTCCTACACATTGCATGTATACCAACTTATACTCCAGCTCATTTCTTTCAGTTTTGCTTTAGGATTCCAGTGGGCAGTCTGTTCTGTGATTGACATCCTTTCCTGTTGCAGTCTTTTCATTCACGTATAATCAGGCTGGGCTTATGAGTCCAGTGGGCGGTCTCTTCTGTGATTGACAGGCTTCCTGTTGCAGTCTTTTCATTCACGTATAATCAGGCTGGGCTTATGAGTCCAGTGGGCGGTCTCTTCTGTGATTGACAGGCTTCCTGTTGCAGTCTTTTCATTCACGTATAATCAGGCTGGGCTTAGGAGTCAAGTGGGCGGTCTCTTCTGTGATTGACAGGCTTCCTGTTGCAGTCTTTTCATTCACATATAATCAGGCTGGGCTTAGGAGTCCAGTGGGCGGTCTCTTCTGTGATTGACATCCTTTGCTGTTTCAGTCTTTTCATTCACGTATAATCAGTCTGGGCTTAGGAGTCCAGTGGGAGTTTTTTTGAGGAACTTATGGCCTCCCACATTTGTGTGCATGCAGATATAGCTATTAATCACCAGTTAAGACCACCTACTGGATTTCTAAGTCCATAAATTATTAAAGGTTTTAATGAATAAATGACTATATGTACGGGCATGTAAATAACATCTTCAGAGAGGAAGAGGACAGGAACTTTAGCGCCACCTCTTGGATGTAGCAATTCTAAAAGTCAAAACTTACCCTTTAATGAGCCTTACCTCAGTACATTGGATAAGAAGCAAAACCAGAACCCCAATATGCAGACGTGTTTTGGGGTCTTTGCCCTTCATCAGCTGAAGGCTGGAGGTATGATAGGGCTGAGTGAGAGGTCACTGAAAGTGGTCTAAAGGGAAATGTGTTTCCTTGTGAAGAATAGATATACTGAGGCTTTTACTACAAAAGTAGGGTTTAATCTACTCTGCTCATTTTGCTTGTATGGTGGACCAATATTAATAAATCTCCCCCGTATGTGTGCCGCCCATACAACTCCTCACTGGATCGCCACTGACATTGAACTGTACGGCCCTTGCATCTGCTCATCAGCCAAGGATAATCCTTCTGCTCAGCATGCGATGCACAGGGAATAAAGAATAGGGAGAAAGGTTAGAGGAAGAGTTTTAAGCTGCTACCTGGGGACTGTATGCAAATAACACCCTTCTACTGACGGCAGAGTTAATTCTCCTGGATATATTCCCGATTAATTAAAAACATTTGGTTGGCAACCATCCCTCACCACTTAAATGTCAATTCAGTAAGACAGACTTTCTTAAAGCGCCAGGAATGAGCTGTGATAGATACAGTCCCAGGTTTGCAGGTCCTAGATCCCGCTGGGAATGTCCCATAATTGACCTCCATGCTGAGGGTATTGTCCTGGCCACTAGAGTGATTTTAATCTCGGGAACAATCAGAGAGCAATAGATTTGGCAGCAAAATGAACGTTTTAAGGAAAACGACCATAGATCATGAGAGGGCTTTAAATGGATCATGAAGTATAGTCAGAATTGTGAATCCCTCCTGCGCCTGTTTACGGCAAGTCACAAATAAGGAAGGAGGTCAGAAATGGGCACAAGAGTGGCGGCTGACTGCTGGGGATTAAAGGCCCCCCAGGCTTCAGGAAGCTCCACATGCAATTGATTACACATCCGGTGACATTTCAGTGACAGGCAAGGGATAGATAGTCTTAAGAATAATTAGCAGCAGAACAATACAGGTGCACGGGGGCTACAATACTGCGCCCCCAAGAGCCCACATCTTATCTCAGATGTGACATTTCCCACTAGCGGTCACAGCGACTTCAAAGATGCAGGAATCGTAATAAGAAATGAGTGGCTAGCTAGAGGACAGGGAGATGGGCCATAGATTCACATTCTGTGACCCAATAACACAGTGTTTGCTAATTACGGAAAATGTGATTGCTCAGATTGTGATCAGAGGGAATGGCCTCCATGATCATCCATCTGATCCTATGTATCCCCCTAGCTGCAGTCCAGATGCCACTAGAGGTGGATGTCCGACTACCACAGGCACCAATAGATAGTGTAGATGACTCATAGACCTAGAGCTGGGACAAAAGAAGTAGTGTTAAAGGGAACGGCTCAATGTTTGCAGTTATTTAGCCACTATCCATATTGCTGGATTGGTTGACAAGAGTTAATTAAATCTTTAAAAAAGAAGCCTCAGAGCAAAAATCATAATACAATTCTTTGTCCTACCTCCTCATATGTCATCAGAAAGAATAGTCCACAGCAAATATCCTTGTATAGGCCTCAGTCTGACCCTATGGAGACAATGTAAATAGACTGAGGACTCTCAAATTAATAAGCAGAGGCGTCTCGCACTCTGGTCTTTACTCATTTTATCTTGGGTCCGTCCATTTGTAATTTAATAATACAGGGGTTTGCTCACTGAATAATGCTGATATCTGCAGCTGCTATAAATGCACTGATAGATATGGCAGTGACTGGAGCGAACACCTGATGGATATTTCACTGCAAGGATTCGATGTGACACTTGTATTTTAGATTTCCACGTGATAGTAAAATTCTCATGTACAGATCTGCAGAGTTTTATTCCCACTATTTCATCCATAATTTACTCATCTGTGATGAACTGTCTGAGTTTGTGGCATAAATCCACTGAGAGGATTTAAATTGTGATTTGGAAGTGAAAATGCATTAGATTGTAATTCATTGGTGTTTTGCAGCATGTGGAAAGCTGACGGGCATCAGCGAGCCGGTCACAGTCAAGGCATCTGGGTCCAGGTTTGGTTCATGGATGACGGATCCTTTGGCTCCAGAAGGAGATAACAGGGTAAGTGGCATTTATCTTTTATATCATCTCCAACAATGGCCCAACTGCACGGGCTGAGGAGGGACATTCACCAAACAGCTAGACGAGGAAGCGACGAGTACAAAACAAGTAGAGGAGGAAGTGACGAGTAAGAAACAGGAATAGGAGGAAGCGGCCTTCACCCAACAGGTAGAAAAGGAAGCTGCGATCACCTAACACAGAGGACAAGGCTGCCATCACCCAACAGGGAAAGAAGGAAGCGGCCATCACCCAACAGGGAAAGAAGGAAGCGGCCATCATCCAACAGGGAAAGAAGGAAGCGGCCATCATCCAACAGGGAAAGAAGGAAGCGGCCATCATCCAACCGTGAAAGAAGGAAGCGGCCATCACCAAACTTCCTAGAATCTAATACTGCTCACAGGCACTATTTTTATTGTATATAACTAGCCCTACTGGTGCCTCTCATACTAGATGTTACTATTACAAGATGTAAATTAGTGCCAATGTGGTGTTTACTGGAATTAAGTAAACTGGAATCAATTCCCTCCTCTAGATGTATGGTGATTGCTTCTGTATGGCAGTCTCCTGATGTAGTGGGCACTTGTTGTGAATGGGTTTGAGATGAGTTCTGAGCAGAGGCTCCCTCTGGTGGTTACAAGCGGTGCTAGTCTGTCCAGTGAAGATTGTGAGGACTGGGAATCAGGTGTTACTGACTGGTCTTATATAAGGGAGTCACCTTCCCATCAGGGTTGCCGGTGATCAATTGTTCTGGTCTGAATCCTTTATTCCAGTTTCCCTTGTAGCCTGCTGTGTCGTGTCTGCATCTCCTGCTAACAGATAAGACATTTTCTTCTTTTGTGTTTGTGCTATATTTTTGCATTTTGTCCTGCACTTCTGTGGGGGCCTTCAGGGTCCCCTCCGGGGGCTTCTGCCCTCTCAGTTTTGTTCAGCCACTGATGTTTGTACTTTTGCTTTTTCCAGTTTTTTCAGTGGCTGCTGTTTTGATTTTGTTACACCAGAGAACTAATTTAGGTGGAAGAGGTCGTGTGATCTCAGGTGTTTTTGAAATTAGTAGAGTTGGTGCTTTTCAGGGTTTTCTGGGATTGCAGTAAATACCCTTCCTATCCTTTTCTATTTAGTTAGTTTGGGCCCCAGCGTTTGCTCATACTATTTTCTTTCTGTGTCAGTATTTCATCTTGTCTAACCGCCATTACATGTTTGGGGGCTTTCTATTATCTTTGGGGTTCTGCTCCGGGGCAGATAGCTTTCCTATATCTATCTTTAGGTGTAGTTAGTTTCTCAGGCTGTGACGAGGCGTCTAGGACCAACGTAGGAACGCTCCACGGCTGCCTCTAGTTGTGGTGGTTAGTCAGGGTACTGCAATCTCATAGATTCCAACAGCTCTGGTGTATTGCCTTTTTTACCTGCACTCCTCAGCTACCGAAACATAACAGTATCACCGGCCTAAAAATTGAAAATTGTATGGTACTCACAGAAGGGAAAAAATATTGTCAGAGTTGTCAGAGATATTTTTCTGTTTGTTGCATTTTTTTTTTTTTTTCCCTCTGTATCTCTGGGTGCTGGGGAGGATCTTTTCTCTCAATGGACTTTGCACAGTTGTCTGGCCGTGTGGATCAGCTTGCCACTGAGGTTCGGAGTATTGCTATCTATCTTGCTGGGTTGCCTGTTGTGGAACCTAGGATTCCCATGCCAGATTTGTTTTTAGGGGATCGAGCTAAGTTTCAGAATTTCAAAAATAATTGTAAATTGTTTTTTGCCTTAAAATCTAAGTCCTCAGGGAACGCAGCGCAGCAGGTTCAAATTATCATCTCTCTCCTGCGCGGCGATCCTCAGGATTGGGCTTTTTCCCTGATACCTGGGTATCCTGTTTTGAGTGATGTTGATGCATTTTTTCAGGCCTTGGGGTTATTGTACGATGAGCCTAATGTCACTGATCAAGCTGAGAAAGCCTTGTTGGCATTAAATCAGGGGCTTGATGACGCTGAGTTATACTGTCAGAGATTCCGTAGGTGGGCAGTCCTGACCAAATGGAATGACGACGCTTTGGCAGCCCTTTTCCGGAAGGGTCTGTCAGATAATGTAAAGGATGTTATGGTGGGATTCCCTGTCCCCTCTGGTCTCAATGATTCTATGTCATTAGCGATTCAAATTGACAGACGTTTGCGTGAGCGGAGAAGTATGCGTGGTATGGTGTTGCCTTGTGAACCTGCTTCTGAATCCATGCAGTGTGATAGAGTGGTGTCTGGGGCACAGCGTCATGAGTTTCGAAAGCGCAATGGGTTATGTTTCTACTGTGGTGATGCTTCTCATGCTATTTCAGTCTGCCCTAAGCGGGGAAGACGTTTTGCACGCTCAGTTGTCTTGGGTAGTGTTCAGACTAAGTTTTTATTAACTGTCACTCTGATATGTTCTTTGTCCTCATTTTCTGCTCAGGCTTTCGTTGATTCTGGAGCAGCTATTAACCTGATGGATTATGATTTTGCTAAACGTTGTGGATTTCCCTTGATACCCCTACAGAAGTCTATTCCCCTACTGGGGATCGATTCTACCCCTTTGGCTGAGAATAAACCCCAGTTTTCTACTCAGGTGATAATGAGGGTTGAACCTGATCACCAGGAGTGCTGCAAATTTTTGGTTCTGTATAATCTGCATGACATTATCGTGCTGGGTTTTCCTTGGTTACAGTCTCATAATCCTGTTTTGGATTGGAAATCTGTGTCTGTAACCAGTTGGGGCTGCCAATGTGTTAATACCAACACTCCTGTTTATTCTGCCTCCCCCCAGGCTCAGGATGTTCCTGACTTTTTGATTGATTTTTCTGATGTGTTTAGCGAAAGTAAATCTGCATCCTTGCCTCCCATAGGAGCTATGACTGCGCTATTGAATTAGTGCCGGGTAGTAAATTCCCTAAAGGTCGCCTTTTTAACTTGTCTGTACCTGAACATGACGCTATGCGGTCTTATATCAAGGAATCATTGGAGAAGGGTCATATCAGACCATCCTCTTCACCCTTAGGTGCCAGTTGTTTCTTTGTGGCCAAAAAGGATGGTTCATTAAGGCCGTGTATTGATTATCGTCTCTTGAACAATATTACTGTGAAATATCAATACCCGTTACCCTTGATTTCTGACCTGTTTTCCAGGGTGAAAAACGCTACTTGGTTTACCAAGCTTGACCTCAGGGGGGCGTATAACCTTATTCGCATTAAGCACGGGGATGAATGGAAGACGGCATTCAATACCCCTGAAGGGCATTTTGAGTACCTGGTGATGCCCTTTGGGCTCACTAATGCTCCTTCCGTCTTCCAGTCCTTCATGAATGACATTTTCAGGGATTTTGTGGACAAATTTCTGATTGTTTATTTGGATGATATCTTGATTTTTTCTAATGACTGGGACTCTCATGTGAAACATGTTCGAACTGTATTCCAGATTTTGAGAGAGAATGCTCTGTATGTGAAGGGATCAAAGTGTCTTTTTGGCGTACAGAGGATCTCATTTCTGGGATTCATTTTGTCCCCATCTGTTATTGAAATGGACCCGGTCAAGGTTCAGGCCATCTGTGATTGGGTCCAACCTACTTCATTAAAGGCTCTTCAGAGATTTTTGGGTTTTGCCAATTTTTATCGTAAATTTATTGGTAATTTCTCGGTTATTGTTAAACCATTAACTGATTTGACCAGAAAGGGTTCTGATGTGGTGAATTGGTCTCCTGAGGCAGTCTCTGCATTTCAGGAACTTAAGCAGAGATTCACTTCTGCTCCTGTTCTACGGCAGCCTGATGTTTCTCTGCCATTTCAGGTGGAGGTTGATGCCTCTGAAATTGGGGCAGGTGCCGTTTTGTCCCAAAAAGATCCAGAGACCTCTAAAAGTAACCCTTGTGCCTTTTTCTCTCGAAAATTTTCTCCTACTGAACGTAATTATGACGTGGGTAATCGGGAGTTATTGGCCATGAAGTGGGCTTTTGAAGAGTGGAGACATTGGCTGGAGGGAGCCAAACATCAGGTGGTGGTCCTTACGGACCATAAGAATCTGGTCTATCTGGAATCTGCCAAGCGACTCAATCCTAGACAGGCCAGGTGGGCCTTGTTTTTCACACGTTTTAATTTTGTGGTTTCCTTTCTTCCTGGCACTAAGAATGTTAAGGCGGATGCCCTCTCGAGGAGTTTCCTTGCAGACTCTCCTGAGTTATCTGATCCTTCTGTTATTTTGAAAGAGGATGTAGTTCTTTCCGCCATCTCGCCCAATTTGAGACTTGCTCTGGAGAGGTGTCAGGAGGATAGGCCCGAGTGCTGCCCTGTTGGAAAATTGTTTGTCCCGGACCAGTGGAAAAAGAGTGTGATGTCTGAGATTCATTGTTCCGCATTGGCTGGGCATCCCGGAATTTTTGGTACCAGAGACTTGGTTAGTCGGTCCTTTTGGTGGCCTACCTTGTCTCGTGATGTCAGGGAATTTGTGCAGTCCTGCGGGACTTGCTCTCGCTCCAAGCCTTGCTCTCGCTCTAGTGGTTTGTTGATGCCATTGCCTGTGCCCAAGAGACCATGGACCCATATCTCTATGGATTTCATTTCCGACCTTCCTGTTTCTCAGAGAATGACCACCATCTAGGTAATTTGTGATAGGTTTTCCAAGATGATACATCTTGTGCCATTACCTAAGTTGCCTTCCTCCTCTGAATTGGTGCCGTTGTTCCTTCAGCACGTGGTTCGTTTACACGGCATTCCTGAGAACATTGTGTCTGACAGAGGAGTCCAGTTTGTTTCCAGATTTTGGAGGACTTTTTGTTCTAAACTGGGTGTTCAATTGTCTTTCTCCTCGGCATTTCATCCTCAGACCAATGGTCAAACTGAGAGAACAAACCAGACATTGGAGACTTATCTAAGATGCTTTGTGTCTGCTGATCAGGATGGCTGGGTCTCTTTTTTGCCTTTGGCTGAGTTTGCTCTTAATAATAGGGCTAGCTCTGCTACTTTGATGTCTCAGTTTTTCTGTAATTCTGGGTTTCACCCTCGATTTTCTTCAGGACAGACGGAGGCTTCTGTCTGTCCAGGTGTTGACTCTGTTGTGGAGCGTATGCAACTGATTTGGGACCAGGTAGTGGAGAGGTTGTCCCTCTCTCAGGAGAGGGCCCAGCGGTTTGCTAACCGGCATAGGACTGATGGTCCTCGGTTTAAAGTGGGGGACTTGGTCTGGTTGTCCTCAAAGAATATTCCTATGAGAGTAGCATCTCCTAAATTTAAGCCTAGGTTCATTGGACCTTATAAGATCATGGAGATTATTAATCCTGTTTCTTTTCGTTTGCTTCTTCCAGGGACATTTAAGATCCATAACGTGTTCCACAAGTCCTTGTTGAAGAGGTTTGTTGAGCCAGTGGTTCCTGCTGCTGTGCCTCCTGACACTGTTTTGGTTGAGGGCAATCTGGAGTATGTGGTTGAGAAAATATTAGATTCTCGTTTTTCTAGACGGAAACTCCAGTATTTGGTTAAATGGAGAGGTTATGGTCAGGAAGACAATTCTTGGGTGTTTGCTTCGGACATCCATGCTAGGAGACTTATCCGTGCGTATCATAGAACTCATCCTGACCGACCTGGTTGCTCAAATGAGGGTTCGGTGACCCCTCCTCAAGGGGGGGTACTGTTGTGAATGGGTTTGAGATGAGTTCTGAGCAGAGGCTCCCTCTGGTGGTTACAAGCGGTGCTAGTCTGTCCAGTGAAGATTGTGAGGACTGGGAATCAGGTGTTACTGACTGGTCTTATATAAGGGAGTCACCTTCCCATCAGGGTTGCCGGTGATCAATTGTTCTGGTCTGAATCCTTTATTCCAGTTTCCCTTGTAGCCTGCTGTGTCGTGTCTGCATCTCCTGCTAACAGATAAGACATTTTCTTCTTTTGTGTTTGTGCTATATTTTTGCATTTTGTCCTGCACTTCTGTGGGGGCCTTCAGGGTCCCCTCCGGGGGCTTCTGCCCTCTCAGTTTTGTTCAGCCACTGATGTTTGTACTTTTGCTTTTTCCAGTTTTTTCAGTGGCTGCTGTTTTGATTTTGTTACACCAGAGAACTAATTTAGGTGGAAGAGGTCGTGTGATCTCAGGTGTTTTTGAAATTAGTAGAGTTGGTGCTTTTCAGGGTTTTCTGGGATTGCAGTAAGTACCCTTCCTATCCTTTTCTATTTAGTTAGTTTGGGCCCCAGCGTTTGCTCATACTATTTTCTTTCTGTGTCAGTATTTCATCTTGTCTAACCGCCATTACATGTTTGGGGGTTTTCTATTATCTTTGGGGTTCTGCTCCGGGGCAGATAGCTTTCCTATATCTATCTTTAGGTGTAGTTAGTTTCTCAGGCTGTGACGAGGCGTCTAGGACCAACGTAGGAACGCTCCACGGCTGCCTCTAGTTGTGGTGGTTAGTCAGGGTACTGCAATCTCATAGATTCCAACAGCTCTGGTGTATTGCCTTTTTTACCTGCACTCCTCAGCTACCGAAACATAACAGGCACTATTCCCCTGGGCCACCAGTTACTGCTTTTCCCCCAGTGTGAGATGCCAACTCAGTTACTGGTATCTGGTGGTTCTGCACAAGGCAAATGCAGTGTGGTGAGCTCAGCAATGCGGGCCATGTGCACATAGAGTAGATGAGGTGGATATAGGCATGGGGCATCTAGATGTAAGTGGGCACCCTCTGGTCTGAAGTCTCACCAGCTTGTAGGTAAAGGTACTGAAGGGAAATCCATTTTGTGAGATTTTCATTGGAAATGTCATATGTAAATGCTGTAGCCGGTGGGTGCGTGATCCTCACCGTCTGTCGCTGCAGGGGTGGATTCACACAGGCACTGAAAGGAAAAATTTGGAGAAATCATGGGGGGGCGTTTGAAGATCTCGGTCATTAGTGATTATGAAGATGGATCTAAGATATTTATCCGATGTTACTCATTAGCATTAAAAGGGATCCTAGATCTCGCTATGCTTTTAGGACTTCTGAAACATCAGTTCAGCAATGAATACACACCTCCCTGAAATAATCTGTACTGCTGCAGATCCTACTCCTTCATTCCCAGTCTGTGGCCGCCTACTACACTAGTGCACATCTCCTAAAATACTCTGTGGACCCTGCTTCTTTCACTATTTAATGCAGTCCAGGCCCACAGAGCGTGACTACATGCCACTCCTCAACCCGGCCTTACTTAGTTTTCACATGTGTACATATGACGGCTTATTATCCCACTCCTCTCCTGAGTTTCTCTGTGCTGCTGTAAATATTTATTACTTTAACGTGTTTGTTCTTTGTCCCGCAGGTCTGGTACATGGATGGATATCACAATAACCGTTTTGTAAGGGAGTACAAGTCTATGGAAGACTTTATGAACAGCGACAACTTTACCTCTCACCGCCTCCCCCACCCTTGGTCTGGGACTGGTCAGGTTGTATATAATGGATCCATATATTTCAATAAATTCCAAAGTCACATCATCATCAGATTTGACTTGAAGTCAGAGACAATCCTGAAGACTCGTAGCTTAGACTCAGCTGGTTACACCAATGTCTACCACTATGCATGGGGGGGCCAGTCAGATATAGACATTATGGTGGATGAAAGTGGGTTATGGGTGGTTTATGCCACCAATCAAAATGCTGGTAACATTGTGATCAGCAAACTGGACCCCAATACGCTACAGATATTGAAGACTTGGAATACAGGTTACCCCAAGAGAAGCGCTGGCGAGGCCTTCATGATCTGCGGGACTCTCTATGTCACTAATGGATATTCTGGAGGAACCAAAGTGCACTACGCTTACCAGACCAACACGTCCAACTATGAATACATTGACATCCCCTTCCAAAACCGGTATTCCCACATCTCCATGTTGGACTACAATCCCAAGGATCGTGCTCTGTATGCCTGGAATAACGGACACCAGATCCTCTACAACGTCACCCTGTTCCATGTTATCAGGTCCGACGAGTTGTAGCCAAATCTGCTGCCCATGAATGAAGTGACCAAAAAATATAAAAAAAATAAAAATAAAAATAAAAAACACAAAAAGAAAACCAATAGGGTGAGAAGAACTCGAGACGTAGAAAAAAACGGCTGCCAAAACTGAACCGTCCTATATGTTCCAACCGGATCGAACGATTCCCCTGAAACGTAAACAGAATCCTCGGACATGTTACATTTTAGTACCAGAAAGATAACGGAGATCACAAATTATCTGCTGCGCTCGATCTAAGACAAAACCTTCTATACAAGGCAGTGACTGTTTGCTACAATGGACAATGCCCTCCAGAGGCGCTGTCGGGTTCAAGTCGTTACTATTAGGAGAGCAGAGACTTTGTATCATTCCAGAGACTGAACTAATGGCGGCTTGAGCGTTGCCATTGATGACGGATTTATTGTTAGAGAAAGATGCATAAATCCATGCAGAATCTATAGATATAAATATATATAAATATATATTATGAAGGGGCCGCGGCTCCACGAGTATTCGTAGTAGAGAAGCTCTCTCCTAATCGCAGTGGATTGCGGTCGGTATTGCGGCAATATCGGTAGATTGTCCATATTGTTTAAACTTATGTATCATGTATAATGTCTGTCGTTCTGAAGTATTCCGCTGTATTTGTCTGTTCACGCGATGAATGTTGTTCAGTTTGAAGTAGTTTGGATTTATTAACAGCAATGAATTTCGTTTCTGTAAAAATTATAAAAGAAAAATGAAGAAAAATATTTATGACATATAATCTATACATAGGGATATGTGCGAGTAGAGCAGGCCATTCTCAGTCACGCTTCAACCTGAGGAAGAGCTCGGTAGAGATTACATCCGTTCATAGGAACATGATGGGGTAGATCCTTCCTCCCACCTCCAGTACATGTCGGGGGTTTTGTTTTATAATGACTGTATTATTATTATTACACCACCTTTCATCAGAAAACGCCGAACCACAAGATACAGGACAAAGCGATTTGTACGATCCACAACTATGTAAAGAATAATAAAAAGAGATATTAGACCCCGTGCCTGCTTTATATTGGATGTTGTGCCCTGACGGGTCACTACTGTGGTAGGGGTCCCGAACAGGACTTCTAGGACTTCAGCATCATCATCTCTGAGTTCAGCATGGTATCTCTCTGCTGGACTGAGTTTAACTCTGCCACAGTCCCGCTAGATACCTGCTACTCTGCCACAGTCCCGATAGAAACCTGTTACTCTGCCACAGTCCCGCTAGATACCTGTTACTCTGCCACAGTCCCGCTAGATACCTGTTACTCTGCCACAGTCCCGATAGAAACCTGTTACTCTGCATCAGTCCCGATAGAAACCTGTTACTCTGCCGCAGTCCCGATAGAAACCTGTTACTCTGCCGCCGTCCCGATTGTTACCCGTTGCTGTACCACGGGCCCGATTGTTACCTGTTACTGTGCCACAGGCCCAATTGCTACCATGTTGCAGCCCCAATTGTTACCGCACCACATTCTCAAATTGTATCAGTCTGGTCGGTACTATAGATTGGATACAATGGTAGCAACATAAATTGAACCAAGAGATAAAGTGATCTTAGTGTCAGGACATAGGGTTCAATTCATTATTGCATTTGCGTCTGTTTTTTATTGAGCTCTTAATGTTCTGCACCATATTAATCTTCCCTATTGCATTCCCTATTTTAAGTCTTTTTCACATGCGGTGCCTATGGATTTATATTTTTAGTTCACCATTGTGAACAGGGTTTAGTTGTTCCAGATGTTTTCACCTGGAATGATTTTATATACGGTACATCAGAAATGTTGGCACAATTTTTGCACCATTTTGTGAAAATGATTTTTTGCGCAAAAATGTCACAAGTATAAAGGTTTAAAGACAAAAAGACCACTTTTGACTTTATGCAAAATGCATGAAACTTGTGCACCATTTTGAAGAAAATTGGCTTAAGAAAAAAAATACCTGTCAGATGACAACTCAGGGCCATGGTCTATGTTCCCTGGTCATGTGACACCACTACTTGTTAGACATTTCACTCAATTGTTTCGTAGACGACCGTTCATGCGGTCAGAGAGCACACACATATATGCACATGGTTGTCACATGATTACCGCAGATGCCTGCAGAGCCACAATCTCCTCTAAATTAAGAGAAATAACCAATCCAACGTTTCCCTTCCGGACCAGCATCACACTGGGAGCCGTGCTGCGATTCCTGCTCCTGTCCAGATCTAAGCCCTCATTGTATTTTCTATCAGCCTCAATGTCCCCTCATTACTGGAGCAGAGCACGGGCCAGACGCTTTCAAGACATACCCAGATGGAGACCACCTGCTGGGTTTAGACATTCAGGCCCTTAAAGGCAAATGCCAGAGCTGGCAAAAAAGCAAAGTCTGATGAAAGTTGCAATTAGCGGCTCCACAATTTCCTGATGGCAGTGTGACATTTCTCCTCCACACCCTCCATACTCTGATGTCATCCATGTAGGACAATAGGAACTGGAGGAAATATTACACCTGAGTGTTCTCCAGGAAAGCTTTCCAATAGTGGGGATGGGGGGCACAATACACCTGGGCCCACATAATCCAGTCATTTAAGTTCCTACTCGGTGTGGTGTCAGGAGTCCAGTGAGCGGTCCTAGCAGTGATTGACTGCTGCCTCTATGTGACTATACCACCTCTTGGACCCAAAAACTTAGAATGAGCAGGAGCATAGGAGTTGTACTCAACCTTTCCCATAAGCTCTATACAATCGCTTTCACACTTCGCTCCCGTCACAAACCACATCTGTAGACATCCCATTCACTCGAAAGAGACCAATCTGACCGCTGCAGCTTTACTATTCCGATTAGCAGAGCAGTCTGTGATATTCCATACATTAACATCCAGTAAAAGTGCTCACTGCGCAGTATACACTGGGTACGGAAAGTATTCAGACCCCTTTAAATTTTTCACCCTTTGTTTCATTGCAGCCATTTGGTAAATGCAAAAAAGATCATTTTTTTCTCATTAATGTACACTCTGCACCCCATCTTGACTGAAAAAAACAGAAATATAGAATTTTTTGCAAATTTATTAAAAAAGAAAAATTAAAAAAGCCTGCAACGTGAGCTTACACATGATGACGCCTCAATCTGGTACCCGTCACAGGCTTCTCCCAGCATATAACATGCAGCCTATGCCTAGTGCCGCTCACACAGGTAATAATGCAGCTGTCTTCGATGACATTAATCATTTAGGCTGTAGTCATATAAGGACATTTGCACCTTTTTGGATGGCGGGGCTCACTATATAGAGGGCTGTATGACCGCACACATCACATCCCAGTTACTCCATATGCTGCAGCTCTCCAATGTTACACATGTCCCCCGCCTCTGACCACCTCTAGCAGGAGAGGGAAAGTGCCATCATTCCACACAACCTCATTGCCTCAGAGAGCAACAGAAGTATTATTTGCTTTTTTAATGTGTTGTTCTGTCCCCAAAAAACGCTCCACAAAGCAACTCTGACGATAGAAAGGTCAGATGCAAAATGTCATTGTGGATGTGTTATCCATAGGCTTCCCATGGTTCTCTAAAAATAGCAGCAGCCTGTGAATCCCAGGAGAGATTTTCTTTCAGTAAAGTGGAAAAGGAAAAAAATGCTGGACTGGAAACACGTCCAGAAATAATGGATCTCAATGGGAGGCTGTGCAGCCGCAGAGACGATACTGAATACATTAGGAAACCAGTCGTTGTACTACTATCCTCATCATCCACAGTCACTGTACTACTATCCTCATCCAGTCATTGTGCTACAACCCTCATCATCCACAGTCATGGTACTGCTATCCTCATAATCCACAGTCATTATAGTACTCTCCTCGTCATTCACAGTCATTGTATCCTCATCATCTAATCATTGTACTATTAACCTCATCATCCAATCACTGTACTATTATACTCATCCACATTTATTAATCTACTATCTTCAGTCTTTGTACTACTATCCTCATCATCCACAGTCATTATTATACTACTATCCTCATCATCCAGTCGCTGTACTACTATCCTTGTCATCCAGTCATTGTATCCTCATGATCCACATTTATTGTTCTATACTCATCATACTCAGTCTTTGTACTACGATCATCATCATCCAATCATTATACTACTGTACTCATAATCCACATTCATTGTATCTTCATCATCCAAAGTCATTGTACTACTAACCTCATCATTCACAATGATTGTACTACTATCTTTATCATCCACAATGATTGTACTACTATCCTCCACTGTCATTGGACTACTACCCTCAACATTATACTCCATAGTTAGCACTGCATCCACCACCGGTTCCCTTGCATCAATATTTGGCGGGGGCGTTACGCGAGCGGATCAGCTGCAGCGTTCATATTTTATCCGAGCCCATTAATAACAGTTGTCAAAAAGATGGAAACTCTTTTACCTCTTGGACTATGACCTTAAACCATCAACACCCTCCTCTCCTAAAATACTTTGTGCTGCTGTATAACTCTGCTCCTTCCTCTAACTCCCAGTCTCTGATGTAAGACTTGATCTGCATACTCTCCTTTTTGGTGCCCTATTATCCCTGCAATGTTCATGATGGGGACTCCCCCTCAGTGCTCCCATCCTCCCATAAATCACTGTGACAAGAGCACTTTTTTTGGCAGGTTACTAAGCAATTAGATATTTTGGACCAGACCTGACCTGCCAGCCTGATTGATTACCATTACCATCAGTATTTCTTGGTCAGAGTATATTGATTTGTGTGAACCTGACCCACATAACCCATTAAATCAGAGATGAAACAGAAGGAGACTAATACCAAATGGTGGCATACCAAATTTGCGGGAAGTCCCTTAGTATATGCCATTTGGTCAGGACAAAAGTGAAAAGCCCATCGTTACTATATAGAAGAAAGGGAATGTGATGTGACCATCACAAAAAAACGAAAACGGGCATATTGAAAAAATACAAATCTTTATTGGAACATACAAAGACACATTGCATAAAAATAGGAGGCAAAAACAGTGTAAGGCGAATGGACCATGAAGACATGTGCAAGTCCAGAAAAGCAAGGGAGTCGCACTGGCCCAGGCAAATCAATGGGTAAATAACTATGTGATGAAATCACGATACAATGATAATGGTAAGAATGATACAATGACCCGCAAGCACGTGGATCATATACATAGAGAAACGATCACAATAATAGATGGTTTACAGGTGTACAAATGAACCCCTGACACAAAACACTTGGGAAGGTATTCAAAAACGAGATAAATAAAGATGATTCTCAGTAAAACTGACAAGTGTCAAAAATAACATTTAGCCTCACTCCAAGTAGTTAATGGTTGTTCAATGGGGTCACAACTTAATTAAATTGTAATTAAATTGTACAAAGATCCATATGCATATAGGTGAAATTAATTAATCAAATGTGCTCACAAAGGGTTATCAAATTACAAACAAGTGTGCATTAGATCCCTTAAGCGAGACACTGGAGAGGGTGCTCAGATGAGGTTCAGAACTACAAGCTTAAACTGACAAGTGTCAGAAAAGTATTAAATTACCTCTCTCCAAAGATAGCGGGTGGGAGCCTGGGTCTGCACGTCTGCCCCGACGGCATTTCGGCACGATTGCCTTCGTCAGGGGGCGTGTTAGACGTCAGAACCGGGAGGCTTAAATATCAGTGAACCGGAAGTTCAATGCCGCGACCCGGAAGTGACGCCTTCGTTGCTGTAACGACTGAAAATGCCGAGCAAAGCCGGCGTCATGTGGAGGTGGGCATATATCGCCATAGTAACCATCCACATAGAGACGCCGGACATTGCGCAGCATCTGCCGAGCAGCAGGGAGGCGTACAAAGTCACGGCACAAAACCGCCGTATAGGCCAAACGGTAAAACAAATGAATATGGGGATGAAAAGGCATATCAATACTCGTGTATGTAGATAAGCTGAAGCATATAAATTGCTGCAATATTGCAGCAAAATACCGCACCATGTGAATTGAATATAAAGAATGACAATAATACAAAATATATCCAAACCAAAACATATAAACAGTCCAAAACATGTGATAAATGTCATGAATAATAACAAATAATAATATTATACACAAATAATATTACTGAATAAACCTATTAACAAAATAATAATAATGACAAAGAAAAGTAATAAAACAAAATGATGAAAATAAAATAAAAATAATAATAATAAACATACAAGTAAAATAATAATGAAAAATAATAAAAAATGTAACAGAAGTGAATATAAATGCAAATAATGATAGAATGATGATGAAATGAAAAATGAAAGGGAGAAAATACTATACACAATGCGAACATAAAGAAAACATACACAGGGAAAAACCAAAAATGAAAATAAAAAAATAAAGGATGAAATTATTGATGAATTGTTGATGGGATTAAATGATGTCCTTTTTGAATGAAACGAAATGGCCATCACGGGGGAAAAAACGCCTCAGTAGATCAGAACAACGTTAATGCCTAAATGATACAATAAAAAATAATGTTAAAACTGGTTAAAAGAAACATTTCAGGACAATACAAATGCCCACATGGGTCAAAATCCAGTGCAGCGGTGATCACAAGAAAGACACAAAACTAAGATTTTCGTTTAATCCTGATGGATGGACTGTATTCAAAGTCCAAATCCATCTTGTTTCAAGTTGACTTAAACGTTGCGTTATCCTTCCACCACGTATACCCAGATCCAAGCAATCAATGCCTCTAACTTTGAAGCCTTTACTATCACAGTTGTGATAGATCTTAAAATGTTTAGGTATAGTCTTGAGTACAGACACATCAACTTCATTTGCTGCTGACTCTATGCCAAGCACATGCTCCCTGATCCGAACCTTAAGTTGGCGGGTGGTGAGGCCAACATAGATCAGGGAGCATGGGCACGTGGCATAGTAGACAACAGCCTTTGTGTAACACGTGATGTTTTTATGAATTTTAAATAATCTCTTACCTGAGGAATCAGAAAATGAGTCTGTACGGACCATATTGGTGCATGCTACACAGTGACCGCAGGGAAAGGAACCCCTGCGTTCACTGAAAGCACTCAAGAAAGTAGGACGTGGAGACTCTATGTAGTGGCTTTGGGTCAAAAGATTCTGCAAATTTTTGGATCTTCGGTATGTTATGAGTGGCTTATTGGGAATCAACTTTTTAAGAGTGGAATCAGTTTGTAGAATTGGCCATGCTTTAGAGATCACCTTCTTAATTCTATTGGACTGAGAATGGAAGGTCGTGATGAACCTAATGGGTTCTGGTTTCTTATCAATATCAGTTGTCTTATAAAGCAATGAATTCCTCACACTGTTTTTAGCCCTATGGTAGGCTTTTTTAATAGATCTATGACTATAGCCTCTTTCCAGGAAACGTTCTTTCAGAAGTTTCGCCTGAATTTCAAATTCCACATCCGTTGAGCAGATCCGACGTAAACGTAGGAACTGTCCAACGGGAATGGAGCGTATCATGTGTTCTGGATGGGAGGAAGAGGCGTGCAACAGAACATTGGTGGCGGTGGGTTTTCTGAAAATGTTGGTCTGTATAGTCTGTGTGGTATCTTTATTTAACTTAACATCCAGGAATTCAATCCCTTCAGCATTGTAGACAAAGGTTAACCTGATGTTGAGATCATTGTCATTTAACCTCTGAAAGAAATCACCAACAGAGATGTCATCCCCCTGCCAGATCAGCAGGACATCGTCTATGGACCGCGTCCATAAGAGGACGCGGTCCATAGATGCCTGCCGATCCGACAGGAAGAGGTCCCTCTCCCACAGACCCAGGAACAGATTGGCATAGGAGGGCGCAAAGGCCGCCCCCATGGCTGTTCCCTGGGTCTGCAGGAAGAAGGACCCCTTAAAAACAAAAAAATTGTGTTTGAGCGTGAACTCTAACAGTTCTAAAATAAGGGACTTAATTTCGGAAGAAAGTGTCGATGAATTCAGAAAGAATTTGATCGCTCTGATGCCATCATCATGTCTTATGCTGGTATACAATGATTCAACATCAGCTGTAACCAATAATGAATCATTGTCAAGTGAAAGGCCATCAACTCTCTGGAGTAACTGATTTGTGTCTTTCAAGTAAGATGGAAGAACCTCCACCAAAGGTTGCAACATAAAATCAATCCATTGATTAACGCACTCCAGGTAGTTCCCCCGTCCCGAAACTATAGGCCGACCTGGTGGATTTAGTGCATTCTTATGCACCTTAGAGAGCAAGTAGAAAGTAGGAATAGTGGGTTCTTTCACCGTAAGGGCCAATTCTAATTCATTAGTGATAACACCTGCTAACCTAGCCCTAGTAAGAATCTCCCTGAGTTGTGACGAGAAGGCAGACAAGGGGTTGTATGTTAATTTCTTATAACATATTTTATTGTTCAGTTGATGGTAGGCCTTCTTCTCATACATCAATTTAGGCCAAATCACGATATTACCCCCCTTGTCTGCCGACTTGATCACAACGTCAGGGAGGTTCCTAAGATGTTTAAGGCGATTACGTTCACTAATAGTCAAATTATCGTTGATGATTCTAGATGGAATGGTACCTAATTCTTCAGTAACTACTTTAACAAAAAGGTCTATGGCGCTACAGTTCGAGAGCGGGGGGAACTTCCTGGAGCGCGGACGAATGGACGGAGGTATCCTACCTCCAGGTGAAGAGTTGTGTTCTTCAGAAAGGTCCTCCAAAATTCTTAGGGCCGATTGTTCCTCCTCTGTGGGGAAGAGTTTATGAACATCATCATTGTAGAAAAAGCGTTTAAACAATAAAGATCTTGCAAAAATATGCAGGTCTTTCACTACCGTAAAGGTATCTAGGCCCGCAGCAGGTGAGAATGACAAACCCCTCGAGAGAAGAGAACAATCAGCCCCAGAGAGAGTATGATGGCTCAAATTAATTACCTTATTCTTACCCTGGTCTTCATCAAAATGGCGATAGTCTTGTCTCCTATAAGGATGGTAATTAGAATTTCTCGACTTCTTAGACAATGCGCCTGAGCGAGTAACAATAGAGGATGTAGAGGCATCAGACTGTGCGCTAAGTGAGGAGACTGAGATACTCGATGATGTACGATGTATCCTATCTGATTTAAACTGTGAGGATCTCCAACGATACACATTCTTCTGTTGATAGTCCCTTGTGTCTCTGTTATACTTAGATAATTGGGATTCACTGATATTTTTAACAGTCCCCTCCAAAGATTTTTCCAAACGTGTCTCATATGACTGTAATTTGTCACCAGAACAGCCCGAACGAAGTTCAGACATGACATGATCAATTTCTTTGTCCAATTCATCAATACATTTAGTATTGTGTTTAATAACTGCATTAATGTGCCAGAACATAAGTTGCACGCCTCCTCCCAATCCGTGATGAATGTTTGATCTTCGACTACGAATGTTGGTAATTAGTGTTGAGCGATACGATACCGCAAGTATCGGGTATCGGCCGATATTAGCTGTTTCGGCCTTTTGATACTTAGTTCCGATATTTTCCATATATCGTATACCGGAATCGGAAGTTCCCATAATTCTTTGAGAGGCAATGTGATTTTAGTCAGCCAATGAGGAATCCTAAGAAGTGTGGGCACATCCTGTACTGCTGCGGTCATGTTAACTAATGGCATGGCTGTGATTGGATGCTGAAATGATGTCAGAATGCACTATAAAAGGCGCCGCCGCCATTTTAGCGTCACTGTGCTGTGAATTCAGTAAGGGACAGAACGCTGCTGTGCTGACTCTGAGGGACAGTTAGAGATTGCGATTTAGTGTACTGTGCTGTAGGCAGGCTAGCACCAACCGCTGTGTAAAGCTTCCTTTTGCCTGCAGTGTTGTTTTAACAGCTCTGCAAGGTGTGTGTGAGTGCAGGTGACGCTGCAGTTTGCTCTGCATGCAACGCTGTCTGTAGGCATCTGCACGTGTCACTCACAGACTCTTTTTTTTTTCTTCAGTGTAATTCTTGCTGCTCCATGCAATTTAACTATTAGTGTGACGCGCTTCCATCCGTATCCAATACATTGGTTGCAAACACTATAGAAGTAGACAAAGGAGTAGCCTTTCACAGATTGTGAACAGTTGTGTTTCAGTGTTCACTTCAGTCTGTGTTTTTTATTTTTTGAGTGCACATCACGCTCCAGTTACTTGTTCAAGCACTGCTGCTTGTACTCTGCTGAGCGTGTCTCAGTGCCTCATCCTTTTCATTTCTCTCCAATTGGTTCTGCTCCATTCCATTTAAAATAAATATAATCTATTAGTGTGACGCGCTTCCATCCGTATCCAATACATTGGTTGCAAACACTATAGAAGTAGACAAAGGAGTAGCCTTTCACAGATTGTGAACAGTTGTGTTTCAGTGTTCACTTCAGTCTGTGTTTTTTATTTTTTGAGTGCACATCACGCTCCAGTTACTTGTTCAAGCACTGCTGCTTGTACTCTGCTGAGCGTGTCTCAGTGCCTCATCCTTTTCATTTCTCTCCAATTGGTTCTGCTCCATTCCATTTAAAATAAATATAATCTATTAGTGTGACGCGCTTCCATCCGTATCCAATACATTGGTTGCAAACACTATAGAAGTAGACAAAGGAGTAGCCTTTCACAGATTGTGAACAGTTGTGTTTCAGTGTTCACTTCAGTCTCTGCGTAATAACCACACTTAGGCCTTATAACTTTTCTGACTTTCTTTATCAATCTACCAAGATGAAGAAGGCAGGGAGTAAGGCACGTGGTCGTGGCCGTGGAGTTTCAGCAGGGAGAGGACGTGGGGATTCTGTGGCTGCTGCCGCCCTCAGTGACACAGCATCCACCAGTTTTACCCATGAGCGTTCCTTTATGCGCACTTTGGTAGGAGCTCGGCGTGCCCCCCTGCTGCGGGAAGAACAAATTGAAGCCGTTGTTGGTTGGATGGCAGCCAATGCATCGACTTCAATTCCTTCCACCTCCTCTCAGGAACACAACACTGTTGAGCAACCATCTGTCTGTTCACCGCCTGTCAAATTGCCCAGGCAGTCAGAGAGTTCTGTACAGGAGCCAGCTGAGTCTCTGCTTCTGTTCTCAGAATCTGTTGGCTCGCAAACACGGGCACAGGCAAGCAGCATTCTGCAATTTGAAGAAGAGGGAGTATGCAGTGATGCACAACAGCTGTGTCTCTCTCAATCTGAAGAGGCGGGTGAGCCAGTGCCGATGGACAGCACACCGCAGAACGCATCTTATGATGATGATGAGACTCAGGTGCCAGGTTTTGTGGAGCATGGTGCTGCCCAGACCATCCAACAGCAGCAGGTGTTGGAAGAGGGTAGTGGAGATGATGAAGTCCGAGACCCAACATGGCGTGAGCAACAGGAAGGTGGTGGGAGCAGCTCTGAGGAAGAGATTGTCCCAACGGTACAAAGAGGAGGGAGAGGTAGGCTGCAGACTCGCTTGCCTGTAGCCTCCAGTTTGGCACCTGTTGGGAGCAGTTCTCTTAGAAATGTCAAAATTGGCGCTCCCATGACTTGCACTGCGTGGTCCTTTTTTGACAGACTTGTAGATGATATTTGCTATGTTCAATGCAAGCTGTGTAAGCAAAAAGTTAAAAGAGGTAAAAATATCAGTAACCTGAATACCACAAATATGTGGAAACATGTACGGACAAAGCACGTAGCTGAGTTACAAAGACACACTGGAGATGTAGGCCAACCTACAGCAGCACCTACATCTTCAGGTCGTGTTGGAGCCTCTACCTCCAGCTCACACACACCTGGTTCGGCTTCCTCACAGGATCTCCATGGAAGAACCTCGGTCACTGTTGTCCATAGACAAACTGTTATTCCACCCACAGCAGCAAGTTCACAGTCATCGTCACACTCCCAGACCACAAAACAGCCATCGGTACCACAGGCATGGGATAAAAGACGGCCATACTCGGCAAACCATCCACGAGCACAGGCTCTGAATGCTGGCATTGCAAAACTCCTGTCCCTTGAAATGCTGTCATTCAGGCTGGTGGAGACTGACAGTTTCAGGAACTTTATGGCATTGGCAGTCCCACAATATAATTGCCAAGCCGATTTTATTTCAGCAGGCAAGCCGTCCCTGCTCTGCAAAAACATGTCGAGGGAAACATTAAACATGCGCTACTAAACGCCGTCAGTAGCAGGGTCCACCTGACCACCGATGCGTGGACCAGTACCTATGGCCAGGGACGATACCTTTCCCTCACTGCCCATTGGGTCAATGTTGTGGAGCCGGGTACAGATCTTGCCAGTGGCGCTGTACGTGTTCTGCCAATTCCAAGGATTGCAGGAATCCAGTCTGTACACATTGATTCCTCCTCCTACTCCAGTTCCTCAGAATCATCGCTGCACGAGCCGTCACGGTATACCTCCACATGGACCCGTGAACGCTTACCTGTTGCGACCGATATGAGCACAGCCGTGGCCAAACGTCAACAGGCCGTCCTGAAATTAATTTCCATGGGGAATCGAAGCCACACAGCGCAGGAGCTCTGGGATGCCATCAAGCAGGAGAGCGACGTGTGGTTTTTGTCAGCTAATCTCCAGCCAGGCTTGGTAGTGTGTGACAATGGCCGAAATCTGGTGGCAGCTCTGGGCCTTGGCAACCTCACTCACATACCATGTCTGGCACATGTGCTCAACTTGGTCGTGCAGAGTTTTTTGAGGGACAATCCGGATCTTGATGCACTGCTGCACAAGGTCCGCCTAGAGTGCGCTCACTTGCGACGTTCCAGCATGGCCAGATCGCGCATTGCAGCTCTGCAAGTCAGATTTCGCCTTCCTGAACATCGCATCATATGTGACGTACCCACCAGGTGGAATTCCACGTTACATATGTTGCAGCGGTTGTGTGAGCAGCAGCCAGCAGTAATGGAGTATCAGCTGCAACAGGCGCAATCAACTCGCAATTTGCGCCGTTCACACTTCACCAATACTGAGTGGGCCTCTATGAAGGACATCTGCGACGTTTTGCGTGCGTTTGATGTCTCAACGCGGATGGCAAGTGCAGATGATGCACTAGTCAGCATGACTGTCCCCTTTATCTGCCTGCTTCAGAAATCACTGAAAGCACTAAAGGAAGAGGTTTTGGAAGAGGTGGAGGATGAGGAGTCACAAATTCAATTACCTTCAGGACAGTCAGCGCAACGTGGTTCCTCACAAAGGGCTGGGCAGGGCTCACTTTGTGAGGAGGATGAGGAGGAGGAGTCAATGGAGGAGGAAGAAATCCCTACAGAGGGAGGTACACAACGCTCTAGTCAGTATGTAGAGCGAGGGTGGGGTGATGCAGAGGAGGCAGAGATGACGCCTCTTCCAGAGGACAGCCTTTGTTGGCCAGTTGGGAGTCTGCAGCACATGGTTGATTTCATGCTTCAGTGCCTGAGAAACGACCGCCGCATCGCCCGCATTCTCACCACGTCAGATTATTGGGTGTACACCCTCCTAGACCCTCGCTACCGGGACAACTTACAAACCCTCATCACACCGGTGAACCGGGACCGTAAAATGCAGGAGTACCAAGACACACTGGTGCAATCCATACTGTTGTACATTCCAGCCGAGAGAGCTGCTGCTGCTGCTACTGCTTTACAAAGCAGCTCTGTGCGTCGAGGCAGTGTAGACACCTCTACAACAAGAGGGAGCAGAAGCAGCGCCTCTGCACAGGGCAAGAGCTGTATGTTACAAATGTGGCAAAGTTTTGTGACAGCGCCAGCAAGGTCTACACCATCCGAGACGGCTCCAGTCACCAGGAAGAAACGTTTCCGTAAGATGGTGACAGACTACTTGGCTTTCCCTCTAAGTGTACTCCCAGATGCCTCTTCCCCTTTCACATTTTGGGTCTCTAAGTTGGATACATGGCCAGAGCTTAGCCAGTATGCATTGGAGGTGCTGGCTTGCCCTGCTGCCAGTGTATTATCTGAGCGCGTCTTTAGTGCTGCAGGTGGTGTAGTAACAGACCGTCGCATGCGACTATCCTCAGAGAATGTAGACCGGCTTACTTTTCTGAAAATGAACAAGGCATGGATCTCACCTGAATTTGCCTGTCCGTTTTCAGATTAAATAACTGTTTGGCAACGTTTTCCATGTCTCCTGTTATGTTCATCTTTCTACCACCTGAACTCTACTCCCTGGGCTACAACACCGCCATTTGTTGCTCGTAAGTAATTGGCAGGGGTACTGACTCCTGGCCAGCCTGGTTACAGCACGACAGCTGTTTCCTGGCAGTGTGAACGTCAATTATCCTCCAATAAGTTGTGCTGTCGTGTTGCATTCGGGTTAGCCGACTCTATGGTGCCTGCAGTTTAGGTGATTCCTATGTGTGCTGTGGTATATGTAAATAAAGGCTGTTTCCATTGTGACAATAGGACAAGAACCCACTGTAGGACTGTGTGATTCGGTAACTGCGGACGGCTTGCGTCCTGTCAACTTACATTTTCATGGGTGCGTTCTGCTACCCGTCCGGGGTCCAGTACCGTCAACTGGTTCTCCCCAGTGCCTTTGGCCTAGGTGCCTCCATCTCCGTATCCGAGTTCCACCAACGTCTGCTGGTCCTTGGTAGTGCTTTGGAGCACAGGTACCTCCTGCTTAGTAACCGTGTCACAGTAACGTCAGCTGGTACTCGGTTGTGACATTGCCTCTTTTCCTTCTGCTACCCGTCCGGGGTCCAGTACCGTCAACTGGTTCTCCCCAGTGCCTTTGGCCTAGGTGCCTCCATCTCCGTATCCGAGTTCCACCAACGTCTGCTGGTCCTTGGTAGTGCTTTGGAGCACAGGTACCTCCTGCTTAGTAACCGTGTCACAGTAACGTCAGCTGGTACTCGGTTGTGACATTGCCTCTTTTCCTTCTGCTACCCGTCCGGGGTCCAGTACCATCAACTGGTTCTCCCCAGTGCCTTTGGCCTAGGTGCCTCCATCTCCGTATCCGAGTTCCACCAACGTCTGCTGGTCCTTGGTAGTGCTTTGGAGCACAGGTACCTCCTGCTTAGTAACCGTGTCACAGTAACGTCAGCTGGTACTCGGTTGTGACATTGCCTCTTTTCCTTCTGCTGCCCCTCCGGGTTACAGCACAGTCAGCTGGTCCTCGTTACTTCCATTGTCTCTTGCTCCATCTGATACCCGTCAGGGTTCCAGTAACGTCAGCTGGTTCTCGGAAATTAGACGACCTTAAAGACCACCCAGAAGAAGATGACAACAACAAGGACGACGAGCATGAAGCCAACCAGCCTGAACACCATCACAAAGAAAAAATAAAAGATTGCCCAGAAGAAGATCACCAACAGGACAAAGAAGGTTAAGACAAACTACAAGATACAGAACAAGAGACAGAAGAACAATAAGCAGAAGATCAAAAAGCAGAAGAACATGAAGTATAAGACCAAAATGAAGAGCAAAATATATGCTCTAAATTCTAAGCAGAAGAAGACTAAGCAGTGTATGGGGGTGAGTCCGTTCCTCCTCGTGGTGCCCCTGGAAAATGCCTGCTGCTGCAGGCTAAACTGAACACGGACAAATACTGTTGTAATTTAAATCTTTTGTGACAGCAAGAACGGAAGGATGAACAATTCATACTTTTACAGATTACAAGTACAGGAATCTCTGTCACAAATAAGAATATGATGAAGAAAATGAAGAGGAAGAAGATGAAGAATTTGAATATGAAGAAGATTAATTAGTTTAATAATAACAATATGAGTAATGTAAACAAAAACATGAATAGCAAGAAGTTTAAGAAGAAGATTAAGAAGGTGAAGATGAAGAATAATTTGATGAGAAAGATGATGCTGCTGAAGATTATGAAGGAGAAAGTGTGGCACTGGCAAAAGTTAAAAAGGTGAAGAGTAGTGTTGAGCGATACTGCTCGATATCTAAAAATATCGGATCGGAATGGTATCGCCGATATCACTAAATATCCGCGATATCCGATTCCGATACCGGAAGTCCCATGTAAGTCTATGGGAACCAAATATCGCAACTAAAAAAAACCTTTATTTCCTTGTAAACACTAAATATACACACATAGAATACATATATATATATATACATGTCATTGTGACATATATATATACATATATGTATAGTTTATACACTTCTACATAGTAAAATATCCTCTGATTCAATTGCCGGGTAAAGCCGGCTTCTGTGAAAAGACAGAAGCACCCGACATGAAATGACACTTGGTGTACATAGGGTTAACCATGTCTTTTCATGTCGTTTGCAATCTGATTTGCACAAACAATTACATCAGTCTATGTGTGCAAAATTTCACACCTGTAGGGGTTAATTAAAGGTGTAAATTCGTTGTAAAAAAAACGGACTTTTTTGCTATGAATTTACACCTTTAATTAACCCCTACAGGTGTGAAATTTTGCACACATAGACTGATGTAATTGTTTGTGCAAATCAGATAGCAAAGGACATGAAAAGACATGGTTAACCCTATGTACACCAAGTGTCATTTCATGTCGGGTTCTGCATTTTCACAAAAGCCGTCAATTGAATTAGCGGCTATTATACTATGTAGAAGTGTATGAACTATAAATATAAATATATATATATATGTGTCACAAATTCAATGACATGTATATATATATATATATATATATGAGGTGTAAAATTGTTTAAAAAAAATGTGTGGGCTCCCGCCCTATTTTCGCAACCAGACAGACAAAGCCAGCGAATGGGGGCAGATAATAATAGCCCAGAGAGGGACCATTATTTTTGGCCCCCCCTGGCTACTAACATCTGCCCCCAGACACCCCAGAAAAGACAAATCTATAATTAGATTCGCCCTTTCTGGCACTTTACCCGTCTATTCCCTTTGCCCTGTAGCGGTGGCGAATGGGTTAATATGGGGTTAAAGCCACATTGCAATTGAAAGGTGACCTTAAGCCAGGTTAATAATTGAGACCTGTCAATTAGACAACTATCAATTATTAATCCTATTGCATGAAATAAAAATAAAACACACACACTTTAATTAAAAATCATTTTAATGAAATAAAGACACATGTTTTTGACCATCTTTTATTTGACTGCAAAAACCATTTCCTGTAATAAAAATAAAATAAAAAAGCAAAATTATTCTTACCTATCCCATGCACAGTCAGGTCCCACGGTGTAATCCTTCAGAAAGAGTTAATGTTTACTGCAGGGACCGCAGCTAATGCTGCAGCCTCACAGTAAACCCCTAAATGAATGAGTTCCTCTCCTGGCTGACAGGAGAGGAAGTGGAAAGCTTAATTGATTGCTTTCCACTTTCACTTCAGGTCAGCCAAGGACACAATCAGTGACGTCAGAGGGAACTGATTAACAAAAATAGGGGTTCCCTTCGAATAAAAAATGGCGTCGGGTCCCCCCTATTTTTGTTAACCAGCCTGATGAAGCAGACTGCTGAGCAGTGGCGTACCGTGAATGAAGCAGACCAAGCAGCTGCTATGGGGCCCGGACAGGTGAGGGGGCCCTCGACGGTCGGGTAGCTGTGCTGACACAGTACTACCAGGGGGTCGGCGGGGGAGGGGGAGCGCAGCTCTTCTATATACTCACCCTTCCGCCGGCGCGGTCTCTGCAGCCCCTGCTCTTCTCCCACGGTCTCCGAGGCCTGTGTTCAGCGGTCAGGTGGTACCGCTCATTACAGTCATGAATACGCACATATTCATGACTTTAATGAGCTGTCCCGCGTGACCGCTGAACACTGGCGGCGGAGACCGTGGGAGAAGAGCAGGGGCTGCACAGACCGCGCCGGCAGAAGGGTGAGTATAAGGGATATTTACCTGTCCCGTTCCACCGTTGCTCGCGTCCTCTTGCTACAATGTTCAGGTCAGAGGGCGCGATGACGTCGTTAGTGCGCGCCGCGCCCTCTGCCTCATCATTCACTGCTGGAGGACCCCGAAGACAGCGGCACTCAGCAGTGGAGAGAGGACAGGTAAATATCTCAGGTGCCGGGGCCCTGAGCGAGCGGTGACATCGGCACCTGGTGTCACCCCCTGCTCAGGACACCGGCACCTGGCCCCCAGCGACGAAAGGTGAGTATGTCTTTTTTTTTTTTCTGGTTGCAGCAGCTGCGGCAGCATAAGGGCCTATACTATGGAGCATCTATGGGGCACAATCTATGGGGGCATAATACATTTTTTTGTTTAATGTGTCCCCTCACTGTGCTGGCACTTTACATTTACAATGGCTCTGGGTTTTTTTTTTTGGGGGGGGCCCATTCAGACTTTTGCTATGGGGCCCCATGATTTCTATGTACGCCCCTGCTGCTGAGGCATGGTATTTAAGGCTGTTAAGGAGCCAAGATCCATGGACCTTGCCAGCAGCGTCGGACTGGAGTACCTTGGGCCCACCAGAGAAAAAATATTCTTGGGGCCCACCATCATACTTCCCAACCTTTGAAGAAGGGAAAGAGGGACAAAGGCTGTGGCATGCTGTGCCTGCTGCAGCAAATTTTAGGCCATGCCACGTTGCACCACAGACTGTCCAGGAGTTGGTGGATGCTTTAGTCCAGGTGTGGGAGGAGATCCCTCAGGAGACCATCCGTCGCGCTCATCAGGAGCATGCCCAGAAGTTGTAGGGAG
This sequence comes from Oophaga sylvatica, assembly GCA_033576555.1. Classification (NCBI taxonomy): domain Eukaryota; kingdom Metazoa; phylum Chordata; class Amphibia; order Anura; family Dendrobatidae; genus Oophaga; species Oophaga sylvatica. Next base: position 108,152,879 of record JARQOD010000008.1, on the reverse strand, counting down.
ATCATACAGCATACCTCCCAAATTTTGAAGACAGGAAAGAGGGTTAAAGGCTGCGGCGCGCATAGCGCGCCGCTGCAAATTTTAAGCCACGCCCCGACCACACCCATTTCACAGCTAATCACACCCATATCCTCGCCCCAACCGTACCCATGCCGATACAGCTGACCCTCCGATGACGGTTGGGGGGCCCACTGCTGGCACCGGGCCCCCCCAACGCCTGTTCAGGCCCCATAGTTTCTGGGCGGCAGAGCAGGAAGATCGATTCTCCCTGCTCTGCCGCAGAATGTAACTGTATCGGCGTGCTGTGCACGCCGATACAGTTACTGTTAGCGTAGCTCCGGGTGGGCCCCCTCAGAGCGCGGGGCCCGGGGCCACCGCCCCTCTGCCCCGCGACCTATCCTTTCAAATCAGGGCCCACCACGCAGGAGCTGGGGCCCACCGGAGGTTTCTCCGGTGTCCCGGTGGCTCAGTCCGACCCTGCTTGCCAGCCTGATAATACCAGGCCACAGCAGTCTGCTTATCTTTGCTGGTTAACAAAAATAGGGGATCCCCTCGAAAAAAATTGGCGTGGGGTCCCCCCTATTTTTGTTAACCAGCCAGATGAAGCAGACCGCTGAGGCCTGGATTTTCAGGCTGTTAAGGAGCCAAGATCCATGGACCTTACCAGCCTGATAATACCAGGCCACAGCAGTCTGCATATCTTGGCTGATTAACAAAAATAGGGGATCCCCTCGAAAAAAATTGACGTTGGGTCCCCCCTATTTTTGTTAACCAGCCAGATGAAGCAGACCGCTGAGGCCTGGATTTTCAGGCTGGTAAGGATCCAATATCCATGGACCTTGCAAGCCTGATAATACCAGGCCACAGCAGTCTGCTTAGCTTGGCTGGTTAACAAAAATAGGGGATCCCCTCGAAAAAAAAAACGGCGTAGGGGTCCCCCTATTTTTGTTAACCAGCCAAGTAAAATGCAGACTGCTGCGGCCTGGTATTAAAAGACTGTCAAGGCCCATGGATTTTGGCCCTCAACAGCCTGATAATACCAGGCTACAGCAGCCCCACATTTGGCGCATCAAAAGATGTGCCAATTGTGGCACTTTACCCGGCTCTTCCCACTGCCCTGTAGCGGTGGCAAGTGGGGTAATAAGGGGTTAATGTCACCGTTGATTGCACGGTGACAATAAGCCCGGTTAATAATGGAGAGGTGTCAATAAGACACCGATCCATTATTAATCCCAAAGTTATTAAATGTATAAAAAAAAGACAAAGCAAGAAAAAAGTATTTTAATGAAATAAAAGAGACAACACAGTTTTCATTAATTTTATTATACATTTATTTATTCCTGCGACGCCATCGATCTCCTGTAAAAAAAGAAAAAAAACAAACCAACAGTATACCACCTGTCCGACGCAGTCCATAGTAACGACAGACCCACGACGATCCAGCTCTGCTACATCGCAATGACAGGCATAGCCTGTCATCGCGACGCAGCACAGCTGATTACCTGCTTCCCCGGCGGTGACGTCATCGGACTGACTGCTTTACGGCCGGGATTACCCAGCAGTCACTGCAGTTATCGCGAGAAACTGCATGTGACCACCGGGGAAAGATGATGGCGGCCATGAAGCAGTCCAGCCCGTGACCGCCGGAGATCTTCTGCCAGGTAAGTGCCGCTGACTCCTGACAGACCCGACCGACGGACACTGACAGTGACAGTGACAATCCCGATTCCGGTATCCGATAAGACGAAAATATCGGAACTAAGTATCGAAAGGCCGATAGAGCTAATATCGGCCGATACCCGATACTTGCGGTATCGTATCGCTCAACACTAGTGAAGAGCATGGAAGTTGTGAAACATACATATTTGCCAAAATAGAAAAAAGGTTAACAACATTGTCAATTTGTTAGTCAATCCAAACGTATTTAAAAAAAATATATATTAATGCTATTCCAATGCATTGGGTTAAACATGTATGCCTTTATTGTCTCCTCAACCTCCCCCAATACATTCTACATTAGTCTTTGTTGTTTTCCTTCATGTACAATTAACCAACAAGGCAAGAATGGGTTTTTTTAATGTCGATATTTGGTTCCCATAGACTTACATGGGACTTCCGGTATCGGAATCGGATATCGACGATATTTAGTGATATCGGCGATACCATTCCGATCCGATATTTTTAGATATCGAGCAGTATCGCTCAACACTATTGGTAATACACGCACTCTTAAGCCCCTAGGAATTAATTTACGCGAAAGATATTTCTCTAGAAATAACCTGTTCCACCACAAACGGGTACGTTTGGTCAGAACGGTTTGCAATGAATCAAAAGTAGTGTCCAAGTTGTGATCACCGCTCCGCTGGATGCCAGCACTGCCCTCGCCGAAAACCTGTTCAGCCTGTCCTAGCCAGGTTTGTTCCCTGGCTCTGTAGTCCATGTCTCCAAAATAGAAACCTGTGCAACACACAGAAAATACATAAATGAAACAGAAGGAGACTAATACCAAATGGTGGCATACCAAATTTGCGGGAAGTCCCTTAGTATATGCCATTTGGTCAGGACAAAAGTGAAAAGCCCATCGTTACTATATAGAAGAAAGGGAATGTGATGTGACCATCACAAAAAAACGAAAACGGCATATTGAAAAAATACAAATCTTTATTGGAACATACAAAGACACATTGCATAAAAATAGGAGGCAAAAACAGTGTAAGGCGAATGGACCATGAAGACATGTGCAAGTCCAGAAAAGCAAGGGAGTCGCACTGGCCCAGGCAAATCAATGGTAAATAACTATGTGATGAAATCACGATACAATGATAATGGTAAGAATGATACAATGACCCGCAAGCACGTGGATCATATACATAGAGAAACGATCACAAATACCTAATAGATGGTTTACAGGTGTACAAATGAACCCCTGACACAAAACACTTGGGAAGGTATTCAAAAACGAGATAAATAAAGATGATTCTCAGTAAAACTGACAAGTGTCAAAAATAACATTTAGCCTCACTCCAAGTAGTTAATGGTTGTTCAATGGGGTCACAACTTAATTAAATTGTAATTAAATTGTACAAAGATCCATATGCATATACAGTCAGGGCCAGAAATATTTGGACAGTGACACAATTTTCGCGAGTTGGGCTCTGCATGCCACCACATTGGATTTGAAATGAAACCTCTACAACAGAATTCAAGTGCAGATTGTAACGTTTAATTTGAAGAGTTGAACAAAAATATGTGTTAGAAAATGTAGGAATTGAACACATTTCTTTACAAACACTCCACATTTTAGGAGGTCAAAAGTAATTGGACAAATAAACATAACTCAAACAAAATATTTTTATTTTCAATATTTTGTGGCGAATCCTTTGGAGGCAATCACTGCCTTAAGTCTGGAACCCATGGACATCACCAAACGCTGGGTTTCCTCCTTCTTAATGCTTTGCCAGGCCTTTACAGCCGCAGCCTTCAGGTCTTGCTTGTTTGTGGGTCTTTCCCTCTTAAGTCTGGATTTCAGCAAGTGAAATGCATGCTCAATTGGGTTAAGATCTGGTGATTGACTTGGCCATTGAAGAATGTTCCACTTTTTTGCACTCATGAACTCCTGTGTAGCTTTGGCTGTATGCTTGGGGTCATTATCCATCTGTACTATGAAGCGCCGTCCAATCAAGTTTGCAGCCTTTGGCTGAATCTGGGCTGAAAGTGTATCCCGGTACACTTCAGAATTCATCCGGCTACTCTTGTCTGCTGTTATGTCATCAATAAACACAAGTGACCTAGTGCCATTGAAAGCCATGCATGCCCATGCCATCACGTTGCCTCCACCATGTTTTACAGAGGATGTGGTGTGCCTTGGATCATGTGCCGTTCCCTTTCTTCTCCAAACTTTTGGCTTCCCATCATTCTGGTACAGGTTGATCTTTGTCTCATCTGTCCATAGAATACTTTTCCAGAACTGAGCTGGCTTCTGGAGGTGTTTTTCAGCAAATTTAACTCTGGCCTGTCTATTTTTGGAATTGATGAATGGTTTGCATCTAGATGTGAACCCTTTGTATTTACTTTCATGGAGTCTTCTCTTTACTGTTGACTTAGAGACAGATACACCTACTTCACTGAGAGTGTTCTGGACTTCAGTTGATGTTGTGAACGGGTTCTTCTTCACCAAAGAAAGTATGCGGCGATCATCCACCACTGTTGTCTTCCGTTGGCTCCCAGGTCTTTTTGGATTGATGAGTTCACCAGTGCTTTCTTTCTTTCTCAGGATGTACCAAATTGTAGATTTTGCCACTTTTAATGTTGTAGCAATTTCTTGGATGGGTTAGCCATAGGGCTAAAAACAGTGTGAGGAATTCATTGCTTTATAAGACAACTGATATTGATAAGAAACCAGAACCCATTAGGTTCATCACGACCTTCCATTCTCAGTCCAATAGAATTAGGAAGGTGATCTCTAAAGCATGGCCAATTCTACAAACTGATTCCACTCTTAAAAAGTTGATTCCCAATAAGCCACTCATAACATACCGAAGATCCAAAAATTTGCAGAATCTTTTGACCCAAAGCCACTACATAGAGTCTCCATGTCCTACTTTCTTGAGTGCTTTCAGTGAACGCAGGGTTCCTTTCCCTGCGGTCACTGTGTAGCATGCACCAATATGGTCCGTACAGACTCATTTTCTGATTCCTCAGGTAAGAGATTATTTAAAATTCATAAAAACATCACGTGTTACACAAAGGCTGTTGTCTACTATGCCACGTGCCCATGCTCCCTGATCTATGTTGGCCTCACCACCCGCCAACTTAAGGTTCGGATCAGGGAGCATGTGCTTGGCATAGAGTCAGCAGCAAATGAAGTTGATGTGTCTGTACTCAAGACTATACCTAAACATTTTAAGATCTATCACAACTGTGATAGTAAAGGCTTCAAAGTTAGAGGCATTTGATTGCTTGGATCTGGGTATACGTGGTGGAAGGATAACGCAACGTTTAAGTCAACTTGAAACAAGATGGATTTGGACTTTGAATACAGTCCATCCATCAGGATTAAACGAAAATCTTAGTTTTGTGTCTTTCTTGTGATCACCGCTGCACTGGATGCATGTGGGTATTTGTATTGTCCTGAAATGTTTCTTTTAACCGGTTTTAACATTATTTTTATTGTATCATTTAGGCATTAACGTTGTTCTGATCTACTGAGGCGTTTTTTCCCCCGTGATGGCCATTTCGTTTCATTCAAAAAGGACATCATTTAATCCCATCAACAATTCATCAATAATTTCATCCTTTATTTTTTTATTTTCATTTTTGGTTTTTCCCTGTGTATGTTTTCTTTATGTTCGCATTGTGTATAGTATTTTCTCCCTTTCATTTTTCATTTCATCATCATTCTATCATTATTTGCATTTATATCCACTTCTGTTACATTTTTTATTATTTTTCATTATTATTTTACTTGTATGTTTATTATTATTATTTTTATTTTATTTTCATCATTTTGTTTTATTACTTTTCTTTGTCATTATTATTATTTTGTTAATAGGTTTATTCAGTAATATTATTTGTGTATAATATTATTATTTGTTATTATTCATGACATTTATCACATGTTTTGGACTGTTTATATGTTTTGGTTTGGATATATTTTGTATTATTGTCATTCTTTATATTCAATTCACATGGTGCGGTATTTTGCTGCAATATTGCAGCAATTTATATGCTTCAGCTTATCTACATACACGAGTATTGATATGCCTTTTCATCCCCATATTCATTTGTTTTACCGTTTGGCCTATACGGCGATTTTGTGCCGTGACTTTGTACGCCTCCCTGCTGCTCGGCAGATGCTGCGCAATGTCCGGCGTCTCTATGTGGATGGTTACTATGGCGATATATGCCCACCTCCACATGACGCCGGCTTTGCTCGGCATTTTCAGTCGTTACAGCAACGAAGGCGTCACTTCCGGGTCGCGGCATTGAACTTCCGGTTCACTGATATTTAAGCCTCCCGGTTCTGACGTCTAACACGCCCCCTGACGAAGGCAATCGTGCCGACACGCGCGTCGGGGCAGACGTGCAGACCCAGGCTCCCACCCGCTATCTTTGGAGAAAGGTAATTTAATACTTTTCTGACACTTGTCAGTTTAAGCTTGTAGTTCTGAACCTCATCTGAGCACCCTCTCCAGTGTCTCGCTTAAGGGATCTAATGCACACTTGTTTGTAATTTGATAACCCTTTGCGAGCACATTTGATTAATTCATTTCACCTATATGCATATGGATCTTTGTACAATTTAATTACAATTTAATTAAGTTGTGACCCCATTGAACAACCATTAACTACTTGGAGTGAGGCTAAATGTTATTTTTGATACTTGTCAGTTTTACTGAGAATCATCTTTATTTATCTCGTTTTTGAATACCTTCCCAAGTGTTTTGTGTCAGGGGTTCATTTGTACACCTGTAAACCATCTATTAGGTATTTGTGATCGTTTCTCTATGTATATGATCCACGTGCTTGCGGGTCATTGTATCATTCTTACCATTATCATTGTATCGTGATTTCATCACATAGTTATTTACCATTGATTTGCCTGGGCCAGTGCGACTCCCTTGCTTTTCTGGACTTGCACATGTCTTCATGGTCCATTCGCCTTACACTGTTTTTGCCTCCTATTTTTATGCAATGTGTCTTTGTATGTTCCAATAAAGATTTGTATTTTTTCAATATGCCCGTTTTAGTTTTTTTGTGATGGTCACATCACATTCCCTTTCTTCCATTAAATCAGAGACAGATTTCAGGCACTGAATAAACAAAATCATTACCAGAAACGCGTTGCACAAACTGTCGGCAAGCAAGTGATTAAGACACAATGGTTGTGCAGATTAGCTGGCGCTCTCCATCCGCTGATGACCCTTATTTCACAGCTAGAAGCGATCTGTCATCTAGGTACAATGAAAGAATAAATTGCTCCAGACTAATTACCTGCTCAATGTGGCTGAACCTGGAAAACAGCGCACAAATGCCAGCACAAACACTCTGCCAGCGGACAATTAACATTTCCAAAATGTTACAATTCCTTACCCTTGATATCTACAAATCACCTCTAGAAGGGTTGGTGGAGCCATTGTGGACAGGTCGATATAATGAGATCGCTCCCTGGTGTGTATTGTGTGTCCTAGCCAACCAGATCATCATACAGGGAGCAGATCCGCCACAGCCTTTTCTTATTTAACAAGATGACAATTTCTTCACAGTCCTAACTATGCTAAGTATTAGAGAATATTTCTAGAATATTCAAAACTGACCGAGACAGAGGGTGTCAGCTCCTGAGCCACAGTACAAAATCGGGCATCTATAATATTGGTGTTATCCTAGGTGGCAGAAGAGTCTTAAGGCACTGTCACACTTAGCGATCGCACCAGCGATCACGACAATGACATGACCTGGCGAGATCGCTAGTGCGATCGCTATGTGATCACTAGTTAGATTCCAAACACAACTCATCAGCGATCTGTATAACGACCTCTGCGGTCGTTGAGAAAACCTAGTCCCACCTGCGACGCTGGTGAAGTCGTTCATAAAGGGTGTCATACTCAGCGATTCAGGCTCACCAGCGGGACACCAACGACCAAAAAACGGCTCAGAATGTTCATAAGCGATCAGCGACATCTCAGCAGGGGCCACATCGCTGCTACATGTCACACACAGCTAAGTCGCTAACGAGATCGCTACTGCGTCATAAAATCGGTGACTCTTTAGCGATCTCGTTAGCGATCTCATTTAGTGTGACAGTACCTTTAGGCACAGAGCTGGTATAACCCTAACCCCCAATAACTAGAGATGAGTGAATTTGTTCAGATTCGGTTCCGAATACGATCAGAATCGAATATTGTTTTTGCAATATTCGTCGAACACAGCCGAACGTCATTAGAGTCATATTCGGCACGAATAATGTTCTAATATGGCTCGAATATGTCAAAATCACATTCGGGGACAAAATCCGAACATATTCGCTTATCTCTACCAGTAATACCAACGGAACTGAAAAGCACAGAGTGCGCTCGTTCGACTATTGTAGATCATATTGGCTGGTGATACTACATAGACCAAGACTAACCAGAGGTGTTACTCAGTTTTCCCACATACCAAGAATAGCTGCACAGTTGTAGCATTACATCCAACCAGCTATTCACATTAAGAGGACATTAAAGGGTTATTCCATCACAGCACTTCCTGTAGTAGATCCATACTTCTGTGGGTCACCATTCTAGAGTGTAACTTTGCCTAGTGTCTCTTCCTCCAGCCACTCCTTAGGTTTTCTTCCTTCACCTCCCAATTGGCAGGACTTTTCTTTCCATCACACCTTCCTTTGACCCGCACCTGCCACAGCTGGCTGGCTACTCTTCACAAGGCACTTCCTTCTTGGAACTGAACCCCCAATGGGCTGGGAAAATTGTTGAGCTCTGTTGTACCCTCTATGCCCACAATACGTGAATTTTTCTTTCTTTACTCTGACACCAATTGCCATCATGTCGTACAACTCAGATGCCATCTTTAAACACATTTCAGGCATCATGAGTCACCCCAAATTTTTCTTCATATTATGCAATTCTTGATCCTGCCAACTGTGCCAAATGTAACAGAAGAGATGGTTGAGGTTCACCCGTGCTCTCCCATGCTACAGGAAAATGGAACCCTGGCTGGGGTTGGGTGCTTTTACCTTAGCCATATACAACTGCAGACCGCAGGCTGCCGCTTGACATGGCACACCAGGACCAAATAAGGCAGAGGTGAATGAGGGAGACCAGATTCCAAAAACAAACTTTTCTTTACTGATCAACAAGCTGATGAGAAGTATATCTATCAGATAGCAAGTATAACACTTCAAGAATACATCTGCACAATCCAGAGGCAGGAACTTCACGGTTACACATGGCGGTACATTGCTTCAGCAACATGTTACATTACACCAGCAAACCACTATGAGAACATCCATCTTCCCTTCCTGTTAGGACCTCACGAGCTGCGGTGGGTCGATATGACTCCTTACAACTATTCTCAAAGTCCATTTGATCTGGGCCATCTCAAATTGCTGTGCCGCTGCATCTTCAGTTCCTTATAGGATACATATCCCAGCCTGGCCATCTTCTAATTTATTACCCTCAGGTCTGGCTACTTTTTTGCTTCTTATCTAATATACGGTAAATAACTTTTGCTGTAGGCCCCACTTGTCTGAGATAAGGAATCCTTCTGCTACTTAATCCTTGTTTACTTCAGAATGTGGCTACTGAGATTTATCTCCCTTCTTGGCAAACAACACTTTTTTCAATGTAAGTCTATTAATATCAGGACCATAGGTACTTCTCTCTTCAGTACTTTTCCCTATCTGCCTCACAAACAGGAAACTGGATTTCCTATGCCCACCTAACTCCTCCCTCCATAGGCTGGCCCCAATATTTAACCCTGTCCACTGGTTATCTAAGTGCTGAAGGCCACAAACCATACAAAACAAAATATAAAATATGGCAATGCATTATATCTAGATGCATAACGATCACCAAGGGTGCCACCGCAACCAGGTCCGTACGGGAGGGGGGCCTGCCAAAGCCAATAGCCATTTCAGCTATGTGTGTGTCCTCAGACAATGAGGTCATGCACTGCCCACATCGGCAGGCAGAAGGATGGATACATTTTTACTGGAAGGGGTCAAAATGGGGGAGATTATTACAAGGAGTCAGGAAGGGTGACATTATTACTTGGGGGCAAACATGCATGTATTTATAGGATTCAGAATGCGGGTGGGGCTACAGGTCCAACTTTTTAATTGGGACGCATCGGACTGTAGTTACACCACTGATTATATCATTAGAAGATCTTCAAGGGGGTTTCAACAGCTTCTCCACTCCTATACACCAACACCACCTGTACTGCAGGCAGCTGCACCATGTCAATGTAGCCTTGGATTGTGCCATTATGAGGTCACACTAATCTTTACATGTAATGGTCCCTTTAATCTGCTGAATATGCAGCTTTGGAGCAAAATTTCGCTTCTGCATGGTTTCTATTATGATTGCAAAGAATCAAATGCGACATTGTTCCCATCCCTATCCCTTCATCGCAACGTTAAACCCTGGAGATTACATCAGACAGGATGAGGGATGAGACCAGAAATCTGCCATCTGCTGTAATTTACAGCTCTCTCTTTGTATTTGGACAAGTTAATGCCTGTTTTTTCGGGGGCTTCAGATAGTTTGCCTCTGCTGACTGTTAATCATCATTTATTTTGTGCATGCATCGTCATATTTAGCATCAATATGTGAAGATGATAATAAAATGCAGCATCGGGCCAGGGAGATGTAGATTCAGTGAGAAGATCATTGCTTCCCATGTGATGTAACGTCACTTGATCTCCTGTTATTTACTGTAAGGCGGTTCATTAGATGGAGAGATGTACAGATGTTGATGTATGAATGTATGATGTGCGCTGGGTGGCAGCGGGGCCTCCTTCAGGGGCTGAATGCAGCAGCAGAGGAGCAGTGTATGGTAATGGCGGCTATTTACAGCAATCCTGAGGTAAACGTCTACACTGACATTGATTTCATTTTACCAAAAAAAAAAATATTGAATTGACCAAAAAGATTAATGAAAAGATGTCTGCCCTTAAAGGAAAGGTCAAGACACCTGGAGGAGCCCCAGAGCCCCTCTGATCTAGAGATCACCAGTGAGTCCACGTTTCCAGACCCCCGAGGTGCAAACTGCTGATGTGTCTCTATGAATTGGAAAACGCCACAAAACCAGAGACTATGTAATTGGAAGGCTAGTGATGTCACAGTGAGGCAGTGGTATTTCCTGTGGTAGGCTAGTGATGTCACAGTAAAGTGGCGGTATTTTCAGTGGTAGGTTAGTGATGTCACAGTGAGGCAGCGGTATTTACTGTGGTAGGCTAGTGATGTCATAGTAAGGTGGCGGTATTTTCTGTGGCAGGCTAGTGATGTCACAGTGAGGCAGCGGTATTTTCAGTGGTAGGCTAGTGATATCACAGTGAGGCAGCGGTATTTTCTGTGGAAGGCTAGTGATGTCACAGTGAGGCAGCGGTATTTTCAGTGGTAGGCTAGTGATGTCACAGTGAGGCAGCGGTAATTTCAGTGGAAGGCTAGTGATGTCACAGTGAGGCAGCAGTATTTTCTGTGGAAGGCTAGTGATGTCACAATGAGGCATCAGTATTTTCTGTGGAAGGCTAGTGATGTCAAAAAAAGGCGTCAATATTTTCTGTGGAAGGCTAGTGATGTCACAATGAGGCGTCATTATTTTCTATGGAAGGCTAGTGATGTCACAGTGAGGCGGCGGTATTTCATGTGCTAGGCTAGTGATGTCACAGTAAGGTGGTGGTATTTTCAGTGGAAGGCTACTGATGTCACAGTGAGGCAGTGGTATTTTCAGTGGTAGGCTAGTGATGTCACAGTGAGGCAGCGGTATTTTCTGCGGAAGGCTAGTGATGTCACAGTGAGGTGGCTGTCTTTTCTGCGGGAGGCTAGTGATGTCGCAGTGAGGCGTCAGTATTTTCTGTGGTAGGCTACTGATGTTACAGTGAAGTGACGGTATTTTCTGTGGTAGGCTAGTGATGTCACAGTGAGGCGGCGTTATTTTCTGTGGAAGGCTAGTGATGTCACAGTGAGGCGGCGATATTTTCTGAGGAAAGATAGTGATGTCACAATGGGGCATCAGTATTTTCTGTGGAAGGCTAGTGATGTCACAATGAGGTGTCAGTATTTTCTGTGGAAGGCTAGTGATGTCACAATGAAGCATCAGTATTTTCTGTGGAAGGCTAGTGATGTCACAGGCAGCGGTATTTTCTGTGGTAGGCTAGTGATGTCACAATGAGGTGTCAGTATTTTTTGTGAAGGCTAGTGATGTCACAATGAGGTGTCAGTATTTTCTGCGGAAGGCTAGTGATTTCACAGTGAGGTGGCAGTATTTTCTGCGGGAGGCTAGTGATGTCAGAGTGAGGCGTCAGTATTTTCTGTGATAGGCTACTGATGTTACAGTGAGATGGCGGTATTTTCTGCGGGAGGCTAGTGATGTCACAGTGAGGCAGCAGTATTTTCTGTTGTAGGCTACTGATGTTACAGTGAGGCAGCGATATTTTCTGTGGTAGGCTAGTGATGTCACAGTGAGGCAGCGATATTTTCTGTGGAAGACTAGTGATGTCACAGTGAGGCAGCGGTATTTTCCGTGGAAGGTTAGTGATCTCACAGTGAGGCAGTGGTATTTTCTGTGGTAGGCTGATGATGTCGCTGCTCATCTCCAGTTGTGCACTGACCTGTGTGGCAGGTCGGCTCACTTAGCTGCTCCTCGAGGTAGACACAGGCACACGTGGGTTAAAGTCTCTGGGTGCTTTATTGTGTCATAAAACACAATATTGTAACAGAAAAACAGCCTTTCTGGCTCAAAAGGAAACAAAAAGTTCATAACCAGTCCTGCCCACCACTCCTGGGCCAACACATATGGCAACTCTCTCAGGAGCGTCAGCTGAAGTGCAAACACACTAGGGATTAAAAAGTCGGTCCGATTTTCATGCAGGAGAGTCGGACGAGTGTAAATGCAATTGTCATGCGAGTGTCATGCGTTTTTTGTGCGAGTGTCATGCGTTTTTTGTGCGAGTACAATCCGATTTTTCACACCTAGCATCCGATTTATATACCAATGCAGTGCGAATGCTTTTGCTTTGATGACTGCTTTGCACACTCTTGGCATTCTCTTGATGAGCTTCAAGAGGTAGTCACCGGGAATGATTTTCACTTCACAGGTGTGCCCTGTCAGGTTTAATAAGTGGGATTTCTGGCCTTATAAATGGGGTTGGATCCATTAGTTGTGTTGTGCAGAAGTCTGGTGGATACACAGCTGATAGTCCTACTGAATAGACTGTTAGAATTTGTATTATGGCAAGAAAAAAGCAGCTAAGTAAAGAAAAACGAGTGGCCATCATTACTTTAAGAAATGAAGGTCAGTCAGTCCGAAAAATTGGGAAAACTTTGAAAGTGTCCCCAAGTGCAGTTGCAAAAACCATCAAGCGCTACAAAGAAACTGGCTCACATGAGGACCGCCCCAGGAAAGGAAGACCAAGAGTCACCTCTGCATCTGAGGATAAGTTTATCCGAGTCACCAGCCTCAGAAATCGCAGGTTTACAGCAGCTCAGATTAGAGACCAGGTCAATGCCACAGAGTTCTAGCAGCAGACACATCTCTACAACAACTGTTAAGAGGTGACTTTGTGCAGCAGGCCTTCATGGTAAAATAGCTGCTAGGAAACCACTGCTAAGGACAGGCAACAAGCAGAAGAGACTTGTTTGGGCTAAAGAACACAAGGAATGGACGTTAGATCAGTGGAAATCTGTGCTTTGGTCTGATAGGTAGAAATTTGAAGATCTTTGGTTCCAACCACCGTGTCTTTGTGCGACGCAGAAAAGGTGAACGGATGGACTCTACATGCCTGGTTCCCACCGTGAAGCATGGAGGAGGAGGTGTGATGGTGTGGGGGTGCTTTGCTGGTGACATTGTAGGGGGATTTATTCAAAATTGAAGGCATACTGAACCAGCATGGCTACCACAGCATCTTGCAGCGGCATGCTATTCCATCCGGTTTGCGTTTAGTTGGACCATTATTTATTTTACAACAGGACAATGACCCCAAACACACCTCCAGGCTGTGTAAGGGCTATTTGACCAAGAAGGTGAGTGATGGGGTGCTACGCCAGATGACCTGGCCTCCACAGTCACCAGAACTGAACCCAATCGAGATGGTTTGGGGTGAGCTGCACTGCAGAGTGAAGGCAAAAGGGCCAACAAGTGCTAAGCATCTCTGGGAACTCCTTCAAGATTGTTGGAAGACCATTTCCGGTGACTACCTCTTGAAGCTCATCAAGAGAATGCCAAGAGTGTGCAAAGCAGTCATCAAAGCAAACGGTGGCTACTTTGAAGAACCTAGAATATTAGACATATTTTCAGTTGCTTCACACTTTTTTGTTAAGTATATAATTCCACATGTGTTAATTCATAGTTTTGATGCCTTCAGTGTGAATGTACAATTTTCATAGTCATGAAAATACAGAAAAATCTTTAAATGAGAAGGTGTGTCCAAACTTTTGGTCTGTACTGTATATACTGTATATATACACAAACATGTCAGTGACTAATACAATTAGTATAGAGTGTGTGCAGCTTACTGTACATGTATTTAATTAATTGGTGAGTTTAAAAAAAAAATGGCGTGGGCTCCCGTGCAATATTTTGCACCAGAGAGGGAAAGCCAGAGACTGAGGGCAGACATTAATAGCCGAGAAAGGGACATTGGTTATTGGCCCCCCCTGGCTAAAAAGCATTTGCCCCCAACCACCCCAGAAATTCTGGCACTTAGCCTCTCTCTTAGCACTGCCCTGTAGCAGTGGCATATGAGGTAATAAGGGGTTAATGTCACATTTGTATAGTAAGGTGACATTAAGCCTGGCTTAGTAATGAAGAGGTGTCAATAAGACACCTCTTCATTACTAATCCTATAGTTGTGAAAGGGTTAATTAAACACACAGCCAGAATAAAGCATTTTAATGAAATTAAACACCACACAGTTTTGCCATCTGCAGTGTGGGAAAATAAACAGGCAGATTTCATCGTGGGTCAGCCTGTGAGTGAGCGGAGGGTCTGCATTCAGTCACTGGCTTTGCCTCTCTGGCGCAGAAAATTGCGCAGGAGCCCACACCATTTTTTTTCCTTTTTTTTTATTATTATTATTATTATACGTTTATATAGCGCCATTTATTCCATGGCGCTTTACATATGAAAAGGGAAAAATATAGACAGGTACAATAAACATGTGCTACACAAGGGACACACAAGTACAGAAGGAGAGAGGACCCTGCCCGCGAGGGCTCACAGTCTGCAGGGATGGGTGAGAATACACTAGGAAAGGGTAGAGCTGGTCGTGCGATGGTTCAGTAGACTGAGGATCATTGCAGGTTGTAGGCTTGTCGGAACAGGTGGGTCTTCAGGTTTTTCTTGAAGGTCTCCGTTGTTGGTGAAAGTCTGATGTTTTGCGGCAGGGAGTTCCAGAGTATGGGGGAAGCCCGGGAGAAGTCTTGTATGCGGTTGTGGTAAGAAGAGATAAGGGGGGAGATGAGAAGGAGATCTTGAGAGGATCGAAGGTTGCGTATAGGTAGGTAGCAGGAGACCATGTCACAGATGTATGGAGGAGAAAGGTTGTGGATGGTTTGTATGTCATGGTTAGGGTTTTGAACTGGAGCCACTGGGCAATAGGAAGCCATTGAAGGGCCTGGCATAGGGGGGAGGCTGGGGAATAGCAGGGAGACAGGTGGATTAGTTGGGCAGCAGAGTGTAGGATGGACTGGAGTGGTGCCAGAGTGCTAGAGGGGAGGCCAGACAGTAGGAGGTTGCAGTAGTCGAGGCGGGAGATGATAAGGGCGTGCACTAGTGTTTTTGCGGTTTCATGGTTGAGGAATGCGCGGATCCGGGAAATATTTTTGAGTTTGAGGCGGCAGGAGGTGGCGAGGGCTTGGATATGTGGTTTGAAAGAGAGGGCAGAGTCGATGATCACCCCAAGGCACCGAGCATGGACTGGGGAAAGCGAGCAGCCATTGACATTGATGGATAGGTCTGGTGGAGGGGTAGAATGAGGTGGGGGAAAGATGATGAATTCTGTTTTGTCCATGTTCAGTTTGAGAAAGCGAGCAGAAAAGAAGGATGAGATAGCAGACAGACACTGTGGGATTTTGGTCAGTAGGGAGGTGAGGTCAAGACCAGATAGGTAGATCTGCGTGTCATCGGCGTAGAGGTGATACTGCAAGCCGTGGGATTCTATGAGCTGTCCCAGGCCGAAGGTGTAGATGGAGAAGAGTAGGGGTCCTAGGACTGAGCCTTGAGGAACACCGACAGACAGGGGGCGAGGTGAGGAGGTGGTGTGTGAGAGGGAGACACTAAATGTTCGGTCTGTTAGGAATGATGAGATCCAGGATAGGGCCAAGTCTGTGATGCCAAGAGATGAGAGAATCTGTAGCAGGAGGGAATGGTCCATGGTGTCGAAGGCAGAAGACAGGTCCAGGAGAAAGAGGACAGAGTAGTGTCGCTTGCTCTTGGCGGTTAGCAGGTCGTTAGTGACTTTAGTTAGGGCAGTTTCAGTTGAGTGATGTGGTCGGAAGCCAGATTGTAACCGGTCAAAGAGGGAACAGGAGGACAGGTGGGAGGACAGTTCAAGATATACATGCTGTTCCAGTAGTTTTGAGGCGTAGGGGAGAAAAGATATCGGGCGATAGTTAGACACAGAGGATGGGTCGAGGGAGGGCTTTTTGAGGATGGGTGTGATTGAAGCATGTTTGAAGGATGAAGGAAAGACACCATTTGTAAGTGAAAGGTTGAAGAGGTGTGCGAGAGTAGGGATGAAGACTGTGTCAAAGTTAGGGATGAGGTGGGATGGGAGTGGGTCAAGCGCGCAAGTGGTGAGGTGTGATCTTGACAGGAGAGTGGAGAGCTGATCTTCTGTCATGGTGGTGAAGCTGGTTTTGGAAGAACAGGGCTGAGTGGCTAAAAGGGGCATTGGGGGCTGCGGGCCAAAGTCTTCTCTGATAGTATCAATCTTTTGCTTAAAGAAGGAGGCAAAGTCTTCAGCAGAAATGAGAGGAGAGGGAGGAGGTGCTGGCTGTGGGATGGAGTAGAAAATTGAAAGTGTTGAAGAGCTGTTTAGGGTTGTGAGACAAGGAGGATATGAGAGATGCAAAGTAAGTTTGTTTTGCGGCAGAGAGCGTAGACTTGAAGCTGGCAAGGGACTGCTTGTATGCGTTGAAGTGCTCGGTGGAATGGGTTCTCTTCCATCTCCGCTCGGTAGCCCTGGAAGCCCGTCTCAGTTCTTTGGTCAGGCCGGTCAGCCAGGGCAGCCTGTTGATTGTACGAGTTTTGCTCTGCGTGAGGGGGGCAGCCGAATCAAGTGTGGCTTTTATTGTGGTGTTATAAAATGTGGCAGCAGCATCTGTGTCATGAAGTGAGGTTATGTCTGTGAGAGGGAGGAGGGACTCAGAGAGCGATTGTAAATTGAGGTGTTTGAGATTTCTGGGAGGGTGGGTGAGTTTGTGGAGTGGGGCATGCGTACTAACAGAGGAGAGGGAAGAGAATGTCAGTAGGTTGTGGTCAGACAGGGGGAGTGGGGAGTTAGTGAGATTAGTGAGGGAACAGAGATGGGTGAAGATAAGGTCCAGCCTGTGACCATCTTTGTGAGTGAGTTTTCCTTGAAGACATTCTTTTATTAAATACCTACAGCTCCCAAATTTTACATATACTACTAACAGTACAGTCATGGCCAAAAGTTTTGAGAATGACACAAATATTATATTTTCACATGATCTGCTGCCCTCTGGTTTTTATGTGTGTTTGACAGATGTTTTTATCACAGACAGAAATATAATTGCAAACATATGAGTAACAAAAGCTTATATTGACAGTTAGAATGAGTTAATGCAGCAAGTCAATATTTGCAGTGTTGACCCTTCTTCTTCAGGACCTCTGCAATTCTCCCTGGCATGCTCTCAATCAACTTCTGGACCAAATCCTGACTGATAGCAGTCCATTCTTGCACAATCAATGCTTTCATTTTGTCAGAATTTTTAGGTTTTTGTTTGTCCACCCGTCTCTTGATGATTGACAACAAGTTCTCAATGGGATTAAGATCTGGGGAGTTTCCAGACCATGGACCCAAAATCTCTATGTTTTGTTCCCTGAGCCATTTAGTTATCACCTTTGCTTTATGGCAAGATGCTCCATCATGCTGGAAAAGGCATTGTTGATCGCCAAACTGCTCTTGGAGGGTTGGGAGAAGTTGCTCTTGGAGGACATTCTGGTACCATTCTTTATTCATGACTGTGTTTTTAGGCAAGACTGTGAGAGAGCCGATTCCCTTGGCTGAGAAGCAACCCCACACATGAATGGTTTCAGGATGCTTAACAGTTGGCATGAGACAAGACTGGTGGTAGCGCTCACCTTGTCTTCTCCGAATGAGGCGTTTTCCTGATGTCCCAAACAATCGAAAAGGGGATTCATCAGAGAAAATAACTTTACACCAGTCCTCAGCAGTCCACTGCCTGTACCGTTTTCAGATTATCAGTCTGTCCATGATGTTTTTTCTGGAGAGAAGTGGCTTCTTTGCTGCCCTCCTTGACACCAGGCCTTGCTCCAAGAGTCTGCGCCTCACAGTGCGTGCAGATGCACTCACACCTGCCTGCTGCCATTCCTGAGCAAGCTCTGCACTGCTGGTAGCCGATCCTGCAGCTGAAACACTTTTAAGAGACGGTCCTGGCGCTTGCTGGTCTTTCTTGGGTGCCCTGGAGCCTTTTTGGCAACAATGGAACCTCTCTCCTTGAAGTTCTTGATGATGCGATAGATTGTTGACTGAGGTGCAATCTTTCTAGCTGCAATACTCTTCCCTGTTAGGCCATTTTTGTGCATTGCAATGATGACTACACGTTTTTCTTTAGAGATAACCATGGTTAACAGAAGAGAAACAATGATGCCAAGCACCAACCTCCTTTTAAAGTGTCCAATGGTGTCATTCTTACTTAATCATGACAGATTGATCTCCAGCCATGTCCTCATCAACACCAACACCTGTGTTAATGGAGCAATCACTGAAAAGAGGTTAGCTGGTCCTTTTAAGGCAGGGCTGCAATGATGTTGAAATGTGTTTTGGGGGATAAAGTTCATTTTCTAGCCAAATATCGACTTTGCAAGTAATTGCTGTTAAGCTGATCACACTTTATAACATTCTGGAGTATATGCAAATTGTCATTAGAAAAAGTGAAGCAGTAGACTTTGTAAAAATAAATATTTGTGTCATTCTCAAAACTTTTGTCCATGACTGTAGTAGTCAGTGACATATATAAGTCGAACTGTTCTGCATCTCCTATCCTGTCAGCTTCTGCAATGATTTTACAGAAGCCGACAAATGAATTACCGGCTTATCTTCTATCTCTCTATGAAATATAAAGATATATACAGTACAGACCAAAAGTTTGGACACACCTTCTCATTCAAAGATTTTTCTGTATTTTCATGACTATGAAAATTGTAGAATCACACTGAAGGCATCAAAACTATGAATTAACACATGTGAAATTATACATTACACTTTACAAAAAAGTGTGAAACAACTGAAAATATGTCTTATATTCTAGGTTCTTCAAAGTAGCCACCTTTTGCTTTGATTACTGCTTTTCACGCAGAAAAGGTGAACGGCTGGACTCTACATGCCTAGTTCCCACCGTGAAGCATGGAGGAGGTGGTGTGATGGTGTGGGGGTGCTTTGCTGGTGATACTGTTGGGGATTTATTCAAAATTGAAGTGGTGAGTGGTCCAGCTCACCCCAAACGATTTCGATTGGGTTCAGGTCTGGTGACTGTGGAGGCCAGGTCATCTGGCGTAGCACCCCAACACTCTCCTTCTTGGTCAAATAGCCCTTACACAGTCTGGAGGTGTGTTTGGGGTCATTGTCCTGTTGAAAAATAAATGATGGTCCAACTAAATGCAAACTGGATGGAATAGCATGCTGCTGCAAGATGCTGTAGTAGCCATTCTGGTTCACTATGCCTTCAATTTTGAATAAATCCCCAACAGTGTCACCAGCAAAGCACCCCACACCATCACACCACCGCCTCCATGCTTCACGGTGGGAACCAGGCATGTAGAATCCATCTGTTCACCTTTTCTGCGTGCAAAGCAGTAATCAAAGCAAAAGGTGGCTACTTTGAAGAACCTAGAATATATGACATATTTTCAGTTGTTTCACACTTTTTTGTAAAGTGTAATGTATAATGCCACATGTGTTAATTCATAGTTTTGATGCCTTCAGTGTGATTCTACAATTTTCATAGCCATGAAAATACAGAAAAATCTTTGAATGAGAAGGTGTGTCTAAACTTTTGGTCTGTACTGTATATATATATATTTACTCCTAGAATAGGTACATATGTATTCTACCTTTTCTATTTTAACCTGTCAGTGTGATTTTTACAGTAGCCACATATGAATTGTCAGCTTTTGAAAGGACACCGGTGCGTAAAAATCGCACAGCACTCGCATGGTACGATTGCTGTGCGATTTTTTTATCGCACCCATTGACTTCTATTGTGGGTATTCGATCCGATGTGATCTGATTTGCCTCAATTTATCCACGGCCTATTTTATGGCCAGACACTCCTTCTCGACGATGGCGTAGTTCTTTTCGCAAGACGAGAGCTTCGGCTCATATACAGGATTGGATGTTCTTCTCCATTTACTACTTCAGACAGCACGGCTCCCAAGCCAACTTCTGATGCATCCGTCTGGACCACGAACTGCTTGCTGAAGTCTGGTGCCACCAGAACTGGATGTTTACACAGAGCTCTCTTCAGTCCCTGGAACATACTTGTCATCAGACCATTTAACTATCGTTGATTTGGTGCCTTGTTTAGGGTGCCAACCTCCACTGGCAGGCAGGTACGGAGTCCAGGGAACTTTATCGCAGTGTACTTAGAAAGCATGTTTACATGTGCATGATGTTTGTTGTTTGTCTTTTGTCTTTTAATTAGGTATAATAAAAGTAAATTTCTATCCTCATATCTATTATCTGTTGTGAACGTGTTGGAGACTACTTCGGAGCTGAGGCTCCCTCTGGTGGTTGCTGAGGGTATTGAACCTATGTTGAACAGCAAAAGTCCACCACTTGCAATTGATGAATGGTTATCAGGTGGGACGGACTGGTCTGATAAAAGTGAGCTGACCTCCCATGATCCTTGCCCGGGGATCAATTGTTCTTCCTGGTCTAGGTTGGAATTCAGCTCACTTTTCTGCTGTCTCCTGCTATCACTCAGATAAGTTACTTTCTGGGTTTTTTTTTTCTGTGGTTTGATTTTCCTTGTATTTGCTGCTTTGCTTTTTGAATTCAGCCAGATCCCCTTTGGGGGCTTGTGCTGGTCTCTGTTCTCTTTTTGTATTTGTTCATTTGCTCAGTTCTTGTGATTTTTTTACTGCTGGGTAGCTGTGTGTTCACACCAGAGATTTGATATAGGTGGTCGAGACCGTGTGGTCTCAGCATTTTTGGATTCAGAAGTGTTGGAGTTTTTCCTAGGGTTTTTCTGGGTTGCAGACAGTATTCTCTCCTGTGCTGTCCTATCTAGACAGTTTTGGCCCCAGTGTTTGCTCATTCTATTTTCTGTCTGTGTTCGTTTTTCATCTTGTCTAGCCGCCATTATATGTTTGGGGGCTTCCTATTCTTTTGGGGCTCTACTCCGGGGCAGTTAGCTTTCCTCTTTCCATCTTCAGGGGTAGCTAATCTCTCCAGCTGTGACGAGGCGTTTAGGGCACCGTAGGAACGTCCCACGGCTGCTTCTAGTTGTGCGGTTAGTTTAGGGGTCTGCAACCTATTAGTTCCAACCTCTCTGGTGTTTGGCTGCCTTTGCGTTTTTTTGCTCCTGTCCTCAGCTACCAAAACATAACGGAATCACGGCCATATTGAAATTCTATGGTACTCAACAGAAGGGAAAAAATAGTAAAAAAAAAAAGTTGTCAGAGTTGTCAGAAATTTTTTATTTTGTTTGTTACATTTTTTCCCTCTTTTTTTCTCTGGGGGCTGAGGAGGAATTTATTCCCCAATGGAAGTCAAGCATTAGTCCGATCATGTGGAGCAGCTTACTGCTGAAGTTCAGAGTATTGCTATCTATCTTGCTGGGTTGCCTGTTGTGGAACCTAGGATCCCTCTGCCGGATTTATTTTTGGGGGATCGGTCTAAATTTTAAAAATAACTGTAAGTTGTTTTTTGCCTTGAAGCCTAAATCCTCAGGGAACGCTGCGCAGCAGGTTCAAATTGTCATCTCCCTGTTGCACGGCGACCCTCAGGATTGGGCCTTCTCCCTGACACCTGGGGATCCTGTTTTGAATGATGTTGATGTGTTTTTT
Source organism: Oophaga sylvatica (assembly GCA_033576555.1). Taxonomy (NCBI): domain Eukaryota; kingdom Metazoa; phylum Chordata; class Amphibia; order Anura; family Dendrobatidae; genus Oophaga; species Oophaga sylvatica. The sequence continues at coordinate 108,130,886 of JARQOD010000008.1, read as the reverse complement.
CAGGCTCTGGGGTTGTTGTACGAAGAACCTAATGTGTTATGTTTCGGTAGCTGAGGAGTGCAGGTAAAAAAGGCAATACACCAGAGCAGTTGGAATCTATGGGATTGCAGTACCCTGACTAACCACCACAACCAGAGGCAGCCGTGGAGCGTTCCTACGTTGGTCCTAGACGCCTCTTCACAGCCTGAGAAACTAACTACACCTAAAGATAGAAATAGGAAAGCTATCTGCCCCGGAGCAGAACCCAAAGATAATAGAAAGCCCCCAAACATGTAATGGCGGTTAGACAAGAGGAAATACTGACACAGAAAGAAAATAGAATGAGCAAACGCTGGGGCCCAAACTATCTAAATAGAAAAGGACAGGAAGGGTACTTACTGCAATCCCAGAAAACCCTGAAAAACACCAACTCTACTAATTTCAAAATCACCTGAGATCACACGACCTCTACCACCTAAATTTGCTCTCTGGTGTAACAAAATCAAAACAGCAGCCACTGAAAAAACTGGAAAAAGCAAAAGAACAAAACACAGTGGCTGAACAAAACTGAGAAGGCAGAAGCCCCCGGAGGGGACCAGAAGGCCCCCAAAGAAGTGCAGGACAAAATGCAAAAATATAGCAACAACACAAAAGAAGAAAATTCTTATCTGGTAGCAGGAGATGCAGACACGACACAGCAGGCTACAAGGGAAACTGGAATGAAGGATTAAGACCAGAACAATTGATCACCAGCAACCCTGATGGGAAAATGACTCCCTTATATAAGACCAGTCAGTAACACCTGATTCCCAGTCCTCACAATCTTCACTAGTACCGCTTGTAACCACCAGAGGGAGCCTCTGCTCAGAACTCATCTCAAACCCATTCACAACACTAATGTTACTGATCAAGCTGAGAAAACCTTGTTGGCATTGAATCAGGGTCAAGAAGACGCAGAGCTGTATTGTCAGAAATTTAGAAAGTGGGCAGTCCTTACTAAATGGAATGATGATGCTCTGGCAGCACTTTTTCGGAAGGGTCTGGCAGATACTGTAAAGGATTTTATGGTGGGATTCCCTGTCCCCTCTGTTCTCAATGACTCTCTGTCATTAACTATTCAAATTGACAGACATTTGCGTGACGGTAAAAATATGCGTGAGATTGTGATGCCTTGCGGGCCAGCCCCTGAGCCCATGCAGTGTGATGGAGTGACTTCTGGGACACAGCGTCATGAGTTTCGAAAGTGTAATAAGTTGTGCTTCTACTGTGGTGACGCTTCTCATGCTATTTCTGTCTGCCCCAAACAGGGAAGACGTTTTGCGTGCTCAGTTGTTTTGGGTAGTGTTCAGACTAAATTTCTGTTGACTGTTACCTTGATTTGCTCCATGTCCACATTTTTGGCTCAGGCATTTGTTGATTCAGGAGCAACTATTAACCTGATGGATTTTGATTTTGCCAAACGTTGTGATTTTCCCATGATACCCCTGCGGAAGTCTATTCCTTTGCTGGGCATTAATTCTACCCCTTTGGCGGAGAATAAACCCCAGTTTTCTACCCAGGTGATAATGCGGGTTGACTCGGACCACCAAGAGAATTGCAAATTTTTGGTGTTATATAATTTACATGACATTGTTGTACTTGGTTTTCCTTGGTTACAGACTCATAATCCTGTTTTGGATTGGAAATCTGTATCTGCGACCAGTTCGGGTTGTCAATGTGTTCGTGCTGACACTCCTGTTTTTTCTGCCTCTCCCCAGTCTCAAGATGTCCCTGACTATTTGACCGATTTTTCTGATGTGTTTAGTGAGAGTAAGTCTGCATCCTTACCTCCTCATAGGAGTTATGATTGCGCTATTGACTTAGTACCCGGTTGTAAATTTCCCAAGGGTCGGCTCTTTAATTTATCTGTACATGAGCATGATGCTATGCGATCTTATATCAAAGAGTCTTTAGAGAAGGGTCATATCAGACCATCCTCTTCACCCTTGGGCGTCGGCTTTTTCTTTGTGGCCAAGAAGGATGGCTCATTGAGGCTGTGTATTGACTATCGTCTCCTGAATAAGATCACTGTTAAATATCAATATCCCTTACCCTTGATTTCTGACCTATTTTCCAGAGTGAAAGGTGCTAGTTGGTTTACTAAGCTTGACCTCAGGGGAGCGTATAATCTTATTCGCATCAAGCACGGTGACGAATGGAAGACTTCGTTTAATACCCCAGAGGGGCATTTTGAGCATCTAGTGATGCCTTTTGTGCTCACTAATGCCCCTTCCGTCTTCCAATCCTTTATGAACGATATTTTCCGGGATTTCGTGGATAAATTTCTGATCGTTTATCTGGACGATATCTTGATATTTTCCAATGACTGGGATTCTCATGTGGAACATGTTCGGACTGTATTCCAAATTTTGAGAGAAAATGCATTGTATGTGAAGGGATCAAAATGTCTTTTTGGTGTACAGAAGGTTTCATTTCTGGGATTCATTTTGTCTCTGTCTGTTATTAAAATGGATCCGGTCAAAGTTCAGGCCATTTGTGATTGGGTTCAACCCACTACATTGAAGGCTCTTCAGAGATTTTTGGGTTTTGCTAATTTTTATCGTAAATTTATAGGTAATTTCTCTAGTATTGTGAAACCACTGACTGATTTGACCAAAAAGGGTTCTGATGTGGTGAATTGGTCTCCTGAGGCAGTCTCTGCGTTTCAGGAGCTTAAGCGGAGATTCACTTCTGCTCCTGTTCTGCGACAACCTGATGTTTCTCTACCATTTCAGGAGGAGGTTGATGCTTCTGAGATTGGTGCAGGAGCCGTTTTGTCTCAAAGGGATCCGGAGACTTCTAAGAGTAACCCTTGTGCCTTTTTCTCTCGAAAATTTTCCCCAGAGGAACGTAATTATGATGTGGGAAATCGGGAGTTATTGGCTATGAAGTGGGCTTTTGAAGAGTGGAGACATTGGCTGGGAGGAGCCAAACATCAGGTGGTGGTCCTCACGGACCATAAGAACCTGGTTTATCTTGAATCAGCCAAGTGACTTAATCCTAGACAGGCCAGGTGGGCCTTGTTTTTCACATGTTTTAATTTTGTGGTCTCTTTTCTCCCATGCACTAAGAATGTTAAGGTGGATGCCCTCTCGAAGAGTTTCTTTGGGGATTCTCCTGAGGTAACCGAGCCTGCTGTTATTCTGAAGGATGGTGTGGTTCTTTCCGCTATCTCGCCCAATTTGAGACTGGCTTTGGAGGAATTTCAGGAGGATAAACCTGAACGCTGCCCTGTTGGGAAATTGTTTGTCCCAGACCAGTGGAGGAAGAATGTGATGTCTGAGATTCATTATTCCAGGTTGGCTGGCCATCCTGGTATTTTTGGTACCAGAGATTTGGTGAGTTGGTCCTTTTGGTGGCCCACTTTGTCTCAGGACGTCAGGGACTTTGTGCAGTCCTGTGGAACTTGTTCTCGGTCCAAACCTTGCTCTCGCTCTAGTGGTTTGTTAATGCCATTGCCTGTGCCTAAAAGGCCATGGACCCATATCTCTATGGATTTTATTTCCGACCTCCCTCTCTCTCAGAGAATGACCGTTATTTGGGTGATCTGTGATAGGTTTTCCAAGATGATACATCTTGTGCCACTTCCTAAGTTGCCATCCTCCTCCGAGTTGGTGCCCTTATTTTTTCAACAGGTGGTTCGGTTGCACGGCATTCCAGAGAACATTTTGTCTGACAGAGGGGTCCAGTTTGTTTCCAGATTTTGGAGGACATTTTGTTCCAAACTGGGAGTTCAGCTGTCTTTTTCCTCTGCGTTCCACCCTCAGACCAATGGACAAATTGAGAGAACAAACCAGACCTTGGAGACTTATTTGAGATGTTTTGTATCTGCTGATCAAGATGACTGGGTCTCTTTTTTGCCTTTGGCTGAGTTTGCTTTGAATAATAGGGCTAGTTCTGCCACCTTAATCACTCCATTTTTCTGCAATTTCGGGTTTCATCCTCGATTTTCTTGAGGGCAGGTGGAGGCTTCTGTCTGTCCTGGTATTGACTCTATTGTGGAGAGAATGCAGCAGATTTGGGATCAAGTAGTGGATAAGTTGTCTCTCTCTCAGTAGAAGGCCCAGCGGTTTGCCAACCAGCATAGGACTGATGGTCCTCGGTTCAAAGTGGGTAACTTGGCTTCGTTGTCCTCAAAAAATATCCCTATGAAGGTTGCGTCTCCAAAATTTAAGCCAAGGTTCATTGGACCTAATAAGATCGTGGAAATTCTTAATCTCGTTTCCTTCCGTTTGCTTCTTCCAGGAACATTTAAGATTCACAACATATTCCACAAATCTTTATTGAAGAGGTTTGTCGAGCCAGTGGTTCCTATGGCTGCGCCTCCTGATCCTGTTTTGGTTGAGGGCAATTTGGAGTATGTGGTTGAGAAGATATTGGAATCTCATTTGGCTAGGCGGAGACTCCAGTACTTGGTGAAGTGGAAAGGCTATGGTCAGGAGGACAATTCTTGGGTGTTTGCTTCTGACATTCATGCTGAAAAACTGGTCCATGCCTATCACTGAGCTCATCCTGATCGGCCTGGTGGCGCACGTGAGAGTTCGGTGACCCCTCCTCAAGGGGGGGTACTGTTGTGAACGTGTTGGAGATTACTTCGGAGCTGAGGCTCCCTCTGGTGGTTGCTGAGGGTATTGAACCTATTTTGAACAGCAAAAGTCCACTACCTGCAATTTATGAATGATTATCAGGTGGGACGGACTGGCCTGATATAAGTGAGCTGACCTCCCATGATCCTTGCCGGTGATCAATTGTTCTTCCTGGTCTAGGTTGGAATTCAGCTCGCTTTTCTGCTGTCTCCTGCTATCACTCAGATAAGTTACTTTCTGTTTTTCTTTTCTGTGGTTTGATTTTCCTTGTATTTGCTGCCTTGCTTTTTGGGTTCAGCCAGGTCCCCTTTGGGTGCTTGTGCTGGTCTCTGTTCTCTTTTTGTATTTGTTCATTTGCTCTGTTCTTGTGATTTTTTACTGCTGGGTAGCTGCGTGTTCACACCAGAGATCTGATATAGGTGGTCAAGACCGTGTGGTCTCTGCATTTTTGGATTCAGAAGTGTTGGAGTTTTTCCTAGGGTTTTTCTGGGTTGCAGACAGTATTCTCTCCTGTGCTGTCCTCTCTAGACAGTTTTGGCCCCAGCGTTTGCTCATTCTATTTTCTGTCTGTGTTCGTTTTTCATCTTGTCTATCCGCCATTATATGTTTGGGAGCTTCCTATTCTTTTGGGGCTCTACTGTTTAGGTGCACGGCAGGGCTTGTAAGGTAATGCAAAGTTTACTGGAATAATTAGCGGATGTCTTGTCCTGTTTGGAGAGCCCCTGATGTGCCTAAACAGCGGAAACCCCCCTCACAAGTGACACCATTTTGGAAACTAGACTCCTCCGGGGACTTATCTATATGAGTATTGAGCACCTAGAAGCCCCAGGTGCTTCACAGAAGTTTATAATGTTGAGCCATGAAAATTAAAAAAATATCACATTTTTCCCACAAAAATTATTTTTAGCTCCAAATTTTGCATTTTCATAAGGGTAACAAGAGAAATTGTACCATACAATTTGTTGTGCTATTTCTCCTGAGTACGCCGATACCCAATATGTGTAGGAAAACTACTGTTTGGGCACACTGCAGGGTGTTTGGCTGCTGTCATACACTAAAAGATGCTTTTTATAGTGCATCACCATATTTAGACAGCTATAATTTTTCCAGAGTCATGTGGTGGCTTGTTTTTTACGGGACAGATTGACATTTTTATTGGTACCATTTTCAGCACATGACATTTTCTGATCCCTTTCTATTCCGATTTTTGGGAATTAGAATGAACAAAAACCAGCAATTCAGGAATTGTTTTTTGGGAGTTTTTTTATACTGTTCCACATGTGGTAAAATTGATAAGGAAGCTTTATTCTTCAGGTCAGTGCAATTACAGTGATACCACATTTATTTTTTTAATGTTTTTGCACTTTTACACAATAAAAACTATTTTATAGAAAAAAATTATTTTTGCATTGCTTTATTCTGAAAGCTATAACTTTTTATTTTTCCAATGACGGAGCTTTATGGCAGCTTGTTTTTTTGCGGGACAAGATGATGTTTTCAGCTGTACCATTTATATTTACATTCATCTTTTTTATTTCGTTTTACTGCACTTTTTGTTCGGCGGCATGAGGATAAAGCATAATTTTTGCCTCGTTTTTCATTTGATTTTTTTACGGTGTTCACTGAAGGGGTTAACTAGTGGGACAGTTTTATAGAGTGGGTCGTTCTTGTTTAATTTTTTTTTATATAAATAAATGTATTTATTAGATTAATATTTTTTCTTTTTTTTCTTTTTTATTTGGGGATATATACGCTGTCTACCCCAACGCGTATCGCAAGCCCCTAACGGGATTCTTTTACCATTTGTGCACAATTTCTCTTCATGACCTTCCATATGAGCAAGGTTTGAAAAAGACCCAAGATAGGGTCGAAAGGTTACCTTTGTCTTCCTCATTTGACCTGACTGCGATGAATTTATTGCACTTTTTGTGATTAGTAAAGAAAAATATTTATTTCAAAGATAAGATTTTTTGAGTGCGACTGTTTATCTTTATGATACTCCCATTACAGAGACAGGAGATGGCAGCTGCTACTGAGGAGATTCTATGTAGATATGAGGGGAAGGAGGAGGGAGGAGCTCTGCTTCAAGTTCCTCCCTCCTACACAGAATTGTATCCATAGCAAATGTCATCTCCTATCTCAGTAATGGGAGTATTGGTCTTCACTGAATACAGATTTTACCTCAGAAATGAGAATTTTGATAATGACTGATCAATTCTGGCAGAAAAAGAAGCAAATTTCTCTGATAAAATATATTGTAAAGTTGCTTATTTTTATGTGCTCTATTGATTTATAAAATAAAGATTAAAAAGATGATTATCCTTTAAGTCAGGGGTGGGCAAGTAATTTTCCCGAGGGGCCACATTAGAGACCATGACTGTTGTGGAGGGCCGAGCTAATAGCTTGAAATTAATTCTACTCAACATTAATTTATTAATATTAATTGTATCACTTAATATTGAGCATAATTAAGTATGCTGACATCCCCTATATATCTTTGAACCCCCCACAGCCCCTTAAATACAGCATGAGCCTCACACAGTCTACTACATATGCAGCATGAGCCTCACACATCCTACTACATATGAGGCATGAGCCCCACACAGCCTCCCTATATGTGGCATGAGCACCACATAGCCTCCCCATATACAGCATGAGCCCACAAAGACTCCCTATATGCGGCATGAGCCCCACACAGTCTACCTATATACGGCATCAGCCCCACCAAGGCTCCCCATGTACGGCATGAGCACCACACAGCCTCCCCATGTACAGCATGAGCCCCACACATCCTTCCCATGTACGGCATGAGCCCCACACAGCCTCCCCATGTACAGCATGGGCCCCAGACAGCCTCCCCATGTATGGCATGACCACCACACAGCCTCCCATGTACAGCATGAGCCCCACACAGCCTTCCCATGTACGGCATGAGCCCCACACAGCCTCCCCATGTACAGCATGGGCCCCACACAGCCTCCCCATGTACGGCATGAGCCTCACACAGCCTCCCCATGTACGGCATGAGCCCCGCACAGCCTCCTCATGTACTGCATGAGCCCCAGTTTCCCCATATACTGTGAGGCCCCACACAGCCTCCCCATAAACTGCATGAGCCCCACACAGCCTTCTTTATATATACAGCATGAGCCCCACACAGCCTTCTTATATACAGCAAGAGCCCCACAGTCTCTCCACATACTGAATGAGGCCCCACATAGCCTCCCATATACTGCATGAGGCCCCCACTGCCTCCCCATATACTGATTGAGCCCCACACAGCCTCCCCATATATTGCATGACAGTATACAGTCTTTCCATAGCCTCCCCATGAGCAGCATGTCACCCCCATAGAATCCCCATGTTCACCCCATAGAATCCCCATGTCCACCCCCATAGAATCCCGATGTTCACCCCATAGAATCCCCATGTTCACCCCATATTCATACACATGAAAAAAAAAAAACACCACATACTCACCTCGGACCCGTTCCCAGGCACCCTGCTTCTGCTGTTGTCTCCGATGCGCTGACTCTCCGGCGGTTCACAGCCGACGTGATGGCATGACATCATCGTGTCAGCTGTTTCACACGCTGATTGGTGGAGGAAGTGGCTGGAGGCCCCTCCTCCACCAATGCTGACTGCGGGAGACAGCGAGCGGGCGGGCACGGTACGGCCGGCGGACCTCAGGTTTTCAGCCCTACGGCTGTCTCGGTCCGCGGGCCGGACTGAGACAGCCAGAGGGCCGGATGTGGCCCGCGGGCCGCACTTTGCCCAGGTCTGCTTTAAGTGATGGTGGCCACCCCAAGTATTTTCATTATATTGTATCTACTGATGCTAATGATTCCCTGTATGAATGAGTATAGGGAACCTGGCGTCAGCTAGTAACATCTTCACTTTATATGTAGAGTTAGAGGATAACTAATTGGGGTTTAGTCCATCAGATCCATAGATAGGTCTGTGAATTGACATTCTGTACCAGGAGCCTGACTGCCTCCCTGTGGAGCCCCACAATGGTGCACCTTTCACCCCTGGGCGCTGATGCTCATCTCACTGACTTGTAGTTGCATAGCGGGTACAGACTATACTGTAGTTGTGACAGAGCTGACAAGTAAATGCTTTGTGAGTGTCAGATGCAGTTATTGACCCTAGAAGCAGACTGACTGCACCATGCAACATTAGCTCAGGTGCAGAAGATCCTGACAACGTGAAAAACCATCAATAATAAACAGAAGTGAGTGTAAATTCTGTATAAAAGGGTCTCGTCCCAAAAAAGATCTTCATAGTATAGTAATGCAATAAGTCTTAGATACAGTGGGTACAGAAAGTATTCAGACCCTGTCATGAAAATATGAACCATTTTTCAGGGGTTCAAGTACACTTCCAGAACTTTCTACTGCCCACTGGGACACACACGCTGCCCTTCCCATTAGATTGTACCATACACACACACACACACACACACACACACACACACGAGCTGCAGCATCTAACCCCCTCCAAGGGGGTTGGACCAGATGGCCCAGGAGGTCCCTTCCAACTCTACCATTCTATGATTCTCTCCCTGCCAGCATTGTGTAATTCTATCTCCCTCTTCCCCCCCTCGGGAATGTGGTGTGATCAGAAAACAGCTTTTGTCTAAAAGCTTTATGTATCTCAGACCAAACGTAGAATATTCATTGAAGCACGAAGCTTATATTTCTGGAAACTGCAGGGTAAGAGCTATCCCCAGGTGGGTTTTGAAGCTTTGGCGCCTATCTGAAGTCGAGAAAAGGGTTCCCGCCGTCCACTAGCCCACAGGTAGTTCATGCTTGATATCGAAAGAACGGTAATTTCGTAATAAGGAAAATGATAGTCCTGCCGTTATTCTGCGAGCCTCGCAGCCTGAGTTATGGCACTCATAAACTTTTTCATAACTTTCAAAAGGGGAGTGCATTCCATAGCACCGCCCACTCAGTGAGGTCATGGGTCTTTCTGCCGGGGAATCAGCTATGATGGGCTGTGCATTTTGACCTGATGATCTGGGACATTTCCCCTCCCCCACCTCCACATGGCATGCCATTGACTGAAATATGTAAGTTCCCTCATCTTTAATCCATTTTTATTTTGTAATTGCTTGTATATATTGTAATTGTCTTGTTTGTACCATCTTTTTATATTTTTGAAAACACTGCCTATTATTTTTGGAGTAAAATCTATAATATTTACTAGTTCTGTTTTCCTTGCTCTATAAGCTTACTTGCCATGTCCTCCATGCAAAATTCACGCTACCGTGCAGATTGGCTCCTGACTTGATATTGATATTCATATAAGAACTAGGACCTGGTTTCAGCGAGTGTTCTGGGGATTTGGAGAGACTCTGGCAGTGACGGACGGAGGTTTATATGTGTATTTCCCGCCTGAGACTGGGATATTCATATCGCCATCCCTGCAGAGTGCCTAATAGCCAGTAAATGGCAAGGCTGCCCTTCTGGCGACTACTTATCCTAGGTGTAGTTCCCCTGACTGACCTGAGGGTAAGAGGGGGCCAGAGAGCTGCAAGTTCCAAACCGGAACTGGAAAGTGGGATATAATAAATTCCCTGACGAACTGTGGGCAACCAAACACCCCCGGTTCATGACAGACCCTTTTAAATTTTTCACTCTTTGTTTCATTGCAGCCATTTGGTAAATTCAAAACAGTTCATTTTTTTCTCATTAATGTACACTCTGCACCCCATCTTGACTGAAAAAAAAACAGAAATGTAGAATTTTTTGCAAATTTATTAAAAAAGAAAAACTGAAATATCACATGGTCATACAGTGGGGAAAAAAGTATTTAGTCAGCCACCAATTGTGCAAGTTCTCCCACTTAAAAAGATAAGAGAGGCCTGTAATTGACATCATAGGTAGACCACAACTATGAGAGTCAAAATGAGAAAACAAATCCAGAAAATCACCTTGTCTGATTTGGCAAGATTTATTTTGCAAATTATGGTGGAAAATAAATATTTGGTCATTAACAAAAGATCATCTCAGTATTTTGTTATATATCCTTTGTTGGCAATGACAGAGGTCAAATGTTTTCTGTAAGTCTTCACAAGGTTGGTAAACACTGTTGGTGGTATGTTGGCCCATTTCTCCATGCATATCTCCTCTACAGCAGTGACGTTTTTGGCCTGTCGATGGGCAACACAGACTTTCAAATCCCTCCAAAGGTTTTCTATGGGGTTGAGATCTGAAGACTGGCTAGGCCACTCCAGGATCTTCATATGCTTCTTACGAAGCCACTCCTTCATTGCCCTGATGGTGTGCTTGGAATGATTATCATGCTTAAATACCCATCCACGTTTCATCTTCAATGCCCTTGCTGATGGAAGGAGGTTTGCACTCAAAATCTCACAAAACATGGTCCCTTTCATTCTTTCATGTACACGGATCAGTCGTCCTGGTCCCTTTGCAGGTAAACAGCCCCAAAGCATGATGTTGACACCCCCATGCTTCACAGTAGGTATGGTGTTCTTTGGATGCAACTCAGCATTCTGTCTCCTCCAAACACTATGAGTTTTGTTTCTACCAAACAGTTCTACTTTGGTTTCAGCAGACCATATGACACTCTCCCAATACTCTTCTGGATAATCCAAATGCTCTCTAGCAAACTGCAGACGGGCCCAGACATGTATTGGCTTAAGCAGGGGGACACGTGTTGCACTGCAGGATCTGAGTCCCTGGCAGAGTAGTGTATTACTGATGGTAGCAGGTCATTCACTAGGTCCCCCTGTGTGGTTCTGGGATTTTTGCTCACCGTTTTTGTGATCATTTTGACCCCCACGGGGTGAGATCTTACGTGGAGCCCCAGATCGAGGGAGAATTATCAGTGGTCTTACATGTCTTCCATTTTCTTATTATTGCTCCCACAGTTGATTTCATCACACCAAGCTGCTTGCCTATTGCAGATTCAGTCTTCCCAGCCTGGGGCAGGGCTACAATTTTGTTTCTGGTGTCCTTCGACAGCTCTTTGGTCTTCACCATAGTGAAGTTTGGAGTGTGACTGCTTGAGGTTGTGGAAAGGTGTCTTTTATACTAATAACAAGTTCAAACAGGAGCCATTACTACAGGTAACGAGTGGAGGACAGAAAAGCCTCTTAAAGAAGAAGTTACAGGTCTGTGAGAGCCAGAAATTTCGCATGTTTTTAGGTGACCAAATACTTATTTTCCACCATAATTTGCAAAATAAATCTTGCCAAATCAGACTAGGTGATTTTCTGGATTTGTTTTCTTTTTGACTCTCATAGTTGTGGTCTACCTATGATGTCAATTACAGGTCTCTTTCATCTTTTTAAGTGAGAGAACTTGCACAATTGGTGGCTGACTAAATACTTTTTTCCCCACTGTAAGTATTCAGACTCTTTGCTCAGACACTCATATTTAAGTCACATGCAGTCTATTTCCTTGTGATCCTCCTTGAGATGGTTCTACTCACTCCTTCATTGCAGTCTAGCTGTGTTTAATTAAACTGACAGGACTTGATTTGTAAAGGCACACACCTGTCTATATAAGACCTCACAGTTCACACAGCATATCAGACCAAATAAGAATCATGAGGTCAAAGGAACTGGCCAATGAGCTCAGAGACAAAATTATGGCAAGGCACAGATCTGGCCAATGTTACAAAATAATTTCTGCAGTACTCAAAGTTCCTAAGAGCACAGTGGCCTCCATATTCCTTAAATGGAAGAAGTTTGGGACCACCAGAAGTCTTCCTAGTCTGCTAGCCAAACTGAGCAATCGTGGGAGAAGAGCCTGTAACGCTGGTATTATCTGTACCTTGTTTTCCAGCGTTACTTTGCATGTCTTTGCTTTAACCCTTTGCTCCTTTTCCCCTAACCAGCTGGGATACTGTTGTCTGTTACCTGTATGGATGCTGCTCAGTTCCCAGCTCTGCTGCGTAGCCGTACTTGCGTGAGTGTCTCCGCTGCGTTGCATGACCACTCGCATGTGCGGTCCCTGGCTACTGCTGTAGAAGCTACCCGTAGGTTGCAAGGTCCTCTGCAGTGGTGCATGACTTACTACGTGTGTTTAGGCTGCAGCCATTGCCAAGTGTCCTTGCTGTGCTGATTTGTGTCTGGCTTTGCATAGGGTGCGCGGGCCACACCTTTCCTGCTTTTATGAGGATTGAGTGTGTACTAAGAATTGCTGCTCCAGCCTATCGCTGTGGGGCAGCTCCTATATAAAGTTCCCCTGCCCTGTGGGGCATTGCCAGAGCTTTGCATTGAGTTCCTGAACATAGCCATGTGTGTTTGTGTGTTCAGCTCCTGCTCTGAGTGCTATCAGTTCTGGGAGAGCTGATTCCCCTTGTCCTGTCTTGTGTTTCCGCCAGCTCTGGGGGCAGAATACCCAGATCGCCTTTCCTGGAGGCTGCATATCCAGGCCTGTTCCTGTTGTGTCTTGTTTCCTGAATCCCTGATACTGGATCTGTTCATGTACCTGACTGTCTGAACTGTGTCTGCTGTGTTATGTTCCTGAAGTCCTTCTGTGTCCTGACCCCTGTGCCCAGTGACTGTGATTCTTTGCTATCTGACTTCCTGTGATATAACCTGGGTTCATCTTGGAAGGAGGAGTCCAGTGTGTGTGCTGAGTTTCTGTTACTCTGTGCGCAGCTTGTTATTCGGTGCAATCCCCGGCCGGCTCCAGTTGAGCCTGGCGGGGCTTGCACCAGACCGCTGGGGTTCCTTTTTAGGTCGCTGCCAGATGTCCGGAGTCCGAGGACCATGGTCCCTTGTCCGGAGCCTGATGACCACGGCCTGATGTCCGATGTCTGATGACCACTTCCAGATTTCCGGATCCGATCCTTCTCTGCCTGATGCCCGGAGCCTGCTGGTCGTTGCCAGATGTCCTGAGCCTGATGACTGCGGCCTCATGTCCGGAGCCTGATGTCCACAGCCTGATGTCCGGAACCTGTCGATCGTTGCCAGATGTCCGGAGTCCGATGCCAGTGTTCTTCTTGAGATCCGAGTTCTGATGTCCAGTCCGTGTTCCTGATGTCCTGAGTTCGTGTTCCTGTTCCTGAGTCTGTGTTCCTGAGTCCATGTTCCTGATGTTCCGATGTCCTGCCGGTTCCCCCGTGATCTACCCTGTGATGACGTCTGTCCTGGGTCGGTGTCTGATGTTCTCCTGCTGAGCCTGTGCTACGCCTGAGGCCTGAGAGAGAGGCCGTTCTAGAGTGCCCATGCCAGATGACCCTGGACTGCTTCAACCGTGATGACCCCGCCATTGTCTGATGCTCGTCCTGGGCTGGTGTCTGATGTTCTCCAGCTGAGCCTGTGCTACGCCTGAGGCCTGAGAGAGAGGCCGCCCTAGTATGCCCGTGCCAGATAACCCTGGACTGCATCAACCCGTGATGACCCCGCCATCGTCTGAAGTCTGTCTGAGGTCGGTGTCTGATGTTCTCCTGCTGAGCCTGTGCTACACCTGAGGCCTGAGAGAGAGGCCGTTCTAGTATGCCCGTGCCAGATAACCCTGGACTGCATCTACCCGAGATGTCCTCCTGCACTCATCTGTAATCCTGAGACGTGTACCCTTCGCTAATGTGCGGAATCGGGAGCCCGGCATTATGTTCTGTTTATGTACTGTGTTTGTCTTCAAGTAAACTTTATGTTTCTTCATACCTGAAGTTGTGGGGTGTTGTCTAGTCCTGCAGGTCGCCATCTTGCCCACATGCTCAGCTGCCACGGATCCCGGTCACTGCCCTCCCCTAGTCCGGCAGGCCCGGGTCTCCCTCTGTGGTCCAGTGGGTCCACATTCCCTTACCATCTGGGACGCATGTCTCACGTCGTCGTGGTCTGGCGGCGTGGGAGCATTGGCTAGTTAGGCAAGCTATGCCATGTCCCAACGCCCCGCAGCCGTGGGAAGCGTTACAGAGCCTTGGTGACAGAGGGTAAAGAAGAACCCCAAGATCACTGTGGCTGAGCTCCACAGATGCAGTAGGGAGATGGGAGAAAGTTCCACAAAGTCAACTATCACTGCAGCCCTCCACCAGTCTGGCCTTTATGGTAGAGTGGCCCAACGGAAGCCTCTCCTCAGTGCCAGACATATGAAAGTCCGCATAGAGTTTGCTAAAAAAACTACATGAAGGACTCCAAGACTATGAGAAATAAGATTCACTGGTCTGATGAGACGAAGATAGAACTTTTTGGTGATAATTCTAAGTAGTATGTGTGAAGAAAACCAGGCACTGCTCATCACCTGCCCAATATAATCCCAACAGTGAAACATGATGGTGGCAGCATCATGCTATGGGGGTGTTTTTCAGCTGCAGGGACAGGATGACTGGTTGCAATTGAAGGAAACATGAATGCGGCCAAGTACAGAGATATCCTGGATGAAAATCTCTTCCAGAGTGCTCTGGACCTCAGTCTTGGACAAAGGTTCACCTTCCAACAAGACAATGACCCTAAGCACATAACTAAAATAACAAAGGAATGGCTTCAGAACAACTCTGTGACCATTCTTGACTGTCACAACCAGAGCCCTGACTTAAACACAATTGAGCATCTCTGGAGAGACCTGAAAATGGCTGTCCACCAATGTTCACCATTCAACATGACGGTACTGGAGAGGATCTGCAAGGAAGAATGGCAGAGGATCCCCAAATCCAGGTGTGAAAAACTTGTTGCATCATTCCCAAGAAGACTCATGGCTGTACTAGCTCAAAAGGGTGCTTCTACTTAATACTGAGCAAAGGGTCTGAATACTTATGATTATGTGACATTTCAGTTTTTCTTTTTTAATAAATTTGCAAAAATTTCTACATTTCTGTTTTTTTCAGTCAAGATGGGGCGAAGAGTGTAAATTAATGAGAAATAAATGAACTTTTTTGAATTTACCAAATGGCTGCAATGAAACGAAGAGTGAACAATTTAATGGGGTCTGCATACTTTCCGTACCCAGTGAGACTGAGACACTAAGACCCCCACAATACCATCTTTTCTAGACTTCATGCTCAGTTTTCGATCTTTCAGAGATCTTTATCCACAATCGTGACTATGTTTTAACTTTCTGCTTCTATCTGAGTAGATACTCCTTTCATGTTGTACTTTGAAAATGCAGGTGTTCATTGTACTTTATCCAGACTAGTCTGCGTCCATGGTACTTACCATTACTCCATTTCTAGGTACATATATATACATGTATGGGTTGCAGTAGCTATGATGGATGCATATTGCTCTGACTGAATACCTTATACAGGTCCTTCTCAAAAAATTAGCATATAGTGCTAAATTTCATTATTTTCCATAATGTAATGATTACAATTAAACTTTCATATATTTTAGATTCATTACACACCAACTGAAATTTGTCAGGTCTTTTATTGTTTTAATACTGATGATTTTGGCATACAACTCCTGATAACCCAAAAAACCTGTCTCAAAAAATTAACATATTTCAACCGTCCAATAAAATAAAAGTGTTTTTTAAAAACAAACAAAAAAACCATCAAATAATAAAGTTCAGTTATGCACTCAATACTTGGTCGGGAATCCTTTTGCAGAAATGACTGCTTCAATGTGGCGTGGCATGGAGGCAATCAGCCTGTGACACTGCTGAGGTGTTATGGAGGCCCAGGATGCTTCGATAGCGGCCTTAAGCTCATCCAGAGTGTTGAGTCTTGCGTCTCTCAACTTTCTCTTCACAATATCCCACAGATTCTCTATGGGGTTCAGGTCAGGAGAGTTGGCAGGCCAATTGAGCACAGTAATACCATTTACCAGTGGTTTTGGCACTGTGAGCAGGTGCCAGGTCGTGCTGAAAAATGAAATCTTCATCTCCATAAAGCATTTCAGCCGATGGAAGCATGAAGTGCTCCAAAATCTCCTGATAGCTAGCTGCATTGACCCTGCCCTTGATGAAACACAGTGGACCAACACAAGCAGCTGACATGGCACCCCACACCATCAATGACTGTGGGTACTTGACACTGGACTTCAGGCATTTTGGCATTTCCTTCTCCCCAGTCTTCCTCCAGACTCTGGCACCTTGATTTCCGAATGACATGCAAAATTTGCTTTCATCAGAAAAAAGTACTTGGGACCACTTAGCAACAGTCCAGTGCTGCTTCTCTGTAGCCCAGGTCAGGCGCTTCTGCCGCTGTTTATGGTTCAAAAGTGGCTTTACCTGGGGAATGCGGCACCTGTAGCCCATTTCCTGCACACGCCTGTGCACGGTGGCTCTGGATGTTTCTACACCAGACTCAGTCCACTGCTTCCTCAGGTCCCCCAAGGTCTGGAATCGGTCCTTCTCCACAATCTTCCTCAGGGTCCGGTCACCTCTTCTCGTTGTACAGCGTTTTCTGCCACATTGTTTCCTTCCAGCAGACTTCCCATTGAGGTGCCTTGATACAGCACTCTGGGAACAGCCTATTTGTTGAGAAATTTCTTTCTGGGTCTTACCCTCTTGCTTGAGGGTGTCAATGATGGCCTTCTTGACATCAGTCAGGTCGCTAGTCTTACCCATGATGGGGGTTTTGAGTAATGAACCAGGCAGGGAGTTTTTAAAAACCTCAGGAATCTTTTGCATGTGTTTAGAGTTAATTAGTTGATTCAGAAGATTAGGGTAATAGGTCGTTTAGAGAACCTTTTCTTGATATGCTAATTTTTTGAGACAGGTTTTTTGGGTTATCAGGAGTTGTATGCCAAAATCATCAGTATTAAAACAATAAAAGACCTGACAAATTTCAGTTGGTGTGTAATGAATCTAAAATATATGAAAGTTTAATTGTAATCATTACATTATGGAAAATAATGAAATTTAGCACTATATGCTAATTTTTTGAGAAGGACTTGTATATGCAGGAGCACTCGACCATTCAGGCTTATTTTCGCATGTGCTTGTGTAGGTGTGTTCATATTCCCCATCTTGTCTTTGTATCTATATATCCTTAAAATTTTTTTTTACTGTTTTTGTGATCTAATAAAGTTTTGCATTTTATGGGACTTTATGGCTGTTTCCATTGTGGTGTTTTCTTCATTTTTAACATGGGGCCAGTCCAGGGATAGAAGTGGGAGGACAGTTCAGGGACACACAGTTCAATAGCCACACCCGAAGTCCATCATTATTAACCCCCGTGGGGTTTTGGTGCCATGATCCAGCAAGGGAGGCACCAATGGGTGCAAACAAAACTGGGAGGAGTGAAAAACCATTAATCGTGGCCGTCAACTGGTGGCCACGCCAGACGCCATTGTCCTTGGGCGCCGTGTAGGGCTTACTGCCCTCTTAGGGAAGCGGAACAGTCCCCTGATATGAAGTTACTCTGGGTGCAACCGACACAAATATCATGTCTTAAAGAGGCTGCTCAGTCTGTAAACGGTCGCTGAGTTGCTTAGTGGGCCGCATTTGGTCTCTGTACCACCACGTACTTATGAAAGGACCCTCTGGAGGAGTCTCCACTATTCCTCCGGCTCCGCACTCTTTCCAGTGCAGTGGTGGTTCCGTTAACATTGGCAGCCGCCTCACTGTCCTGAGGCACTGCTGTCTCCTGCGCGGCCGAGGCAACTGCCGCTCCACATATGGGGTCTCCCGCAGTGGGTTGGTTTCCCGGTCGGAGGCCATTTTTATGGCCACTGCGTAGGGCCCCAGGGGGCCCTTCATCTTTGATAAAGGCCACATAGTCCCCTTCATGAAGAAGGCCGCGGAACATAAGGGACCCATCATTAAAATAAACCTTGGCTCGGGTCCCCAGCTCCTGCAGGAATCCGTACCCCCGGTTCCGATTGTGGTACCGGACCACTCCGCGGGTCATCCGGCTTGCCGCAGTTCCCCCGCCGGGGCGCTGCAGTTCGGCAAGGATGCGGCGCTCCCACCGCCTTTTCTCCCGAATCACCTCGTGGATCCACTCGGCTTCCGCAGCTATGGGTGCATGAGGCTCCTCCGCACGCAGGCTGCGGATGTCAGCCGGAACGGGTACGGGTGCGGCCTGTGGAAGCGTGGGTGATGTCGCTGCCGGAGGCAACGACGGAGTCGGCAGCCGGGGCGCCTCCGATGAGGATGATGGGATGGACTGCTGCGACACTTCTGGAGATGACGGCGGAGCCATGGGAGGTAAGGGGGCAGAGGGCAGGGCAGTGGGATGGCCGAGCAGGGGGCCCTTACTCACCGTCGCACCCATTAGACGTCCTCTAGTGAGGCCGCCGATATCGATGATTGTGGCCATCATGATTCCCTGCAGAGCCCCCTCCAGGGTCTTCTGGACTCCCGCAGGTTCCTGTCATGGCATCACCAGGCCCTTGTAATCCTCGTCCTCCTCCACCGGTTTTTGGTTCAGCTGCTGAAACAGAGGTCGCTCCTCCGACTCCTCCAACCACCAGGCCTCGAACCGCAGGCCCGCCTCTTCCTGGGCCTTGGATCGCCTTCAATCCTGTTGGCCGATGCCGCAGCAGTACGACATGCTGTGCCTCTCCATGCCAGCAGATAATGGCGTCTCATCCATTGACAGATAGTCCATCTCTGTTGGGTTCCACCCATTCGTGGGTGGGGTCATTCCTTGCTGCTCCAACCGTTTCTCCTGATCAGGCTGCAAAGGCGGCAGCTCCTTCTTCGCCTGCACCCAGTTTGGGCGGGCATCTGTCACAACAGGGTGCGGCCTTCTCTCTTCTGGCGCCAAATTTCCTGCCTGACACCCATGAAAGGTGGCACCATCTCCAGTTTTCGCGCCAACGGCCGCCATCTTTTCAGCAGCGGTCGGCGCCATTTCTGAGTCCACAACATCCGCCATCTGCAATTCTGTCACGGTGGGCAACAAAACACAGGTCCCAAATCTAAAGTCACAAATCTCAGTGTCGCTGTCAGCCGACAGCTCCATTTCTTCCAGCTCGGGCAGCAAATCACAAACATCAAGCTCACATTTACGGTCAGCTGACATCTCAAACAGTCCCAGGGTTGCAAGGCTGCTAAGGTCCATCCTGCCAACTACGCCAAGTGTAACAAGGGCGACCGGGGTGATAGTCCTGACCGAGTTCACCCACAAAACACAGTCCGCAGACATCCCGGCCTCTTGCACACGAAACACAGGACTGACAAAGCTTTCCCCCACGGGTTACCTTTTTCTTCCTCCGGCCACAATAGTCTAGGCAGTTAAAGTCCAAGAACGCAACTGCGGTCCAACAGGGAAATAAATTTTAATAAAAAGATGATGAGATAGAAAAAATATGACACTGGCTTCCTGCTCTCTCCCTGACACTGTCCACAGCCGTACCCACAACGGCCACGGCAGCTGAGTTCAAAAAGTCCACACGCTGGGATCTGGATGCTTATAGTCCCTTCAGTGGGGGGCCCTTCTGAAGTCCTGGTGCCTGTGTTGCGATCCTTAAGTCCTTTGGAGTCCAGGGCAACAGATATTCTCCCCTCCGGGAGTCTGGCAATGCCCCGTCTGTTCATAAATAGCTGCCCTGGGCCAATGTGCCCGGGCTACTGACTGGGAAGCTGCAGCTTCCTCTTCCCTCTCTGCTGCTGGCCCAGCCCATAAAATTAACTACTTCCTTTGCCTAACTCTACACAGGCAGCAGTTACACATGACACATATTGCTCATTAGACATAGGGCAGTACATACAGTACATTACAATAATGAATACATAACATATATTACAGTATATTGTCACACAGATATAAGGCAATATCATTCAACCGTAGTATAATATATTTACATAAAGTGCACGGGGGGCAAAACAAAGAAGGGGAGAGTGAGCAATCGAGGGTACCTGCAACCTCCTTACAGAGGGACAAGGGGAAACCATACACGGGCTCCGCCCATAGCGCTACACAGAGCTCTGGTGGAGGAGGAACAGAATGGATCTGGAGGGACAAAGAGTCCTCCAGTATTAATTATATTTAAAGACAAGGCAATTAAAGCTAGAGGTATATTGTACAGGGATGGTTACTTCCATTTGGAGGCCATTAGTTACTTTCTGTAAAGAAATAGAACACATTTCAGACACCCATCCATAGACCTATGGCTGTGACTATAGATAGAATTCTTGCACATGTAATGGGTCATCATAGCCTGATTTAACAAGAATGGTAGGAAGCAGACTTTCCTCATCCGTTTCTCATTATATAGGACAATTTATTGTGCAGCTTTTCTTTTTCTCACATCTATAAAATCTGCTACAAAGAGACGACCAAACTCTTCCCCATTTCTCCACTAAGCACTGGTGTCACCGTGTGTTGTAGCAGGAAGCTCATCATTCAGGGATCCTGCTGGGGTCTGGGAACATAGGAGAAAGGCTGTAACATATTATCCGCTAGTCGCTGCAATGGCCAAGGGAATGAAAGAAAATTTCTATGTATCACATCATCAGAGGATCTGTCCTCACCAACAAGTCTCTGAAGTCAGGAGTCAGCGGCCGCAGGAGCCATGGAAACCAGATGCTCATTTTTATAATGACTTAATCCCTTGTGCTATGTAGATCCAAAATAAATGCTTGCCTCAGTTTTTCCCTCCATTAACAGATGATGCTGATATAAATAGACCTTCTGTGTTTGTTTGTGTTCTCTCTTGTGCCATTTAGATGGATGATATAAAGTAAGATGCTTTTGCCGTGTAACGCGGCACGAGGCAGTAGCCGTGGATAATGTAGTCATCTCTTATGCCACGGCACATTACATGAAAATGGGGGTCTTGGCTGGGTGTGGGACTTTATCTAAAGGGGCGCTATGCCATTGCAGGCAGCATAATGCGTGTCTTTGGCAGGCTAGGACTAGATGTTGAACAGCTGAATAAGGGAGACCACTAGTCCAAAATAAATAGTCTTCTACTAAACAGCCACTTGGTGGAAACTATGTAAAATAGATGGCAGATGCATACCTTCATCAACGTTTCCTTTACAACATGGAGCATTTTCACACACAGTCTCTTTACTTCTGCCACATTTACTTGTTTCTGCCTTGACTAGTCTGTTCCCTTCTCCACACCCCAGCACGATCCTACAGTTCAGTTAGCGAGAATCCTATTCTCAACCAACATTTCCGTGTCCTCTTTTCCTCTTAAAGGGAATCTGTCACCCCATTTTTGCCCTATGAGATACGGCCACCGCCATCAGGGGCTTATCTACAGCATTCTGTAATGCTGTAGATAAGCCCCCGATGTCACCTGAAAGTGAAGAAAAACGAGTTATATTATACTCACCCAGGGGCGTTCCGCCGTCCGGTCCGGTCCGATGGGCGTCGCGGTCCGGTTCAGCGCCTCCCATCTTGTAGTGAAGCCGGCCTCTTCTTTCCGTCCCGTCGCGGCTCCTGCGCAGGCGCACTGATCTGCCCTGGTGAGGGCAGAGCAGAGTACTGCAGTGCACAGGCGCCGGGAAAGGTCAGAGAGGTCCGGCGCCTGCACACTGCAGTACTCTGCTCTGCCCTCACCCTCACCAGGGCAGAGCAGTGCGCCTGCGCAGGAGCCGCGATGGGACGGAAAGAAGAGGCCGGCTTCGCTACAAGATGGGAGGCACCGAATCGGACTGCGACACCCATCGGACGCCCATCGTTTTTCTTCTCTTTCAGGTAACATCGGGGGCTTATCTACAGCATTACAGAATGCTGTAGATAAGCCCCTGATGGCGGTGGCCGTATCTCATAGGGCAAAAATGGTGATAGATTCCCTTTAAAGGAACTAGGTTGCCATTATGGCCAGTGCTTAGCTTCTCTGTTTCTGATGCCTTGGAACTCCCGAGACACTCTATTCGGCTCACGGTCTCTGTTCTGTCTTGGCCCATTACCTCTTTGAGTTATAAACTTGGGGCCGTAGTGTTAGGCATCTTGTCCCAAGACTCGTCTCCCGTTGATCACTCTATCCTTCGGTCACTAATCCTTTCTCCTCAGGATCACGCTATCCAATGTCGCAGTCCTCACTCACTTCAGGGACACCAACGTCATGTTGCTCTGCTGACTGGTCAGACCTTAGGTATCCTATCTAATGTTAGGTTTCCTATCTGATGTCCAAACTGGAAACTGTCTTTGTACTTTCACCTTAGCCCCTCCTACTCTGGGCTAGTCCCAAATATTAACTCTAACTCTCCTAATTGTTGGGCAGAACACAACACTATCACCATAACGCATGTCACAATACACATCAAAATAATCTTGCAACAATAAAAGTTTCTTCAAGGGGGAACATGCTGCCTAATAGGAGTACTGTTGTATAAATTAATGTCCTTTTAACAAACCTTGAAGCATGACTGACTGTTTGGGGTCACTAGCCCCTCTGTGCAGAAAAGTGTGCATCTTGCTGAATGAGATGAGAAGGCGTTGGGGACCCGCTTGTCCAACTACCTGTCACCCTGGTCACACCGGCACCACTGTGCCATTGGCTGGGCTTACCCAGGAGGAGCGTGACTGAGTGACTACCTGGTTTTTGCTTGGGTCTCTGGTGGTAATGAGCAGCCTGCCATGGCTGTGGGGTACTCGGACCCGAGCCCGTTGATTTCTATGGGGGATGTCACGGTGGCCACGACTCGGTCTATGGCCCTGGGCGCTCACCCAAAAGGGGGGTTATTTACAGGGGATAATGTCAGTGATTTGTGACACCACCTGTGGTATCTGGTGAGGATCACCAGCGCTGCAGCAGTCCACTGAGGCCGGTGTTGTGGTAGCTTAGATGGTATCGCTCCCCACAGGTGGAGCAGGCCTTCAGGGCAGCATAAATGTAGGGATGCAGGACGGAGGGAACCCAGCCGGGTAAGAACAAGAATGGGAACACACACAAGTCACTTCTGTAGCTTTACTGGAGTTAGTGCAGGAACATCCCGGAGTACTGTAGAGTGAAGGGTGCACGTCCGGATTCTCCCCAGTGAGCAGGTGTAGGGCCTCCTGTTACTTGCTTCTCTGTAGTCAGTTTCTGACCTGCCTGTAGCTAGGCCTAACTTTGTCTCTGTCCTGCACCGACTGACTTTGTGGTAGGGCCTTCACCTGGAGTACACACTCCCTGCTTGTAGGGTCTCTGTGTCCCCTGGCTCTGTTACCTATCAGTTCTTGGGTGCTCCTGGGACCTGTAGTCCTCCAGTAATTCCGGTTGTCTCCTACTGGGTAGTAGAGATCCCTGTAAGCTCGGACCCGGTGTCCGGTATGTGCTTTCTGGGGGAGCTGGTAAGGCTCCTCTGCCCCCTTGCTACTCTCTCCTCTAGCCTTCGGCCTACTCGGGCCCTCACAAGGCTATACACACTGGCAGTTAGTGGGCTGCCTCTTCTGCCGCCCTCTAGAGCATTGGCACGCTCCTCTGCAGAATGACCTGTTTCTGTGTCTCACATTGCAGGACTAGACTTCTGCTCTGTTAGACTGCACTTTCCTAGAGTGTGTCTCTCTAGAGTGTGCTCTCTAGAGCAGTGTTTCTCAACTCCAGTCCTCAGGACCCACCAACAGGTCATGTTTTCAGGATTTCCTTAGTATTGCAAAGGTGATGGAATTAATGCTTGAGCAGGTGATAAAATTATCACCTGTGCAATACTAAGGAAATTCTGAAAACATGACCTGTTGGTGGGTCCTGAGGACTGGAGTTGAGAAACACTGCTCTAGAGTGTCTCTCGTGAGTGTCTCTACTTCCTGCCTCTTCCCTCCTTTTTATCTCCCTATACGGGATCCCTCTGGTGGTCTGAGGAAGGGTGAAGGTGTGTGTATGCTCTGAGGGCCTCTTGTGGATGAATCCTTAAATGCACCTGTGTGGCCCAGCTGCGCGTGGTACACATGTTCCAGGAGTATGTACTGAAAGGTAATTGCAAAATCTGATATTCATTCACACTTCACATTTCCCAGGAGCCACCAGAGGGAGCCCCTTAGATTCAGGTATTTAGGGGCGTGGAGAAATGCAGCAGTAGGCATTCTAGCCAGACAGCTATTCTAGTTGTTGGTTTTACCTCAGAGAAGAGATCAGAACGGCAGTTACCTCAGACAAGCTGTGAGGGACAGATCAGTTCTCCTCAGGACACCAGAGTGAGAGGATTCCTGTCAGAGCTCAGTCTGAGCTAGAGAGAGGAGAGACAGAAGACAGGGAAGGAAAGATTGCAAGCTGATATCTCAGAACAGACAGATTGCTAGTACCCTATGTATGTGGAAAGTGACTCTCGGAGCAAGCGTGTATTCAGTCTGACGGAACGTCCTGAGAGCTGCTCTGGACAGAGTCTTTGAGGGAAAGAAGGAAGGGGACTACAGTTTGCAGAACATCGAGTGAACTGAGAATCAGTCAGCGAGCTTGGAAAGAAGGAAGAAAGCTAACAACGGAACCTACTGCTGCCCTGTGCTTATGTTAAGGATGAGAGTAGGGCGACGGGCGAGTGGTGACCCAAGAAAGGAGTGATTTCGGTGACAGATCACCTTCACTCGACTAACCGGACACCGGGTCCGAAGCCTAAGTGCCGATACGTAACCGGGGTCAGGCAGAACAGGAGTCTGGCAGGTACCGCCACATAGACTTAGTTCTTGTCACTAGAAGACTTCCACCACAATGTTGGCCGGGCGAAGCTATGCTATTCAGAGTTAAACTTGACTTCACGCAAGTTAGGACTCATACACTTTAAAGGGAAAGGAGGCCTTAAACCTACTCAGCAATTACCTGGATGTGCATACTCCACCCTGAGCAGCTTCCCGGGACATACCTGCCACCATCATCAGTAAAGGTATGGAAAGAGAACAACTTGTGTGTGACTGACTTATTATCTGCACCCTGCACCATCATAGACTTCGAGGGAAAAGTCCCACCTGTGGGGGACTTAACATCTAGCTGCCTAATAACATCCCCTCAGAAGATTAACCCTGCAGCGCTGGTCTATCTGATCAGAAACCACAGGTGGCGTCACGAACTATTACTAAAATCCCCTGTAAATATCCCCCTTTGTATGAGCGCCCAGGGCCACGGACCGAGCTCTGCTGCCAGTGACATCCCCCATAGACTTCCATGGGCTCGGTGCCGAGTACCCCATAGCCCTGGTACTACGTGCGACTCATCTTTGGCGTCACGAACAGGATAGGAAGCTTACAATTTGTGAGTCCTGTGTGCCTATGTGGACTGTTTTGTGCAGAAAAGACTGTGTTGCATTTTTGTGATTTTTGGCGCCGTTTTCCGCCATTTTGCCGCCATATTCGCGCCCTGAGGCGCTGGTGAAGAAGGTGGGCGTGCATTCGTGGCGTGCCCCCCCCTGTGGCGCGAAAGAGATGTCCACCTACCCTAAATGTGACTGCCTTAACCGGACACGCCCATCAGCAAGGGAAGTCCGCCTCCTGATCCCAAAGGGAGTGAAGAGGAGGAAAAGGAAAAAGATGGCTGCCGGTTGGGAGCTGTCACGGGAGGGAATGAAGGAGCTCACCCTCCCCAGCATTGAAGTGGAGCAAAGCTGTCGGACTCTAAAGCTGCGGCTGCAGCAGAATCAATCGCTCCCTGCCCAGAGCGCGGCGAGAGGAGAGGAGGCTGCGGAGGCCTTGCCCGGACCGGAATGCCAGCTAGGCCCAGAACCAGACACCGTACCTGGAGCAGAGGAGGATCCCGACATCGGAGCTGCCACCACAGCGGAGGCACCCGGCTCCACGGAGGAGCCCACAGAGGAACGTCTTCTCACGTCGCCTGCACAAGATCCGTGCCTGCCACAAGCATCGCCGGAGAAGGACAGGCCCTGCGGCCTGGAGAACCGGGACGAGCCGACTCCCACACCTAGATGTGCTGAGCGCCGCCTGTCCCAGCAGCGGATGCGGCAGATGAGAGGTACTGTACACAGACTGCGGCAGCTGGAGGCTGGAGATGATCCGGTGGTGGAGTCGATGATCCTGGTGCTAGGCACTGGGCCCGTGAATAGGAACGGTCCTGTGCTGGCACCGCCACCAGGTGTCACCCAAGCTAAGTAAATGTCTAACCTGGACAAGGTTTCAGTACTGTAAATAGTTGATAAAGTATTGCTGCACCTGGACAGGTGCCTGCTGTTATTGAAATGTTGATAATATTTGATGATGTTCGCATAGTTGCATAATTTTAAGTAGTATACCCCAGTTGGGTAATGCAAAGAATTGAAGTATATTGTGAAATGTGATTTTCCTAAAAATGTTTTATGCAAGGACTGCGTGCTGAGGACTCTTGCAGCACAAAACTTTTATTGTAAATAGTTCGCACTTCGGTGCCCCATCTTGGTTTTACATAAAGCCTTACTACCTCTGAAGAAAAACCCGTATGGTGTGGCCTTGAGTGAGGTCTGCAGCCGAAGTCGTGCAGCCCACCCAGGACCCACGTGGGAGGTTTTTGGTGCGGGTCCTCCACAAGTATATTGTATTTATTGAGAAAAGTTTTGGTAATTTTCTATTGCTCTTTGTATACATTGTAACGTTAAAGAGTCCTTACCTCCCGCAAGGGAAGAGTTATTGTTGATGTTAATATAAAAATGTTTTTTCTATTTCAGCCCGGGAGTGCTGACGATAACTAGGGGGGGATGTGTGGCCCAGCTGCGCTTGGTACACATGTTCCAGGAGTATGTACTGAAAGGTAATTGCAAAATCTGATATTCATTCACACTTCACATTTTCCAGGAGCCACCAGAGGGAGCCCCTTAGATTCAGGTATTTAGGGGCGTGGAGAAATGCAGCAGTAGGCATTCTAGCCAGACAGTTATTCTAGTTGTTGGTTTTACCTCAGAGAAGAGATCAGAACGGCAGTTACCTCAGACAAGCTGTGAGGGACAGATCAGTTCTCCTCAGGACACCAGAGTGAGAGGATTCCTGTCAGAGCTCAGTCTGAGCTAGAGAGAGGAGAGACAGAAGACAGGGAAGGAAAGATTGCAAGCTGATATCTCAGAACAGACAGATTGCTAGTACCCTATGTATGTGGAAAGTGACTCTCTGAGCAAGCGTGTATTCAATCTGACGGAACGTCCTGAGAGCTGCTCTGGACAGAGTCTTTGAGGGAAAGAAGGAAGGGGACTACAGTTTGCAGAACATCGAGTGAACTGAGAATCAGTAAGCGAGCTTGGAAAGAAGGAAGAAAGCTAACAACGGAACCTACTGCTGCCCTGTGCTTATGTTAAGGATGAGAGTAGGGTGACGGGCGAGTGGTGACCCAAGAAAGGAGTGATTTCGGTGACAGATCACCTTCACTCGACTAACCGGACACCGGGTCCGAAGCCTTGCTAGAACCTTCACGGCTAGTAGGAGAAAACCGGAATCCTTGCTGGACTTCAAGTCACAGAAGGTAGCCCTAAGTGCCGATACGTAACCGGGGTCAGGCAGAACAGGAGTCTGGCAAGTACCGCCACATAGACTTAGTTCTTGTCACTAGAAGACTTCCACAACAATGTTGGCCGGGCGAAGCTATGCTATTCAGAGTTAAACTTGACTTCACGCAAGTTAGGACTCATACACTTTAAAGGGAAAGGAGGCCTTAAACCTACTCAGCAATTACCTGGATGTGCATACTCCACCCTGAGCAGCTTCCCGGGACATACCTGCCACCATCATCAGTAAAGGTATGGAAAGAGAACAACTTGTGTGTGACTGACTTATTATCTGCACCCTGCACCATCATAGACTTCGAGGGAAAAGTCCCACCTGTGGGGGACTTAACATCTAGCTGCCTAATAACATCCCCTCAGAAGACTAACCCTGCAGCGCTGGTCTATCTGATCAGAAACCACAGGTGGCGTCACGAACTATTACTAAAATCCCCTGTAAATATCCCCCTTTGTATGAGCGCCCAGGGCCACGGACCGAGCTCTGCTGCCAGTGACATCCCCCATAGACTTCCATGGGCTCGGTGCAGAGTACCCCATAGCCCTGGTACTGTGTGCGACTCACACCCTTCTAGGATCTGTGGCACCAAGCACAGCTGGGCTCCACAGTAAGATTAGGCTTGGCTGCAGGTAGTCGCCAGGTACCGCTGCAGCTAATCAGAGGGTCAGAGGCACGGGTTCGTGGTACAGAAGGGCAAAGGCAAAAGTGTGGTCAGATGCCGGAGCAGGCAGCACAGGACCAGTAAACAGAGCAGAGGTCAGGAGCAGACAGGACAGGTAAAACAAGCCTGGTAAGTAACAGTAAACAGAACAAAGTGGAATGCATGAACGGGTGCTAAATACATAAGAACCAACGTTCAGGTGAGGAGTGGTAGGTGGAGCCGTCTAATAAAGGTCCTGCTAGCAGAGGAAAGGCCGGGGAACCTAATCTCTGCAGGACCTAGCAGGGTTAAATTCCTACAGAGACCGGCCACGCCACCGTGACTCTATCCTTCCATGCTGCTGAGTCCCCGGTTTAAAAAAAATAAAATAAAAATTTAGATGCCACAGCATGTTAGAGTCAGACATACCTGGCCGAGATCATACAGCCAGTGCCTGATACATGCTGCCAGTGGGTGGGGCAGCATGTACCGCCTGCCAAATTCCCTTTAAGCTTTACTTTTTAAATATTATTATTTTACAAGCTGGGAGACAGATATCTGCAATAAAAGAGAAAGCTTATAGAACAGCCATATCGCGGTGACTGTGACCCGGCACTGAATGTTCTACAATTATGTAACATGGGATACATGTTATCCTATTTGATGTGTGTTTTATGTGTGCTTACACCACGTAAATTTCTGACTAATAGAGATTGTCTGGTGGATTTCAGCTTCAAATAATGGGATTTGATTGAGTTTCGTCTTCAGGCAGCCGCGCTATTAGAGGGGAATGAAACCTGTTTAATCTCCATTTTACAGATGATTTGTAGAAAATGAATTAATCAAATGCAAAATCCATTCAGCTAAAATGTAGCAGAAAAAAAAACATAAAAAAAATCCTAAACTGATCTATAATGTCTAGTGTTAAGCTGTAGTCACACTACTGTATAACACAGCTGAGTGCTATGCGATAAAACATCATATAGCACTCGGCCCAGTGTTATACTATGGGGCAGCTCAGATATGCGATTATTCTCTTAAGCCAATTTGGCATGAGAGAACAATAGCAACTTGCTGCAATTGTCAGTGAGACTCAGCTCATTCGCACCCATACTAGTCTATGGGTGCGACTGAAACATCGTACTGCATTTGGATATCACCGAGTGCAGTGCGATTCTCACGGATGCCGGCAGCAGAGGAGATGGAGAAATTACTTTCTCCGTCTTCTCCGGAGCTGTGCTCCGATCCTGTCATGCAAGAGGGTTGGAGCACAGTAGCATGACACTCGTCTCCTGCTTGCAGCAGAGCAGGAGCTGAGGGTCATTAGCATATCGCATCCGATGCTCTCGCATCGGGTGCTATACGTTACTGTGACTCTGGCCTTAGCATGTAGTTCAGTAGATATATGTAGGACAGGGGTCTCAAACACGAGGCCCGCATGTGGCAATCAGGCTGTTTCATGCGGCCCGCAGGCCTGTGAGCTCACGTAATGATGTGGCCCAGTCCAGGGGGCCGCTGATGCCATAATTTCTCTTCAATTGAATGCGGACTCCTCGCATGGCTCAGAGACCAGCGCTCTGCGCTGCAATGCCAATAGCAGCCTTCGGCAAATCACATCTGATGTTGTCGTGTTGGCAGCATATGATGTCACTGCAATGTGCTGTCCCAGCTATGGAAACAGAAGGGGACGCTGTTTACCGAGGGAGCGGAGGACAGGTGAGGAGGATTTTTTAATGTGTAATGTGAAGAGCGGCACAAAAGAGATTATGGCTGCTATCTGGGGATCAGGCTGCTATATGGTGACCAGACTGGGGCCATGGCTGCTATATGGGGACCAAGATAAGGGACATGGCTGCTATATGGGGACCAGGTTGGGGAACACGGCTGCTATATGGGGACTAGGATAAGGGACATGGCTGCTATATGGGGACCAGGTTGAGGACATGGCTGCTATATGGGGACCAAACTAGGGGACATGGCCTCTCTGTGGGGAGCAGACTGGGGACATGGCTGCTATATGGGGACCAGGCTGAGGACATGGCTGCTATATGGGCACCAGGCTGAGGACATGGCCGCTATATGGGGACCAGGCTGAGGACATGGCTGCTATATGGGGACCAGGCTAGGAGAAATGGCCTCTATATGGGGACCAGACTGGGGACATGGCTGCTATATGGGGACCAGGCTGAGGGACGCTGCTATATGGAGACCAGACTGGGCCGAGACTGCTACATGGGGAGCAGGATAAGTGACATGGCTGCTATATGGGGACAAGGCTGGGGGACATGGCTGCTATATGGGGACCAGGCTGGGGACATGGCTGCTATATGGGGACTAGCCTAGGGGACATGGCCTCTATATGGAAACCAGACTGGGGACATGGCTGCTATATGGGGACTAGGATAAGGGACATGGCTGCTATATGGGGACTAGGATAAGGGACATGGCTGCTATATGGGGATTAGGATAAGGGACATGGCTGCTATATGGGGACTAGGCTTGGGACATGGCCGTTATATGGGGACCAGGATGGGGGACATGGCTGCTATATGGGGACCAGGATGGGGGACATGGCTGCTATATGGGAACCAGGCTGGGGGGACATGGCTGCTATATGGGGAAAAGACTGGGGGACATGGCTGCTATATGGGGACCAGGCTGGGGACATGGCTGCTATATGGGGACTAGCCTAGGGTACATGGCCTCTATATGGGAACCAGGATGGTGGACATGGCTGCTATATGGGGACTAGGATAAGGGTCATGGCTGCTATATGGGGACTAGGATAAGGGACATGGCTGCTATATGGGGATTAGGATAAGGGACATGGCTGCTATATGGGGACTAGGCTTGGGACATGGCCGTTATATGGGGACCAGGATGGGGGACATGGCTGCTATATGGGGACCAGGATGGGGGACATGGCTGCTATATGGGAACCAGGCTGGGGGGACATGGCTGCTATATGGGAAACAGGTGTCATGGGTTTACTGTGACAAAGAGGAGCCAGAAAATCGCAGCATCTGATTTCTTCTACATCTGCACAGATTAGAAACACTTCACCTTCATATTAAACAGTGTAAATTTTTATGGGCAGTGCAGAGATTAATCTGCTCTGTTGAGAGCTCCTGGAGCTAAGGCTCTCAGCTGTGCACTGTTAGCTACTCTCATCTCCTATATAAACTGAGCACTGGCTAGCACTCATTGTCAGAAATAGCTTATGGTGCATGGCTTAAGGTTGTTGCTGGTGGTTATTGGAGAAAGGTGTTATGATCTGCTACAAGCAGTAAGGAAAGAAGGGAATTCTGTCCCTACAATAGAACTAAGCTGGATCCTTACGATGTAACGGGGAACCTGATCCTGCGACCAGACCCGCTAAAGTCCTCAGCTAGTCTGAACGAAGACCTATAGTTGCGAGGGAGGAATCCCTACAAGATCTAGGGACTGGGAGAAAAAGGTGGATACCTCCTAACAGAAATTGTAGCAGGGAAAATAAAACAGAAAACAGATTACTTAGAGATACTAAGATCAAGCAAAACTGACTGAGTAAGGCACCTAAGCACCCGGCTAGCTTAAGAGTAGAAAATACAATGAAGTCCAGCAAAGCCAGAAGGGCGGAGCCAGACTAAATAGGGAAAAAGGGTCATTAGACCTACCGCTAATTAGGTTTCCAGGAGTCCATCCTGACAGCACCATGGGGACGTCCTCCTCTTTGCTGGGACAGGAAACACACAAGAGATTAAAAGTCCCCTCCCCGCCCCCTTTCCCTCAGTGTTGTATCAAGAACCATGACATGTATAATGCACAAAACACTTTAATTATTGAAAATCATATTACAGCATATGACGTATTGAAGAGGGAGGGAGCTACCAGTGCTGTCAGGATGGACTCCTGGAAACCTAATTAGCGGTAGGTCTAATGACCCTTTTCCAGGACGTCCCTCCTGACAGCACCATGGGGAGTACCAAAGAAAGCTCCTTAGGGTGGGATCACAGCCTGCAGAACTTTCCTACCAAAGGCCGTCTGCTGGTTAGAAAGTACATCTATTTTATAATATTTGCAGAATGTATCAATTCTAGCCCATGTTGCCGCCTTACAAATTTGTTCCAGAGAGGCGCCTGCCCTCTCTGCCCAGGAGGCAGCCAATGCTCTGGTTGAGTGGGCCTTTAGGCCCGCCGGAGGTCCTGACCCTTCAGCTAAATAGGCCTCTGAAATTAAAGAGGTAATCCATCTAGCGATGGAAGGTTTAGACGCCTTTTTCCCTTTACTGATTCCTCCGTAGAGGACAAATAGGTTCGAATCTAAACGCCAGTCTTTAGTGGCATCTATGTAGTCTAGTACCACCTTTCTGACATCCAACGAATGGAGCCTCAGCTCCTTTTCGTTGGAAGGGTTATCACAGAAGGAAGGTAAGATAATCTCCTGATTACGGTTACTATCTGAAGCAACCTTGGGTAAGAAAGCAGGATCCAACCTTAACAGAATGCTGTCGTCTCTAACTTGAAAATATGGGTCTCTAGTGGATAGAGCCTGAATTTCACCTATTCTTTTAGCTGTGGTAATTGCCACCAGGAAAGCTGCTTTCCTGGTAAGCAAGGAAATAGGCATTGTGCTGTTATTACGGAATGGATCGTTACATAAAGCCCTGAGTACCAGAGTAAGGTCCCATACTGGGAGACACTGTCTAATCGTGGGCCGTAGTCTCTGAATAGCTTTAACAAATCTTATCACCCATGGGTGAGAAGCTAGTGAGTAGTCTAAGAAGGAGCTTAATGCAGCAATCTGAACTTTTAGGGTACTGGGTCTGAGTCCCATGTTGAAGCCTGACTGGAGGAAATCTAAAATCTTAGGAATGTTCGGAGTGCCTGTCACCAAGTCGGACCCGCCACTCACTGTACAGAAGCGTTTCCAGATTCTGAGATAGATAGCCGATGTGACTGGCTTTCTACTGGCCTGGATTGTGGTTATAACCTGGTCAGATAAGCCTTTGGCCTTCAAGGTCACCCTCTCAGGATCCAGGCTGAGAGATGCAATCTCTTCGGGTCCGGATGATGGATCGGACCTTGATGGATTAAGTCCGGGATCAGCGGCAGCTCTAAGGGTTTTCGATTGACATGTCTGTTAGCAGAGAAAACCAGCTCCTCTTTGGCCAATAAGGGGCGATCATTATTACTGTAGCCCGATCCTCCTTGATCTTCCGTAATACGGCCGGGATGAGCGCTAGAGGTGGGAATGCATATAACAGATGTTCTTCCCATTTCTGGCTTAGGGCATCCAATCCTTATGGATCGTCCAAGGGGTTCAGGGAGAAAAACCTGGGAATCTTCGCATTTATTCTGTTTGCAAATAGGTCTATTTGAGGTGTTCCCCACCTACGACATAGATCTCTGAAGATATCCTGGTTTAGTTCCCATTCCGTAGGACTCACTTTCTTTCTGCTCAAGTAGTCTGCTATTACATTCTGGGAACCTTCCAGGTGGATTGCCGTTAAGGAAAGGACGACCTGCTCTGCCCAGGTGAATATCATCTCTGCCAACTGTTGAAGGGGTCGATGTCTGGGACCTCCTTGGTGATTCAAAAACGAAACTGTTGTGATGTTGTCCGAGTAAATCCTGATATGCTGATCTTTGAGTTCGGATTGGTTCCTTCTTAGGGCTTCCCATACAGCGTAGAGCTCCCTGAAATTTGAGGATCGATACTGGATTTCTTCTGGCCATCTGCCCTGTAGTATTCTGCCCTTTAGATGAGCTCCCCAACCCCAGGAACTGGCGTCCGTGGTAACCTTTACGTAAGGGGAAGTCGACCATCTTACTCCTAACTTTAGATTGTCTGGCTGCATCCACCAAAGGAGAGATTCTTTTACCGTCTTTGACAGATGTAATGTCCTGTCTAACGAGCTGTAGTTCCGATTCCATGACGAAAGAATCTCTTTCTGAAGGGGTCTTGAGTGGAACTGTGCCCATCTGACGCATGGAATGCAAGCCGTCATTTGACCTAGAACCTTCATGGCGAATCTTATAGAGGGCTGGTGCTTCATTAGAACCTCTGTTAAGTCCTGTATGGACTCTCGCTTCTTCCGAGGTAAGAAAGAGATTCTTCGATTTGAATCTAGTATAACACCCAGGAAGACTTTCTTTTGTTCGGGAACTAGATCTGACTTTTCCCAATTTATTACCCAACCTAGATAATTGAGTATGGAAATGCAGCGATCTCTGTGTTCGACCAGCGCCATTTCTGTTCGCGCCACTATAAGAAAATCGTCCAAGTATGAAACGATAATAGTACCTCTGCTTCTTAGAAAGGCCACAATCTCCGAAATCAATTTTGAGAATATTCGGGGAGCTGAGGCCAGCCCGAAGGGTAGGCATTGAAACTGAAAGTGGCAGGTCCGGGTCGGCAACTGCACTGCAAACCTGAGAAGACTTTGTGATGTATGATGAACTGGGACCTGGTAGTATGCACTCTTCAGATCGAGAGTGCACATGAACGCGCCCTTGTCTATAAGGTGGGTTGTAGACCTGATTGATTCCATCCGGAACCTCTTGTATGTGACCCAATAGTTTAGGGGTTTCAGATTTATTATAGTACGAGATTCTCCGGATGGCTTTAAGATAGTGAAGAGGAGGAATAGTGACCCTTGCCTAATTCTGCTCGGGGAACAGGAATTATGACAGAAAGCTTTAGTAGGTCCTGGAGATCTGTCCACATGACCGAGTCTGTGGAGATCACCGTAGGGGGAACATATCTTTCGGGTGGCGGAGCGTAACACTCTATCCGATAACCTTCCGCTATAGTTCTGCGAACCCACTGATTCTGAGTTACCAGATCCCAGTTTGTTGCAAAACAACGGAGTCGTCCGCCAATAAAGTTGGCGTCATTGTCTCCTTGTTCTATGTGAGGAGCCAAAGAACGTATTCTTGTTCTTTCCTCCCTGGGAATGGTAACTCCTATATGATCCTCTGCTTGATCTTCCCTGACCTCTAGAATCGAACTGTCTTCTAGACAGGGAACCCCGCCGAAAGGATTGAGCTCGGCGGGGTTTATCCTCTGGGAAACCCTTTTTAGCATCTGATACTGATTCTAAGATAGTATCCAGAGCCGGTCCGAAGACCCTAAGCCCTGAAAATGGAATAGAACATAATTTCATCTTAGAGGCGTTATCTCCGGACCATGATTTTAGCCAGACAGCTCTCCTAGCTGCATTAGATAAGGAGCTGTTTCTAGCGGAAAATCTGACCGATTCTGCAGACATATCAGCCAGGAAAGCTGTGGCTGAATTCATAACCGGCAGAGAGGCTAAAATCTCAGCTCTAGGAGTCTTATTGGATAACTGATCCTCCAATTGACTCATCCAATAAACCATAGATCTGGCTACAGAGGTGGCAGCAATATTAGTTCTAATAAGAGCCGCAGAGGTTTCCCAGGCTCTTTTCAGGAGAATATCGGCCTTTCTGTCCATAGGGTCACGTAGGCCAGAGGAGTCCTCAAATGGGATGGCAGTCTTTTTTGTGACTCTAGCTATTGGGGTATCGATTTTCGGAACTTCTTCCCATAATTTAACATCTTCAGGTTCGAACGGTAGTCTTCCCCTGAAGTCACGTGACAAAACTAGACGCCGTTCAGCGCTCTTCCATTCCTCCAGAATCATTGTTTTAATGTGATTGCTAACAGGAAAAACAGTCTCCTTCTGAGACGTAAGTCCCCCGAACATCAAATCCTGTCTGGATTGTGTTCTGGGAGTTTCCTCGACCTCCATATTGCTCCGTACAGATCTAATTAGATTCTTAGTATCCTCAGGTTGAAATAGAAATTTCTTTTTCCTTTCCTGAGTGTCGGGGGGAAGTTCTCCTTCTTCCTCTGAAATAGCGTCCTCTAAATCCGATCTATTTTCAGAGCTTAAATCTTGTTCTCTTGAATCCGTCTCCCATCTTGGCCGCTTACGACTAGAGCCAGGACTACATGGCCACTGCTGAGTAAGTGTAGATATAGAGGCCTGAACTTCCTCCGAAATCATGCGCCTCATTTCAGAAAGTAATGAAGGCTGTTCATCTCTCATAACCTTAGAGGTACAAGAAGAACAAAGGGTTCTGTCATAGCCATCTGGCAGTTTGCTGTGACACACCGGACACCTGGCTGATTTCGCTGAGGCTTTGCCAGCCTTTTTTGTAGTTATGGGAGCGGATGAAGTTCCTTTGTCCTATAGTAGGAGACAGGAACTAATCAGGTCGGATTCCTGGGTGGCTGTCAGGTTTATGGCTGGGATTTTTTGCGCCAGGCGCACTTACCCCACCGCCATCTGCCGCGTCTGTATCCATGAGGAACAAGGTAGGCTGCTCGACCAAATTACTGCTTCCTGCTGATAGGGGAAGCGGCGATATGTCACCTGTCAAACGCGTCCTCCAGAACGCGCACACATACTCACGATTAGGTGCTGTGACAGTCTCCACCAGCGTTTTTCGTTCCAGGAAACGTCTGCTCACCATACGATGAGCATCTCCCGGATATGACGTTACCGGAAGTGCGACCGTCGAACCGGAAGTGAACCGCTCCCCCAGACGCTGGTCACAGCCGAAGCATGGACAGGTTCCACCGCTAAACGCCCGACAGGCTGCGGGATGCTGTCCTACCAGGAACCGCCTTGGACCCCCTGCCTGAGGTCCGGGACGAGAGCCTCCCACCTGGAGGAACGTCCGCTATCCAGGGCCTGCCGCACCTGGTCTTTGGAGCTGAGGGACTCCCCGCTGGAGAGTTTCAGCCCTGGGCTGCTTCACAGGGGGAAGGATCTGGCGTGGCCTTACGATCCCCCTGAACCCGGTAAATCCTGTGTGTCCCTCCATGCAAGGACAGGAAACACACTGAGGGAAAGGGGGCGAGGAGGGGACTTTTAATCTCTTGTGTGTTTCCTGTCCCAGCAAAGAGGAGGACGTCCCCATGGTGCTGTCAGGAGGGACGTCCTGGAAAAAGGTCACGTGACCAGCAAACTGAAAAAACCTAACAAGAGGGTTCTAACAGTACCCTCCCTTCTAAGAGGATCCTTCGGATCCCCTATGACTTAGGCTTATCCGGAAACCTCTTGTGAAACGCTCTGACAAGTCTAGACGCAGAAACATCATCTGCCCTCACCCATGAGTTATCCTCGGGTCCATAACCCTTCCAAGCGACGAGGTACTGCAAAATCCCTCTATACTGTCTAGAATTTAGGATGCGAGAAATCTCATATTGCCCGTCCTCCACCACCAGGGGAACAGTGGCCGAGACGTCTCCATCTGAGACCTCAGCTTTTTTCAAGAGAGAAACATGAAACACCGGATTAATCTTCCAGGAGGTAGGAAGCTCCAAATTAACAGCAGATTGGTTAATAACCTGAAGCACCTTAAAGGGACCTACAAACTTGGGACCCAATTTCTTAGACGGAATCCTCAAGCGCAGATTCTTAGAGGACAACCAAACCATGTCACCAATAGCAAACAAAACCTCTTGTCGTTTTCTATCAAAATACACTTTGGATCTTTTGTTAGCCTCCTGAAGATTACCACGCACATCAGTCCAAACTCTCTCCAAAACACCAGAAAAATTCTCCTCTTCAGGTACAGCCGATCCCAACTTGGAAAATGACCCAAATGACGGATGTCTCCCAGTACAACAAAAAAAAGGCGAACAACCAGCAGAAGCGGATGTATGGTTGTTAAGAGCAAACTCAGCAAGTGGCAGAAACTCAGACCACCCCTCTTGATTATCAGTCACAAAACAACGCAACATCCTGGTTTTTCCTTTCTGGCTGGCCATTAGACTCAGGATGATATCCGGATGAAAAGACAAATGAACTCCCAACCTGTCACAAAAGGCTTGCCAAAAACGAGCCACAAACTGAGGTCCCCTATCGGAAACAATGTCAGTAGGAACGCCATGTAGTCTGACAATTTCCTTGACAAAGGCCTTAGCGAGAGAGGCAGTTTGATGAAAGGAACCAAGTGACACATCTTGCTAAAACGGTCCACGACCACCCAGATGACAGTCAAACCCTCAGAGGGGGGAAGGTCAGTAATAAAGTCCATAGCCAAATGTGTCCAAGGTGCACTAGGGACCTCCAGAGGGCAAAGCAACCCCGCAGCAGGAGTATGAGAAGACTTAGATCTAGCACACACCGTGCATTGACGCACCCACTTAATGACTTCCTTCTGCCATCCAGGCCACCAAAAGCTGCGACCCTCAAGTCTCTTGGTCTCAGAGATTCCAGGATGACCTGCCAACCGAGAGTCATGACATTCAACAAACAAATCTCTCCTCAGGGTACCAGCACAAACAACCTCCCATGCGGCGTGTTAGATGGGGCATTCTCCTGTGCTTTAAGAATCTCATCTTCCAACACAGAGTCCAAAACAGCAATAACAACCCCCTCTTGCAAAATGTTTTCCTCCTCCTCAGTACCCACCATAGGAGAAAAGCTGCGAGACAAAGCATCAGCTTTAACATTTTTAGTACCTGGGATGTAAGTAACGGTAAAATTAAACCGCGAGAAAAACAGTGCCCACCTAGCCTGACTGGCATTCAAGCGTTTGGCAGCATCAAGGTAGATCAGATTTTTATGATCGGTGAAGACTTGAACGGGAAATTCCGCTCCCTCCAAAAAATGAAGCCAGTGTTCAAATGCGAACAATTCCCGATTACCGATATCATAATTTAGTTCAGACTCAGAAAATTTCTTTGAAAAAAAAGCACAGGGATGTACTCCATCCGTCTTTCCTGAGACAACACCGCGCCGACCCCCACAGAAGAAGCATCAACCTCAACCAAAAATGGTTTAGTCACATCAGGCTGCGTAAGGATGGGAGCAGAGCTGAACTTCTCCTTTAGCAACACAAAGCCTCAATGGCCTCAGTAGTCCACTGAACCGCATCAGCACCTTTCCTGGTGAGATCGGTCAGAGGTTTGGAAATCACAGAAAAATTTCTAATGAATTTTCTATAATAATTGGCGAACCCCAAAAACCTCTGTATTGATTTCACACCAATAGGTCTAGGCCAATCCTGCACAACTTGCACTTTCACCGGGTCCATCTCAAAACCTTCACTGGAGACAATGTAGCCCAAAAAACTAAGTCTCTGTACAGCGAACTCACATTTTTCTAGCTTGGCAAAAAGTGAATTATCACTCAGTAACTGTAATACTTCACGCACACTCCTCCAATGAGACTCCAAATCCGGTGAATAAATCAAAATGTCATCCAAATACACAACCACACTTCTGCCGATCAAAGGTCTAAGGATGTCATTAATAAGATTCTGAAAAAATGCCGGAGCACTGGAAAGCCCAAAAGGCATAACCATGTTCTCAAAATGACCCAGTGGAGTGTTAAGCGCAGTCTTCCATTCATCTCCCTCCTTCATGTGCAACAAATTG
This sequence comes from Oophaga sylvatica, assembly GCA_033576555.1. Taxonomy (NCBI): domain Eukaryota; kingdom Metazoa; phylum Chordata; class Amphibia; order Anura; family Dendrobatidae; genus Oophaga; species Oophaga sylvatica. Next base: position 108,091,028 of record JARQOD010000008.1, on the reverse strand, counting down.
TATGCCCCTCGAAGATCAATTTTCGAGAACCACTTGGCCCCCACTAACTGGTTAAACAAATCAGGAATCAATGGCAGTGGGTAAGGATTGCGTACAGTGATTTTATTAATCTCACGAAAGTCTAGACAAGGCCGTAAACCGCCGTCCTTTTTTTTAACAAAAAAAAATCCAAACGCCACAGGAGACTTGGAAGGCCTAATGTGACCGGCGGCCAAGCTTGTCTGTATGTATTCCTCCAAAGCCTTTCTCTCAGGAATAGTCAAATTAAATAAACGACTTTTAGGAAGAGTTGCTCCAGGGACAAATTCAATTGCACAATCATAGTCTCTATGAGGAGGCAATACCTGCGATTACTTATCAGAAAAAACTTACCAAAATTCCTGAATAGGTACCGGTAACTACCCCTTAACTACAGCAGCAATACGCCCGTTACAACACTTGTCATAACAATTAGGACTCCAGGACTTAATTTCATTGGTAGACCAATCCAGTACCGGATTGTGCAATTTTAACCAAGGTAACCCCAAAATCACTGGTGAGGGCAAATTATTCAAAACTACCAAATCCAAATTCTCTTGATGAACACCATTAATAGTAAGAGGAAATTCACAGATATGGTGAGTAACATTTTTCAAGGGAGAACCATCCACAGCAACCACATTAATAGGGAAGACAGAAGTTTGGGTTTTAATTTTAGTTTTTCCAAAAATTTCCCATCAATCACATTGAGAGTTGAACCACAATCCACAAATACCCGAAACTCCATTAATTCCTCCTCAACAGCAGTGGTAGCAGAAAGAAAGACACCTTTATTGTTTAAACAAGCTATACGGGCGAAACTGACCTCATTTTTTTTTCTCTTTATTCATACGAAGCACACAGTTCTTAATGAAATGGTCAGATTTGCCACAATAGAAACACAAACCTTCAGCAAATCTACGGTCTTTTTCCCGAGAGTGAGGTGTCATTGCTCCAATTTCCATCGGCTCTCCAATGTCAGTACAGTCCCTCTCCAGACTTGGAGCTGACAAGGCAGATTTACTCTCATTAACCCTTGCACGCAGTCTCCTATCCACCCGTATGGCTAATTGCATAGCCTCTTGCAAGTTACCAGGTATAGGATAAGCAATCAGCAAATCTTTAACCCTTTCATTTAACCCTGCAAGAAATGAACTTTTCAAAGCTGAATCGTTCCACCCCACCTGAGTGGACCACCTTCGGAAGTGAGTACAATATTTTTCCACATTAGCCGATCCCTGTCTCAAACGTCTCAATTCTGTCTCAGCTGATGAAACACGATCAGGATCGTCATGCAATAACCCCAAAGCAGAAAAAAAAAAAACTATCTACTGATCTAAAGCATGGATCACTAGGCTGCAGAGAAAAGGCCCAGTCCTGAGGTTCTTTGCGCAAAAGTGACATTATGAACCCTATGCGCTGTGATTCATCACCAGAGGATCTGGGTCTCGAACGGAAATACAACAAGCAAGCATTTTTAAAAGAAAAAAAATCTTGTTGTTCACCAAAAAATAAATCAGGCAAACGTACCTTTGGCTCCACGAAATGTGCTCCAGAACAACTACTCACGTGTTGCTGGATCTCAGCCACCTCCAGAGAAAGTCCCTGCAGGCGTTGAGCCAAATCCTGAACCGACACCATGATGGAAACAGAAAATCTTTCCTTAGAGATTTTTTTTTTTTTTTTTGGGCTGGACTTACTGTTATGATCTGCTACAAGCACTAAGGAAAGAAGGGAATTCTGTCCCTACAATAGAACTAAGCTGGATCCCCACGATGTATCGGGGAACCTGATCCTGCGACCAGACCCGCTAAAGTCCTCAGCTAGTCTGAACGAAGACCTATAGTTGCGAGGGAGGAATCCCTACAAGATCTAGGGACTGGGAGAAAAAGGTGGACACCTCCTAACAGAAATTGTAGCAGGGAAAATAAAACAGAAAACAAATTACTTAGAGATACTAAGATCAAGCAAAACTGACTGAGTAAGGCACCTTATCACCCGGCTAGCTTAAGAGTAGAAAATACAATGAAGTCCAGCAAAGCCAGAAGGGCGGAGCCAGACTAAATAGGGAAAAAAGGTCATGTGACCAGCAAACTGAAAAAACCTAACAAGAGGGTTCTAACAAAAGGTGTTTGGTGGATTTATTTGCGTTTTGCTAGGTTTTGTGTTATGTTTCGGTAGCTGAGGAGTGCAGGTAAAAAAGGCAATACACCAGAGCAGTTGGAATCTATGAGATTGCAGTACCCTGACTAACCACCACAACTAGAGGCAGCCATGGAGCGTTCCTACGTTGGTCCTAGACGCCTCGTCACAGCCTGAGAAACTAATTACACCTAAAGATAGAAATAGGAAAGCTATCTGCCCGGAGCAGAACCCCAAAGATAATAGAAAGCCCCCAAACAAGTAATGGCGGTTAGACAAGAAGAAATACTGACACAGAAAGAAAATAGTATGAGCAAACGCTGGGGCCCAAACTAACTAAATAGAAAAGGATAGGAAGGGTACTTACTGCAATCCCAGAAAACCCTGAAAAGCACCAACTCTACTAATTTCAAAATCACCTGAGATCACACGACCTCTACCACCTAAATTAGTTCTCTGGTGTAACAAAATCAAAACATCAGCCACTGAAAAAACTGGAAAAAGCAAAAGTACAAACATCAGTGGCTGAACTAAACTGAGAGGGCAAAAGCCCCCGAAGGGGACCCAGAAGGCCCCCAAAGAAGTGCAGGACAAAATGCAAAAATATAGTACAAAAACAAAAAGAAGAAAATGTCTTATCTGTTAGCAGGAGATGCAGACACGACACAGCAGGCTACAAGAGAAACAGGAATGAAGGATTCAGACCAGAACAATTGATCACCGGCAACCCTGATGGGAAGGTGACTCCCTTATATAAGACCAGTCAGTAACTCCTGATTCCCAGTCCTCACAATCTTCACTGAACAGACCAGTACCGCTTGTAACCACCAGAGGGAGTCTCTGCTCAGAACTCATCTCAAACCCATTCACAACAGTACCCCCCCCTTGAGGAGGGGTCACCGAACCCTCATTTGAGCAACCAGGTCAGTCAGGATGAGTTCTATGATACGCACGGATGAGTCTCCTAGCATGGATGTCCGAAGCAAACACCCAAGAATTGTCTTCCTGACCATAACCTCTCCACTTAACCAAATACTGGAGTTTCCGTCTAGAAAAACGAGAATCCAATATTTTCTCAACCACATACTCCAGATTGCCCTCAACCAAAACAGGGTCAGGAGGCACAGCAGCAGGAACCACTGGCTCAACAAACCTCTTCAACAAGGACTTGTGGAACACGTTATGGATCTTAAATGTCCCTGGAAGAAGCAAACGAAAAGAAACAGGATTAAGAATCTCCATGATCTTATAAGGTCCAATGAACCTAGGCTTAAATTTAGGAGATGCTACTCTCATAGGAATATTCTTTGAGGACAACCAGACCAAGTCCCCCACTTTAAACCGAGGACCATCAGTCCTATGCCGGTTAGCAAACCGCTGGGCCTTCTCCTGAGAGAGGGACAACCTCTCCACTACCTGGTCCCAAATCTGTTGCATACGCTCCACAACAGAGTCAACACCTGGACAGACAGAAGCCTCCGTCTGTCCTGAAGAAAATCGAGGGTGAAACCCAGAATTACAGAAAAACTGAGACATCAAAGTGGCAGAGCTAGCCCTATTATTAAGAGCAAACTCAGCCAAAGGTAAAAAAGAGACCCAGTCATCCTGATCAGCAGACACAAAGCATCTAAGATAAGTCTCCAATGTCTGGTTTGTTCTCTCAGTTTGACCATTGGTCTGAGGATGAAATGCCGAGGAGAAAGACAATTGAACACCCAGTTTAGAACAAAAAGTCCTCCAAAATCTGGAAACAAACTGGACTCCTCTGTCAGACACAATGTTCTCAGGAATGCCGTGTAAACGAACCACGTGCTGAAGGAACAACGGCATCAATTCAGAGGAGGAAGGCAACTTAGGTAATGGCACAAGATGTATCATTTTGGAAAACCTATCACAAATTACCCAGATGGTGGTCATTCTCTGAGAAACAGGAAGGTCGGAAATGAAATCCATAGAGATATGGGTCCATGGTCTCTTGGGCACAGGCAATGGCATCAACAAACCACTAGAGCGAGAGCAAGGCTTGGAGCGAGTGCAAGTCCCGCAGGACTGCACAAATTCCCTGACATCACGAGACAAGGTAGGCCACCAAAAGGACCGACTAACCAAGTCTCTGGTACCAAAAATTCCGGGATGCCCAGCCAATGCGGAACAATGAATCTCAGACATCACACTCTTTTTCCACTGGTCCGGGACAAACAATTTTCCAACAGGGCAGCACTCGGGCCTATCCTCCTGACACCCCTCCAGAGCAAGTCTCAAATTGGGCGAGATGGCGGAAAGAACTACACCCTCTTTCAAAATAACAGAAGGATCAGATAACTCAGGAGAGTCCGCAAGGAAACTCCTCGAGAGGGCATCCGCCTTAACATTCTTAGTGCCAGGAAGAAAGGAAACCACAAAATTAAAACGTGTGAAAAACAAGGCCCACCTGGCCTGTCTAGGATTGAGTCGCTTGGCAGATTCCAGATAGACCAGATTCTTATGGTCCGTAAGGACCACCACCTGATGTTTGGCTCCCTCCAGCCAATGTCTCCACTCTTCAAAAGCCCACTTCATGGCCAATAACTCCCGATTACCCACGTCATAATTACGTTCAGTAGGAGAAAATTTTCGAGAGAAAAAGGCACAAGGGTTACTTTTAGAGGTCTCTGGATCTTTTTGGGACAAAACGGCACCTGCCCCAATTTCAGAGGCATCAACCTCCACCTGAAATGGCAGAGAAACATCAGGCTGCCGTAGAACAGGAGCAGAAGTGAATCTCTGCTTAAGTTCCTGAAACGCAGAGACTGCCTCAGGAGGCCAATTCACCACATCAGAACCCTTTCTGGTCAAATCAGTTAATGGTTTAACAATAACCGAGAAATTACCAATAAATTTACGATAAAAATTGGCAAAACCCAAAAATCTCTGAAGGGCCTTTAATGAAGTAGGTTGGACCCAATCACAGATGGCCTGAACCTTGCAGATGGCTGCTATATGGAGTCCAGGATGTGGGACATGGCTGCTATATGGGGACCAGGATGGGGACATGGCAGCTATATGAGGACCAGGCTGGGGGGGGACATGGCTGCTATATGGGGACCAGAATGGGGGGCATTATTGCAATATGGGGACCTGGATGGAGAACAGTACAACGGGATAGGGACATAACTGCAAGATGGGGGACATTATTGCAAGATGGGGTTCAGGATGGGGTCATTACTACAACATGGGAACCAGAATAAAGGACATTGCTACAGTATAGGGACATAACTACAAGATGGTGACTATGATGGGTACATAATTACAAGATGGGGACCAGGATAGGAGACTTTATTACAAGATGTTTTCCAGAATAACTATATGGTACTAATTATAAGACAATTTTTGTCCCCAATTTGGGGACCATAAAAAGTGAAAAAAAAGCAAAAATGTAAAAAAAAGCCAACTTAAAATAAAGTATGAAAAAATATTTTGTCACTAAAAATGCTATTTTATGTACAAACAAAAGTAAACAAAGTGCACATTTTAGCTCTGCATCTGTATTGACTCAAGCTATAAAACTTTACCATAACCTATACAATTCATGTCATTTAAAACAATTATATGAATAACACACCAAAAAATGTTCAACAAAATGCTCTAAAGGTGTATTGAAACAAAAATTATATCACAAAAAATGTAATCTCATCCTGCAAAGAATATGGCCGGCAAATTAATTTTTTTCTATGTGTGGCCCATATAACCAGACTGGTTTGAGACCACTCTTCTAGGACATACTGATGGTGCGGACCAGGATCAGACCTATAGGACAGGCAGGTATGATATTACATACCTCATGATCAGGTGTAACAAGGGGGAAATTGAATAGGGGGGGCTGGTATCTGAAAGACCTGATATGGGACCTAACCCTGCCCAGATTGAATCTTCCAAAAATGATATAAGTGACTGCATGATCTGGACAACTCTAGTGCAGGACATATAAGCTGCTTTTTGAATGTTTGGCTTTTGAGCAGGACTTTGGGAATTGGGCATTATTTATTGGACTTCACCTCTATGTCCAAGTATGTGTGCCTTGGCTCTACTATCTCCATACTGAGACTTGGAGGACACTGGACAAGGTCACTGAAGACAATTGCTGTTTCCTACAATCTGCTAACGTGCCTGTGCTGCACAGATATATCACCGCCTCGCACCTGGAGCATTGAAATGATGATAATAAAAGAAGGGATGGGTTTTATATGTTAATATCTTTATGTTTTTGTGTTCTTCATCATTTGGAAACAGATGTCCTGGATTACGGCAGCAATCACACACAAAGGGCATATGCATATCGAGCACAAGGCTGTCAGATACAATAGATTTATTTTCTAAGTATATTTTAAAAGATGGATTTTCATGTATAATCTCCTTAAAAAAAAAATGCAACCATCACAGCTCTTACCTTTTGACAGGAGGAGCAGAGATACTTTATGGAAGGAATATTGGATATAACGAATATTACTGGGTCACAGATAGCTGCCAGGAAGGTCACGCAGATCCCACCGCTGCCACCAGGTTGTCACAGAGATGCATCTCCGCTGCCTCCAATTGTCAGGGCAATTATGCAATTGACTGACGAGTGATGGACAAAACTACAGCTGTTTCCACTACTGTGGTGAACTCACACTGAGCATATGATATATACACCTCTGATTCTAAGCATGGAATATATATATACCCCAGTATGGTCACTACCAACTCCACAATTACAAAAAGAACTACCAGCTGCTACCCCCAATCGTTTATACAGGCCAATTGGACACCTGTTACAAGTAGAGTACGGTTTCAGGGGTGCGGATTACAGAGCAAGAGGAATAGAGCTATTAAAATTTATATATTTTTATACAGTATATACAGTGGAGGAAAGAAGAATTTGATCCCTTGCTGATTTTGTAAGTTTGCCCACTGACAAAGACATGAACAGACTATAATTTTAAGGGTAGGTTAATTTTAACATTGAGAGATAGAATATCAAAAATAAAATCCAGAAACTCACATTGTATAACTTAAATACATTTATTTGTATTTTGCAGTGAGAAATAAGTATTTGATCCCCTACCAACCATTAAGAGTTCTGGCTACTACAGACCAGTTAGACGCTCCTAATCAACTCGTTACCTGCATTAAAGACAGCTGTCTTATATAGTCACCTTTATAAAAGACTCCTGTCCACAGACTCAATTATTCAGTCAGACTCTAACCTCTACAACATGGGCAAGACCAAAGAGCTTAATAAGGATGTCAAGGACAAGATAATTGACCTACACAAAGCTGGAATAGGCTACAAAACCATACATTAGATGCTGGGTGAGAAGAAGACAACTGTTGGTGCAATAGTAAGAAAATGGAAGAAATACAAAATGACTGTCAATCGACATCGATCTGGGGCACCATGCAAAATCTCACCTTGTGGGCTATCCTTGATAATGAGGAAGGTGAAAGATCAGCCTAAAACTATACAGGGGATCTTGGTAATGATCTGAAGGCAGCTGGGACCACAGTCACCAGGAAAACCATTGGTAACACATTACTCCGTAATGTGTAATTACTCCGTGCTCAAGAAGGCACATGTGCAGGCCCGTCTGAAGTTTGCCAATGAACATCTGGATGATTCTATGAGTGATTGGGAGAAGATGCTGTGGTCAGATGAGACAAAAATTGAGGTCTTTGGCATTAACTCAACTCGCCATGTTTGGAGGAAGAGAAATGCTGCCTAAGACCCAAAGAACACTGTCCCCACTGTCAAGCATGAAGGTTGAAACATTATGTTTTGGGGGTGTTTCTCTGCTAAGGGCACAGGACTACTTCACCGCATCAATGGGAGAATGGATGGAGCCATGTACCGTAAAATCCTGAGTGACAACCTCCTTCTCTCTGCCAGGACATTAAAAATGGGTCGTGGCTGGGTCTCCCAGCAAGACAATGACCCAAAAAATACAGCCAAGGCAACAAAGGAGTGGCTCAAAAGCACATTAAGGTCATGGAGTTGCCTAGCCAGTCTCCAGACCTTAATCCCATAGAAAACATATGGAGGGAGTTGAAGCTCCGCGTTTCCAACCGACAGCCTCAAAATCTTAATGATTTAGAGATGATCTACAAAGAGGAGTGGACCAAAATTTCTCCTGACATGCACAAACCTCATCATCAACTATTAAAAATGTCTGACTGCTGTACTTTCCAACAAGGGTTTTGCCACCAAGTATTAAATCTTGTTTGCCAGAGGGATTAAATACTTATTTCTCACTGCAAAATACAAATAAATTTCTATAATTTATACAATGTTATTTTCTGGATTTTATTTTTGATATTCTATCTCTCAATGTTAAAATTAACCTACCCTTAAAATTATAGACAGTTAATGTCTTTGTCAGTGGGAAAACTTACAAAATCAGCAACTGATCAAATGCTTATTTCCCCCACTGTATATATTCTAGGGTTGGAGGAGTTTGGTTTTTTGAGGAGGCGTTTGGAGTGTTGTTATTAAGACTGTTGCTTGGTGATTTGTCTGTGTGCGTATCCCCATCCCCTCTTTGGTTTTTCATTCCTTTAATTCACAGTTTTCCAGCTCTAATTTAGGAGCTCAGCAAGGCATTTGGTCCTGGCATCTTCAAAATCATAAGTAATCCGTGGAGCAGGATAGCTAGGGCATCCCTAGCTTTAGGGATAGGGAAGGAGTCCTTGACTGGAACATGTCTGGGATTCAGGTCTTGACTGCGTAGTCAGGATTTTGGGTCTTGACTGGTGCAGGTCGGGTCTTAACCGGCACAGTCTGGACTCGAAGGTCTCACTTGGTGCCACTGGGGTTCTGTTTGCAACAGCAGTTGGTTGGACAGCAGCTCGATAGCACACGATTCTAAATCAGGCCTATCACTCCAGATGCAGCATTTTCAGGTTTGGCGATCAGACCCTTTATATTGAGGAACATCAATGGCAACTGACTAGGTGTTATATTCAAACCCGTCGCCCCCCATAAACTCCGCCTCTTCTAGTTAGCTCCGCATGGTCCTGTCTGAATGGTAGGTGGCAGCCTTCCCACACCAATGATACACAGCGCTGGGGTTTTTCAGGAGTATTGTCACCTCCTCTTACATTTTAGCTCGCCCGTCCCTGGGTGAGTTGTATCTCTGAGGGCCTGGAGCTTTTCCAAGGATAGCCCAATTTCAGCCAACAGTTGAGCACACTCCTGTGTTTTCTTCTGTATCTGTTCCCAACTGAATTTATCTTGTTGTATTGGTTGGGAGAAATGCCAGCGTTGGCAAGTTCGGTTCTTCGGGGCTGCTCCAGCGAAGGTGTTTATGGAGCATTCATAAACTCTGACCAAACAGCAACATATACGCGTGTAGCCGGTAGTCACGTAGGTTCGATTATTGTAGACCCACACCAAATCCAAGATTAATTCGGGCCACTTCATCTTCTTGTCTTGTTCTAAGGTTTGCAACTGTTAGAATCTATTTAGTTTGACCATCCGCCATCTTGTTGTGGTTTTCTGGCTGCTGGTCTTTATCCCCTGGTGCTGGGCTTGTCGTTGGTCAGGTGATTGTATCACCCTTTAATAGCCTGCACCTGCCTCCCAGTCCTTGCTGGACATCAGTGTTAATCCGCTAGAGTTCTGGCTTGGTGCTTTGATAACTTTTTGTATTTAACTTTGTGCAGTTCTGGGAACTCTAGTTCTGCTTGCTTAGTCATTTTGTTTTTCCTTTCGTTTCTGCAGTTTCCTCTATTTCCCTGCTAGGAGGTGACCTGTTTTTGTTCCCAGTCCCTAAGTCTTTCAGGGATTCCCTTCCCCCATCTTTAGGTCTTCGCTTGAGTCTAGACTAGGATCGTCGGTCGGTCTATTCGCAAGGAATAGGTCGTCCGCTCCATCTTAGGGATTAAGTATAGTCCTAGTGCAGGGTCAGCGTCTCACCCCGCCCCCCCCCCCCGCTATATTCCTGAGTTGCAGACCAGTAACAGTATGTCCAGCCAGCACATATAAAAAAAAAAAGAGAGAGGATTTCTTTTTTTTTCCCCTCCCGGATTCCTTCAATATGAACAGCGTCCAAGAACTTGCTCAACACTTGCAAGAGTTAACTTTGAAATTAGCCGTCCTGCAACAGCACGTGAGTAATTGTCCTGGAGTATGCTGTGTAGAGCCTAAGGTAGGATTACCTGAGTTTTTTTCCAGTAAACGGCAGGAATTTTTTGCGTTTAAAAATGCATGTTTACTATATTTTCGGCTTAGACCTGGATCCTCAGGGAGTGAATTACAGCGTGTGGGGATTATCAGGTCTTTGTTGCGAAGTGAACCCCAAGTCTGGGCATTTTCGTTACCACCTGGTGATCCTTGTTTGCAGTCAGTGGAAGCATTTTTTACTGCAATGGGGTTGTTATATGATGATCCGGATAGGGTCACATCAGCTGAGGCAGAGCTCAGACGGCTTAAACAGGGTTCTGGTGATGCTGAGAGATATTGCACCCTGTTCAGACGATGGTCTGCAGAGGTCAGGTGGAATGACCCAGCGCTCAAGAGTCTTTAGCAGGTTTGAGTGAAAGGGTTAAAAATTTGCTCATTGCATATCCTGCACCTGCTACTTTGGAAACTGCTATGCAGTTAACTATTCGTAAAAGAAAAACAACTCTGGAAAAAGTCTAAAATATATATAAAAACATGTGACAAGAAAATATATGGTTAAAATAGTCTTTATTAATGTGCAAAATATCACAACAAAAGTAGAATTAATATAAAAAATACTGCCAACTAGAAGTATATAGCCACAAAGGATAATATAAGTGCCAACTTATGAACCAACATTAACCCCTTACTGCCATCGGACGTACTATCCCGTCCATGGTACCTGGGCCCGTATGACCGGGGACGGGATAGTACGTCCAGCCCTTTAATGCGACATTGCGACTTAAGTCGCAATGATCGCATTAAAATTCCGACGCCATCTTACCTCAGGAGAGATGGCGCCGGCATCCCGGGGTCTGTCACCGCCCACCCTCACTCCCGATCGCTGTGATTGGCTGTTCAATTCTGAACAGCCAATCGCAGCCTTTCTCACTGTTTCAGCCAATCCGATGGGCTGAAACAGTGAGATCCCAGGCTAGAATCGAGTACCGATGTACTCGATCCTAGGCCTGGGCATAGAAAGGAGCAGACCCCCCCTGGATTGGCGCGATCGCCGATCACATCGATCGCGCCAATCGCAGGGCACAGCCGCGGTGTATCCGCGCTGTGCCCTGCCTGTACCTGCCTGGATCGGTGCAGTAATAGCACCGATCCTAGGCCGGAGCCTAGGACAGGCCCAGTAGGGCCTGCAGCTGCTGATTGGCGCGATCGATGTCATCGACGATCGCGCCAATCACAGGGCACAGCAGCGGTGTGACCGCTCTGTGCCCTGCTTCCTGACCTGCCGGTGACCTGCCTAGGAATCGGAGCAGTGAGCTCCGATTACTAGGCCGGTGCCTAGCAACCGGCAAAACAAGGGTCTCCTCTGATTGGTGGGATCGATGTGATCATCGATCCCACCAATGACAGGTCACAGCAGCGATGTGACCGCTCTGTGACCTGTCTGCAAACTGGATCTGACCTGTCTGACCGCACTGCAGGGGTCCTCACACTTGCTGAGGATTCCTGCAGTGCGGTCACACGCCAGATCTCCTCCTGTGCTGGGCCTTGTGGTGCCACAGTAGCCTGTGACACCACAACTCCTGCTGAAGAAAGAAGAGAGAAGAAAGAAGAGAGAAGAAAGAAGAGAGAAGAAAGAAGAGAGAAGAAAGAAGAGAGACTACAAACGTGAGTTTTTGAGCCCCGATCCCTGCCCGATCCACCCCAATCCCCCATTCCCCCCTCCCCCCTTCCCTTTCCCCCTCTTTTTACCCCCCCTTTGCACACATTTAGCAGCCGCCGAGCGTTGATTGGTGACGCAGTTCACCGATCAACACTCGTGCTCGTTTTTCTTTTGCACCCCCCTCCGTGCGCACTTCCAGCAGCCGCGGAACTTTGATAAGTGACACCGGTCACTTATCAGAGCTCGTTCCTGCAGTTTTTTTTTTTTTTCACTCCCCTTTCCGCCACTCCTGTGCGCACTTCCAGCAGCCGCGGAACTTTGATAAGTGACACCAGTCACTTATCAGAGCTCGTTCCTGCAGGTTTTTTTTTTTTTTCACCCCACTTTCCGCCACTCCCGTGCGCACATCTAGCAGCCGCGGAACTTTGATAAGTGACACCAGTCACTTATCAGAGCTCGTTCCTGCAGTTTTTTTTTTTTCACACCACTTTCCGCCACTCCCGTGCGCACATCTAGCAGCCGCGGAACTTTGATAAGTGACACCGGTCACTTATCAGAGCTCGTTCCTGCCGTTTTTTTTTTTTTGTTCACTCCCCTTTCCGCCACTCCTGTGCGCACATCTAGCAGCCGCGGAACTTTGATAAGTGACACCAGTCACTTATCAGAGCTCGTTCCTGCAGGTTTTTTTTTTTTTTCACCCCACTTTCCGCCACTCCCGTGCGCACATCTAGCAGCCGCGGAACTTTGATAAGTGACACCAGTCACTTATCAGAGCTCGTTCCTGCAGTTTTTTTTTTTTCACCCCACTTTCCGCCACTCCCGTGCGCACATCTAGCAGCCGCGGAACTTTGATAAGTGACACCGGTCACTTATCAGAGCTCGTTCCTGCCGTTTTTTTTTTTTTTTTCACTCCCCTTTCCGCCACTCCTGTGCGCACATCTAGCAGCCGCGGAACTTTGATAAGTGACAACAGTCACTTATCAGAGCTCGTTCCTGCAGGTTTTTTTTTTTTTCACCCCACTTTCCGCCACTCCCGTGCGCACATCTAGCAGCCGCGGAACTTTGATAAGTGACACCAGTCACTTATCAGAGCTCGTTCCTGCAGTTTTTTTTTTTTTTCACCCCACTTTCCGCCACTCCTGTGCGCACATCTAGCAGCCGCGGAACTTTGATAAGTGACACCGGTCACTTATCAGAGCTCGTTCCTGCCGTTTTTTTGTTTTTTTTCACTCCCCTTTCCGCCACTCCTGTGCGCACATCTAGCAGCCGCGGAACTTTGATAAGTGACACCGGTCACTTATCAGAGCTCGCTCCTGCCGTCTTTTTTTTTTTCACTCCCCTTTCCGCCACTCCTGTGCGCACATCCAGCAGCCGCGGAACTTTGATAAGTGACACCAGTCACTTATCAGAGCTCGTTCCTGCATTTTTTTTTTTCACTCCCCTTTCAGCCACTCCTGTGTGCACATCCAGCAGCCGCGGAACTTTGATAAGTGACACCAGTCACTTATCAGAGTTCGTTCCTGCAGTTTTTTTTTTTTCACTCCACTTTCCGCCACTCCCGTGCGCACATCTAGCAGCCGCGGAACTTTGATAAGTGACACCGGTCACTTATCAGAGCTCGTTCCTGCCGTTTTTTTTTTTTCACTTCCCTTTCCGCCACTCCTGTGCGCACATCCGGCAGCCGCGGAACTTTGATAAGTGACACCGGTCACTTATCAGAGCTCGTTCCTGCCGTTTTTTTTTTTTTTTCACTTCCCTTTCCGCCACTACTGTGCGCACATCCGGCAGCCGCGGAACTTTGATAAGTGACACCGGTCACTTATCAGAGCTCGTTCCTGCCGTTTTTTTTTTTTTTTTCACTTCCCTTTCCGCCACTCCTGTGCGCACATCCGGCAGCCGCGGAACTTTGATAAGTGACACCGGTCACTTATCAGAGCTCGTGCCTGCTGGTTTAGACTTTTTTTCACAGGCATTTTTTTCCCTATTCTCTTTCTTTTCTTTTAGCTTTTTCCTTTCAGCATAGTTTGCACCAACCACTATCCCCCCCCCCCACACACACAGTTATAAATAAAGTTCACACAAAGCACCACATTCACAAAAAAAATGTCCCGCTCGTCACGTTCTTCCCAACAGCGCTATTCAGTGGAAGAGGCATACGCTTTACTTGCCTCCGACACTGATAGCGAGGGAGAGGATCCCACATTTCTTTACTTTTCAGATTCTTCATCCTCTTCTTCTTCTTCCTCCTCCTCGGGTCCTGCGGAACCGCCACGCAGACGCCCCAGGACAGAAGATGAGGCAGCGCCCACCCCTGAAAATGAACCAGCGCACCCCTCTTCGGACCCCATATGGACCCCGCCCCCCAAAAATTACGAGCCACTGATTCCTGATTTTGTGGCAGAATCAGGAATCAAGTTTGACACCACGGGCCTCAGAGAAATAGACTTTTTCAAAGTCTTTTTCTCTGAGGATTTTATTAACCTCGTGGTGGAGCAAACTAATTTGTACGCTCGGCAATTTTTGGCGCAAAACCCAGTGTCATCATTTTCCAACTGGTCTCCTGTAGACGCAGGTGAAATGATGCAGTTTTGGGGCCTGGTCCTCCATATGGGGATCCTGAAGAAGCCAGAACTTCGGCAATATTGGAGTGTTGATATTTTATACAACACTCCACTGTTCCGAATGGTCATGGCTCGGACGCGTTTTGAGGCCATCCACAAATTCCTGCATTATAATGATAATGCACAGTGTCCCCCACAAAATGACCCCAACTTTGACCGTCTGTTCAAAGTTCGGCCGGTCATCGAACACTTCAGCAAAAAGTTTGCTGAAGTGTACGTGCCCCAAAGGGACATCTGCGTGGATGAGTCCTTGGTTCATTTTAAGGGACGGCTCAGATTCCGCCAGTACCTGCCCAGCAAGAGGGCAAGGTACGGAATTAAACTCTACAAGCTGTGCGAGAGTACCTCAGGGTACACGCACAGCTTTAGAGTTTACGAAGGAAAGGACACCAGGATTGAACCCCCTGAGTGTCCCCCCGTCCTGGGAGTGAGTGGGAAAATTGTGTGGGATTTGGTGCACCCACTGCTGGATAAAGGTTATCACCTTTACACCGATAACTTTTATTCCAGCGTCCCACTCTACAAATCCCTCTCTGCGCGAGGTACCGCAGCTTGCGGTACCGTCCGCAAAAATCAGAGAGGCCTCCCGAAGACGCTACTTGGGCAGATGCTCAGAAAGGGTGAGAGCAGAGCCCAATGTAGCGACCACCTGTTGGTGGTCAAGTACAAGGACAAGAGGGATGTCCTTCTCTTGACCACCATACATGGTGATGGCAGCGCCCTCAGCACTGTACGGGGTACCTCTACACAGGTCCGCAAACCGGACTGTGTACTGGGGTACAATAAATACATGGGGGGTGTTGATCTCTCTGATCAACTCCTCCAACCGTACAGTGCTTTGAGAAAGGCCAAGGTGTGGTACAAGAAGCTGTCCGTGCACATTGTCCAAATGGCAATGCTCAACGCTTTCCTGCTGTCACGATGTGCACGCAACAGCGATACGACGTACCTTCAGTTCCAGGAGGTAGTGGTTAAGGCCCTGATGTTTGGCGCTCAGGAAACAGCGGGCCCCAGTACTTCTGGAACTGAAGGTGCTCGTATCATACCAGGTCAGCATTTCCCGGGGGTGGTCCCGCCAACTGGAAGCAAAGGTAAGCCGCAAAAAAGGTGCCGAGTGTGTTACAAAAGGGGAATACGCAAGGACACCACTTACCAATGCGACACCTGCCCCGAAAAACCTGGCCTGTGTATGAAGGATTGTTTCAAATTGTACCACACCTCAATGCACTACTAATTTACTTTACAGGAAAGATTAGTTCCAGAAGGGGGGCACATTTAGAAAAGTTCCTTGGGAGTCTACTTTCCAAAATTATGTCACTTGTGTTTTTTTTTTACTGTTTAGGCACATCAGGAGCTCTGCAAACGGAACATGACGCCCGCAGACCATTCCATCAGTCTGCATTCCAAAACGTCACGACTTCCCTTCTGAGCCCCGACTTGTGCCCAAACAGTTTTTTTCCCACATATGGGGCACCAGTGTACTCAGGACAAATTGGACAACAATTTTTGGTGTCCAATTTCTCCTCTTACCCTTGGGAAAATAAAAAATTGGGGACTAAAACATCATTTTTGTGAGGATAAAAGTAGGATTTTTTATTTTTACACCTGGGCATTATAAACTTTAGTGAAACACTTGGGGGTTCAAAATGCTCACCACACACCTAGATAAGTTCATTAGGGGGTCTAGTTTCCAAAATGGGGTCACTTGTGGGGGTTTCCACTGTTTAGGCACATGAGAGGCTCTGCTAACGGAACATGACGCCCGCAGACCATTCCATCAAAGTCTGCATTCCAAAACGTCACTGCTTCCCTTCTGCGCCCTGCCATGCGCCCAAACAGTGGTTCCCCCCAACATATGGGGTATCAGCGTACTCAGGACAAATTGGACAACAACTTTTGTGGTCCAAGTTCTCCTGTTACCCTTGGGAAAATAAAAAATTGGGGACTAAAACATCATATTTGTGGAATTTTTTTTTTTTTTTTTTATTCACGCCAGGGCATTATAAACTTTAGTGAAACACTTGGGGGTTCAAAGTGCTCACCACACACCTAGATAAGTTCCTTAGGGGGTCTAGTTTCCAAAATGGGGTCACATGTGGGGGGTTTCCACTGTTTAGGCACATCAGGGGCTCTGCTAACGGAACATGACGCCTGCAGACCATTCCATCAAAGTCTGCATTCCAAAACGTCACTGCTTCCCTTCCGAGCCCTGCCGTGTGCCCAAACAGTGTATCCCCCCAACATATGGGGTATCAGCGTACTCAGGACAAATTGGACAACCACTTTTGGGGTCCAATTTCTCCTCTTACCCTTGGGAAAATAAAAAATTGGGGACTAAAACATCACTTTTGTGGAAAAAAAAAAAAATATATTTTTTTTCACGCCAGGGCATTATAAACGTTAGTGAAACACTTGGGGGTTCAAAGTGCTCACCACACACCTAGATAAGTTCCTTAGGGGGTCTAGTTTCCAAATGGGGTCACATGTGGGGGGTTTCCACTGTTTAGGCACATCAGGGGCCCTCCAAACGCGACATGGCGTCCGTTCGCAATTCCAGCCAATTTTGGTTTGGAAAAGTCAAACGGCGCTCCTTCCCTTTCAAGCCCTGCCGTGCGTCCAAACAGTGGTTCCCCCCCACATATGGGGTATCAGCGTACTCAGGACATGTTGGACAACAACTTTTGTGGTCCAATTTCTCCTCTTACCCTGGGGAAAATAAAAAATTGGGGACTAAAACATCATGCTTGTGGAAAAAATATGATTTTTTTTCTTCACGGCTCTACATTACAAACTTGCGTGAAGCACTTGAGGGTTCAAAGTGCTCACCACACATCTAGATAAGTTCCTTAGGGGGTCTAGTTTCCAAAATGGGGTCACATGTGGGGGGTTTCCACTGTTTAGGCACATCAGGGGCCCTCCAAACGCGACATGGCGTCCGTTCGCAATTCCAGCCAATTTTGGTTTGGAAAAGTCAAACGGCGCTCCTTCCCTTTCAAGCCCTGCCGTGCGCCCAAACAGTGGTTCCCCCCACATATGGGGTATCAGCGTACTCAGGACATGTTGGACAACAACTTTTGTGGTCCAATTTCTCCTCTTACCCTGGGGAAAATAAAAAATTGGGGACTAAAACATCATGCTTGTGGAAAAAATATGATTTTTTTTCTTCACGGCTCTACATTACAAACTTGCGTGAAGCACTTGAGGGTTCAAAGTGCTCACCAGACATCTAGATAAGTTCCTTAGGGGGTCTAGTTTCCAAAATGGGGTCACATGTGGGGGGTTTCCACTGTTTAGGCACATCAGGGGCCCTCCAAACGCGACATGGCGTCCGTTCGCAATTCCAGCCAATTTTGGTTTGGAAAAGTCAAACGGCGCTCCTTCCCTTTCAAGCCCTGCCGTGCGCCCAAACAGTGGTTCCCCCCCACATATGGGGTATCAGCGTACTCAGGACATGTTGGACAACAACTTTTGTGGTCCAATTTCTCCTCTTACCCTTGAGAAAATAAAAATTTGGGGACTAAAACATCATGTTTGTGGAAAAAATATGATTTTTTTTCTTCACGGCTCTACATTACAAACTTGCGTGAAGCACTTGAGGGTTCAAAGTGCTCACCACACATCTAGATAAGTTCCTTAGGGGGTCTAGTTTCCAAAATGGGGTCACATGTGGGGGGTTTCCACTGTTTAGGCACATCAGGGGCCCTCCAAACGCGACATGGCGTCCGTTCGCAATTCCAGCCAATTTTGGTTTGGAAAAGTCAAACGGCGCTCCTTCCCTTTCAAGCCCTGCCGTGCGCCCAAACAGTGGTTCCCCCCACATATGGGGTATCAGCGTACTCAGGACATGTTGGACAACAACTTTTGTGGTCCAATTTCTCCTCTTACCCTTGAGAAAATAAAAATTTGGGGACTAAAACATCATGTTTGTGGAAAAAATATGATTTTTTTTTCTTCACGGCTCTACATTACAAACTTGCGTGAAGCACTTGAGGGTTCAAAGTGCTCACCACACATCTAGATAAGTTCTTTAGGGGGTCTAGTTTCCAAAATGGGGTCACATGTGGGGGTTTCCACTGTTTAGGCACATCAGGGGCCCTCCAAACGCAACATGGCGTCCGTTCGCAATTCCAGCCAATTTTGGTTTGGAAAAGTCAAACGGCGCTCCTTCCCTTTCAAGCCCTGCCGTGCGCCCAAACAGTGGTTCCCTCCCACATATGGGGTATCAGCGTACTCAGGACATGTTGGACAACAACTTTTGTGGTCCAATTTCTCCTCTTACCCTTGGGAAAATAAAATTTGGGGACTAAAACATCATGTTTGTGGAAAAAATATGATTTTTTTTCTTCACGGCTCTACATTACAAACTTGCGTGAAGCACTTGAGGGTTCAAAGTGCTCACCACACATCTAGATAAGTTCCTTAGGGGGTCTAGTTTCCAAAATGGGGTCACATGTGGGGGGTTTCCACTGTTTAGGCACATCAGGGGCCCTCCAAACGCGACATGGCGTCCGTTCGCAATTCCAGCCAATTTTGGTTTGGAAAAGTCAAACTGTGCTCCTTCCCTTTCGAGCCCTGCCGTGCGCCCAAACAGTGGTTCCCCCCCACATATGGGGTATCAGCGTACTCAGGACATGTTGGACAACAACTTTTGTGGTCCAATTTCTCCTCTTACCCTTGGGAAAATAAAAATTTGGGGACTAAAACATCATGTTTGTGGAAAAAAATATGATTTTTTTTCTTCACGGCTCTACATTACAAACTTGCGTGAAGCACTTGAGGGTTCAAAGTGCTCACCACACATCTAGATAAGTTCCTTAGGGGGTCTAGTTTCCAAAATGGGGTCACATGTGGGGGGTTTCCACTGTTTAGGCACATCAGGGGCCCTCCAAACGCGACATGGCGTCCGTTCGCAATTCCAGCCAATTTTGGTTTGGAAAAGTCAAACGGCGCTCCTTCCCTTTCGAGCCCTGCCGTGCGCCCAAACAGTGGTTCCCCCCCACATATGGGGTATCAGCGTACTCAGGACATGTTGGACAACAACTTTTGTGGTCCAATTTCTCCTCTTACCCTTGGGAAAATAAAAATTTGGGGACTAAAACATCATGTTTGTGGAAAAAATATGATTTTTTTTCTTCACGGCTCTACATTACAAACTTGCGTGAAGCACTTGAGGGTTAAAAGTGCTCACCAGACATCTAGATAAGTTCCTTAGGGGGTCTAGTTTCCAAAATGGGGTCACATGTGGGGGGTTTCCACTGTTTAGGCACATCAGGGGCCCTCCAAACGCGACATGTCGTCCGTTCGCAATTCCAGCCAATTTTGGTTTGGAAAAGTCAAACGGCGCTCCTTCCCTTTCAAGCCCTGCCGTGCGCCCAAACAGTGGTTCCCCCCCACATATGGGGTATCAGCGTACTCAGGACATGTTGGACAACAACTTTTGTGGTCCAATTTCTTCTCTTTACCCTTGGGAAAATAAAAATTTGGGGACTAAAACATCATGTTTGTGGAAAAAATATGATTTTTTTTCTTCACGGCTCTACATTACAAACTTGCGTGAAGCACTTGAGGGTTCAAAGTGCTCACCACACATCTAGATAAGTTCCTTAGGGGGTCTAGTTTCCAAAATGGGGTCACATGTGGGGGGTTTCCACTGTTTAGGCACATCAGGGGCCCTCCAAACGCGACATGGCGTCCGTTCGCAATTCCAGCCAATTTTGGTTTGGAAAAGTCAAACGGCGCTCCTTCCCTTTCAAGCCCTGCCGTGCGCCCAAACAGTGGTTCCCCCCACATATGGGGTATCAGCGTACTCAGGATAAGTTGGACAACAACTTTTGTGGTTCAATTTCTCCTCTTACCCTTGGGAAAATAAAAATTTGGGGACTAAAACATCATGCTTGTGGAAAAAATATGATTTTTTTTCTTCACGGCTCTACATTACAAACTTGCGTGAAGCACTTGAGGGTTCAAACTACTCACCACACATCTAGATAAGTTCCTTAGGGGGTCTAGTTTCCAAAATGGGGTCACGTGTGGGGGGTTTCCACTGTTTAGGCACATCGGGGCCTCTCCAAACGCGACATGGCGTCCGTTCTCAATTCCAGCCAATTTTGGTTTGGAAAAGTCAAACTGCGCTCCTTCCATTCCGAGCTCTGCCGTGTGCCCAAACAGTGGTTTTCCCTCACATATGGGGTATCGGCGTACTCAGGAGAAATTGCACAACAACTTTATCAGTCCTTTTTCTCCTTTTTCCCTTGTGAAAATAAAAAAAATGTTTGTAAAAGATCATTTTTGTGACTAAAAAGTAAAATGTTAATTTTTTCCTTCCATGTTGCTTCAGCTCCTGTGAAGCACCTGAAGGGTTAATAAACTTCTTGAATGTGGTTTTGAGTACCTTGAGGGGTGTAGTTTTTAGAATGGTGTCACTTTTGGGTATTTTCTGCTATATAGACCCCTCAAAGTGACTTCAAATATGAGGTGGTCCCGAAAAAAAATGGCTTTGTAAATTTTGTTGTAAAAATGAGAAATCGCTGGTCAACTTTTAACCCTTATAATTTCCTAACAAAAAAAAATTTTGTTTCCAAAATTGTGCTGATGTAAAGTAGACATGTGGGAAATGTTATTTCTTAACTATTTTGTGTGACATATTTCTCTGTTTTAAGGGAATAAAAATTCAAAGTTTGAAAATTGCAAAATTTTCAAAATTTTTGCCATATTTGCGTTTTTTTCATAAATAAATGCAAGTTATATGGAAGAAATTTTACCACTATCATGAAGTACAATATGTCACGAGAAAACAGTCTCAGAATCGCGAAGATCCGTTGAAGCGTTCCAGAGTTATAACCTCATAAAGAGACAGTGGTCAGAATTGTAAAAATTGGCCCCGTCATTAACGTGCAAACCACCCTTGGGGGTGAAGGGGTTAATATATTTCAGGGCACATACATAGCACTCTCAAATACAGACAGTGTAAATATAATTAATTATATATATACATAAACAACGTGGAAAAATACATATGTGAAGAATAGTGATTAATCATATAAATGCAAATAAAATTTAATAGTGATTAACCATGTGATTTATAAAAGTGCAAGATAAATATAAAGGAGAGTGTCTAGATAATACCTATCTATATAAGAGAATGGCCCATAAATAAAGGCTGCAAGGCACAAAGAGGATTTTGAATAATACCTGTTCAATTGGCACAGTGGCTTGGCGCTTCCCCAACGCACGTTTCGGAGTTTTCCTTCATCTGAATTAAAATAAAAAATACTGCCAACTATAAGTATATAGCCACAAAGGATAATATAAGTGCCAACTTATGAACCAACATTAATATATTTCAGGGCACATACATAGCACTCTCAAATACAGACAGTGTAAATATAATTAATTATATATATACATAAACAACGTGGAAAAATACATATGTGAAGAATAGTGATTAATCATATAAATGCAAATAAAATTTAATAGTGATTAACCATGTGATTTATAAAAGTGCAAGATAAATATAAAGGAGAGTGTCTAGATAATACCTATCTATATAAGAGAATGGCCCATAAATAAAGGCTGCAAGGCACAAAGAGGATTTTGAATAATACCTGTTCAATTGGCACAGTGGCTTGGCGCTTCCCCAACGCACGTTTCGGAGTTTTCCTTCATCTGACAAAGCCATTTTTTTTAGGGACCACCTCACATTTGAAGTCACTTTGAGGGGTCTACATGACAGAAAATACCCAAAAGTGACACCATTCTAAAAACTGCACCCCTCAAGGTACTCAAAACCACATTCAAGAAGTTTATTAACCCTTCAGGTGCTTCACAGGAACTAAAGCAACGTGGAAGGAAAAAATGAATATTTAACTTTTTAGCCACAAAAATGATCTTTTACAAACTTTTTTTTTATTTTCACAAGGGTAAAAGGAGAAAATGGACAGATAAGGTTGTTATGCAATTTCTCCTGAGTACGCCAATACCCCATATGTGGGGGAAAACCACTGTTTGGGCACACGGCAGAGCTCGTAAGGGAAGGAGCGCCGTTTGACTTTTTCAAACTAAAATTGGCTGGAGTTGAGATTGGACGCCATGTCGCGCTTGGAGAACCTCTGATGCGCCTAAACAGTGGAAACCCCCACAAGTGACACCATTTTGGAAACTAGACCCCCTAAGGTACTTATCTAGATCTGTTGTGAGCACTTTGAACCCCAAGTGTTTCACAAAAGTTTATAATGCCTGGGTGTGAAAAAAAAAAAAAAAAAATTCCACAAAAATGATTTTTTAGTCCCAAATTTTTGAATTTTCCCAAGGAAATTGGACCCCAAAAGTTGTTGTCCAATTTGTCCTGAGTACGCTGATACCCCATATGTGGGGGTGGAAAACTGTTTGGGCGCACGGCAGGGCTTGGAAAGGAAGTAGTAACGTTTTGGAATGCAGACGTTGATGGGGGTCATGTTCCGTTTGCAGTGCCCCAGATGAGCCTAAACAGTGGAAATCCCCCACAAGTGACCCCATTTTGGAAACTAGACCCCCTAAGGAACTTATCTAGATCTTTGGTGAGCACTTTGAACCCCCAAGTGCTTCACACAAGTTTATAATGCCCGGGCATGAAAATAAAAAATCCTATTTTTTTCCCACAAAAATTATCTTTTAGTCACTAATTTTTTATTTTCCCAAGGGTATCAGGAGAAATTGGACCACATAAGTTGTTGTCCAATTTGTCCTGAGTACGCTGATGCCCCATATGTGGGGGGGAACCACTGTTTGGGCGCACGGCAGAGCTCGGAAGGGAAGGAGCACCATTTGACTTTTTCCAACCAAAATTGGCTGGAATTGAGATTGGATGCCATGTTGCATTTGGAGAGCCCCTGATGTGCCTAAACAGTGGAAACCCCCCACAAATGACCCCATTTGGGAAACTAGACCCCCTAAGGAACTTATCTAGATCTTTGGTGAGCAATTTGAACCCTCAAGTGCTTCACACAAGTTTATAACGTAGAGCCGTAAAATTTAAAAATCATATTTTTTCCACAAAAATGATTCTTTTCACCCCAATTTTTATTTTTCCAAGGGTAACAAGACTCCAAAAGTTATTGTGCAATTTGTCCTGAGTACACTGATACCCCATATGTGGGGGTATACCACTGTTTGGGTGCATGGCAGAGTTTGGAAGGGAAGGAGCGCCATCTCACTTTTTCAACGCAGAATTGGCTGGACGCCATGTCGTGTTTGGAGAGCTCCTGATCTGCCTAAACAGTGGAAACCCCCCACAAATGACACCATTTTGGAAACTAGACCCCTCAAGGAACTTATCTAGATGTGTGGTGAGAACTTTGAACCCCCAGGTGTTTCACTAAAGTTTATAACGTACAGCCTTAAAATAAAAAATCCTTTTTTTTTTTTACAAAAATGATTTTTTCGCCCCCAATATTTTATTTTCACAAGGGTAACAGAAGAAATTGGAACCCAAAAGTTGTTGTCCAATTTGTCCTGAGTACGCTGATACCCAATATGTAGGAGAAAACTACTGTATGGGTGCACGTCAGGGCTCGGAAGGGAAGTAGTGACGTTTTGGATTGCAGACTTTGATGGAATGGTCTGGGGGCGTCATGTCGCATTTGGAGAGCCCCTGATACGCCTAAACAGTGGAAACCCCCCACAAGTGACCCCATTTTGGAAAATAGACCCCACAAGGAACTTATCTAGATGTGTGGTGAGCACTTTTAACCCCGAAGTGCTTCACAGAAGTTTATAACGCACAGCCGTAAAAATAAAAAATCCTTTTTTTTTTTACAAAAATGATTTTTTCGCCCCCAATATTTTATTTTCACAAGGGTAACAGGAGAAATTGGACCCCAAAAGTTGTTGTCCAATTTGTCCTGAGTACGCTGATACCCAATATGTGGGAGAAAACTACTGTATGGGCGCATGTCAGGGCTCGGAAAGGGAAGTAGTGACGTTTTGGATTGCAGACTTTGATGGAATGGTCTGGGGGCGTCATGTCGCATTTGGAGAGCCCCTGATGCGCCTAAACAGTGGAAACCCCCCACAAGTGACCCCATTTTGGAAAATAGACCTCACAAGGAACTTACCTAGATGTGTGGTGAGCACTTTGAACCCCGAAGTGCTTCACAGAAGTTTATAACGCACAGCCGTAAAAATAAAAAATCCTTTTTTTTTTTACAAAAATGATTTTTTCGCCCCCAATATTTTATTTTCACAAGGGCAACAGGAGAAATTGGACCCCAAAAGTTGTTGTCCAATTTGTCCTGAGTACGCTGATACCCAATATGTGGGAGAAAACTACTGTATGGGCGCATGTCAGGGCTCGGAAAGGGAAGTAGTGACGTTTTGGATTGCAGACTTTGATGGAATGGTCTGGGGGCGTCATGTCGCATTTGGAGAGCCCCTGATGCGCCCTAAACAGTGGAAATCCCCAACAAGTGACCCCATTTTGGAAAATAGACCCCACAAGGAACTTATTTAGATGTGTGGTGAGCGCTATGAAGCCCCAAGTGCTTCACAGAAGTTTATAATGTACAGCCGTAAAAACAAAAAAATCTTATTTTTTTTACAAAAATAATATTTTCGCCCCAGTTTTTTATTTTCCCAAGGGTAACAGAAGAAATAGGACAAATTTCACAATAACTCTTGGGGTCCAGAGTACGCTGATACCCCATATGTGGGGATAAACTACTGTTTGGACGCATGGCAGAGCTCAGAAGTGAAGGAACACCGTTTGACTTTTTCAACGCAGAATTGGCTGGAATGGAGATCAGACGCCATGTCACATTTGGAGAGCCCCTGATGTGCCTAAACAGCGGAAACCCCCCAATTCTAACTCCAACCCTAACCCCAACACACCCCTAACCCTAGTCCCAACCCTAATCCCAACCCTAACCCTAATCCTAACTCTAACCCTAATCCTAACTTTAGCGCCAACCCTAACCCTAACTTTAGCCGAAACCCTAACCCTAACCCTAATGGGAAAATGGAAATAAATACATTTTTTTTATTTTATTATTTTTCCCTAACTAAGGGGGTGATAAAGGGGGTTTGATTTACTATTTATAGCGGTTTTTATGATTGGCAGCTGTCACGCTAAAAGACGCTTTTTATTGCAAAAAGTAGTTTTTTGCATAGCCACATTTTGAGAGCTATAATTTTTGCATATTTTGGCCCACAATGTCATGTGAGATCTTAATTTTTGCGGGACGAGGTGACGCTTTTATTGGTACCATTTTTGAGCACGTGACATTTTTTGATCGCTTTTTATTTCGATTTTTGGGAGGTTAGAATGAACAAAAATCAGCAATTCATGAATTTCTTTTGGGTGAGGCGTTTTTATTGTTCCGCGTGTGGTAAAATCGATAAAGCAGTTTTATTCTTCGGGTCAGTACGATTATGGCGATACCTCATTTATATAATTTTTTTATGTTTTGGCGCTTTTATAGAATAAAAACAATTTTATATAAAAAATAATTATTTTTGCATCGCTTTATTCTGCGAGCTATAACTTTTTTATTTTTTCGCTCATGATGCTGTGTGACGGCTCGTTTTTTGCGGGACAAGATGACGTTTTCAGCGGTACCATGTTTATTTATATCCGTCTTTTTGATCGCGTGTTATTCCACTTTTTGTTCAGCGGTATGATGATAAAGCACTGATTTTTTGCTTCGTTTTTATTTTTTATTTTTTAAGGGGTTCACAAAAGGGGTTAACTAGTGGGACAGTTTTATAGGGGGGGTCGTTACGGACGCGGCGATACCATATATGTGTACTTTTATTGTTTTATTTTTTTTATTTACAATAAGTAATGAATTTATTGGGGAATATTTTTTTTTTTTTTTTTTTTTTTTTTTTGGATTTTTTTTTACACATGTTTATTTTTACTTTTTTTTACTTTTTTACTTTGTCCCAGGGTGGGACATCACTGTATTTCATCAGATCGCTGGTGTGACAGTGTGCATAGCACTCTGTCGCACCAGCGATGTGACAGGCAGTGCAGGACGCTTCCTCATGCCTGCTCTCGGCAGGCACTGAGGAAGCCGCCTCCCTCCAGGACCCCAGCGCCATCTTGGATCCGGGTCCTGGGAGGGAGGAAGCCCTCAGAGCAGCGCGATCACATCGCGCTGGTCTGAGGGTCTCAGGGGGGCGCGCAGGGAGCCCCCTGCCTGCGCGATCCTCCCCTGTGCCCCCAGTACACCGCGATCATGTTTGATCGCGGTGTGCAAGGGGTTAATGTGCCGGGAGCGGTCCGTGACCGCTCCTGACACACAGTCACGGGTGTCAGCTGTGATAATCAGCTGACACCCGGCGGCGATTAGCTGCGCTCCCTCCGGGAGCGCAGCTAATCGCCTATGACGTACTATCCCGTCCATGGTCAGAATGGCACGGGTTTTATGGACGGGATAGTACGTCTAATGTCAGAGAGGGGTTAATGTTGGTTCATAAGTTGGCACTTATATTATCCTTTGTGGCTATATACTTATAGTTGGCAGTATTTTTTATTTTAATTCTACTTTTGTTGTGATATTTTGCACATTAATAAAGACTATTTTAACCATATATTTTCTTGTCACATGTTTTTATATATATTTTAGACTTTTTCCAGAGTTGTTTTTCTTTTACTATTCCTGAATGGTCTGCCATTCTATGTTGGTAGTGATATTGTGATATTTTAATCACTTATTGTCCTTGATTACTATCTAATCTACTAGTTAACTATTCGTGTGGATAGAAGATTGAGAGACAGGCAGACTGAAGAGAAGGCTCTCACAATGTTGGACCCAGTCTCTCAGGATTGCCCCGTCGACAGTGGGGAACCTATGCAACTTGGGGGATGTCCTCTCGTTCCCAGGAGAGGGAGAGGAGGTTCTTTAAGGGGTTATGCTTGTATTGTGGTAAGGCTGACCATTTTATTAAGCAATGCGAGGTTCGCATAAGGAAAGAAAAGAAAAAAAAGGTCAGTAGGAGCAACACTCCCGTTTGGATCGCATTTTTACGGTCTGCAGGAGTTTTTTTTCTGGTAATTCCACCTATCGTGGTCATTCCATTGATTTTCAGGTCATGGTGGATTGCGGCTCTGCACTGAATTTGATTGATCAACAATTTTTAGACAAATATAAATTTGATTCTGAACCATTGTCATCTCCTTTTCCTGTTGCGGCTATTGATAACACTCCCGTGGAGCATGGGTGCGTTTCTCGAAAGGTCACTGGGTTCCCACTTATTGTCAATATGGAACATCAGGAGTGTATAGACTTGTTTGTACTTGATAAACTGTCTTTTCCAGTCGTCCTGGGTTTACCCTGGTTAAAGATGCACAATCCTTTGCTGGACTGGTCGTCTATTATTATAAGGTCCTGGAGTCAGGAGTGTTAGGCTGGAGTCACACACAACCACAAAAAATCGGTCCGTTTTAGACGGTCGATTGTCGGATCAAAATGCAAACATCACACATCCTTCTGGCATCCGATTTTCCTTCAAAGATGCGATTTAATCGCATGTGTGTGTACCTTGTAACATCCAATTTTCATCCGACTTGCGAGATTTTCTCGCAGGCTTGCAAAACTGACATATAATGGATCCAAAAGAATAGTATTTAAATGCCAAAAGAAAGAATAGATATATACACATAGAGCACATATATATATATATATGTCATTGTGACATATATATATAGATATATTTATAATTCTTACACTTCTACATACTGTTATAGCCGCTAATTCAATTGCCGGCTTCAGTGAAATCACAGAAGCCGACATGAAATGATACATTGTTTCCACACATTTAACCATGTAATTTCATGTATTTTTATATATGTTTGAAACATACAATTACATGAGTATATGTGTGCTAAATTTCAGACATGTAGGGGTTAATTAAAGGTGTAAATTCGTTGAAAAAAAATGCGTGGGCTCCCGCTGTATTTTCTCCACCAGACAGACAAAGCAAAGCGAGTGGGGGCAGATAATAATAGCCTAGGGAGGGTACATTTTTTTTGTGCCCCCCCTGGCTACTAACATCTGCCCCCAGACACCCCAGAAAGGGCAAATCTCTAATTAGATTCGCCCTTTCTGGCACTTTGCCCGTCTATTCCCATTGCCCTGTAGCGGTGGCGAATGGGTTAATCTCACCTTACTGTCACCTTAGTATTGAAAGGTGACCTTAAGGCAGGTTAATAATTGATAGCTGTCAATTAGACAACTATCAATTATTAATCCTATTGTATGAAAGAAAAATCAAACACACACAGTTTAATAAAAAATAAGTTTAATTAAATAATCACACAGTTTTTGACCATATTTTATTTTCCTGCTAAAACCATTTCCTGTAATAAAAATAAAATAAAAAAGCAAAATTATACTTACCAATCCAATGTACAGTCAGGTCCCACGGTGTAATCCATCAGAAAGGGTTAACAGGTTACAGGTCGCAGAGAGCTAATAATGCTGTCTCAGACCTGTATTCCCCTGAATGAATAAGTTCCTCTCCCAGCGAAAGTAGAGGAATAGATTCATGAATGGAGCTTAATTGATTTATTGGCAATTTAACTTTAGTGACCTGACCTAAAGGGAAAGTGGGATACAATCAATTAAGCTTCATTCATGAAACACATCCTCTCCTGTCGCCAGGAGAGGAACTTATTCATTCAGGAGCTTTGAGCTGAGCATGCAGGATTACTTGCACTGCTTGGCTCAAAGCTAGTTAACCCTTTGTGAAGGATTACAGCGTGGGACGTGACAGATCAGCGGAATAGGTAAGAATAATGTTGTTTTATTTTTTTTTCTTTATTTTAGGAGATCAATGGCTTCGCACGGATTAAGTGTAAAATAAAATATGGTCAAAAACTGTGTGATTATTTAATTAAACTTATTTTTTATTAAACTGTGTGTGTTTGATTTTTCTTTCATACAATAGGATTAATAATTGATAGTTGTCTAATTGACAGCTATCAATTATTAACCTGCCTTAAGGTCACCTTTCAATACTAAGGTGACATTAACGCCAGATTATTAACCCATTCGCCACCGCTACAGGGCAATGGGAATAGACGGGCAAAGTGCCAGAAAGGGCGAATCTAATTAGAGATTTGCCCTTTCTGGGGTGTCTGGGGGCAGATGTTAGCAGCCAGGGGGGGCACAAAAAAAATGTACCCTCCCTAGGCTATTATTATCTGCCCCCACTCGCTTTGCTTTGTCTGTCTGGTGGAGAAAATACAGCGGGAGCCCACGCATTTTTTTTCAACGAAATTACACCTTTAATTAACCCCTACATGTCTGAAATTTTGCACAAATACACTCATGTAATTGTATGTTTCAAACATATATAAAAATACATGAAATTACATGGTTAACTGTGTGGAAACAATGTATCATTTCATGTCGGCTTCTGTGATTTCACAAAACCCGGCAATTGAATTAGCGGCTATTACAGTATGTAGAAGTCTAGGAACTATAAATATATGTATATGTACATGTCACAATGACATGTATATATATATATATATATATGTGTTCTATGTGTATATATCTATTCTTTCTAGTCTTTATTAAAGCTGTCAGTGTGATTTTACAGTATAGCCGGGGATGAATTGCCGGCTTTTCTAAAGGACACCGATGCGATTTCATCGCAAGTCACACAGTGTGGTCCGTTTGTAATCCGATTTTTCATCGCTCCCATAGACTTGCATTGGCGATTGTCGACCGACAATCGCAGCATGCTGCGATTGTACACGGACGTTTAAAACGGACCACAAAAAATTTGATACTGGGAGCTGCTCCATAGATTAACATAGGTCCGACTGCAATGCGATATTTCATCGCATTGCAGTCGTCCGATTTTGTCGCCAGTGTGACTCCGGCCTTACGGTAAATGTTGTAATGTTCACATTGCTGCTGTTGTGAAGAGTGAGCTACCTGAAGCCATTCAGGATTTCTGAAAGGTTTTTTCAGAAGTTGAGTCGCAATCTCTACCACCCCATAGAGATTACGATTGCGCTATTGAGTTCGTCCCAGGTGCTACACTCCCTAAGAGTCGTTTATTTAATCTGACGATTCCCGAGAGGTAGGCCTTAAAGGAAAACCTACAGACTAGTTTGGCTGCAGGTCATATAAGGGTATGTTTCCACGGTCAGGAAACACTCAGTGATTGCCACGTGTTTGACGATGTGCGCTGGCGCAGCATCAAACACGCAGCGTCCAGACGTTACAGCATAGTGGAGGGGAATTCAAGAAATCCC
Source organism: Oophaga sylvatica (assembly GCA_033576555.1). Classification (NCBI taxonomy): domain Eukaryota; kingdom Metazoa; phylum Chordata; class Amphibia; order Anura; family Dendrobatidae; genus Oophaga; species Oophaga sylvatica. The sequence continues at coordinate 108,060,204 of JARQOD010000008.1, read as the reverse complement.
GTCTCCACTATGCGTAAAAACACGCAGGCGTCGCCGCAAGGGAAATAAAACAGGCCTATGTAGCCCTGCGGTGATTCCGGATGTGTTCAATGAGCACATCCGGATTCACCGCGTGTTCACTAGGGGGGGGCTTTGGGCGAGGCGGACTTTCCAGCTGGCCAGAGGAGTAGAATACTTGCCCAGAGCTCTGTCGGATCACTCCCCTGTTATGGCGACCTTTGACTGGGGGGTGGTGGGAGAGGGGAATGTGCACCATGGTCGCTTAATGCATTCTGGATTCCTATTATACAGGCAGATGCCAGGATTCCCGACCTACTCAGAGAATTTTTTGCTGTTAATGAAGGCACAGCCCCAAGAGAAATAGTATGGGACACGTCTAAGGCCTATCTAAGAGGCCTAATGATCGCGGAAGTGAATAGAGTTAAGACTAAGTCTAGAGCATATGGGGATCTCTTGCAGAAAGAAGTTATCTCTACGGAAATGCAATACCTGGAATCTCTGTCAGATACGCATCTTAGTACATTAAAGGATGCGGAAAAACGACTAGCTCAACACAAGCTTTCAAAGGCTGCAGATACCGTATTTTTCGGACCATAAGACGCACTTTTTTTTCTCCAAATTTGGGAGGAAAGTGTGGGTGCATCTTATTGTCGGAATGTAATGTGGGGAGGGGGCAGCGGTGGAGTGAGATCGCAGGAGGCAGGAAAATATCCCCTCCGCTGCAGGAATCCAGCGCTGGGGAAACCACTGGTCCCGATACTTAAGTGCAGTGAATATTCATTAGCCGCTTCCCCGCCCACCTATCAGCTGAGCAGTGAGCGGGTGAGCAGCAAATGACAGAGCCACATGGTTCCCCAGCGCCTGATTCTTGCAGCAGCTGGGGAGATGTGTGTCAGAAGGAGAAGTAGGCGGCAGGAGCAGAGTGCAGCAGGAGGCATCGCATACCTGACAGCACAGGGGCTGTGCTGATGCGATGCTGAATGCTTCTGTGGAGGACCTGTGATGAGGTCATGAAGACGGCGGGCTGGAGCATCACATGACCACACAAAGCCCTGCCTCTTCATGATGTCATCACAGGTCCTGCAGACACACTGTACAAGAAAGAATTAATTAAAAGGTTAGTAATTACAGCACATAAAAAAATCACTCTGCCATCCTGTGGTGGACTATAACTCCCAGCATGCTATAGGATCTGCAGGACATGCTGAGAGTTATAGTTCTCCCATGGGATCTTAAAGCAGCACTCCAGTGTTATTTTTCAGTGCTGGAGTGGTGCTTTAACCTCTTAACCCCAAGGGTGGTTTGCATGTTAATGACCGGGCCAATTTTTACAATTCTGACCACTGTCTCTTTATGAGGTTATAACTCTGGAACGCTTCAACGGATCTTCGCGATTCTGAGACTGTTTTCTCGTGACATATTGTACTTCACGTTAGTCATAAAATTTCTTCCATATAACTTGCGTTTATTTTTGAAAAAAACGCAAATATGGCGAAAATTTTGAAAATTTTGCAATTTTCAAACTTTGAATTTTTATTCCCTTAAAACAGAGAAATATGTCACACAAAATAGTTAATAAATAACATTTTCCACATGTCTACTTTACATCAGCACAATTTTGGAACCAAATTTTTTTTTTCTTAGGAAATTATAAGGGTTAAAAGTTGACCAGCGATTTCTCAGTTTTACAACAAAATTTACGAAGCCATTTTTTTTAGGAACCACCTCATATTTGAAGTCACTTTGAGGGGTCTATATAGCAGAAAATACCCAAAAGTGACACCATTCTAAAAACTGCACCCTCAAGGTACTCAAAACCACATTCAAGAAGTTTATTAACCCTTCAGGTGCTTCACAGGAGCTGAAGCAACGTGGAAGGAAAAAATGAATATTTAACTTTTTAGCCACAAAAATGATCTTTTACAAACTTTTTTTTTATTTTCCCAAGGGTAAAAGAAGCAAATGGACAGATAAAGTTGTTGTGCAATTTCTCCTGAGTAAGCCAATAGCCAATATGTGGAGGAAAACCACTGTTTGGGCACACGGCAGAGCTCGTAAGGGAAGGAGCGCCGTTTGACTTTTTCAAACTAAAGTTGACTGGAATTGAGATTGGACGCCATGTCGTGTTTGGAGAGCCTCTGATGCGCCTAAACAGTGGAAACCCCCCACAAGTGACACCATTTTGGAAACTAGACCCCCTAAGGAACTTATCTAGATCTGTTGTGAGCACTTTGAACCCCAAAGTGTTTCACAAAAGTTTATAATGCCTGGGTCTGAAAAAAAAAAAAACAATTTTCCACAAAAATGATTTTTAGTCCCAAATTGTTGATTTTTCCCAAGGAAATTGGACAACAAAAGTTGTTGTCCAATTTGTCCTGAGTACGCTGATACCCCATATGTGGGGGGGAAAACTGTTTGGGCGCACGACAGGGCTTGGAAAGGAAGTAGTAACGTTTTGGAATGCAGACGTTGATGGGGGTCATGTTCCGTTTGCAGTGCCCCAGATGTGCCTAAACAGTGGAAACCCCCCACAAGTGACCCCATTTTGGAAACTACACTGTGTTCCAAATTATTATGCAAAAATTGTTTAAGAGTGATAAGGTAAGAATTGTTTTGTTTGTCAGTTAAACTCATTGATGGTGATGTGTGTCAGGGCTCTTTATATCACTGTAAGCAATTGCAGACACCTGTGCTAATTAGTTTGGCAGGTGTGTCCAATGAAAGGCAAGACTACTTAAGAAGGCTGTCCCACATTATTAAGCAGCCTACATTTTCTGCCAAAATGGGAAAGAAAAAGGATGTGTCGGCTGCTCAGAAGCAACAAATTGTGGAGTGTTTAGGTCAAGGCATGACTACAATCAACATTGCCAAGACACTTAATCGTGATCATTGCACAATCAAGAAGTATGTAGCTGATTCACAGTACACACGTGTGCGTGCTGATAAGGGAAAATTGAGGACTCTTTCCTACAGGCAATTACGTCAGGTTAAAAAAGCAGCGGCAAAAAAGCCTTGTCATAGCAGCAGACAAGTTTTTGAAGCTGCTGGTGCCTCCAACGCCCCCCGAACAACAAGATGCAGGGTCCTTCAGAGGTTTGCAGCTGTGCGTAAGCCATCCTGTCGACCTCCTCTATCCACTGCACACAAGCAGAAACGGCTCCAGTGGGCCAAACAATACATGAAGAGTGACTTCAAAGCTGTTTTGTTCACCGATGAGTGCCGTGCAACGCTCGATGGTCCAGATGGATGGAGCGGAGGATGACTGGTTGATGGACACCCCATGCAAACACGGCTACGGCGCCAACAAGGAGGAGGTGGGGTAATGTTTTGGGCTGGAATCATGGGGAGAGAGATTGTCGGCCCCTTTAGGATCCCTGAAGGGGTAAAGATGAACTCCATAGTGTATGTTGAGTTTCTCAAACAGCACTTCCTGCCATGGTTGAAGAAGAAGAACTGTGCATTCCGCAGCAAGATCATTTTCATGCATGATAATGCACCGTCTCATGCTGCACATAACACATCTGCATCTCTGGCTGCTTTGGGCATAAAAGGGGACAAACTTATGGTGTGGTCCCCATGCTCCCCTGACCTCAATCCCATAGAGAACCTGTGGAGCATCATCAAAAGGAGTGTCTATGATGGCGGGAGGCAGTTCACATCTAAGCAACAGCTCTGGGAGGGTATTCTGTCCTCATGCAAAACAATTGAAGCAGAAACCATCCAAAACCTGACAAATTCAATGGACGAGAGAGTTCAGAAGCTCCTTTCGAACAAGGGGTCCTATGTGCAAATGTAACATCACCTAGAATAAAGTTTTGAGTTGAAAACTGTTTGATTTCAGTTTGTAATAACCTGCTAATGCTTATAATTTCAAAAATGACCATTGTTTTGTTCTTTATTAAAATGAAAAGGTTGAAAACTCTGCTGTGCATAATAATTTGGAACATGCATTTTGAATGCAGTTTGAGTGTTTTATTTTTTAAAAAATATACTGTTATCATAGGCAGTTTGTACAAAAACCTTTCAATTGTACTCTAATAGTTATTTGACTGGAAAATTACAATGACTGCAATTCATATAGGTAATTTGGAAAATCTGAGAAAATACTATTTGCATAATAATTTGGAACACAGTGTAGACCCCCTAAGGAGCTTATCTAGATCTTTGGTGAGCACTTTGAACCCCCAAGTGCTTCACACAAGTTTATAATGCCCGAGCATGAAAATAAAAAATCCTATTTTTTTTCCCACAAAAATTATCTTTTAGTCACTAATTTTTTATTTTCCCAAGGGTAACAGGAGAAATTGGACCACAAAAGTTGATGTCCAATTTGTCCTGAGTACGCTGATACCCCATATATGGGGGGGAACCACTGATTGGGCGCACAGCAGAGCTCGGAATGGAAGGAGCACCATTTGACTTTTTCCAAACAAAATTGGCTGGAATTGAGTTTGGACGCCATGTTGCATTTGGAGAGCCCTGATGTGCCTAAACAGTGGAAACCCCCCACAAGTGACCCCATTTGGGAAACTATACCCCCTAAGGAACTTATCTAGATCTTTGGTGAGCAATTTGAACCCCAAAGGGCTTCACACAAGTTTGTAACGTAGAGACGTAAAATTAAAAAATCATATTTTTTCCACAAAAATGATCTTTTCACCCCAATTTTTATTTTCCCAAGGGTAACAAGACTCCAAAAGTTATTATGCAATTTGTCCTGAGTACGCTGATACCCCATATGTGGGGGTAAACCACTGTTTAGGTGCAAGGCAGAGTTTGGAAGGGAAGGAGCGCCGTTCGACTTTTTCAACACAGAATTGGCTGGATGCCATGTCGTGTTTGGAGAGCTCCTGATCTGCCTAAACAGTGAAAACCCCCAACAAATGACACCATTTTGGAAACTAGACCCCTCAAGGAACTTATCTAGATGGTGAGCACTTTGAACCCCGAAGTGCTTCACAGAAGTTTATAACGTACAGCTGTAAATAAAAAATCTTTTTTTTTTTTTACAAAAATGATTTTTTCGTCCCCAATATTTTATTTTCACAAGGGTAACAGGAGAAATTGGACCCAAAAGTTGTTGTCCAATTTGTCCTGAGTACGCTGATACCAAATATGTGGGAGAAAACTACTGTATGGGCACACGTCGGGGCTCGGAAGGGAAGTAGTGACGTTTTGGATTGCAGACTTTGATGGAATGGTCTGGGGGCGTCATGTCGCATTTGGAGAGTCCCTGATGCACCTAAACAGTGGAAACCCCCACAAGTGACCCAATTTTGGAAAATAGACCCCACAAGGAACTTATCTAGATGTGTGGTGAGCACTTTGAACCCCGAAGTGCTTCACAGAAGTTTATAACGTGCAGTGGTAAAAACAAAAAAAATCATTTTTAAAAAAAAAAAAAAAAAGAAAAGATATTTTTACCCCCAATTTTTTATTTTCCCAAGGGTAACAGAAGAAATAGGACAAATTGCACAATAACTCTTGGTGTCCAGAGTACACTGATACCCCATATGTGGGGGTAAACTACTGTTTGGGCGCATGGCAGAGCTCAGAAGTGAAGGAGCACCGTTTGACTTTTTCAATGCAGAATTGGCTGGAATTGAGATTAGACGCCATGTCACATTTGGAGAGCCCTGATGTGCCTAAACAGCGGAAACCCCCCAATTCTAACTCCAACCCTAACCCCAACACACCCCTAACCCTAGTCCCAACCCTAACCACAAACCTAACCCTAACACACCCCTAACCCTAATCCCAACCCTAACCCTAATCCTAACTTTAGCGCCAACCCTAACCCTAACTTTAGCCGCAACCCTAACCCTAATGGGAAAATGGAAATAAATACTTTTTTTTAATTTTATTATTTTTCCCTAACTAAGGGGGTGATAAAGGGGGGTTTGATTTACTATTTATAACGGATTTTTATGATTGGCAGCTGTCACGCTAAAAGACGCTTTTTATTGTAAAAAATAGTTTTTGCATCACCACATTTTGAGAGCTATAATTTTTGTATATTTTGGCCCACAGAGTCATGTGAGGTCTTATTTTTTGCGGGACGAGGTGACGTTTTTATTGGTACCATTTTTGAGCATGTGACTTTTTTTATTGCTTTTTATTTCGATTTTTGGGAGGTTAGATGGAACAAAAATCAGCAATTCATGAATTTCTTTTGGGAGAGGCGTTTATACCGTTCCGCGTGTGGTACAATTGATAAAGCAGTTTTATTCTTCGGGTCAGTATGATTACGGCGATATCTCATTTATATCATTTTTTTATGTTTTGGCGCTTTTATAGAATAAAACCAATTTTATATAAAAAATTATTATTTTTGCATCGCTTTATTCTGCGAGCTATAACTTTTTTATTTTTTTGCTGATGATGCTGTATGGCGGCTCGTCTTTTGCGGGACAAGATGACGTTTTCAGCGGTACCATGTTATTTATATCCGTCTTTTTGATCGCGTGTTATTCCACTTTTTGTTCGGCGGTACGATGATAAAGCATTGATTTTTTGCTTAGCTTTTTTTTTAAGGGGTTCACTAAAGGGTTTAACTAGTGGAACAGTTTTATAGGGGGGGGTCGTTACGGACGCGGCGATACCAAATATGTGTACTTTTATTGTTTTGGTTTTTTATTTACAGGAAAAAATGAATTTATTGGGGAATATTTTTTTTTTTTATGATTTTTTTAAACAATTTTTATTTTTATTTTTTTAACTTTTTTACTTTGTCCCAGGGTGGGACATCACTGTATAGGGTCAGATCGCTGGTGTGACAGTGTGCACAGTACTCTGTCACACCAGCGATCGCTCCGGCATCGCTGCAGGCTTCTCAGTGCCTGCTCTTAGCAGGCACTGAGGAAGCCGCCTCCCTGCAGGACCCGGATGGACCCCGGCGCCATCTTGGATCCGGGTCCTGCAGGGAGGAAGGACCCTCGGAACAGCGCGACACATCGCGCTGCTCTGAGGGTCTCAGGGGAGCGCGCAGGGAGCCCACTCCCTGCGCGATCCTCCCCTGTGCCCCCGGTACACCGCGATCATGTTTGATCGCGGTGTGCCAGGGGTCGGCCGCGATCGGCTGCGCTCCCCCCGGGAGCGCGTCCGATCGCTGGGACGTACTATCCCGTCCATGGTCATACGAGCCCAGGTACCATGGACGGGATAGTACGTCGGATGGCAGTAAGGGGTTAAATATAAGCCCCGTGCCCCCATTCATATACTCACCCTCCAGCGTCTTCATATAGTACTTTATAGACACCACACAGGTCCCGCAGCACCATCTCCTATCGATAGCTTCCAACATAATAACATACTATTATATATAATAGTACCACATATAATAGTATGTTATTTATGTTATTAAATATTTTACCACATTTTTTGCTTCAAATATATTTTTCCCTAGTTTCCACCTCTAAAACCTGGGTGCGTCTTATAGTCTGGTGCGTCTTATAGTCCGAAAAATACGGTAAACGTTATTTTCAGCGCTGGGTTCATTTTGGAGAGGTGGAGGGAACTGGGCATTTGCTGGCTACTCTGCTCAGGACCCAATCTGGCCCTGCGCTGGTGACGGAGATAAAAAATAAAAACGGGGAATTGGTGAGGTCATCTGCGGGAATTTTAACAGCTTTTAGAGAAATTTTTGGGACACTATATGACTCCCGGGTGGGTTTCTCTGATGAGATTCTTAATAATTTTTTGAGGAACACTAGATTGCCCGCCTTGTCAGAATTGGACGCTGCCAAGCTGGAGGCCACAATTAGCTTGGAGGAGCTGGAGGATGCTCTAGGCTCTTGTAGTTGTAAGGAGACCAAATACACCAGGAGAGAGAGAGAGACTTTTGTTGAATGGGGGTGAGGGGTGGGATTGTGGGGAATTCCATGGGTTTCTAGAGTGCTTATGGAATATATTGTTCTGGAATCATCCTGTATTTGATTACATGTCTTGTGGATTTTGAAAATGTTCAATAAAAATTTATTTGATCAAAAAAAAAAGAAAGTCGATCAGTCGAAGTTTCTGGTGGCAAGGGTGGCATAGAGAAGTCATCAAGTGGGTGCGTCAGTGTACGGTGTGTGCTAGGTCGAAGGCCTCTCATGCCCCGGCTGCATGATTACTGTGCTCTTTGGAGGTTCCTAGCTCGCCATGGACGCATCTTGCTATGGATTTTATCACCGATCTGCCGGTCTCTGAGGGTTTTTCTGTCATCTGGGTTGTTGTGGACCAATTTAGTAAGATGTGTCATCTGGTTCCGTTCAATAAATTACCCTGTGCCAAGACTCTAGCTAAAGCATTTGTGAAAGAGATTGTCAGGCTCCATGGTGTTCCCACGACATTATTTCCGACAGAGGACCACAGTTTGTGGCTCGCTTTTGGCATGCTTTTTGTGACAGAATAAAGGTTCATTTGTCATTTTCGTCGGGTAATCATGCGCAGTCCAATGGACAGACCGAAAGGAAGAACTAGGACGTTGAGCAGTTTTTGAGATATTTTGTAGCAGATAATCAGGAGATGTGGTCGGAATATCTACCACTAGCTGAGTTTGCCCTTAATAATCATACGTCTGTCTTAGCTGGGTGTTCTCCTTTTTTTTTGCTGTACAGGGAGACATCCATCTTTCGGTCATTTTCAAAGATTGGGGCAGCTGTGCCTGGGAGAAGAGTTTTTCTGGAAGTTTGGAAAGGGTTTGGACCAATATACGCCATAATCTGAAAGAGGCAAATAGGAGGTCTAAGAAATATTTTGACAAGAATAGAAGGGAGGTGTTGTTCACAGTTGGGGACATGGTCTGGTTGTCGTTTAGGAATCTGCGTTTGAAGATCCCTTCTAAAAAACTGGGGCCTAAATTTTTAGGACCCTTCAAAGTGGTTCAGGTTGTCAACTCAGCAGCGGTGAGATTAGACATACCCTCGTCCTGGAGAATTAATTCAGTTTTTCATGTATCTTTACTGAAGAAAGTTGACACACCAGATAAGGAGGCGATGCCGACTGTTCCTCCAATTGATGAGGACAGCGAGTTTGAGATTTCACGCATATTGGATTCCAGGTGGCACAGAGGAAGGGTGCAGTATCTTGTGTCCTGGAAGGGTTTCGGTCCTGAGGATAATTCCTGGGTGAAAACTGAGGACATCTCGGCCTCAAGGCCGATTAAGGCTTTTCACAGGAGATTTCCGAATAAGGCTCGGCCAAGAGGATCCAGAGGATCCTCGTAAAAGGGGAGGTACTGTTAGAATCTATTTAGTTTGACCATCTGCCATCTTGTTGTGGTTTCTGGCTGCTGGTCTTTTTCCCCTGGTGCTGGGCTTGTCGTTGGTCAGGTGATTGGATCACCTTTTATTACCCTACACCTGCCTCCCAGTTCTTGCTGGACATCAGTATTAATCCGCTAGAGTTCTGGCTTGGTGCTTTGATAACTTTTTGTATTTAACTTTGTGAAGTTCTGGGAACTCTAGTTCTGCTTGCTTAGTCATTTTGTTTTTCCTTTCGTTTCTGCAATTTCCTCTATTTCCCTGCTTAGGAGGTAACCTGTTTTTGTTCCCAGTCCCTAAGTCTTTCAGGGATTCCCTTCCCCCCATCTTTAGGTCTTCTCTTGAGTCTAGACTAGGATTCTCGGTGGGTCTATTCGCAAGGAATAGGTCGCCAGCTCCATCGTAGGGATTAAGTCTAGTTCCTGAGTTGCAGACCCGTAACAGTAACATTTGTAACAAGGTCCGATTGATAAGAAAAAGTATAGAAAAAAGTCAGCTCACCCATCAGTCGGTCTCGGAATCCAAGCACGGAAACTGCAGTGTAGCAGGAAAAACGTAAGTTATGAAGGTATAATTCAGCTCAGGAAGGTCCTTTAAAAACTTCATTTTTTATTGAAAAAATATCTTTCATGAAAATTGGTTACATGTCATAAAAAAATCACAACCCCCTTGTGAGAATATAGCATGGGCAGACGCGTTTCAAACAGTTCTTAGTCCTTGCAAAATTGAAGCGCTCGAAAGCTCCATTCCACTGTGAGTGATATGGTGTGGTTTGAGACTCAGCAATTCCGTAGAAACGGTGCAGCTCTTCCATTAATCTTCCTTGGAAGCAAGCCCCTTGGTCTGAATTAATCCTTTTTGGGCACCCAAATACACAAATGAAGTCATGGCAGATGGCTCTGGCAGTCACTTCTTCAGTCTGGTCCTGAGTCGGCGTCATCACCATGAATTTGGTGAAGTGGTTGATGTTGTGAATGGGCTAGAGATGGTGTTACAGCGTTTTCTCCACCACTATCCTGGACCTCATGGTAGAGCCCGACATATAAGTGCCTTCTTGCTGCACTATCTGCAACATGATCCCCATATAGTTATGATTAGGAATACTGCTGAATACTGGGTTGCCACTCTGTTAGATGCATATTGTGAAACCAAATTTTGCCAGATGATTCCCGCCCTTTTAAGGGACCCAAGAATGCTGGAGTATCGAAACACGCTTTTTTGAGAGCTTTTCCCAAAAACAGCAGTGAAGCACACAATTCGCATCACAGCTCTAGACTTCCAACCTCCGACCTGTCAATTTGTCAACACCAAAACATTAGCAGTAGCAGCAGTGGTGGAAGTGGAAGAAGCAATTTTTGTGAATCCTTTGACACTTTTTGTAGACCAACTCGTGCACCATCACAACAGATTCCAAGTCTTTACACATGTGTTGTGAATATGCTAGAGATGGTTTCTGAGCAGAGGCTCCCTCTAGTGGTTACAGACAGTACTGAACCTTCCAGCGAGGAATGGCAATCTGGAATCACTGACTGGACTGATATAAGGGAGGTTCCCTCCCATGATGGTTGCCGGTGATCAATTGTTCTTGTCTCAATTGTGGTTCCTGGTTCATTTGGAAGTTTGCTGGAGTCTTGCCTGCGTCTGCTGCTTTCAGATAAGATATTTTTGCTTTTCTTTTTGTGCTTGCTTTTTGCATAGTTTTCTGCACTTTTGGATTTCAGCCAGGTCCCCTCCTGGGGCCTGTGCCCCTCTCAGTTTATCTGTAGCCACTGTTATTTGTTCATTTGTTTTTTCCTGTTTTTTCAGTGGCTGCGGCTTGGTTTTGTTACACCAGAGATCTGATTTAGGTGGCTGAGATCGTGTGATCTCAGGTTTTTTTGGCAATCAGAAGTGTTGGTATTTTTTTAGGGTTTTTTTTGGATTGCAGTCAGAATTCTTTCCTGTACTTTTCTGTCTAGACAGATTGGGCCCCAGAGTTTGCTCATTCTATTTTCTGTCTGTGTCCGTGCTTTCTTCTTGTCAAACCGCCATTACATGTTTGGGGGCTTCTTATTTTCTTTGGGGATCTGCTCCAGGGCAGATAGCTTTCATCTTTCTGCCTTTAGGTGTAGTTATCTCTCAGGCTGTGACGAGGCGTCTAGGATCAACGTAGGAACGCTCCACGGCTACCTCTAGTTGTGTGGTTAGTTCAGGTTACTGCAATCCAATAGGTTCCAGCCTCTCTGGTGTATTACCATTTTTGCTATTTCTCCTCAGCTACCTAAACATAACAGTATCACCGGCCAAAAACTAAAATTGTATGGTACTCACAGAAGGGAAAAATAGTGTGGAAAGAAAAAAGTTGTCAGAGTTGTCAGAGATTTTTTTTTTTTTTCTGTTGTTGCATTTTTTTCCCTCTTTCTCTCTGGGTGCTGAGGAGGATTTTTATTTTTATTTTTTTCTCTCAATGGAGTTTGCACAGTTGTCTGGCCGTGTGGATCAGCTTGTCACTGAGGTTCGGAGTATTGCTACCTATCTTGCTAGGTTGCCGGTTGTGGAACCTAGGATCCCCATGCCAGATTTGTTTTTGGGGGATCGGGCTAAATTTCAGAATTTCAAAAATAACTGCAAGTTGTTTTTTTGCCTTAAAGCCTAAGTCCTCAGGGAACGCAGCACAGCAGGTTCAAATTGTCATCTCTCGCCTGCGCGGCGACTCTCAGGATTGGGCTTTTTCCCTGACACCTGGGGATTCTGTTTTGTATGATGTTGATGTATTTTTTCTGGCTCTGGGGTTGTTGTACGATGAACCTAATGTCACTGATCAAGCTGAAAAAACCTTGTTGGTATTAAGTCAGGGCTGTGAAGCCGCTGAACTGTACTGTCAGAAGTTTCAAAAGTGGGCAGTCCTGACCAAATGGAATGATGATGCTTTGGCAGCCCTTTTTCGGAAGGGTCTGTCAGAAAATGTAAAGGACATTATGGTGGGATTCCCTGTTCCCTCTGGTCTCAATGATTCTATGTCTTTGGCTATTCAAATTTACAGATGTTTGCGTGAGCGCAGATGTATGCATGAGATGGTGTTGCCTTGTGGGCCAGCTCCTGAGCCCATGCAGTGTGATGGAGTGACTTCTGGGGCACAGCGTCATGAATTTCGAAAGCGCAATGGGTTATGTTTCTACTGTGGTGACGCCTCTCATGCTATTTCCGTCTGCCCCAAGCGGGGAAGACGTTTTGCGCGCTCAGTTGTCTTGGGTAGTGTTCAGACTAAATTTCTGTTGACTGTTACCCTGATTTGCTCCATGTCCACATTTTCGGCTCAGGCTTTTGTTGATTCAGGAGCAGCTATTAACCTGATGGATTTTGACTTTGCCAAACGTTGTGGCTTTCCCATGATACCCCTGCAGAAGTCTATTCCCCTTCTGGGCATTGATTCTCCCCCTTTGGCGGAGAATAAACCACAATTTTCTACTCAGGTGATAATGAGGGTTGAACCAGATCATCAGGAAAGTTGCAAATTTCTGGTGTTGCATAATCTGCATGACATTTTTGTACTGGGTTTTCCTTGGTTACAGATTCATAATCCTGTTTTGGATTGGAAATCTGTGTCTGTGACCAGTTGGGGCTGCCAATGTGTTAATACTGACACTGCTGTTTTTTCTGCCTCTCCCCAGTCTCAGGATGTCCCTGACATTTTGACTGATTTTTCTGATGTGTTTAGTGAAAGTAAGTCTGCATCCTTACCCCCTCACAGAAGCTACGATTGCACTATTGAGTTAGTGCCTGGTGGTAAATTTCCTAAGGGTCGCCTTTTTAACTTATCTGTACTTGAACACGATGTTATGCGATCTTATATCAAGGAGTCATTGGAGAAGGGTCATATCAGACCATCCTCTCCACCCTAGGGCGCCGGTTTTTTCTTTGTGGACAAAAAGGATGGTTCATTGAGGCCGTGTATTGATTATTGTCTCCTGAATAAGATCACTGTGAAATATCAATATCCGTTACCCTTGGTTTCTGACCTGTCTTCCAGAGTGAAAAGTACTAGTTGGTTTACCAGGCTTGACCTTAGGGGGGCGTATAACCTTATTCGCATTAAGCACGGGGATGAATGGAAGATGGCGTTTAATACCCCAGAGGGGCATTTTGAGTACCTAGTGATGCCCTTTGGGCTCACTAATGCTCCTTCCATCTTCCAATCCTTCATGAATAATATTTTCAGGGATTTTGTGGATAAATTTCTGATTGTTTATTTGGATGATATTTTGATTTTTTCCAATGAATAGGACTCTCATGTGAAACATGTTCGGACTGTGTTCCAGATTTTGAGAGAGAATGCACTGTATGTGAAGGGATCCAAAGTGTCTTTTTGGCGTACAGAAGGTCTCAGTTCTGGGATTCATTTTGTCTCCATCTGTTATTGAAATGGACCCGGTCAAGGTTCAGGCCATCTCTGATTGGGTTCAACCTACTTCATTAAAGGCTCTTCAGAGATTTTTGGGTTTTGCCAATTTTTATCGTAAATTTATTGGTAATTTTCCGGTATTGTTAAACCATTGACTGATTTGACCAAAAAGGGTTCTGATGTGGTGAATTGGCCTCCTGAGGCAGTTTCTGCGTTTCAGGAACTTAAGCAGAGATTCACTTCTGCTCCTGTTCTACAGCAGCCTGATGTTTCTCTACCGTTTCAGATGGAGGTTGATGCTTCTGAAATTGGGGCAGGTGCCGTTTTATCCCAAAGGGATCCAGAGACCTCTAAGAGTAACCCTTGTGCCTTCTTCTCTCGAAAATTTTCTCCAACTGAACATAATTATGACGTGGGTAATCAGGAGTTATTGGCCATGAAGTGGGCCTTTGAAGAGTGTAGACATTGGCTGGAAGGAGCCAAACATCAGGTGGTGGTCCTCACGGACCATAAGAACCTGGTTTATCTGGAATCAGCCAAGCGACTTAATCCTAGACAGGCCAGGTGGGCCTTGTTTTTCACACGTTTTAATTTTGTGGTTTCTTTTCTTCCTGGCACTAAGAATGTTAACGCGGATGCCCTCTCGAAGAGTTTCTTTGCGGATTCTCCTGAGTTATCTGATCCTGCTGTTATTTTGAAAAAGGGTGTAGTACTTTCCGCCATCTCACCCAATTTGAGACTGGCTCTGGAAGGATGTCAGGAGGATAAACCTGAGCACTGCCCTATTGGGAAATTGTTTGTCCCAGACCAGTTAAAGAAGAGAGTGATGTCTGAGATTCATTGTTCCGCGTTGGCTGGTCATCCCGGGATTTTTGGTACCAGAGACTTGGTGAGTCGGTCCTTTTGGTGGCCTACTTTGTCTCGTGACATCAGGGACTTTGTGCAGTCCTGTGGGACTTTCTCTCGTTCCAAGCCTTGCTCTCGCTCTAGTGGTTTGTTAATGCCATTACCTGTACCCAAGAGGCCATGGACCCATATCTCTATGGATTTTATTTCCGACCTCCCTGTCTCTCAGAGAATGACCGTTATCTGGGTAATCTGTGATAGGTTTTCCAAGATGATACATCTTGTGCCATTACCTAAGTTACCTTCCTCCTCCGAGTTGGTGCCTTTGTTCCTTTAGCATGTGGTTCGGTTACATGGCATTCCGGAGAACATTGTGTCTGACAGAGGAGTCCAGTTTGTTTCCAGATTTTGGAGGACATTTTGTTCTAAACTTGGTGTTCAATTATCTTTCTCCTCTGCATTTCATCCTCAGACCAATGGACAAACCGAGAGAACAAACCAGACCTTGGAGACTTATTTGAGATGTTTTGTGTCTGCTGATCAAGATGACTAGGTCTCTTTTTTGCCTTTGGCTGAGTTTGCTCTTAATAATAGGGCTAGCTCTGCCACCTTGATGTCTCCATTTTTCTGCAATTCTGGGTGTCACCCTCGATTTTCTTCGGGACAGGCGGAGGCTTCTGTCTGTCCGGTGTGTGACTCTGTTGTGGAGCGAATGCAGCAGATTTGGGACCAGGCAGTGGAGAGGTTGTCTCTCTCTCAAGAGAAGGCCCAGCGGTTTGCCAATCAGCATAGGACTGATGGTCCTCGGTTTAAAGTGGGGGACTTGGTTTGGTTGTCCTCAAGAAATATCCCTATGAGGGTTGCATCTCCAAAGTTTAAGCCTAGGTTCATTGGACCTTATAAGATCATGGAGATTCTTAATCCGGTTTCCTTCCGTTTGCTTCTTCCAGGGACATTTAAGATCCATAACGTGGTCCACAAGTCCTTATTGAAGAGGTTTGTCGAGCCAGTGGTTCCTATGGCTGCGCCTACTGACCCTGTTTTGGTTGAGGGCAATCTGGAGTATGTGGTTGAGAAAATATTGGATTCTCGTTTTTCTAGACGGAAACTCCAGTATTTGGTTAAGTGGAGATGTTATGGTCAGTAGGATAATTCTTGGGTGTTTGCTTCGGACATCCATGCTAGGAGACTGATCTGTGCCTATCACCGAGCTCATCCTGATTGGCCTGGTTGCACAAGTGAGGGTTCTGTGACCCCTGCTCAAGGGGGGTACTGTTATGAATGTGCTAAAGATGGTTTCTGAGCAGAGGCTCACTCTGGTGGTTACAGACAGTACTGAACCTTCCAGCGAGGAATGGCAATCTGGGATCACTGACTGGACTGATATAAGGGAGGTTCCCTCCCATGATGGTCGCCGGTGATCAATTGTTCTTGTCTCAATTGTGGTTCCTGGTTCATTTGGAAGTTAGTTGGAGTCTTGCCTGCGTTTGCTGCTTTCAGATAAGATATTTTCTGCTTTTCTTTTTGTGCTTGCTTTTTGCATAGTTTTCTGCACTTTTGGAATTCAGCCGGGTCCCCTCCTGGGGCCTGTGCTCCTCTCAGTTTATCTGTAGCCACTGTTATTTGTTCATTTGCTTTTTCCTGTTTTTTTCAGTGGCTGCGGCTTGGTTTTGTTACACCAGAGATCTGATTTAGGTGGTTGAGATCGTGTGATCTCAGGTTTTTTGGCAATCAGAAGTGTTGGTATTTTTAGGTTTTTTTTTGGATTGCAGTCAGAATTCTTTCCTGTACTTTTCTGTGTAGACAGATTGGGCCCCAGCGTTTGCTCATTCTATTTTCTGTCTGTGTCCGTGCTTTCTTCTTGTCTAACCGCCATTACATGTTTGGGGGCTTCCTATTTTCTTTGGGGATCTGCTCCGGGGCAGATAGCTTTCATCTTTCTGTCTTTAGGTGTAGTTATCTCTCAGGCTGTGACGAGGCATCTAGGATCAACGTAGGAACGCTCCACGGCTACCTCTAGTTGTGTGGTTAGTTCAGGTTACTGCAATCCAATAGGTTCCAGCCTCTCTAGTGTATTACCGTTTTTGCTATTTCTCTTCAGCTACCTAAACATAACAGGTTGGATGGTCATCAATATTTATATCCATTGTGAGACATCTCAATCATCAGATAGTCTATCATTAGCACCTCCAAGGGTTTGAATAGGGGCCCTCTGTTCTGAGGGTTTGTTCAACTCGCACCAGCGACATCTTTGGCCGGCCTCTTCAACCAACTGTCATAGTTGAGGCTGATATATCAGCCATTGCAACCATCAAAAGGTCTTTTCAGCGCTGAAGTGGGAACCTCTCTAGTGGGCTTCTTTGGCTAACTGCACCACCAACCCTGCCAGAGAAACCACTTGTCAGGTGACGCCAAATTCTCTAGGGACCTGGATTGTTTGATACAATAACCTATTTCTCATGAAGAGTCTCTCACATTGACCCAAGATCTGCAGGATGCCTCCTGGTTGGGTCTCTGTCCCAGAGTTACCCATGTTCCCAACTCCACTAATTCGGGTTAAGACTGCTGAAGGTGTACCCACTCATCTCTGGTATGACCCAAAATTTGAATGGGCATGGATTCTTCTCCAGGCTCTTGGGCGACTATTAAAGCCGTAGCAAACTGCTTGAAGTCTGGACTCTTGTCACCTTCGAGTTCTTTGTCCGTATCTCTCTTAGGTCCTGCTTGAGGGACTCAGTATAGAGCGTACGCATGCGTGTTCTGATATTTTGACCAATAGGAGATCTTATATTAATTCTTGGACATTCTCATGACCCATGTTTGCTCCAGTGCCCCCAGCTTCGCGTTCTCCATGTGGGCCAGATGATTGCTGTCAGTTTGCAAGTGGATCTCTGACCCCGTCAAGTATTCTGGAGATTTCTTGTTCATAGCCCACAGCTCGGTCATCTCATCAGTGCAAGCAACTCTAGCTTAAACAAACTGTAGTTGGTTCTTTTTGTATTCTGTCAGCGACTGGCTTGCATAAGCGATCACCATTTCTCTTTCTTCCTGCACTTGAGACAGCACAGTATACAGAACCATGGGCTGAGAGAAATCCGCATAGGACAGAATAGGAGCATCCGTCAACGCCATCTTCAATCTCTGAAAAGCTTCCTCTTGCCTAGGACTCCACTGGATTTGCTGCCGCTTAGCTCTCCCTGCGGTTCATCTCAGCAACTAGTCGATCAGTGCTGCGATTTTAGCAAAGTTTTTGATAAATCTGAGGTAGTACCCAGCCAGCCTCAGGAATGCTCTCAGCTCTCTTAAGTTGGTACTATTGGGACACTTTTGCACTGCGGCCACTTTCTACATGGTGGGATAGATTCTGGCACTGAAAACAGTGTGCCCCACATATTCTTCTGTGAAGCAGTTGGGGGTTCAAAGTGCTCACCACACATCTAGATAAGTTCATTGGGTGGTCTAGTTTCCAAAATGGGATCACTTGTGGGGTGTTTCTACTGTTTAGGTACATCAGGGGCTCTGCAAACGTAACATGACGCCTGCAGACCATTCCATCAAACTCTGCATTTCAAAACATAACTACAGTCATGGCCAAAAGTTTTGAGAATGACACAAATATTAATTTTTACAAAGTCTACTGCTTCACTTTTTCTAATGGCAATTTGCATATACTCCAGAATGTTATAAAGAGTGATCAGCTTAACAGCAATTACTTGCAAAGTCAATATTTGGCTAGAAAATGAACTTTATCCCCCAAAACACATTTCAACATCATTGCAGCCCTGCCTTAAAAGGACCAGCTAACTCTTTTCAGTGATTGCTCCATTAACACAGGTGTGGGTGTTGATGAGGACATGGCTGGAGATCAATCTGTCATGATTAAGCAAGAATGACACCACTGGACACTTTAAAAGGAGGCTGGTGCTTGGCATCATTGTTTCTCTTCTGTTAACCATGGTTATCTCTAAAGAAACACGTGCAGTCATCATTGCAATGCACAAAAATGGCCTAACAGGGAAGAGTATCGCAGCTAGAAAGATTGCACCTCAGTCAACAATCTATCGCATCATCAAGAACTTCAAGGAGAGAAGTTCCATTGTTGCCAAAAAAGGCTCCAGAGCGCCCAAGAAAGACCAGCAAGCGCCAGGACCGTCTCTTAAAAGTGTTTCAGCTGCAGGATCGGGCTACCAGCAGTGCAGAGCTTGCTCAGGAATGGCAGCAGGCAGGTGTGAGTGCATCTGCACGCACTGTGAGGCGGAGACTCTTGGAGCAAGGCCTGGTCTCAAGGAGGGCAGCAAAGAAGCCACTTCTCTCCAGAAAAAACATCATGGACAGACTGATATTCTGCAAAAGGTACAGGCAGTGGACTGCTGAGGACTGGGGTAAAGTTATTTTCTCTGATGAATCCCCTTTTCGATTGTTTGGGACATCAGGAAAACGCCTAATTCGGAGAACACAAGGTGAGCGCTACCACCTGTCTTGTCTCATGCCAACTGTTAAGCATCCTGAAACCATTCATGTGTGGGGTTGCTTCTCAGCCAAGGGAATCAGCTCTCTCACAGTCTTGCCTAAAAACACAGCCATGAATAAAGAATGGTACCAGAATGTCCTTCAAGAGCAACTTCTCCCAACCCTCCAAGAGCAGTTTGGCGATCAACAATGCCTTTTCCAGCATGATGGAGCACCTTGCCATAAAGCAAAGGTGATAACTAAATGGCTCAGGGAACAAAACATAGAGATTTTGGGTCCATGGCCTGGAAACTCCCAGATCTTAATCCCACTGAGAACTTGTGGTCAATCATCAAGAGACTGGTGGACAAACAAAAACTTAACAAATCTGACAAAATGAAAGCATTGATTGTGCAAGAATGGACTGCTATCAGTCAGGATTTGGTCCAGAAGTTGATTGAGAGCATGCCAGGGAGAATTGCAGAGGTCCTGAAGAAGAAGGGTCAACACTGCAAATATTGACTTGCTGCATTAACTCATTCTAACTGTCAATATAAGCTTTTGTTACTAATATGTTTGCAATTATTATATTTCTGTCTGTGATAAAAACATCTGTCAAACACACATAAAAACCAGAGGGCAGCAGATCATGTGAAAATATAATATTTGTGTCATTCTCAAAACTTTTGGCCATGACTGTACTTCCCTTCCGAGCCCTGACATGTGTCCAAACAGTGGTTCCCCCCCACATACGGGGTACCAGCATACTCAGGACAAACTGGACAACTTTTGGGGTCAAATTTCTCCTGTTAGCCTTGTGAAAATAAAAAATTGCAGGCTAAAAAATCATTTTTTTGTGGAAAAAAAAGGATTTTTTATTTTCACGGCTCTGCGTTATAAACTTCTGTGAAGCACTTGGGGGTTCAAAGTGCACACCACACATCTAGATAAGTTCCTTGGGGGGTCTAGTTCATTGGGGTCACTTATGAGGGAGCGCCAATGTTTAGGCACACAGGGGCTTTCCATACGCGACATGGTGTCCGCTAACGATTGGAGCTAATTTTCCATTCAAAAAGTCAAATGGCTCTCCTTCCCTTCCGAGCCCTGCCGTGCACCCAAACAGTGGTTTATGACCACATATGAGGTATCGGTGTACTCAGTAGAAATTGCCCAACAAATTTTAGGATCCATTTTATCCTGTTGCCCATGTGAAAATGAAAAAATTGAGGCTAAAAGAAAATTTTTGTGAAAAAAAAGTACTTTTTCATTATTACGGATCAATTTGTGAAGCACCTGGGGGTTCAAAGTGCTCACTATGCATCAAGATAAGATCCTTCGGGGGTCTAGTTTCTAAAATGGGGTCACATGTGGGGACGCTCCAAAGTTTAGGCACACAGGGGCTCTCCAAACGCGACATGGTGTCCACTAACGATTGGAGCTAATTTTCCATTCAAAAAGTCAAATGGCGCTCCTTCCCTTCCGAGCCCTGCCATGTGCCTTAAAAAAAGTGGTTCCCCCCACATATGGGGTTTCAGCATACTCAGGACAAATTAGACAACAACTTTTGGGGTCCACTTTCTCCTTTTACCCTTGGGAAAATAAAAAAATTGTTGCTAAAAGATCATTTTTGTGACTAAAAAGTTAAATGTTCATTTTTTCCTTCCATGTTGCTTCTGCTGCTGTGAAACACCTGAAGGGTTAATAAACTTCTTGAATGTGGTTTTGATCAGCTTGAGGGGTGCAGTTTTAAGAATGGTGTCACTTTTGGGTATTTTCAGCCATATAGACCCCTCAAACTGATTTCAAATGTGATGTGGTCCCTAAAAAAATGGTTTTGTAAATTTTATTGTAAAAATGAGAAATCGCTTTTAACCCTTATAACTTCCTAACAATAAAAATGTTGTTTCCAAAATTGTGCTGATGTAAATTAGACATGTGGAAAATGTTATTTATTAACTATTTTGTGTCGCATAGCTTTCTGTTTTAACAGAATAAAAATTCAAAATTTGAAAATTGCGAAATTTTTAAAATTTTAGCCAAATTTCTGATTTTTTTCACATATAAATGCAAAATTATTGACCTAAATTTACCACTAACATGAAGCCCAATATGTCACGAAAAAACATTCTCTGAATTGCTAGGTTCTGTTGAAGGGTTCCTGAGTTACACCTCATAAAGGGACACTGGTCTGAATTGCAAAAAATGGCCAGGTCATTAAGGTCAAAATAGGCTGGGTCATGAAGGGGTAAAAAACATAGTTGTGGCTGATATATCAGCCATTGCAACCATCAAAAGGTCTATGAAAATTGTAGAATCACACTGAAGGCATCAAAACAATGAATTAACATATGTGGAATTATACATTACACTTTACAAAAAAGTGTGAAACCAGCAACCACCAACAGTGTCACCAGCAAAGCACCCCACACCATCACACCACATCCTCCATGCTTCACGGTGGGAACCAGGCATGTAGAGTCCATCCGTTCACCTTTTCTGCGCGCAAAGCAGTAATCAAAGCAAAAGGTGGCTACTTTGAAGAACCTAGAATATAAGACATATTTTCAGTTGTTTCACACTTTTTTGTAAAGTGTAATGTATAATTCCACATGTGTTAATTCATAGTTTTGATGCCTTCAGCGCGATTCTACAATTTTCATAGTCATGAAAATACAGAAAAATCTTTGAATGAGAAGGTGTGTCCAAACTTTTGGTCTGTACTGTATGTCACACAAAATAGTTACTAAATAACATTTCCCACATGTCTACTTTACATCAGCACAATTTTGGAAACAAGATTTTTTTTTATTAGAAAGTTATAAGGGTTAAAAGTTGACCAGCGATTTCTCATTTTTACAACACCA
>JARQOD010000008.1:107977747-108038319 GCA_033576555.1 Oophaga sylvatica | reverse complement strand
AAAGAATTAGGTGGGAATTGGGAGTTTTGGCCCATGAAGTGGGCTTTTGAAGGTGGAGAATTGGCTGGGGGACCCAAAAACTCAGGTGGTGGTCCTTAGGGGCCCCATAAAAATTTGGTCATCTGGAATCCCCAAGCGACTCAACCCTGACGGGCAGTGGGCCTTTTTTTCACACGTTTTAATTTTGTGGTTTCTTTTTCCGGGCCCTTTAAAAATTTTAAAGGCGGATCCCCTCTCGAGGAGTTTCAGGGACTCTTGAGCTATTGGGACTTGTTATTTTGAAGGAGGGTGTTTTTTCTTCCCCCACCCGCCCAATTGAGACTTGCTCTGGGGGGTTTCAGGAGGTTAGGCCCGAGCGCCCCCCCCTTTTGGGAAAAAATTGTTTGTCCCGGCCAAGGGAAAAGAGTGTTTTTGGTCTGGTTTCATTGTTCCGCTTGGTGGGGCACCCCGGAAATTTTTTGGCCAGTACTTGGTTAGTCGGCCCTTTTTGGTGGTTCCTTGCCCGCGTGTGGGGAATTTGTGCGTCTGGGGGGACTTGCTCTCGCTCCAAGCCTTGCTCTCGCTCTAGGGGTTTGTTGAGCTTCCCTGTCCCCAAGAGACCATGGCCCCTATCTCTTGGATTAATTTTTCCGATTTTGTTTCTCAGAAAATGACACTGTTGTAAAATGGGTTTGGATGAGTTCTGGAGAGGCCCCCTTTGGTGGTTAAAAGGGCGGTACTAGTGAGGATTGGGAGGACTGGGAATCAGGGTCTGATTGGGTCTTTTAAAAGGGGATCTTTTTTTCCCTCAGGGTTGGGTGTAATTGTTTGGTCTAAATCTTCTTTCCAGTTTCCCTTGTGCTGCTGTGTCGTGTCTGCTCTTTGGGTTAGATAAGACAAATTTTTTTTTTTGTGTTTTTGCTATTTTTTTGCTTTTTGTCCTGCACTTTGTGGGGGCCCTTTGGGGCCCTCCGGGGTTTGCCTCTCGTTTTGTCCAGCCCGTGTTTTTGTACTTTGCTTTTTCCGTTTTTTTGTGGCTGCTGTTTTTTTTTTGTTCACCCGAGAATAATTTGGTGGTAGAGGTGTTTTGTGTTCAGGTGATTTTGAAATTAGGGAGTTGGTGTTTTTTTTAGGGGTTTTTTGGTTGCAGTAAGTCCCCTTTATTTTTCTTTTAGATAGTTGGGCCCGCGTTTGCTATATATTTTTTTTCTGGTCAGTATTTCTCTTGTCTACGCCTTAATGTTTGGGGGCTTTCTATTTTCTTTGGGGTTTGCTCCGGGGGGTAGCTTTTATTTCACTTTAGGTGTAGTTTTTTCAGGCTGTGACGAGGCATCTAGGCCAAGTGGAACGCCCGGTGCCTCTAGTTTAGGGGGTTGTCGGGGTACTGCAATCTCATAGACCCCCAAATGCTCTGGGTATTTCCTTTTTTCCCCGCACCCCAGTAGTAAATAACGTTAGGCCAAAAAAAAATTTTTTGGTATAAGAAGGGAAAAAAATTTTTTTGAAGGAAAAAAAGTTGTCAGAGTATTTTTTGTTTGTTGCAATTTTTTTTTTTTTTTTTTTTTCCCTCTGTATCTTGGGTTCTGGGGGGATCTTTTCTCCCAATGGAGTTTGCACAGTTGTCTGGCGTGTGGATCGCTTCCACTGAGGTTCGGAGTTTGTTCTATCTTGCGGGTTGCCTTTGGGAACCTAGGTTCCATGCCAGATTTTTTTTTGGGGCGAGAAAGTTTCAGAATTTCAAAAAATTGTAATTGTTTCTTGCCAAAAAAAACAAAGTCCTAGGAAAGCGGCGCAGGTTCAAATTTCATCTCTCTCCTGCGCGGCGTCTCGGGTTTTGGGTTTTTCCCCCGTACTGGGATCCTTTTTTTGAGTGATGTTGTATTTTTTCAGGCTTTGGGGTTTTGTCGAGACCCCAATGTACTGATCAAGCAAAAAAAAGCCTGTTGGATTAAATCGGGGCTTTGAGCTGAGTTATTGTCAAAATTGTAGGTGGGCGCCCCGAAAATGAAGAGACGCTTTGGCGGCCCTTTTCCGGAAGGGGTCTGTGGTAATGTAAAGGATGTTTGGTGGGATTCCCTGTCCCTCGGTTCAATGATTCTATGTCATTAGCGATTCAAATTGACAGATTTTTGGGGGAGGGGAAAAGTATGCGTGGATTGGGGTTTTCCCTTGTGGCCAGTGCGGCCCCGCAGTTGATAATGGTGTTGGGGCACAGGTAAGAGTTTCGAAAGGCAAGGGTTATGTTTCTACTGTGGTGACCCCTTCTGCTTTTCAGTCCCCCCTAAGCGGGGAAGATTTTTTGCACGCTCAGTTGTTTGGGTAGGTTCAGCTAAGTTTTTAAAATGTCCTTGTATGCTTCGTCTCATTTTTTTGTCGGCTTTCGTTGATTCGGGGGGAGCTTTTAACCTGTGGATTATGTTTTCTAAAAAATTGTGGGTTTTCCTTGTTTTCCCTAAGAAGTTTTTCCTTTAGGGGATCGATTCTACCCTTTGGGAAATAAACCCCCGTTTTCTCCGGTGAAAGAGGGTTAACCCCATCCCCGGGTGCTAAAAAATTTTTTTCTATTAATTGCAGTTATGTGTGGGTTTCCCCCTTTGGGTTTCAGTTATAATCTGTTTTGGATTGGAAAACTTGTCTTAAAAACCGTTGGGGCTGCCAAATTTTTAAACCAACATCCTGTTTTTCTGCCCCCCCCCCTGGGATGTTCCCCACTTTTGTTTGATTTTTTTTATGTGTTTAGCGAAAAAAAATCTGCATCCTTGCTTCCCATAGGAGCTTGACTGCGCTATTGAATTAGTGCCAGGTAGTAAAAAATTCCTAAAAAGGCGCCCCTTTTTTTTGCTGTCCGAACATGAGCTATGGGTTTATATCAAGGAAACATTGGGAAGGGTCATAAGCCCTTTTCCCTTACCTTAGGTTTTGGTTTTTTTTTTTTTGGCCAAAAAAAAAGGTTTTTTAAGGCCGTGTATTGATTTCGTCTCTTGAAAAAAATTACTGTGAAATATCAAAACCGTTTTCCCCTGATTTTGCCTGTTTTCCCGGGGGAAAAAAATTTTGGTTTCCAGCTTGATCAGGGGGGGTAAACCCTTTTGCTTAAGCCCGGGGTGAATGGGAAAGGCATTTAACCCCCTGAAGGGCATTTTGAGTACCTTGTGATGCCCTTTGGGTCCTAATGTCCTTCCCCCTTCCCGTCCCTTATGAAAAAACATTTTAGGGATTTTGTGGACAATTTCTGATGTTATTTGGATGATATCTTTTATTTTTCTAATGTGGGCTCTCATGTGAAACGTTCGAACTGTATTCAGTTTTGAGAGAGAATGTCTTTGTGAAGGGTAAAGTGTCTTTTTGGCGAAAGAAGATCTTTTTCTGGGATTCATTTTTCCCCATCTGTTTTGAAAGGGCCCCGGAAAAGGTTTTCGGCCCCCATTGTGATTGGGTCCCTACTTCTTAAAGGCTCTTCGGTTTTTTGGGGTTTTTCCCCAATTTTTATCAAAAAATTTTGGAAATTTTTCTCTTTATTGTTAAACCCCTTTAACTGATTTGACCAGAAAGGGTTCTGATGTGGTGAATGGCCTTGAGGCAGTCTTGCGTTTGGGAAATTTTAACGTTTTTTACTTCTGCTCCTGTTTATGGCGTGATGTTTCTCTGCCTTTCGGTGGGGGTTTTATCCCTCTGAAATTGGGGGGGTCCCCTTTTTCCCCCAAAAAGCCCCGAGCCCTTTTAAAAGTAACTTGTGCCTTTTTCTTCAAAAATTTTTTCCCAAATGAACGTAATTTGAGTGGGTAACGGGGTTTTGGCCCAAAAATGGGTTTTGAAGAGGGAACATTGGTGGAGGGAGCAAAATTAGGTGGGGGGCCTTCGGACCTAAGAATCTGGTTATCTGGAATCCAAACGACTAATTAGACAGGCCGGGGGGCCCCTTTTTTTACACGTTTTTTTTTGTGGTTTTTTTTTCTGGCCAAAAAATTTTAAAAGGGGTGCCCTTCGAGGAGTTTTTTGCGGACTCTTGGCTATTGTCCCTTGTTTTTTTGAAGGAGGGTGTAGTTTTTCCGCCCCCGGCCCATTTGAGACTTGCTTGGGGGGTGTCAGGAGGATGGGCCCCCAGCGCTCCCCCGTTGGAAAATTTTTTCCCCACCAAGGAAAAAGAGTTGATGTTGAGTTCATTGTTCCGCTTTTGGGGGGCATCCGGAATTTTTGGTACCAGGTTGGTTGTCGGTTTTTTTGGGGCCTACCTTGTTCCGTGTAGGATTTGTCAGTCCTGCGGGACTTGCTTCGCTCAAGCTTGCTTCGCTTAGTGGTTTGTTGATGCCATTCCCCCGTGCCCAAGGACATGGACCCATACTCTAGGGGATTTCATTTCCTTTTCCCCGTTTCTAGAGAATGACCCCATTGGGTAATTTGTGAGGTTTCCAAAAAATGAAATCTTGTCCCCTTACAAGTTGCCTTTCCTCTGAATTGGGCCCCTTGTTCTTTGACGGGGTTTGTTTACACGGATTCCTGGAAAAATTTGTTGCGAGGAGCCCCGTTTTTTTCCCTTTTTTGGGGACTTTTTGTTTAAAATGGGTGTTCAAATTTCTTTCTCCTCGGCATTTCACCTCGCCAATGGTCAAACTGGGGAAAAAACCAAAAATTGGGCTTTTAAATGCTTTGTGTCTGTGTCAGGATGTGGCTCTTTTTCCCCTTTGGGTGAGTTTGCTTTTAAAAAAATGGGCTAGCTCTGCCACTTTGATGTCTCCTTTTTTTTTTTAATTTGGGTTTACCCCCGTTTCTTCAGGAAGGGAGGCTTCTGTCTGTCCAGGTGTTGATCTGTTGTTGAGCATATGCGCAATTTGGCCCGGTGTGGAGGGTTGTCCCTCTCTCAGGGGAAGGCCCCGGTTTTTAACCCGGCATGGCTGAGGGGCCTGGGTTTTAAAGTGGGGGACTTGGTTGGTTGTCCCCAAAAATTTCCCCATGGGTGTATCCCCCAATTTAAACTGGTTCTTTGGACCTTTAAGATCATGGAGTTTTTAAAAACTGTTTTTTCGTTTGCTTTTCCCCGGGAATTTAAGATCCATAACGTGTCCAAATCCTTGTGAAGGGTTTGTTGGCCGTGGTTCTGTGCTGTGCCCCTGACCCGTTTTTTTTTAGGGCAATTGGAGTATGGGGTTGAGAAAATATTGGATTTTGTTTTTCTAGCGAAGACTCCAGTTTTGGTTAAATGGGGGTTTGGGGGCGGGAAAGGGGCATTTTTGGGTGTTTGCTTCGGCATCCCCGAGGGACTTTCCGTGCGTTTCATAGAATCATCCGACCGACCTGGGCTCAAATGGGGTTCGGGCCCCTCCTCAAGGGGGGGTATGTTGTGAATGGGTTTGAGAGAGTTCGAGAAGGCCCCCTTTTGGGGGTTACGCGGATGTGAGGATTGTGAGGACGGGAATAGGGGGTTCTGATTTTTTTTTTATAAGGGGTCATTTTCCCCCCCCGGGTTTTTCCCGGGGGGCAATTGTTTGGTTGAATTTCTTTTTTCCGTTTCCCCCTTGTAGCCTGTGTGTGTGTCTGATCTCCCGCTATCAGATAAAAATTTCTTATTTGTGTTTTTGCTTATTTTTGATTTTGTCCTGCATTTGTGGGGGCCCCTTGGGTCCCCTCCGGGGGGGTTTTGCCTCTCAGTTTAGTCCCCCCCCCTGTGTTTTGTACTTTTCTTTTTCCGTTTTTTTGTGGTGCTGTTTTGTTTTTGTTACACCAGAGAACTAATTTAGGTGGTAGAGGTCGTGTGATCTCAGGTGATTTGAAATTAGTAGAGTTGGTGTTTTTTCAGGGTTTTCTGAGATTGCAGTAAGTACCTTCCTATCCTTTTCTATTTAGATAGTTTGGGCCCCAGCGTTTGCTCATACTATTTTCTTTCTGTGTCAGTATTTCCTCTTGTCTAACCGCCATTACATGTTTGGGGGCTTTCTATTATCTTTGGGGTTCTGCTCCGGGGCAGATAGCTTTCCTATTTCTATCTTTAGGTGTAGTTAGTTTCTCAGGCTGTGACGAGGCGTCTAGGACCAACGTAGGAACGCTCCACGGCTGCCTCTAGTTGCGGTGGTTAGTCAGGGTACTGCAATCTCATAGATTCCAACTGCTCTGGTGTATTTCCTTTTTTACCTGCACTCCTCAGCTACCGTAACATAACAGACCACCATCTGGGTAATTTGTGATAGGTTTTCCAAATGATACATCTTGTGCCATTACCTAAGTTGCCTTCCTCCTCTGAATTGGTGCCGTTGTTCCTTCAGCACGTGGTTCGTTTACACGACATTCCTGAGAACATTGTGTCTGACAGAGGAGTCCAGTTTGTTTCCAGATTTTGGAGGACTTTTTGTTCTAAACTGGGTGTTCAATTGTCTTTCTCCTCGGCATTTCATCCTCAGACCAATGGTCAAACTGAGAGAACAAACCAGACATTGGAGACTTATCTAAGATGCTTTGTGTCTGCTGATCAGGATGACTGGGTCTCTTTTTTGCCTTTGGCTGAGTTT
The DNA here is from genome assembly GCA_033576555.1 of Oophaga sylvatica. Lineage (NCBI taxonomy): Eukaryota > Metazoa > Chordata > Amphibia > Anura > Dendrobatidae > Oophaga > Oophaga sylvatica. The sequence goes on along the minus strand of JARQOD010000008.1, from coordinate 108,031,840 downwards.
GCTCTTAATAATAGGGCTAGCTCTGCCACTTTGATGTCTCCGTTTTTCTGTAATTCTGGGTTTCACCCTCGATTTTCTTCAGGACAAACGGAGGCTTCTGTCTGTCCAGGTGTTGACTCTGTTGTTGAGCGTATGCAGCAGATTTGGGACCAGGTAGTGGAGAGGTTGTCCCTCTCTCAGGAGAAGGCCCAGCGGTTTGCTAACCGGCATAGGACTGATGGTCCTCGGTTTAAAGTGGGGGACTTGGTCTGGTTGTCCTCAAAGAATATTCCTATGAGAGTAGCATCTCCTAAATTTAAGCCTAGGTTCATTGGACCTTATAAGATCATGGAGATTATTAATCCTGTTTCTTTTCGTTTGCTTCTTCCAGGGACATTTAAGATCCATAACGTGTTCCACAAGTCCTTGTTGAAGAGGTTTGTTGAGCCAGTGGTTCCTGCTGCTGTGCCTCCTGACCCTGTTTTGGTTGAGGGCAATCTGGAGTATGTGGTTGAGAAAATATTCGATTCTCATTTTTCTAGACGAAGACTCCAGTATTTGGTTAAATGGAGAGGTTATGGTCAGGAAGACAATTCTTGGGTGTTTGCTTCGGACATCCATGCTAGGAGACTTATCCGTGCGTATCATAGAACTCATCCTGACCGACCTGGTTGCTCAAATGAGGGTTCGGTGACCCCTCCTCAAGGGGGGGGTACTGTTGTGAATGGGTTTGAGATGAGTTCTGAGCAGAGGCTCCCTCTGGTGGTTACAAGCGGTACTAGTGAGGATTGTGAGGACTGGGAATCAGGTGTTACTGATTGGTCTTATATAAGGGAGTCATTTTCCCATCAGGGTTGCCGGTGATCAATTGTTCTGGTCTGAATCCTTCTTTCCAGTTTCCCTTGTAGCCTGCTGTGTCGCGTCTGCATCTCCTGCTATCAGATAAGACAATTTCTTATTTTGTGTTTTTGCTATATTTTTGCATTTTGTCCTGCACTTCTGTGGGGGCCTTCTGGGTCCCCTCCGGGGGCTTTTGCCCTCTCAGTTTAGTCCAGCCACTGTGTTTTGTACTTTTGCTTTTTCCAGTTTTTTTTCAGTGGCTGCTGTTTTGATTTTTTTTTACACCAGAGAACTAATTTAGGTGGTAGAGGTCGTGTGATCTCAGGTGATTTTGAAATTAGTAGAGTTGGTGTTTTTTCAGGGTTTTCTGAGATTGCAGTAAGTACCCTTCCTGTCCTTTTCTATTTAGATAGTTTGGGCCCCAGCGTTTGCTCATACTATTTTCTTTCTGTGTCAGTATTTCCTCTTGTCTAACCGCCATTACATGTTTGGGGGCTTTCTATTATCTTTGGGGTTCTGCTCCGGGGCAGATAGCTTTCCTATTTCTATCTTTAGGTGTAGTTAGTTTCTCAGGCTGTGACGAGGCGTCTAGGACCAACGTAGGAACGCTCCACGGCTGCCTCTAGTTGCGGTGGTTAGTCAGGGTACTGCAATCTCATAGATTCCAACTGCTCTGGTGTATTTCCTTTTTTACCTGCACTCCTCAGCTACCGTAACATAACACCCAACGTGTACCCATACAGTAGTTTTCTCCCACATATTGGATATCAGCGTACTGAGGACAAATTGGACAACAACTTTTGGGGTCCAATTTCTCCTGTTACCCTTGTAAAAATAAAATATTGGGGCAAAAAAATCATTTTTGCAAAAAAAAAAAAAGGATTTTTTATTTTTACGGCTGTGCGTTATAAACTTCTGTGAAGCACTTCGGGGTTCAAAGTGCTCACCACACATCTAGACAAGTTCCTTGTGGGGTCTATTTTCCAAAATGGGGTCACTTGTGGGGGGTTTCCACTGTATAGGTGCATCAGGGGCTCTCAAAATGTGACATGACGCCCCCAGACCATTCCATCAAAGTCTGCAATCCAAAACGTCACTACTTCCCTTCCGAGCCCTGACGTGCGCCCATACAGTAGTTTTCTCCCACATATTGGGTATCAGCGTACTCAGGACAAATTGGACAACAACTTTTGGGTTCCAATTTCTTCTGTTACCCTTGTGAAAATAAAATATTGGGGGCGAAAAAATCATTTTTGTAAAAAAAAAAAGGATTTTTTATTTTTACTGCTGTACGTTATAAACTTCTGTGAAGCACTTCGGGTTCAAAGTGCTCACCACACATCTAGATAAGTTCCTTGTGGGGTCTATTTGCCAAAATGGGGTCACTTGTGGGGGGTTTCCACTGTATAGGTGCATCAGGGGCTCTCCAAATGTGACATGACGCCCCCAGACCATTCCATCAAAGTCTGCAATCCAAAACGTCACTACTTCCCTTCCGAGCCCTGACGTGCGCCCATGCAGTAGTTTTCTCCCACATATTGGGTATCAGCGTACTCAGGACAAATTGGACAACAACTTTTGGGTTCCAATTTCTTCTGTTACCCTTGTGAAAATAAAATATTGGGGACGAAAAAATCATTTTTGTAAAAAAAAAAAAGATTTTTTATTTTACGGCTGTACGTTATAAACTTTAGTGAAACACCTGGGGGTTAAAAGTTCTCACCACACATCTAGATAAGTTCCTTGAGGGGTCTAGTTTCCAAAATGGCGTCATTTATGGGGGTTTCCACTGTTTAGGCAGATCAGGAGCTCTCCAAACACGACATGGCGTCCAGCCAATTCTGCGTTGAAAAAGTCAGACTGCGCTCCTTCCCTTCCAAACTCTGCCATGCACCCAAACAGTGGTTTACCCCCACATATGGGGTATCAGCGCACTCAGGACAAATTGCACAATAACTTTTGGAGTCTTGTTACCCTTGGAAAAATAAAAATTGGGGTGAAAAGATCATTTTTGTGGAAAAAATATGATTTTTAAATTTTACGGCTCTACGTTATAAACTTGTGTGAAGCACTTGGGGTTCAAATTGCTCACCAAAGATCTAGAAAAGTTCCTTAGGGGGTCTAGTTTCCAAAATGGGGTCATTTGTGGGGGGTTTCCACTGTTTAGGCACATCAGGGGCTCTCCAAATGCAACATGGCATCCAATCTCAATTCCAGCCAATTTTGGTTGGAAAAAGTCAAATGGTGCTCCTTCTATTCCGAGCTCTGCCGTGCGCCCAAACAGTGGTTCCCACCCACATATGGGGTATCAGCGTACTCAGGACAAATTGGACAACAACTTATGTGGTCCAATTTCTCCTGTTACCCTTGAGAAAATAAAAAATTAGTGACTAAAAGATAATTTTTGTGGGAAAAAAATAGGATTTTTTATTTTCATGCCCGGGCATTATAGACTTGTGTGAAGCACTTGGGGTTCAAAGTGCTCACCAAAGATCTAGATAAGTTCCTTAGGGGGTATAGTTTCCAAAATGGGGTCACTTGTGGGGGTTTCCACTGTTTAGGCTCATCTGTGGCACTGCAAACGGAACATGACCCCCATCAACGTCTGCATTCCAAAACGTTACTACTTCCTTTCCAAGCCCTGCCGTGCACCCAAACAGTTCCCCCCCCCACATATGGGGTATCAGCGTACTCAGGACAAATTGGACAACAACTTTTGGGGTCCAATTTCCTTGGGAAAATTCAAAAATTTGGGACTAAAAAATCATTTTTGTGGAAAATTGTTTTTTTTTTTTTCACACACAGGCATTATAAGCTTTTGTGAAACACTTGGGAGTTCAAAGTGCTCACAACAGATCTAGATAAGTACCTTAGGGGGTCTAGTTTCCAAAATGGTGTCACTTGTGGGGGTTTCCACTGTTTAGGCGCATCAGGGGCTCTCCAAACACGACATGGCGTCCAATCTCAATTCCAGCCAATTTTAGTTTGAAAAAGTCAAACGGCGCTCCTTCCCTTACGAGCTCTGCCGTGTGCCCAAACAGTGGTTTTCCCCCACATATTGGGTATTGGCGTACTCAGGAGAAATTGCATAACAACCTTATCTGTCCATTTTCTCCTTTTACCCTTGTGAAAATAAAAAAAAAGTTTGTAAAAGATCATTTTTGTGGCTAAAAGTTAAATATTCATTTTTTCCTTCCACGTTGCTTTAGTTCCTGTGAAGCACCTGAAGGGTTAATAATCTTCTTGAATGTGGTTTTGAGTACCTTGAGGGGTGCAGTTTTTAGAATGGTGTCACTTTTGGGTATTTTCTGCCATATAGACCCCTCAAAGTGACTTCAAATGAGAGGTGGTCCCTAAAAAAAATGGCTTTGTAAATTTTGTTGTAAAAATGAGAAATCGCTGGTCAACTTTTAACCCTTATAACTTCCTAACAAAAAAAAATTTTGGTTCCAAAATTGTGCTGATGTAAAGTAGACATGTGGGAAATGTTATTTCTTAACTATTTTATGTGACATATTTCTCTGTTTTAAGGGAATAAAAATTCAAAGATTGAAAATTGCAAAATGTTAAAAATTTTTGCCATATTTGCGTTTTTTTCAAAAATAAACGCAAGTTATATCGAAGAAATTTTACTTCTAACGTGAAGTACAATATGTCACGAGAAAACAATCTCAGAATCGCGAAGATCCGTTGAAGCGTTCCAGAGTTATAACCTCATAAAGAGACAGTGGTCAGAATTGTAAAAATTGGCCCGGTCATTAACGTGCAAACCACCCTTGGGGGTGAAGGGGTTAACTGCCAATGACTTCAGAGTATATAAAGCTTTCATGCCTCCTGAGCATAGACACTAAAGTGTCACTGATAGAGCTGCACCCCCTTATTGGACACCCTAGGGTACAGATCTGTACAGCACCCCCTCTCAGCAGTGCCATCTGATGGTGACCAGAAAAATGCCCAAAAGAAAAATGCCCACAGGAAAAATGCCCACAGAAAAAACCCCACAGTCATGAATGCCCACAGGAAATTTGCCCACACGGAAATTTGCCCACATGGAAGTTTGCCCACACGGAAATTTGCCCACACGGAAATTTGCCCACACATAAAATTGCACACAGGAAAAATGCCCACACAGAAAATTGCACATAGGAAAAATGCCCACAGTTATGATTGCCCATAGGAAAATTGCCCACAAGGAAAAGAAAATTGCACACATGGCCAAAATAACAGTTTATTAAAAATGTATAATAACAATAACTCCATTTAATTAAACATTCATTGCACACCTGCAAGGTTGACATTTTACTGCAAATTAGCCAATCCCATATGGAAAATTGGCCACATGGGAGATTGCCCACATTCTTCACTCTTGCTTTCTACATCCGAGGGGTGCACCTATAATGAGCCGAGGTGAATCGCTCGCCTCAGGCGGCACCACCTGGTGGAGAGGAGAATGCGTCACAGCAGAGAGATACTGGGCCACATGTCTGCCTCAACATGCTGTTCTCTCCCCTGCACCAGGTAGCACCGGAAACAGGAGTTTCTGGGCACAGGTCAGAGCAGGCCTAGTGAAGGGTGGTTGAAGCAAGCAGGCGTGAGAGGGGGAGGGGCTTGTGCTGCATCCAGCTGCTCAGTTCCCTAGGCCCCAGCATCCTGCTGCCATGACAGTCGGAGCGGAAACAGCTGTACAGCGACTGTGTCCTGGATGGCGTCAGGTTGCCAGGCCTGGGACTTGTGGGCAGTCAGCTGCAGCCTGCGTGAAAACCGAGACTGCAGCCTTCCAGCCTGTGCAGAGAGGACCCCGGGAGCGCTGGGAGCAGGTAAGTACGGGCTGAAGAGCTATTTGGCGATAATACCCCTTTAAAAATGCATAGTAACAACAATAACTCTATTTTATTATACAATCATTGCACACCTGCAAAGTAGCCATTTTACTGCAAATTAGCCAATCTCCTTAAGTACTTAAGTTTATCTTGAACCTGGGGTAGTCCTCTACAGAGGTGGAACTGTCTGATACAGTACCTCATACTTCCTCTTTTCTATCTCAAGGCGACCTGCCTGTGCATTAGCCAGTGTTAATTTGTGGCAAGCCAGGTCCCTCTGCAATCCATCAAAAAGAAACCACAAGCTGGGATGACTGCAGTGGAACAAGGAGTTAAGTGCATTGTGAAATCCCTCACAACAGTTTGTCATTTTTGGTGACTGTTCCAGGGCTGCTTCATAATGATTCCATATTCGTATAGGAAATTGTGGATCTCTACCAGCTGCACCCTCAATATATGTAGAAAAAAAAAGTATGTGAGAACTTCATTATAGCAGTCTTCATCTGGGAATGTGGCAGCAAGCTGATCAAAAACACACCTCACATCTTCTATTGGCACAAAGGCCAGTGCAGCAAGAGACTTCAGTGTCATTTTTGCGTCGATAATACTTTCATATTCTGTCTTCAAACCAACATTTTTTTTTCTAATGAGGCTCTGACACAGATGGAAATAACAACCTTTGACCTCAGCATGTGGAAAGGCAACCCTGACTGCAGTTATACAAGCCTTCTCAAAATCAATTAAAACCTTTTGAGGTACCAGATTTGTAATCAACAGCTTCATTATTTCAAACATTCTCTTATACGTCCTCATATCCTTTGTTTGTAGTAAAATGTACAAACATGGTGGATACAGTCAGGGCCAGAAATATTTGGACAGTGACACAATTTTCGCGAGTTGGGCTCTGCATGCCACCACATTGGATTTGAAATGAAACCTCTACAACAGAATTCAAGTGCAGATTGTAACGTTTAATTTGAAGGGTTGAACAAAAATATGTGTTAGAAAATGTAGGAATTGTACACATTTCTTTACAAACACTCCACATTTTAGGAGGTCAAAAGTAATTGGACAAATAAACATAACCCAAACAAAATATTTTTATTTTCAAAATTTTGTGGCGAATCCTTTGGAGGCAATCACTGCCTTAAGTCTGGAACCCATGGACATCACCAAACGCTGGGTTTCCTCCTTCTTAATGCTTTGCCAGGCCTTTACAGCCGCAGCCTTCAGGTCTTGCTTGTTTGTGGGTCTTTCCCTCTTAAGTCTGGATTTGAGCAAGTGAAATGCATGCTCAATTGGGTTAAGATCTGGTGATTGACTTGGCCATTGAAGAATGTTCCACTTTTTTGCACTCATGAACTCCTGTGTAGCTTTGGCTGTATGCTTGGGGTCATTATCCATCTGTACTATGAAGCGCCGTCCAATCAAGTTTGCAGCATTTGGCTGAATCTGGGCTGAAAGTATATCCCGGTACACTTCAGAATTCATCCGACTACTCTTGTCTGCTGTTATGTCATCAATAAACACAAGTGACCCAGTGCCATTGAAAGCCATGCATGGCCACGCCATCACGTTGCCTCCACCATGTTTTACAGAGGATGTGGTGTGCCTTGGATCATGTGCCGTTCCCTTTCTTCTCCAAACTTTTGGCTTCCCATCATTCTGGTACAGGTTGATCTTTGTCTCATCTGTCCATAGAATACTTTTCCAGAACTGAGCTGGCTTCTGGAGGTGTTTTTCAGCAAATTTAACTCTGGCCTGTCTATTTTTGGAATTTATGAATGGTTTGCATCTAGATGTGAACCCTTTGTATTTACTTTCATGGAGTCTTCTCTTTACTGTTGACTTAGAGACAGATACACCTACTTCACTGAGAGTGTTCTGGACTTCAGTTGATGTTGTGAACGGGTTCTTCTTCACCAAAGAAAGTATGCGGCGATCATCCACCACTGTTGTCTTCCGTGGGCTCCCAGGTCTTTTTGGATTGATGAGTTCACCAGTGCTTTCTTTCTTTCTCAGGATGTACCAAATTGTAGATTTTGCCACTTCTAATGTTGTAGCAATTTCTTGGATGGGTTATTTTCTGTTCTTGCAGCTTAAGGATGGCTTGTTTCACCTGCATGGAGAGCTCCTGTGACCACATGTTTCCTTCACAGCAAAACCTTCCAAATGCAAACACCACACCTCAAATCAACTCCGGCCCTTTCATCTGCTTAATTGAGAATGACATAACAAAGGGATTGCCCACACCTGCCCATGAAATAGCCTTGGAGTCATTTGTCCAATTACTTTTGGTCCCTTTAAAAACAGGGTGGCACATGTTAAGGAGCTGAAACTCCTAAACCCTTCATCCAATTTTAATGTGGATACCCTCAAATGAAAACTGAAAGTCTGAACTTCAACTGCATCTGATTTGTTTTGTTTCAAATTCATTGTGGTAATGTCTAGAACCAAAATTAGATAAATGTTGTCTCTGTCCAAATATTTATGGACCTAACTGTATGAGTTACCCACCTTGGCATGCCAAGTGTACAGTTGGTAAAACATTTTGGGCACTTTATCAACAGTGCCATCTCCATAGATGGTATCTTTGTTCAGTTCCAGCATAAGATCTCTATCGCCTAAAACCAGAATTCTATTTCTATCGTCCTTTCCGGAATCATGAAGGAGCAGTTGACTGTACTTTTCCGGAATATCAAACTTGATAGTTTTGGGGTTAGGCAAATTACCATCTGTTCTATGATGGAGAAGGCTTCTCGCAAGAGATGATTGTCTTGGCTTATGAGCCAAGACATCATTACTCAACACAGACAACACTTTCCCATCACATTGCGAGGAGTAGCATTTACAGCTCTCATTATCACGGAAAGGATTGCAAGAGAACTCACCAGTGCAATGTCCCAGAAGACGTGTGCAGAAGAAAGCTTCAGGCTCCTAGGAACGCAGGGTGAGCAAGGCAGGAGAGAGATGGTTTCAGGGCCTGAATCACCTGACAGTTGAGGGGCGTGGCTTCAGCTCCAGGGAGCTAGAAGCTGAGGGAAAACTCCTAGAAAGGTAACTATGGGACAGAGTTACCCAGGGGCACAGACAGAGACGTAAATCTGAACAAGCCAAGGTCAAAGCACGAGAAGACAGTACAGTACAAAGGATGAGACAGAACGGATAGTCGGGGCCAGGCAGAGGTCAAAACCAAACAGACAGCGAAGGTACAGAAACAGAATCCAACAAGCAGTATCCAGAGAACAGACCGAGTCAAAACCAAAGTATCAGGCAAACCAGAACACAGCACAAACACACTCAGGGGTCAACACACTCTGCCAAGGGCGAAAGTATAACTGACAGGGATTGGAGCTTCCCAGGGCTATAAGAAGCTCTCCCCGAACCAAGGAGAGGCCACAATAATAAGCCCCAGGTGTGCAGGTAAGAGCTTGCACTGGGATCAAAACCTTAACCCCTAGCGTGCAGGTCAACTCTGCACTGGGATCATGACAGTACCCCCCTCTCAACGGGGCGCCTCTGGACCCCCAGGCTTGCCCGGAAACCTGGCATGGAAAGCCCGAACCAGGCGATCCGCATGCATCAAACGGGCCGGCACCCAGGATCTGTCCTCCGGTCCATACCCCTTCCATTGAACCAGGTACTGTACCGACTGCTGCACCAACCTGGAGTCAACGATATGGTCAATCTCATATTCCATGTGTCCCTCAACCAAAACAGGAGGAGCAGCGGACTCGGACTCCCCCCGGACTGCCTCAAAAGGTTTCAGTAGGGATTTATGGAAGACGTTAGGGATCTTGAATGAGACTGGAAGACACAACCTGTAAGCCACTGGATTGATCTTTTCCACAATCTTGTATGGGCCAATGAACTTGGGGCCCAACTTGGCTGATGGAACCTTCAACTTAATGTTTCGCGTGGAGAGCCAAACTTTCTCTCCAACCCAAAACATAGGACCTGGTGTTCTTTTCCTGTCAGCGAAAAACTTGTACCTGCCTTGAGACCTGGATATATTCCGCTGGACCTCTGCCCATGTATTCTTTAATCGCTGAACAGACCCCTCTTCCCTGGACAACCAGAATCCAAATGAGAAAACTCACCAAAATGAGGACTAAAACCATAATTGATCAGGAAAGGAGACATACCAGTAGATTGGCTCACCCGACTATTGAAGGCGAACTCCGCCAACGGCAGTACATCACACCAGTCATTCTGTCTTGCAGAAGTCAGACATCTGAGGATCTGTTCCAGAGACTGATTAGTGCGTTCCGTCTGACCATTGCTCTCAGGATGGTATGCAGACGAAAAAGACAGAGACATCCCCAATTTCTTGCAGAAAGCACGCCAAAACTTTTCCACAAACCACTCCACGATCAGACACCACATTCAGGGGTACCCCATGCAACCGGATAACATGCTGTACAAACAATCTGGACAAAGTCTCAGCCGAGGGTAGTGCGGATAAGGGTACAAAATGAGCCTGCTTCGAAAACCTGTCCACCACTACCCATACCACCGTATTGCCCTTGGACGGAGGAAGATTAGTAATAAAATCCATGGACAAGTGAGTCCATGGCCTTTCGGGAACTGCCAAGGGCATCAGTTCCCCAGCCGGCCGGCTATGTGAGTTTTTAGAACGAGCGCAGACCCCACAACCAGAAACAAATTTTTTTATGTCAGAACTAAGAGTAGGCCACCAAAAGATCCTAGCCACCGCCCGACGTGTGGCAGATATACCAGGGTGAGCACTGAGCTTGGATTCATGGAACTCCTGGAGGAGTTTAAGCCGAAGCTGCTCTGGGACAAACAACTTACCCCCTGGCTTGGCAGCAGGGGCCAGAGACTGGGCCCCCTCAATCTCCTGTTCCAACTCAGACGAGACCCCTGCCAACACAACCCCAGGGTGAAGAATGGAGGAAGGTGGCTCAGGGGGAGACACCGGATGAAAACTGCGAGATAAGGCATCAGCCTTGATATTCTTTGACCCCGGACGAAACGTAATAGTAAACTGAAAACGGGAAAAAAAAAGTGACCAACGGGCCTGTCTGGGCGTTAGTCTCTTAGCAGACTCAATATAAGATAAATTTTTGTGGTCGGTAATCACAGTAACCGAGTGACTGGCCCCCTCCAAAAAGTGCCTCCATTCTTCAAACGCTAATTTGACCGCAAGAAGCTCTCTATTGCCAACATCGTAATTCCTCTCAGCAGCAGAGAATTTCCTGGAAAAAAAAAGCACATTCGCTGAGGTTGGTCAGAGTGGCAGGACCTTGGGACAACACAGCACCCACCCCCACCTCAGAGGCGTCCACTTCCACAATAAATGGTTTGGACGGATCTGGCTGTACCAACACCGGAGCAGTCATAAAGCATTTTTTCAGACTAGCAAAGGCCTCTTTTGCGAGCGAGGACCAATTTTTCACATCCGCACCTTTGCATGTTAAATCTGTGAGTGGTTTGACCACCTGCGAAAACCCCCGAATAAATTTGCGGTAGTAATTGGCGAACCCCAAGAAGCGCTGGAGCCCTTTAAGATCTCGGGGTTGTACCCAATCAGCAATGGCCTGCACCTTCTTGGGGTCCATACGAAAACCCTCACAGGACACAATCAATCCCAAAAAAGATAATTCTTGAACAAAAAACACACACTTCTCCAATTTAGCAAACAGATGATTTTCCCTAAGTCTTTGGAGAACAGTTCATACATGATTCATATGAGAATGACTGTCGGGGGAATATATTAGAATATCATCTAAGTAGATAACAACAAAACGACCAATGAGATCAGAAAACACTACATTGATGAAATTCTGAAATATGGCGGGAGCATTGGTAAGACCAAACGGCATGACTAAATTTTCAAAAAGTCCCTCGGACGTGAGGAACGCAGTTTTCCATTCATCCCCCTTCCTGACCCTTATCAAATTATATGCTCCCCGAAGATCCAGTTTAGAGAACCATTTTGCCCCTGATAGTTGGTTACATAAATCAGGAATCAACGGAAGGGGATACGTATTTCGTACAGTAATCTTATTTAGTTCACGAAAGTCGAGACAGGGACATAGACCGCCATCTTTTTTCTTCACAAAAAAGAACCCCGCCGCCACAGGTGAGACTGAGGGACGTATGTGTCCCTTGCGAAGACTTTCTGCAATATAATCCTTCATAGCTAAGCGCTCAGGTCCAGACAAATTAAACAGACGGGCTTTAGGTAGTTTAGCCCCCGGGACTAGCTCAATGGCGCAGTCAAAGGGTCTATGTGGCGGCAACGTCTCGGCCTCGCTTTCTGAGAACACATCTTCGAAGTCTTTCAGGTACTCCGGAATACCTTCCAGCTCGACAGATGACACAGATACAGATTTAACAGGTTTAACCAGCAGTGCAGATTCATAACATAACTTAGAATCATTAAATCCCCATTGAACAATCTCCCCCGTTTTCCAGTTAATAACTGGATTATGGCGTTGTAACCAGGGCATGCCCAACACCAACCCTGCTGGTAGATTGTCCAGAACTAAACAACTTAATTTTTCCTCGTGAGCAGCGCCCACTCTGAGCGAAAACAAGTCAGACATAAAGAGAATTCCCTCTTTTGTGAGGGGGGAGGAGTCAATGGCCACCACCTTGATCGGAGTCTTAAGCCTAGCTGTCCCAATCTTGCAGCGTGTGACCAATTGAGAGTCAATCAGATTGATGGAGGACCCGCAGTCCACAAAGGCTGTAGAGGAAAAAGAACAACCATCCACTAACAGTTCCACATGAAGCAACACCTTAGAGAACGAGGAAAAGTGTACCTGAGGGTCTGAGTAGTCTCCTCGCTGACTACCCAGACCTAGTCGTTTCCCGCCGACCGGGTTGAGGACGGGCAGGCAGGACACTCCTTTTTCCAATGTCCAGCTTTACCGCAGTAAAAGAAGCACAACTGTTCTTCCCGACGACGTTTTCTCTCCTTTTCCTTCAGAGTGATAGCGCCCACGTCCATGGGCTCAGAGACAGTCTCTTTTCCACTGGGGAACAATGTAGTCTCCACCTGCATCACCCCCCTGGCCCGCAACCTGCGGTCCATCCGGACGGCCTGGGTCATGGCGTCCTCAAGAGAGTTAGGTGGGGGGTGTAACGCCAAGGCATCCTGCAGCCGCTCGGACAAGCCTCTGCGAAATAGTCCTCGGAGGGCGGCGTCCTCCCAAGAAATCTCTGCAGCCCAGCGGCGGAACTCAGTACAAAACCACTCGGCCGAGTGCTTCCCCTGACAGACGCTCATCACCATGTCCTCTGCCAATCGCACTCGGTCAGGCTCATCGTATATGTGCCCGAGGGCCTCAAAGAATGCATTCACTGACACTCTCTCAGGGGCAGTGGGAGGAAGGGAAAATGCCCATGCTTGTGGGGACCCTCTTAATAAAGACATGATGACCCCTACCCTCTGACTTTCATCCCCAGAGGACCGTGGTCTCAAACTAAAAAAAAGTTTGCAACCCTCCATGAAGATCCTAAACTCCTTTTTGTTCCCAGAAAAGAAGTCAGGCAGTTTAACAGGTGGTTCTGAGGACACCAGCTCAACATCACTCGCCATAGCCCTCAGAGAACCAGCAGATAAAGCCCCCTGCACAGTCTCAGAAACCTGCCGCTGTGAACACGACAGCGCTTGCTGTTCCAGAGATAAATCCTGAAACATCTGACTCAGATTTTTCATCTGTACGGACAGCGACTGTATGGAATCCATAACTCTCTGCACAACCTGCGCCCCAAACACAGCCGTGAAGCAAAAAAAAAAACAAACAAAAAAAAACTTAGTGGTCAGTTATAATATCACGGAAAGGATTGCAAGAGAACTCACCAGTGCAATCTCCCAGAAGACGTGTGCAGAAGAAAGCGTCAGGCTCCTAGGAACGCAGGGTGAGCAAGGCAGGAGAGAGATGGTTTCAGGGCCTGAATCACCTGACAGTTGAGGGGCGTGGCTTCAGGTCCAGGGAGCTAGAAGCTGAGGGAAAACTCCTAGAAAGGTAACTACGGGACAGAGTTACCCAGGGGCACAGACAGAGACGTAAATCTGAACAAGCCAAGGTCAAAGCACGAGAAGACAGTACAGTACAAAGGATGAGACAGAACGGATAGTCGGGGCCAGGCAGAGGTCAAAACCAAACAGACAGCGAAGGTACAGAAACAGAATCCAACAAGCAGTATCCAGAGAACAGACCGAGTCAAAACCAAAGTATCAGGCAAACCAGAACACAGCACAAACACACTCAGGGGTCAACACACTCTGCCATGGGCGAAAGTATAACTGACAGGGATTGGAGCTTCCCAGGGCTATAAGAAGCTCTCCCCGAACCAAGGAGAGGCCACAATAATAAGCCCCAGGTGTGCAGGTAAGAGCTTGCACTGGGATCAAAACCTTAACCCCTAGCGTGCAGGTCAACCCTGCACTGGGATCATGACACTCATGTCTTCTCTCATTTTGCTACTGCTTTTTGAGGGCAGGAGTCATGACAATGTTCTGTTGGTTCTTGAACTACGTTGCCATCTTTTGTTTTGATAATTGAATGGCATTTTATAGAGCGATGCAGCCTACATCTCCAAGTCACCACTGCATTGATAGTGCGAAAAGCCAGATATTCAAACCCCAAGTAATTCAGAACTTTGTTGTTTCTCTGGCTACTTGAAAACTCCATTGTTTGCACTACAAGAAGAAATAGAATAGTTTAGATAAACTAAAAATATACTTTTAGGGTGAAAACACACAGGTGTTTTGAAAATCGCATAATCTTTGAAAATGTATTATTTATTTTTTTATTTGCAAAGCAAATATTTTGCATTGTGAATAAAAAGATAGGAAAAAAAATGTAGGGATGAGTGATCTGATCATGTGAACATCGGCAATTTTACCGATTGTCACATCATGGTTATCGGCAGCTCCGATTCCGATGAAGGTGATCCGAACCAGAGCTGACAGGGAGGCTTAGCTTACCTGATCCGGCTACCTCTGGTCTTCCCCGAGTCTTCCTGCTGCAGGACCTGTGATGACGCATGTGATCACATGCGTCACATGATCGCGTACACCATGAAAGGTCTGCAGTAACATGGAAGGGGGAATCTCTGGACTCCCCGTCCACGTTACTGCAGTTCTTCCTGCACTTTTTCTTTGCGCAATTCGCATGTGTGTTTTGTACATACTTTTTTTAAACTCACCCATTGACTTCAATTGGAAAATCAGTCCGCAATTTATGTGGACCGTGAAAAAGAACGGACATGTCATCAGTGCTATCTACCACCACAGATAATACAGTAATATGTCTCTGAGAGCAGATAATATATTAGTGTTAAACGGATACCTGGATATCCGTTATCCGCTCCGTATAGGAACCGGATCCAATCGGATTCGGATCCCATAGAAATCTATGGTACAACACTATATGCGGGCGGGGACATCCCTTCACCAGTAACAGAGAGAGGACTCCTCGCCTGCCGGTGACATTCCCCCCTACGTCGGCAGTGACATGTGGGACACCCGCCCACCAGTGACATACCTGGGTCTGATACTTGCTATGCCACCACGGCAGAGACTCATTGCCCACTGGGGGACATACCTGGGTGAGGACAACCCCTCAGCCAGACCCCTGCTCTCTGTCACTGCTAAAAAAAAGCTCTACTGTCCGGGTTCTCATGAGCCGCACCAGCTGCGTCCTCCTGTTCGTGGTCACGTTAGTGCAGCGTCATCAAAGTCATGTGAGCTGTGACGGCGGCGTCCTCCGGCATGTGACCAGGAAGAGGAGGATGCGGCCAGCACAGCTCATCGACAACCCGGTGAGTAGTGCTTTTTACTTTGCGGGTCTCCCCTGCACACCCACAGTCAGTAATGTGACGGGTGTGCAATGAATGTGCCTTTTCATAATGCATAAAACATACATTATGGGAAGCCATGGAAATATCTGCAGATACTGCAATAATCCCGATCCAGACGGATAGTATCTGTGCACCTCACTATCCAAGCGGATAACAGATCCGCCCAGATAGATCAGCTCATCCCTAGTAGTAGATGTTCCCTGCAGTCCTATGTAACACCATAGATAGCACAGTGATAACGGAGGACAGATAATATAGACAAGTACATGTTTACTGTGCTTGTCTATATTTGCCCTCTTCACATGTAAAGCGCCATGGAATAAATGGCGCTATAAAAATGTATAATAATAATAATAATGTCCCCTGCAGTCCTCTGTAACACCACATATACCACAGTGATAACTGAGTACAGATAATGCAGTAGATGTCCCCTGCAGTCCTATGCAACACCTCAGATAATACAGTGATAACTGGTTACAAATAATGCAGTACATGTCCCCTGCAGTCCTATGTAACACCACAGATAATAGTGATAACTGCGTACAGGTAATGTAGTAGATGTTTCTGCAGTCCTATGTAACACCACAGATAACACAGTGATAACTGAGTACAGGTAATGTAGTAGATGTTACCTGCAGTCCTATGTAACACCACAGATAACACAGTGATAACTGAGTACAGGTAATGTAGTAGATGTTTCTGCAGTCCTATGTAACACCACAAATAAAACAGTGATACCTGTGAGTACAGATAGCAGTAATAGATATCCCCTGGATCACACGGCTTGCTGGTTTTTCCTGAGCTCAGTATGTGTACCATGTGCTGAGCTGGGGGAGGTGTAAGGCAGAATCAGTGAGTGATGAGACACATTGTATCTATTGATGATCATAACAGACTGGTACAAATGTGTTTGCAAAGCACAGATCCGCAAAATTTTTGCACTAGGTCAACCCAAAATCGCAAGATTATTGCATATCATGTGAACATCCTTGCACCTCAAATATCACAGATCCAAAACTTTGTGATGCTGCAATGGTGCAAAATTGTGTGGGCAAATTTCCTTGAGGGGAAAATTCTGCGTGGGCAAATTTCCATGTGGGCAAAATTCTGCGTGGGCAAAATTCTGCGTGGGCAAATTTCCATGTGGGCAAATTTCCATGTGGGCAAATTTCCGTGTGGGCAATTTTCCTGTGGGCATTCATGACTGTGGGGTTTTTTCTGTGGGCATTTTTCATGTGGGCATTTTTCATGTGGGCATTTTTCATGGAACCCCATCTGATCCACCCGCTCACTGAACACTTTTCTCAATAAATGATCAGGTATAGAATATCTTCCGTTCTGTGGCTGCAGTGATTGAGGGCCAGATGGGAATAATCATGTTGTATGTAATTTTAGATGTGAAATAATGAATGGAGTGTGTTGGCGAGAGATGATGTAATAATTGGCAGAAAGCGTGTGTTATTGCTCGTAGAAGCGAAGATACTGATGACAGTGGGACATTGAATCATAGAATGTTTGAGTTGCAAGGGACCTCAAGGGTCATTGTGTTCAACCCCCTTCTCAATGCAGGATTCACTAAGCCATCTCAGACAGATGTCTGTCCAGCCTCTGTTTAAAGACTTCCATTGAAGGAGACTCACCACCTCTCGTGGCAGCCTGTTCCACTGATTGCTCACCCTAACTGTCAAAAAGTTATTTCTAATATCTAACCTGTATCTTCTCTCTTTCAGTTTCATTCCATTGCTTCTTGTGTTTCCATGTGCAAATGAGAATAATAATGATCCCTCTACACTGTGACATCCCTTCAGAAATTTGTAGACAGCTATTAAGTCTCCTCTTAGCTTTTTTTTCCAAGCTAAACATTCCCAAATCCTTTAACTGTTCCTCGTAGGACATACTTGCAGCTCGCTCAACATCCTGGTACCTCTTTTCTTAACTTGTTCCAGTTTTTCAATGTCTTTTTTTAAAATGTGGTGCCCAGAACTGGAAACTGTATTCCAGATGAGGCCTGACCAAGGAGGAGTAGAGAGGGATAATTACTTCACATGATCTAGACTCTAGACTTTTCTTAATACATCCCAGAACTGTGTTTGCCTTTTTTTGCTGCATCACACTGTTGACTCATGTGCAGTCTGTAATCTATTAGTATATCTGTATATGCTTTTTTTTTCATTTTTCTTGCCCAGATGTAGACTCTTGCATTTCTCCCTGTTAAATACCATTCTATTAGTCACTGCCTATTGTTCAAGCTTATCTAGATCATTCTGAATCCCTTCTCTTTGATTAGTTTACCTTCAGTTCCCTTATTTAGATCATTTATAAAATATGTTGAACACCACTGGGGCCAGGACAGTGTCATGTATAGTGTACAGTTCCTATAGCGTCTTGTGCTTGGGTGCGAGGAAAACACATGAGACATAGGTTGATATGAAATGACTTGTATTACTTCATACAAGTATGCAGAAAAGGTCACACAGTTTGCAGGAACAGAGGCAGGAGAACACAGCAGGCCAGAGTAACTTCAAGCTCTACAATAACTCTCCAAGCAGGTTCAGGATCTCTTCTCTGTACCGTAATTCCTCTGCAAACATGGATTCACCAGACAGCAGGTTTCCAAAGTCCAAAAGTGTTCCAAAGTTCCTCAGTAGGAAATAGCTGGAGTCCAAAATCCTAGGTTTCCAGGAGTCAGGTCACAGGCTGACTAAGGCTTGATTCAGGAGCACTGATTGTTCAGCTGAGGCTGCTTAAGAAGCAAGAGGGAGAGAATCAGGGCGGGAACATGAAAACTGGAAACTCCATATTAACTGAGGGCAAGAGCTGCAGAAAGACAGAAAGCAAAATGGCCGACGGAAAACTGAGTTTCAAGGAACATGTCAAAAGAGACAAAGAACCTTACATTACCCCCCCCTTAAGGACAACCTCCGGTTGACCTCAGACCAGGCTTGTCAGGGTACCTCTGATGAAACTGGCGGAGCAGGCGAGGAGCATTTACATTATTGACTGGTTCCCATGAGTTGTCCTCCACTGGGTAGCCCTGCCATTTAATCAAATATTGCAACTGATTTCTGTACAACCTGGAATCTAGAATCCTTTCCACCATAAATTCTTCCTGACCATCGACCAGCACTAGGTCAGGGCAAGGAGAAGAGCGTCCAGGAAACGTATTGGGTGTTGCAGCCTTTAGTAGGGATACATGAAAGACAGGGTGGATTCTCATAGTTCTGGGCAGTTGAAGACGACAAGCAACAGCACTTATAATCTTACTGATCTTATAAGGTCCAATGTACTTATGTCCCAATTTAGACGATGGAATATTTATTTTAAGATTTCTGGTTGACAGCCAGACCAAATCTCCTACCTTGAAAGCTGGTGCAGGTTTACGAAATTTATCTGCTGCTTTCTTGTACCTTTCCTGAGCCAATTCTAGATTTTCCTTTAGAAGATCCATATTCTTTTGTAAAGAAGTGATTCTTTCAGCCACTGCCGGCAAGGGCGTATCTATGGGAAATCGAGGAAGAATGTTAGGATGATAACCTAGATTGGAGTAAAAAGGAGACTGCTTAGTGGAGGCGCTCTGAGAGTTATTATAAGAGAACTCAGCCAGTGGAAGTAGATCCACCCAATCATCTTGTAGGTGGCAGATAAAGCAGCGGAGATACTGCTCCAGGGTCTGATTGGTTCGTTCTGTCTGTCCATTAGTCTGGGGATGAAAAGCAGAAGAAAGGTTTACTTTAATGTCCAATGCGGCACAGAAATTTTGCCAAAACCTTGAAGTGAATTGCACCCTCGATCCGAAATGACCTCATCCGGTACTCCATGTAAGCTAAACACATTCTTAATCATCAAGTCTGATGTCTGTTTTGCAGTGGGTAAGCCGACACAAGGGATAAAATGAGCTGCCTTTGTTAGACGATCAACCACCACTAGAATGGTGTTCTTCCCTTGAGAGGTTGGTAACTCCACAATGAAGTCCATAGAAATGGATCCCCACGGGCGGGACGAGGTGGGAAGAGGTTGTAACAGACCAGTTGGTGAGGAGCGAGGTGTTTTGCATCTTGCACAGACTTCACATGAAGTGACATAGTTTAAAACATCTTTCCTGTAAGTGGGCCACCAAAAGAAACGAGAAAGAAATTCTTGTGTCTTTAGAATTCCCCTATGCCCGGCTATCTTGGAATCGTGGATGAGTTGCAATACTCTCAATCTGACTGTTTCAGGTATATACAGACGTTGTCCCTGAATCCACACACCATTCTTAAAGACAAGACTTACGTCCCTTGGGGGTTGAGCCAACAAAGAATCCGCATGGTATGCTTCCTTGATGTCCTTAAGTAGGTCTTGATTATGAATCACTCCCAGGAATCTAGAGTCAGGAAGAATAGTCTTAGGAGGAGTAAGTGGACGTGTCTCTGCTGAATGAATCCTAGAGAGTGCATCAGCCTTTCCATTGCGCGATCCTGGTCTATAAGAAATTACAAAATTAAATTGGTTTAGGAAAAGATTCCAGCGAGCCTGGCGAGGAGTCAGGCACTTAGCCGACCTGATAAATTCAAGGTTACGATGGTCTGTCAGGACGACTATTTGCTGTGCAGCTCCCTGAAGAAGGTGTCTCCATTCCTTGAAGGCGGCAATAATGGCCAACAATTCTCTATTGCCCACATCGTAGTTCCTCTCAGCCGAAGACAATTGCTGGGAAAAGAAGGCACAGGGATGCAAGACATTCTTCTCACCTGTTCTCTGAGAGAGTATAGCTCCAACGGCACAGTCTGAAGCATCCACCTCTATTATTAAGGCAAGCTCGGGGTTGGGATGTACTAAGATAGGTGCGGTGGTAAATTTATCCTTTAAACAGGAAAATGCTTCCTGAGCTTGCGGGGTCCAGGAGAACCTAGACTGTTTCCGGGTAAGTTGGGTGATAGGTGACACAGAGAAATTCCTAATGAAACGTCTATAGAAGTTGGCAAACCCGATGAAGCGCTGCACCTCCTTCACATTTCTAGGAATTGGCCAATCCTTGATGGCTTGGGTCTTGCTTCCATCCATACTAATCCCTTGCGTAGATAGTACATACCCCAGAAATTTAATTTCGGTCCTATGGAATTCACACTTTTCAAGTTTGATGTAGAGATGGTTTTGTCTTAGGCGTTCTAAGACCATTCTCACATGTCCATGATGTTCCTCTGTGGAGTTAGAAAAAATTAGAATATCATCCAGATAAATCACCACAAATGTATCTAGGAGATCCCTGAAGATGTCATTCACCAAGTGTTGGAAAGTGGCTGGGGCGGTACTCAGACCAAAAGGCATAACTAGATATTCGAAGTGTCCATAGCGTGACCTGAATGCAGTCTTCCATTCATCCCCAGGTCTAATACGGACCAAGTTATAGGCCCCACGGAGATCCAGTTTAGAGAAAATTTTGGCATGCCGCACTCTCTCCAACAACTCAGGGATTAAAGGCAATGGATAACGGTTTCTAATAGTAACCTTATTGAGTTCCCTATAGTCTATGCAGGGTCTCAGAGATCCATCTTTCTTCTTCACAAAGAAAATGGGTGCACCTGCGGGAGATGAAGAGGGGCGTATGAAGCCTTTGGCTAGATTTTCATCTATGTAGTCCTTCAAAGCTTTTAGCTCGGGCCCCGCTAGGGGGTAGATCTTACCAAAAGGTATCTCGGCTCCAGGCAATAATTCGATTGGACAATCATATGGACGGTGAGGAGGAAGCTGATCAGCGTTCTTCTTGTCACATAAATCCACATAGTCCTGGTATACAGCTGGTAGTTCAGGGACTGACATGGTTCCTTTAGGAACAGAGCAAGCTGAAACTCCTTGACTCATCTGTTTCTCCGGAAAGTGTAATTCCTTGGTTTCCCAGTTAATCGTAGGATTCTGCGCCTGCAGCCATGGTAGCCCTAGAATAATGGGAAAGTGGGGAGAAGAGATAAGCATAAAAGACATTTTCTCCTGATGATCTTTACCCATAAGGACCCTCAAAGGCTCTGTTTCCTGATCCACTGGTCCAGAGGTCAGCAGGGAGCCATCCACAGTCTCCATCTGTACTGGAGTAGCCTTCTTCACTGAACGTATCCCCTGTTTCAGAGCAAAGGAGATATCCATAAAATTTCCACTTGCTCCTGAGTCGATCATAGCAGAGCTAGACACCCAGACTGAGTCCACCCAGAGTTTGATGGAAAGGAAGCAATGAGAATTATTTCTTTTACAACTCAGCTGGGACACCGCTGAGGAAACTTGAAAAATTGCAGCGTTTATACCGTCATTGTCCCCAGAACTAACAGAGTTTAAGTCCGAAAAATCAAGATCTCTTGCAGCAGATCTCTCTGGAGTCTGAGGCTCGGACATGACAGAGCTCCTCTCGCAACACTCACAGTGAATGACTGCTGCAGTAGTCTTACGAGAACGGCTGGGGCAGTTTATAATGAAGTGCCCTGACTTACCACAGTAAAAACATAGATTTTCCTTTATACGATGTTCTTTGCGTGCATCACTAACCCGTCTTTGTAAGAGTCCACCTGCATGGGTTCAGGTTCTGGTTCCCTTGTGATCCTACTCAAAGGTTCCTTAGCTGAGGAGGGAGGTAGGAAAAGGTTAGTGCGATTATTTTCGAACCATCTCTCTTGTCTGCGTTCAGTCAGACGAGCATCAATACGGATACAATAGTTAATAAAGTCACCTAACGCAGTGGGAGGGTCGGCACGAGCAAGTTCATCCTTAATCAGTGGAGACAACCCTTTCCGAAAAATAGATTTTTTGGCGGAAGTGTCCCAAGTGGTATCAAGAGCCCATCTCCTGAAATCCAAGGCATATTCGGCTACTGAACGCTTACCTTGGCGCAAAGTTAACATGGCTGCTTCAGCTGTTGCACCTCGATTGGGGTCATCAAACACCTGCCCCATGGCTGAAATAAAAGCATCAAGGTGATTCAAACAATCATCCTCAGTCTCAATCAGAGGGTTTGCCCACATCAAAGCCTTATTGGTAAGCAACATGATTATAGTAAGCACTTTGGATCGTTCAGTGGGAAATTGTGAAGCATGTGCAGAGAAAAATAGATTGCATTGGTTAATAAATCCCTGAATTTCTCACGTTCACCGCCAAAACGAAAGGGAGGTAACTTGGGGATCCCATAACTCGGGGTTATGGCAGGAGCCTGGACTCGTTCCTCTAGAGCCTCAATCCTGGCTCGTAATTCCTGAGTAGTTTGTCCAAACACTTGCAAATTATGATTAGTGAGGTCCTGTAGGCTTGCAAAACAGGTCTTTATAGTCTGTATATCTGCAAGGATTGTATCAGTCACTCCGCAAAGCTCCTTTATGTGGGCCTCCATCTTCCAGATCTTTTAAGGCAGAAGTGCTGGAAGGAGAAGAGGAAAAAAAAAAAAAAAAACAATAGTGTTTACCTGTGGTAACACTCCAGAGTAACATTTAAGGGAATGCGCTCACCTGGAATGGTTGTGAGAAGTCACAACCACTGTCATCACAGAAGGTATTAAACGGACATGTGATATCCACAGTCACAGCAGACACGGCTTTCCCAGACCCAGCAGACACTAAACATTGGCTCCTGAATCTTGTCATGTATAGTGTACAGTTCCTATAGCGTCTTGTGCTTGGGTGCGAGGAAAACACATGAGACATAGGTTGATATGAAATGACTTGTATTACTTCATACAAGCATGCAGAAAAGGTCACACAGTTTGCAGGAACAGAGGCAGGAGAACACAGCAGGCCAGAGTAACTTCAAGCTCTACAATAACTCTCCAAGCAGGTTCAGGATCTCTTCTCTGTACCGTAATTCCTCTGCAAACATGGATTCACCAGACAGCAGGTTTCCAAAGTCCAAAAGTGTTCCAAAGTTCCTCAGTAGGAAATAGCTGGAGTCCAAAATCCTAGGTTTCCAGGAGTCAGGTCACAGGCTGACTGAGGCTTGATTCAGGAGCACTGATTGTTCAGCTGAGGCTGCTTAAGAAGCAAGAGGGAGAGAATCAGGGCGGGAACATGAAAACTGGAAACTCCATATTAACTGAGGGCAAGAGCTGCAGAAAGACAGAAAGCAAAATGGCCGACGGAAAACTGAGTTTCAAGGAACATGTCAAAAGAGACAAAGAACCTTACAGACAGAGCCTTGTGGTACCCCATTGAAACACTGTTCCAAATAGATGTTCAACCATTTATTCCCACTCTTTGAGTACCATCACTGAGCCAGTGATGAATCCACCTATCGGTAGCCTTGTAAATCCCATACTTGGTCATTTTTTCAATAAGGATAGTGTGAGATACTTTATCAAATACTTTGCTGAAGTCGAGACATACTATATCTATCGCATTTCCCTTATCCACCCAGTCAGTGATTCCATCATAGAAGGAAATTATCTCCATAGCACAGGTGAGGACAATACAGGTTTGTGAGACATAAGTACAGCAATATGCAAGGAACTTTTCACACTCAATCAGATCGATTTTCAACAACTGGATTTCTGCATGATACAGAAAAATTATCTCATAATGAAAAAAATCAAAGCGTAGCAACTGTTTTTGATTGTATTACATGTCCTGCAGCATATCTACCTCCACTCGGCTGATGTCTTGGTTCTCCTTCTCAATTCCCGACCTCTTATTCAGTGTCTCATTTACTGGCTCTTACTGGCTCTTATTCCTCTCTGGCTCCTTT
Source organism: Oophaga sylvatica (assembly GCA_033576555.1). Classification (NCBI taxonomy): domain Eukaryota; kingdom Metazoa; phylum Chordata; class Amphibia; order Anura; family Dendrobatidae; genus Oophaga; species Oophaga sylvatica. Next base: position 108,007,670 of record JARQOD010000008.1, on the reverse strand, counting down.
CCCTTTTCAGCCTTATTCGGCAAACTATTAAAGCGCTGCGGAATATGATGGCGCTATATAAATAAAGATTATTATTATTATTATTATTATCAGATTTGGCTTTAATTCCCATCTCTACACTGATGACACCCAATAATATACATCTGCTGAAATCATCGCCACACTAATTGTAATCCAGGCTCTGCATTCTGCCACTGATCTAACCAAGCGTCCATAATCTGAACCTTCCACTTCCATCTCTGAGATTTTTTCATGCTGCATCTATTCTGTAGAGTACCATACCCAGAAAATCAGATTCCATTCCAACATCCAGTGGTAAGCTTGCCATAAATCCTTGTATTCTAAAAACAGCACATTGCAACACTGAGACTACAGGCACAACAATGAAACCAGCAGAACTGTAGTAACTCACATTTTTGCAGGGATTTTTTTTAGCAGTTGGTAGGGGTCTCAAGACTTGAACCCCACTCATCTGCTTGCAATTATGAGGATGAAAAAATAAGTTACAGGTTTCATTAATGTGCACACAAAACACCTAAGCAGCAACATATATGGGATACTAAAGCAGGGAATGGGGAATAATTCTGCATAAAATAACAATGTTAACAACTAACCAATGGACAGAAAAAAAAGTATTAGTGGAAAACATATTGTGATCATGTAATAGATCTGCGTGTGTTTTCATGGAGCCATAACAGGGTCATGTCATCTGTCCGAGTTTCATTCCGTTCCTAAGCAACATTAGGCTGGATGAAAAGATAATGGGCCAGTCAGAGAAGCCTCAACACGTTCACATCATTGCTTACCATGGACTTGCCAGCAGTTTCTTTACTAGATGTTATTCACAGTTGGTACGGGGAAGCGGCAAACAGGTGCAAACTGCGGGTTATGCAATGACAATGCAGAGTGTGCACCTGACCTGCATCTAAGAGTAAGGCCTATGCAAGTCAGGTGTGCACTTCGTCCTAAAACCGACTCAGCACCGCTACTTATAACATTTGATTTCCAGACCTTTGGCTGTCCCAGTCTGCGGACCGGTCATAGGCAGCAAAATGTCAGGATTTGGACTGTACTTTGACCAGTAACAATATGATACTGAATGGTCGTGACTAGAGTTGAGCGAAACAGGTCGGTCAGATTCATAAGTCGACGACTTTCACCAAAGTCGGGTTTCGTTGGCCGAAACCCGACCATAGCGTGCAGTCGGCCATGCGGTTGGCAAAACGAGCGCCAAAGTCGATTTTCCCAGAATGCTTTCAGGCGCCTTTTTTCAGTCAATCAACAAGGACGTACACTGTGGGCAACGAGATGACATGTGCAGCGTCCACCATCATCTTAGAGAAGGGCATTGCAGTGATTGGCTTGCTTTGTGGGCGTCATAGTGTCTATAAAAGCCATGAGCGCCGACCTCCATTTTACCTCTGCCGATCTTAACAGTAGGGAGAGGTTGCTGATGCTGTTTATCAGTAGGGAGAGAGTTAGGGCTGGAAAGAGAAGTTCTTCTGTGCTTGTGCTGATAGCAATTGTGATGTACATTTAGTGTGCAGTGACAGGGGAGGATTTTCTTGTGTGCAGCAGCGCTGGTTATTAAGATGCCTGATAGCTGTATTGCTGTGTGTACACTGCTGTGCAGACTGCTTTTTACACAGCACTAATACTTTTATTCTTTTTTTCTGCACAGTTACCGAGCGTTAATTTTTTCCCACACCGTATAGAGCTGTACGCTCCTCACACAATACCGTGTACCGGCTGGTATCACGGACAAATACATGCTGACTATCTGTGTGTGACTCCGGAAATATATACGGAGATTTCAATTTTTCCCTACACCTTATACAGCTGTACGCTTGTGATACAGTACCGTATATCTGCTCTTTGTATTACGGTCAAATCCATACTGAGAGAGCGTCTGCGTGTGACTCCGGAAATATATACGGAGATTGAAATTTTCACCTACACCGTATACAGCTGTACGCTTGTGATACAGTACCGTATATCTGCTCTTTGTATTACGGTCAAATCCATACTGAGAGAGCGTCTGTGTGACTCCGGAAATATATACGGAGATTGAAATTTTCCCCTACACCGTATACAGCTGTACCTGTTATGATTTGGTAACTGAGGAGGACAGGAGCAAAACAGCAAGGCTGCCAAACACCTGAGAGGTTGGAAACTAATGGGTTGCAGATCCCTAAACTAACCGCACAACTAGAAGCAGCCGTGGAGCGTACCTACGGTGGTCCTAGATGCCTTGGCACAGCCGGAGAGCTAGCTACACCTAAAGATAGAAACAGGAAATCTAACTGCCCCGGAGTAGAGCCCCAAAGGAATAGGCAGCCCCCAAACATATAATGGCGGTTAGACAAGACGAAACACAAACGCAGGCAGAAAATAGAGTGAGCAAACGCTGGGGCCAAACACTGCCTAAATAGGATAGGACAGGACAGAATACTATCTGCAACCCAGCAAAACCCTAGCAAAACTTTCAACACTTCTGATTTCAAAAATGCTGAGATCACACAATCTCGCCACCCACTAAATCAGATCTCAGTGTGAACAAAGCTAACCCGCAGCCACTCAAAAAGCAGGGAAAGAGCAATTGAACAAATAACAGTGGCTACTGAAAAACAGAGAGTAGGCCCCAGGAGGTGACGCGGCTAACCTCCACAAAGGTGCAGACAAAAATGGAAATAGCAAACACAATAGAAACAAGCAGAAAATATCTTATCTGAAGGTAGCAGACGAAGGCAAGACACCAGTAGACTTCCAAATGAACCAGGAAACAACAATTGATCACCGGCGAGGAGCATGGGAAGGCAGCTCCCTTATATCAGCCCAGTCAGTGACTCCTGATTGCCAGTCATCGCTGGCAGGTGAGGAGGACCTGTCATTAGATACAGCTTCAGTACCGTCAGCAACCACCAGAGGGAGCCTCAGCTCAGAAATTGCCTCCAACACATTCACAACATGTACGCTTGTGATACAGTACCGTATATCTGCTCTTTGTATTACGGTCAAATCCATACTGAGAGAGCGTCTGTGTGTGACTCCAGAAATATGTACGGAGATTGAAATTTTCTTCTACGCCGTATACAGCTGTACGCTTGTGATACAGTACCGTATGTCTGCTTTTTGTATTACAGTCAAATCCATACTGAGAGAGCGTCTGTGTGTGACTCCGGAAATATATACGGAAATTGAAATTTTCCCCTACACTGCATACAGCTGTACGCTTCTGATACAGTACCGTATATCTGTTCTTTGTGTTACGGTCAAATCCATACTGAGAGAGCGTCTGTGTGTGACTCCGGAAATATATACGGAGATTGAAATTTTCCCTACACTGTGTATACAGTTGTATGCTTCTGATACAGTACCATATATCTGCTGGTATTTTTGGTACATTTTCCCAAACATGAGGAAGTATGGTGGAAGAGGCCGAGGACGTGGGCGGGGGGACCAGCTGGTACTGATGGTGGTGCATCTGCTGGTAGTGCCAAAACCACAATAGCACCTAAGGCAGGAGGTGTTGAGCCTGCGTCATCGTCTAGCTCCAGAAGACCTGGAAGGCTCCCTTTTCTGGGAGTAGGTAAACCGCTTTTAAAGCCAGAGCATCAGGAACAGGTTTTGGCTTACATTGCCGAAACAGCCTCCAGCTCTATCGCCTCCTCTTCTGAAGTTTCAAAAAATGCAAGCACTGAGTCATCAGTGCAGGCTCCTGGTCAGGAACAACACCTTTCCTTGTGTCCTTCACCCCACCAAAAGTGAAGGATGCGGCAGGCCACACTTCAGATTACTCCCTGGAGCTCTTTTCACATACCATGCCATGCCCAGTCCAAGATGAATATGACATGGAGTGTACTGATGCACAGCCACTGCTATATGATTCTGCTGGTACATTCACCCAGAGCACTGGATTGCCCTTCGCAGTCTACTGAGCCAGATTCTGACCCTGATGAAACTCAGGTGCCCCTTCCCGCATACTATACCACCTTACACGGTGACAGAGAGGAAGGTGCAGATGAAATTGAAGAGGAGGTGATGGATGACCCAGTTGATGACCCGGATTGGCATCCATTGGGGGAAGAGGGTGCCGCTGGCAATAGCTCAGAAGAGGAGGAGGATCCGCAGCAGGCATCGACATCGCAGCTGCGGTTATCTGGCTGGCCCATAGCAGTCCAAAAACGTGTTAAAAAAACAAAAAGAGTTGCAGGACAGCTTGGCCAGACGGTCAAATTAGCACAGCGTGTAAGCCCTGAAAATTTATCCCATAGTAGGAAGAGTGCAGTGTGGCACTTTTATGACCAAAATCCTATTGATGAGGCAAAGGTTATCTGTAAGAAGTGCGGAAGGACCTTTAGCCGAGGGAAAAGTCTCAGAAATTTGAATACCAGTTGCATACTTAGACATTTAAACACCATGCACTTGCAAGCGTGGACGGACTACAAAACCTCAGGTAGCACACGTGCACCTGCTCCGACTGAAGGTAGCCTGCAACGCTACATCGCTTCCCCCACTTTAAGCCCACCGGTTAGCACACCACCAGCAAGAAATGTTGAGGTGTCGTCGCAAGGCCAAAGCAGTCAGGGAATCCCAATGTTTTTCCAACGAAAGACTGAATCTAGGCCATCACCACCACCACCACCATCACCATCACCAATCCCCTCTCAGTCCGCCATGTCCACCGCTAGTTCCCCCATATGCAGCTCTCAAGTCCAGCTCACCCTAGCAGACACTCTGAGTAGGACAATTAAGTACTCATCCTCTCATCCGCGTACACTGATTTTGAACGCCTACATTGCTAAACTGATCTCATTAGAAATTATGCCCTTCCATTTGGTTGAAAGCGCAGCGTTCCGAGAGCTCATGGTCTACGCTGTCCCACGCTATGACCTACCCAGTCGGCACTTCTTTTCTAGAAAAGCCATCCCTGCCCTCCACCTGCATGTGAAAGACCGCATTGTTTATGCACTCAAACAATCAGTGAGTGGAAAGGTGCACCTCACAACAGATGCATGGGCCAGTAGGCATGGCCAGGGCCATTACGTGTCCATCACTGTGCACTGGGTTAATGTGGTGGATGCAGGCTCCACAGGGGACAGCGGCGGTGGGACAGTGCTGCCTAGCCCACGGTATAGGCAACAGTTATTATTATTATTATTTATTTATATAGCGCCATTAATTCCATGGTGCTGTACATGAGAAGGGGTTACATACAAAATTATAGATATAGTTTACAGTAAACAAATTTACAATGACAGACTGGTACAGAGGGGAGGGGACCCTGTCCTTGCGAACTTACATTCTACGGGATAATGGGGAAGAAACAGAAGGTCGGGGTGCGGCAGCTCTGGTGGTGGTGGCGGTGAGGCGGCAGCTCGGGTGGTGGCGGCGAGGCGGAAGCTCCGGTGGTGGCGGCGAGGCGGAATGGTTATTGCAGGCTGTAGGCTTTCCTGAAGAGATGGGTCTTCAGGTTCCGTCTGAAGGATCCAAGGGTGGTGGATAATCGTACATGTTGAGGCGTGGAATTCCAGAGGATGGGGGATATTCGGGAGAAATCTTGGAGGCGGTTCTGTGAGGAACGAATAAGTGTGGAGGATAGTAGGAGGTCTTGGGAGGATCGAAGATTACGTGAAGGAAGATATTGGGAGATTAGTTCAGAGATATAGGGAGGGGACAGGTTGTGGACGGCTTTGTAGGTCAGTGTTAGTAGTTTGAACTGGATTCGTTGGGGAATTGGGAGCCAGTGGAGGGATTTGCAGAGGGGAGAAGCATGGGAGTAGAGAGGGGAGAGGAGGATTAGTCGGGCAGCAGAGTTGAGTACAGACTGGAGTGGTGCAAGAGAGTTGACGGGGAGGCCACAGAGGAGGGTGTTGCAGTAATCGATGCGGGAGATGATGAGGGCATGCACAAGAGTTTTAGTAGATTGAGGGGTGTGGAAGGGACGGATTCTGGAAATGTTTTTAAGTTGGAGGCGACAGGAGGTGGCAAGAGTTTGGATGTGTGGTTTGAAGGACAGGACAGAGTCGAGAGTTACTCCGAGGCAGCGGATTTCAGGTGCGGGAGAGATCGTGATGCCATTTACCATCTAATATATAAAGTTGAATGTATGTATGTATGTGGGTATGTTTGTCCGGGATTGGAATCCGCACCGTCGCACTTACGGGCATGAAATTTTGCACGCCCGCACGTCTCGACCCCGAAAGAGTCCTAGGCTATGTTTTGAATCGAAATTTTAACCCCGCGCGTTCCAAATCGCCAAACAATTTTGGCCCTATCTACATAATGGGGAGAAAGCTGAATGCTTGTGTGTATGTCCGGCATAGGAATCTGCATTTACGGGCATGAAATTTTGCACACCCGCACGTCTCGACCCCGGGAGCGTCATAGGCTAGGTTTTGAGTAGAAATTTTAACCCCGCGCATTCCAAATCGGCAAATAATTTTGGCTCGGGATAGGAATCTGCACCGTTGTACTTACGGGCATGAAATTTTGCATGCCCGCACATCTCAACCCCATGAGCATTATAGGCTATGTGTTGAATGGAAATTTTAACCCCCGCACGTTCCAAATCGCCAAACAATTTTGGCCCTATCTACATAATGGGGAGAAAGCTGAATGCTTGTGTGTATGTCCGGCATAGGAATCTGCATTTACAGGCATGAAATTTTGCACACCGCACGTCTCGACCCCGGGAGCGTCATAGGCTAGGTTTTTAGTCGAAATTTTAACCCCGCGCATTCCAAATCGGAAATAATTTTGGCCCGGGATAGGAATCTGCACCGTTGTACTTACGGGCATGAAATTTTGCATGCCCGCACATCTCAACCCCAGGAGCGTCATAGGCTATGTGTTGAATGGAAATTTTAACCCCCGCACGTTCCAAATCGCCAAACAATTTTGGCCCTATCTACATAATGGGGAGAAAGCTGAATACTTGTATATAGATATAATCATTATAATTTGTTATAACTAACCGTAGTTAGGTACTATGCCCGGGCAGCGCCGGGCTCTTCAGCTAGTAATAGATAGATCGGGTAGGGAAGATACATGGGATGGAGGAAAGATGATGAGTTCAGTTTTGTCTACATTGAGTTTCAGGAAGTGAGAGGTGAAGAAGGAGGATATGGCTGATTGACACTCCGGGATTCTGGACAGCAGAGAGGTGAAATTTGGGCCAGAGAGGTAGATCTGAGTGTCGTCCGCATACAGGTGGTACTGGAAGCCATGGGACTTTATGAGTTGTCCTAGGCCAAGGGTATAGATGGAAAAAAGTAGGGGCCCCAGGACAGAGCCTTGAGGGACTCCAACAGAGGGCGGGATGAGGAGGTAGTGTGGGAGTGGGAGACGCTGAATGTGCGGTCGGAAAGGTAAGTGGCGATCCAGGACAGGGCAAGGTCTTTGATGCCAAGGGAAGAAAGAATCTGTAGCAGTAGGCAGTGGTCGACTGTGTCAAAGGCAGAGGACAGGTCAAAGAGGAGGAGGATGGAGAACTGTCTGTTAGCTTTGGCTGTGAGTAAGTCATCAGTAATTTTGGTCAGGGCAGTTTCAGTGGAGTGGTGGGGGCGGAAGCCAGATTGGAGGCTGTAGGCGTTCGACCCTCCTCCTCCTCCAGAAGCAAAAGCTCGTCAACAGAGCGCAGTCGCACGAACATTCCATCCGCAGCTGACAGTGTTGCACACGAGGTGTCACACTATCGAACAGTTAGTGGTAAGCGTCAGCAGGCTGTTTTAAAGATGATGTCTTTGGGCGACAACAGACACACCGCGGAGGTACTGGCCGACTACTTGCAGCGAGAAACTGAGTCATGGCTGGGCAGTCTACATCTTGAGCCAGGCAAAGTAGTCAGTGATAACGGCCATAATTTTGTGGCAGCCGTAGCCCTGGCAAAACTCAGACACATACCTTGCCTGGGTCACACCTTGAACCTGGTGGTGCAGTGCTTCATAAATAATTATCTGGAGTTACCAGCCCTGCTCCATAAGGTGCGAAGACTGTGCTCACACATCCGTCGCTCGCCCGTAGATTCCAGTCGTATGCAGAGGCTGCAGCGATCGCTTCACCTCCCCAAGCACCGCCTAATCATAGACGTTGCAACAAGGTGAAACTCCACCATTCACATGGCTGTGCGAACAGAGGCAGGCTGTAATGCATTTGTGGGAGGATACACGGGCAGGCAGTTTGAGGGCAGACATCGAGTTGTCGGGTGTGCAGTGGTCAAAGCTGAAAGACCTCTGTAAAGTCCTTCAGTGTTTTGAGGAATGCACACGGCTGGTAAGCGCAGACGACGCCATCATAAGCATGAGCATTCCACTTATGTGTCTGCTCATGCAAACTTTGACGCACATTAAGGATCAGGCATCTGCAGAGGAGGAGGAGGAGGGAAGCCTTGATGACAGTCAGCCATTGTCTGCTCAGGGAACTGTCCTGGATGAAGTGAAGGAAGAAGAGGAGGAGGAGGATGAGGGGGATGATTATTTTGGGGAGGAGGATGCTTCTCAGGGGGCAAGAGAAAATGTTGGCTTGCCAAGGTCAGGTACAAGGTTTGTGCACGACTGGAGAAATGTGGATTTGGCAGAAAGTGCTCCTCCACCCACCACTGGCAGTGCATCATTGACACCTGGAACATTGGCCCACATGTCTGATTATGTCTTGTGGATCCTAAAACGGGACCCCCGCATTGCCAAAATTATGAAGGATGATGACTACTGGTTGGCCAGCATCCTCGATCCACGCTATAAAGGCAAATTACAGAACATCATGCCACAGGAGAACCTAGAGCTAATATTGGCGAACAAACAAGCAACTCTGGTAAACCGTTTGTTAGAGGCATTCCCAGCACAGAGCAGTGGTGCAGATTCTACCGTACCGAGCCGTACTGTGCAACATGGAAGAGGTGTTCGTAGTGCACAAAGTGGCATTGGAGGCAGGGGTTTCATGACCATGTTGTGGACTGATTTCTCAAGTACCGCTCACACAACTGGTAATACTGAATCGATTGCAACAGACAGGAGACAGCAGTTGTCAACTATGGTTCAAAATTACCTCTCCTCCCCTATTGATGTTCTCCCTCACAGTTTATTCCCCTTTGACTACTGTGCCGGTAAACTGGACACCTGGCCTGAATTGGCACAATATGCCTTACAGGAGCTCATTTGCCTGCTGGTAGTGTGCTATCAGAAAGAGTCTTCAGTGCTGCTGGATCAATCCTGACAGAAAGAAGGACCCGGCTGTCGACCCAAAATGTTGGTGATCTCACCTTCATTAAAATGAACTATGCCTGTGTTTCAAAGGGTTTTGTACCACCTTCACCTGATGACACATAGGTTGCCAGCAAAATGGCTCGCTTTGTCCTCTCTTCCTCCGACTTCTCCAATTCCTCCATTTGCAGCTGCTGAACGTCCAGCCTACACCTCAACATATGCCAGTTTTTCCACCTCCCTAACTGGGCTGTACCCCCCAGGGCCGGCATCAGCACCTGGCGCACCCGGGCAAGTGCCGGGGCACTGAGTAGGTGGGGAGGCCCACTAGCTGTCAGAGACACCGTCGTACTATGAGGGGCCCTGTGCCAGTGCTTGCACCCACAAGTGTGCCCCCCTGCTTGCTCAGGGCCCCAGCACTTGCAATACTTACCTCTCCCTGCTCCACCGCTGTGACGTCTTCCGCGTTTCCTGACAGTGACATTCAGGTCAGAGAGCGTGATGACGTCACGTCTGTGCGCCCTCTGCCTGAACAGTCACAGTGCAGAGAGCTGGAAGATGGCGACGCTGAGGAGTCCAGAGAAGAGCAGTGCCCAGCGAGGAGAGGTATTTCATTTTTTTTAATGTTTGGAGCAATATATGGGGAGCATTATACACTGGAGAATTATATATGGGGCCCATCATACACTGGAGCATCATATACAGGGCCCATTATACACTGGAGCATCATATGGGGCCCATAATATATGGAGCATTATATAGGCCCATCATACACTGGAGCATCATCCATGGGGCCCATCATATACTGGAGCATCATATGGGGCCCATTATATATGGTGCATCATATGGGGCACATTATATATGGAGCATCACATGGAGCCCATTATATATGGAGCATTATATATGGGGACCATTATATTTGGAGCATTATATGGGGCTCATCATACACTGGAGCATCATATATGGGGACCATCATATACTAGAGCATCATATGGGGTTCATTATTTATGGGGCATCATATAGGGCCCTTTATACTGTACAGACCAAAAGTTTGGACACACCTTCTCATTCAAAGATTTTTCTGTATTTTCATGACTATGAAAATTGTAGAATCACACTGAAGGCATCAAAACTATTAATTAATACATATGGAATTATGCATTACACTTTATAAAAAAAAGTGTGAAACAACTGAAAATATGTCTTATATTCTAGGTTCTTCAAAGAAGCCACCTTTTGCTTTGATTACTGCTTTGCACGCAGAAAAGGTGAACGGCTGGACTCTACATGCCTGGTTCCCACCGTGAAGTATGGAGGAGGTGGTGTGATAGTGTGGGGGTGCTTTGTTGGTGACACTATTGGGGATTTATTCAAAATTGAAGCGGTGAGCGGTCCAGCTCACCCCAAACCATCTCGATTGGGTTCAGGTCTGGTGACTGTGGAGGCCAGGTCATCTGGCGTAGAACCCCAACACATTCCTTCTTGGTCAAATAGCCCTTACACAGTCTGGAGGTGTGTTTGGGGTCATCGTCCTGTTGAAAAATAAATGATGGTCCAACTAAATGCAAACCAGATGGAATAGCATGCTGCTGCAAGATGCTGTGGTAGCCATGCTGGTTCAGTATGCCTTCAGTTTTTAATAAATCCCCAACAGTGTCACCAGCAAAGCACCCCCACACCATCACACCACCTCCTCCATGCTTCACGGTGGGAACTAGGCATGTAGAATCCATCCATTCACCTTTTCTGCGTGCAAAACAGTAATCAAAGCAAAAGGTGGCTTCTTTGAAGAACCTAGAATATAAGACATATTTTCAGTTTCACACTTTTTTGTAAAGTGTAATGTATAATTCAACATGTGTTAATTCATAGTTTTGATGCCTTCAGTGTGATTCTACAATTTTCATAGCCATGAAAATACAGAAAAATCTTTGAATGAGAAGGTGTGTCCAAACTTTTGGTCTGTACTGTATATGAAGCCTCATATGGAGCACATATGGGGCCTATTCTGTATGGAGCATTATATGGAGCCCATTCTGTATGGAGAAATATATGGGGCTCATTATTCTGTATATTGTAACATATGGGGCTCATTATTCTGTATGGCGCACTATGTGGTGCCCATAATACTGTATGGAGGACTATGCTGTGCGTTTTTTGAGCTATTGTAGAATTTACAATAGATATCACTCGTGTAAAGTAAGAAGTGAAGTACTATATATACTCATGTATAAGCCGACCCGAGTATAAGCCGACCCCCTAATTTTGCCACAAAAAACTGGGAATACTTATTGACTCGCGTATAAGCCTAGGGTGAAAAATGATTATGCCCCCATATGCTCCATAGATTATGCCCCCATACGATGCTCCACAGATTATGCTCCCATATGCTGCACAGATTATGCCCCCATATGCTGCACAGATTATGCCCCCATATGCTGCACAGATTATGCCCCCATATGCTGCACAGATTATGCCCCCATATGCTGCACAGATTATGCCCCCATATGCTCCACAGATTATGCCCAATATTCTCCACAGATTATGCCCCCATATGCTCCATAGATTATGCCCAATATGCTCCACAGATTAAGCCCCCATATGCTCCACAGAATATGCCCCCATATGCTCCACAGATTATGCCCCATATGCTCCACAGATTAAGCCCCCATATGCTGCACAGCTTATGCCCCCATATGCTGCACAGATTATGCCCCCATAAGATCCACAGATTATGCCCCCATATGCTGCACAGATTATGCCCCCATATGCTCCACAGATTATGCCCCATATGCTGCACAGATTATGTCCCCATTTGCTGCACAGATTATGCCCTATATGCTCCACAGAATATGCCCCCATATGCTCCACACATTATGCCCTCATATGCTCCACAGATTATGCCCCATAGTATAGGTCCCTTATGCAGCCGAGCTGCTGCTGCAAAAAAAAATGACATACTCACCTCTCGTCGCTGGGGGCCAGGTGCCGATGTCCTGATCAGGCGGTGACACCGGCGTGCTATGGGGGACAGGTGCCGGTGTCACCGATCGCTCAGGACCCCGGCACCCAAGATATTTACCTGTCACCGGACCGGTCCACCGCTGCGCTGCTCCCTCTTCTGGGTCCTCGGCAGTGAATGATCAGGCAGAGGGCGCGGCGCGCACTAACGACGTCATCGTGCCCTCTGCCTGAACATTCACAGCCAGAGGAGTTGGACGAGGGAGCAGCGCAGCGGTGGACCGGGGGACAGGTGAATATCGCTATACTCACCCCTCCGCCGGCGCGTCTCTGCAGCCTCTCCTCTTCTCCCGGCGGTCTCCGCAGCTCTTCCGTCCTACAGCGGTCACATGGTACTGCTCATTAAAGTCATGAATATGTGCATATTCATGACTTCAATGAGCGGTACCATGTGACCGCTGCAGGAAGGAGCCGGAGATCGTGGGAGAAGCAGGGGGCTGCAGAGATGCGCTGGCAGAGGGGTGAGTATGATCCGACACCCCCGCTCTCCCGCATATGACTCGTGTATAAGCCGAGAGGGGGACTTTCAGCCCTAAAAAATGGTCTGAAAATCTCGGCTTATACACGTGTATATACGGTATTTGGCATTGTACTATACCTATATTTCTCTGCCGTATCGGAGCATCATGAATTGTGGTATGTGTTAAAGGGGCCCACTGAGACTCTTTCGCCCGGGGCCCACGAAAACCTGGAGCCAGCACTGCCCACCCCAACAACTTTAGCCAAATAACCCCCAGTTTTCAATGCGTTACTATTATTATAAAGTAAATTAAGGTTGACAAGCGTAAGTAATAAGAATTGATGTTGTTGCCATTGAAATGGGCACTGTAGGTGTGTTTACTGCCCTCCACTCCCTGCCGACTTTTCTTCCCCATTGACTTGCATTGGGGTCGGGTTTTCGACTCTGACTCGACTGTTTCCGTTAGTCGGCCGACTTCGTTCGACTCGACTTTTGGGAAAGTCGGGTGGCCCGAAACCCGACTCGACCCTCCCGGAGGCAAAGTCGCTCATCTCTAGTAGTGACACCAGGATCAGGTGCTAACATGATGTATCAGGCTACATCCAAGACACTAACATTAATCACTGACGTATCTGTGCCAAAAATGAACACATTAACGCTCTGCTAAAGAGACAGATTGCTAAAGCATAAGAAGTGATATATATATATATATAGATATATCTCAATCACAGAAATTTAAAGAATTAGAGCACTCACCTGATCCTTGCTGGTGTGTTTGTTTATTTCACAGTTGCAACAACATCATAAAGTGCAGTGTGCAGGTGGCAGGAGAGTATTTACAGGTGGAAGCCAGATGGACTATGGCGGTTTCGCACCTTCTTTGTGTTTCTACTGGTCCATGGACCTGTTAAAACTTCCCTGCCCCCTGCATACCGTATTTTATGATGTTATTGCAACTGTGGAATAAAGAAACACACCAGTAAGGATCGGGTGAGTGCTCTAATTCTTTAAATTTCTGTGATTGAGGCATGTACTCTACACAGTTGCACAACCCTGTCACGCAGTCTCTGCGTACAGGAGGTCAGGGGCCTAAGCTGACCCTAAGCTGGGGCCCTGACTAATCCCTCTACCTGGAGGTACTGTTAAAGGTACAGAGGTTCAGGCCGCCAGCGTAACCCCTATCTCCTGAGGATCCCTGAACCTCAGTAATCTAGTCCTGAGAAGGACCCCGATCACAACAACAGGGGACAGGATAATATAAGCCAACACACAGTACTAGACGAACGAGACAGTACAAGGGGAAAACCAAAAACCACCTTGCATACAAAAACTCGCACCACAACAACAGAGGGAACACCAACGGGTAAGGAGATAAATGATAAAGTGAGGAAGGGAAAAAAACCACACAAAGTACACTTCACTCCAAACTCCAAAATACCATGAGCCGCTCTGTTTGTCTGCAAGGAATGCTTTCACCGACAACTTCCCTAACAGACCGGCAGGTATTTGAAGGAGTCCAACTACTGCAGCATTGACTGCAGCTGGGCGAGGCTGGGCCTCATCTAGCACAGAGAGAGAGAATTAACTCCCTCACTGCCGAAAAACACAAAGCACCAAAAACTCAGCTGCGAGAAGTCAGGCTGTGTAATCGTGACGATCTTCGTGGCGACACACCCGTGACAGTACCCCCCCTTCTACGAGGGGCCTCCGGACCCTCAGGGCCAGGTTTATCCGGGTGAGTCGTGTGGAAGGCCCGAATTAATCGGTCTGCGTTAATATCCGACGCAGGAACCCACATCCTCTCCTCAGGACCATACCCCTTCCAATGAACCAGGTACTGAAGGGACCGGCGATTAAAGCGTGAATCGATGACTTTCGATAAATGAAACTCCAAGTTACCATTGACCACCACTGGAGGAGGAGGTAAAGGTGACGGTATCACCGGCGCCACATACCTCTTAAGCAACGATCTGTGGAACACGTTGTGAATTTTAAACGTAGGGGGGAGGTCAAGACGGAATGCCACCGGATTAATTATAGAACTGATCCTGTACGGCCCAATGAACCTGGGACCCAGTTTCCAGGAGGGAACCTTAAGTTTTATATTCCTGGTAGACAACCATACCCAATCGTTCACACTTAGGTCCGGACCAGACACTCTCCTCCTATCAGCCATACGTTTGTATCGGTTCCCCATAGTATTCAGATTATTCAGCACCCCTCTCCATACTGAAGCGAGTGATGACGAAAATCGTTCCTCTTCAGGAACCCCCGAAGAGCCCCCCCTACTGAAAGTACAAAACTGGGGGTGAAAACCATATGCCCCAAAAAACGGGGACTTACCAGTGGACTCGCTCCGCCTATTATTAAGAGCAAACTCTGCCAGAGGCAAGAAAGAAGCCCAGTCCTCCTGGTTCTCTGACACAAAACACCGGAGATATGTCTCCAAGCTCTGGTTCAGACGTTCCGTCTGACCATTGGTCTGAGGATGAAAAGCCGATGAAAACGACAAATGCATCCCCCGCCGTGTACAAAAT
Organism: Oophaga sylvatica; assembly: GCA_033576555.1. Taxonomy (NCBI): domain Eukaryota; kingdom Metazoa; phylum Chordata; class Amphibia; order Anura; family Dendrobatidae; genus Oophaga; species Oophaga sylvatica. The sequence continues at coordinate 107,992,452 of JARQOD010000008.1, read as the reverse complement.
GCCTTCCAGAATTTGGACACAAACTGAGACCCCCGATCAGACACCACATTGGAGGGTACCCCGTGAAGCCTCACAATCTCCCCAATGAACACCTGCGCAAGAGTTTTAGCATTAGGAAGAGCAGGAAGAGCGATGAAATGTGCCATCTTGCTGAACCTGTCCACTACAACGAGTATGACCGTTTTACCCGAAGACGGCAGGAGGTCCGTAATAAAGTCCATGGACAGATGAGTCCAAGGACACTCCGGGATCTTCAAAGGTAAGAGGGCCCCAGATGGACGGGTATGTGGGGTCTTACAGCGCGCACAAACCCCACAGGACGCGACAAAAGTTACCACCTCTCTATGTAAGTTAGGCCACCAAAACCGACGCGAGAGGAGATCCACAGTTGCTTTACTCCCTGGGTGTCCTGCCAAAGCTGAGTTATGGTGTGCCTCGATCACCTTTTGTCGCAACTGATCTGGAAAAAACAGTTTCCCTGGAGATCCAACAGGGGCGTCCCCCTGAGCCTCCAATACCTCCTCCTCAAGCTCAGAGCATACTGCCGACACCACCACCCCCTCCTGAAGGATAGGAACCGGGTCATCCATATTCCCGGCCCCAGGGAAACTACGAGATAAGGCATCCGCCTTTACATTTTTTGACCCAGGACGATATGTGATGACAAAATTAAACCTGGTAAAAAACAACGACCACCTAGCTTGTCTGGGATTCAGACGTTTTGCGGACTCCAGATATAGCAGATTCTTGTGATCGGTGATGACGGTGACCGGATGGACTGCCCCCTCCAAAAAATGGCGCCACTCCTCAAAATCTAACTTAATGGCCAAGAGTTCCCTATTGCCGACATCGTAATTCCTCTCAGCGGACGACAATTTTTTAGAGAAAAAGGCACACGGATGCCACTTAGCAGGGGACGAACCTTGTGACAATACTGCTCCCACCCCTACCTCGGAAGCGTCTACCTCTACAATGAACGGCTGTGACGCATCAGGTTGAATGAGTATGGGTTCCGAGGCAAAACATTTTTTCAAGGAGGAGAATGCTTGACAAGTCTTGTCAGACCACCTAGAAAAATCCGTCCCCTTTTTTGTCATGTCTGTGAGAGGTATAACCATGGACGAGAAATTACGAATAAATTTCTGGTAATAATTAGCAAACCCCAGGAAACGTTGTAGAGCCTTAAGATTCTCTGGCAGATCCCACTCAAGAACTGCCTGCACTTTCCCAGGGTCCATACGAAAACCGGACGCTGAAACCAGGAAGCCTAAAAACTGGAGTTCCTGTACGGCGAACACACACTTTTCCCATTTGGCGTACAGTTTATTATCCTCCAAGATCTGTAACACCTGCCTAACATGCTCCTGATGAGACACAAGATCCGGCGAGTAAATTAAGATATCATCCAGATATATGACAACAAACTGTCCCACCAGGCTGCGAAAAATGTCATTTACAAAGTGTTGGAACACCGCCGGGGCATTAGTCAGACCGAATGGCATGACAAGGTTCTCATAATGCCCCTCCGGAGTGTTAAACGCCGTCTTCCACTCATCCCCCTCCTTCATCCTAATCAGATTGTACGCCCTCCTGAGATCCAACTTAGAGAACCATTTGGCGCCCACGATCTGTTTGAACAGATCGGGAATAAGTTGGAGCGGATACGGATCTCGGACCGTAATCCGAATAAGTTCACGGAAATCCAGGCAAGGGCGTAGGCCTCCATCTTTCTTCTTCACAAAGAAGAACCCCGCGGCCACCGGGGAAGATGAAGGTCTAATATGCCCCTTAGCCAGACTTTCAGAAATATAATCCTTCATGGCCTGCCTTCTCTGGACCAGATAGGTTATACAACCTAGATTTAGGTAACTTGGCCTCAGGGAGCAGTTTTACAGAACAGTCATACACGCGATGAGGAGGTAGTTCCTGACACCCTTTCTCCGAGAATACATCCTCAAAGTCCGCCAGAAATGGAGGTAAGACCCTAGGAGTGACCGCATCGATGACCGTATTCATGCAGTTTTTATTACAGAATTCACTCCATTGGCTTATCTCTCTGGATTGCCAATTAATAACAGGGTTATGCTTAGTTAACCAAGGAAGGCCCAACACTATAGGAGTGGGAAGACCCTCCAACACGTAACAAGACAACAGTTCTTTATGTATCGCTCCCACTTGAAGTTTTACGTTATGCACCGCTTGCAAAAAACTTCCCTGACCGAGAGGCCTGGCGTCGATCGAGAATATGGGGATGGGTTTAGCCAACACACTCAATCGCATACCTTGAACCCAGGCAAACCGAGCGTCCACCAGATTAGCCCCGTCCCCACTATCCAGAAGAACAGATATCCTCTCAGTTCTCGTACCCACCACCACCTCCGCCGGTACGAGAAACTGAGACGAACCTAGGGACGAAATACCTACTGCCAGATTGCCGTCCACCACACAACCTGGGATCAATAGTTTTCCGATGACCCTTTACTCTGCAAAGGACGGGATGGACACCCCCCAATAAAATGTCCCTTTCGCCCGCAGAAGAAACACCTTCCTGTCTTGTGGCGCACCGCCGGTCCCCTCCCCCGAAATGATGTCCCTCCTAATTGCATAGGCTCCTCTGGACTGACCAGGGGAACCTCCATATAAGGGACCCTTGAAGAAGGTGGAGTCATCACAGGGGGCGGAGTTACCCCGCACCTCTCCCGAAGCCGTCTGTCAATGCGAATAGCAAGGGCCATAGCGGCTTCCAGTGATGCGGGAGGGCCATACTGTGCCAACCCATCCTTTAATTTGTCAGATAAACCTTGACAAAACTGGCTCCTAAGAGCCGGGTCATTCCACTGGGTGTCCGTGGCCCACCTATGGAACTTCGAACAGAATTCCTCCGCCGGACGATCTCCCTGCTGGATCCTACGTAACTTAGATTCAGCAAGGGAGATCCGATCCGGGTCATCATATACGAGACCCAGAGCAACAAAAAACCTATCCACTGACTGGAGAGCCGGGGAGCCCGGGGGAAGAGAGAACGCCCATGATTGTGGGTCTCCTTGTAGGAGCGAGATGATAATTCCCACCCTTTGTTCTTCACTCCCCCATGACCGAGGCCGCAGCCGAAAGTACAATTTACATGCCTCCCGGAAAACAAAAAACTTGTCCCGGCCCCCATTGAACCTGTCAGGGAGAGCTACTTTAGGTTCTGGTCCTGCTTGCTCCGGGGGATACAAAACCTTGGACTTAACGTCCACCAGCTCCATGGACAAACTCTGCAACTGCCGAGCTAGACTGGCTACTGGATCCATGGTAGCTGGAGAGAATCTTTTGTCGGTCGGTGAAAATGTCACACAGTCTCTGCGTACAGGAGGTCAGGGGCCTAAGCTGACTCTAAGCTGGGGCCCTGACTAATCCCTCTACCTGGAGGTACTGTTAAAGGTACAGAGGTCCAGGCCGCCAGCGTAACCCCTATCTCCTGAGGATCCCTGAACCTCAGTAATCTAGTCCTGAGAAGGACCCCGATCACAACAACAGGGGACAGGATAATATAAGCCAACACACAGTACTAGATGAACGAGACAGTACAAGGGGAAAACCAAAAACCACCTTGCATACAAAAACTCGCACCACAACAACAGAGGGAACACCAACGGGTAAGGAGATAAATGATAAAGCGAGGAAGGGAAAAAACCACACAAAGTATACTTCACTCCAAACTCCAAAATACCACGAGCCGCTCTGTTTGTCTGCAAGGAATGCTTTCACCGACAACTTCCCTAACAGACCGGCAGGTATTTGAAGGAGTCCCACTACTGCAGCATTGACTGCAGCTGGGCCTCATCTAGCACAGAGAGAGAGAATTAACTCCCTCACTGCCGAAAAACACAAAGCACCAAAAACTCGGCTGCGAGAAGTCAGGCTGTGTAATCGTGACGATCTTCGTGGCGACACACCCGTGACAAACCCTGAAGAGATCCGAAAGGAGGTATATGACGTGTCGGTCTCTAAGGTACTGCATAAGCTGTAGCAATTGGTGCCCGGATCTTGTCTTTTAATATATATTGGCTCTGGCAACAAGTAAGAGGCCACTGTACAGTTTTATAAAAATCAGCTTCTCTACATGTCTGACAGCAATTCCATTCCAGTGTTAGTTGAATTCCAACCAGAGTACACCTCATCTTAATGTGCTTCTGATTAGGTGATCACCTGAAACAAATCTTATTTAACGAAGGAAAGTATAAAAAACACTGCTCTGGTGTTCACAATCCTCTTGCAATAGGACAAGCTGGATGGCAAAACAAGTGCTAGTAATATCCCAAAAGTAATAGGAATGAAAAAATAGCTTTTAACCATGCCAAAGGAGTTGAAAAGAAAAGTGAGAAAAATAAAGGCTCAATTCTGGCTTTACTAGCATAGGGATACAGTGAGCGTCATGTTGCCTCCATCCTTAACATTTCTAAAACGGCTGTCCATTACAACAAGGTCAAGCAGCAGACATTGGGGACAACAAAGTTACAGATCGGCAGATGGCGAAAACGACTCTCCACTGACCGTGATGACTGTCATCTTATTCGAATGTCACTCAGCAACCGCAGGATGACATCAAGTGACCTACAAAAGGAACGGCAAATGGCAGCTGGGGTGAAGTGCACGTCAAGAACAGTTCGTAACAGGCTCTTAGAGGCAGGTCTCAAGTCATGTAAAGCTAGAAAAAAGCCTTTCATCAATGAGAAAAAGGAGAGCCAGGCTGAAGTTTGCCAAAGACCATAAGGATTGGACCATAGAGGACTGGAGTAAGGTAATCTTCCCTGATAAGTCTAATTTTCAGCTTGGCCCAACACCTGGTAGTCCAATGGTTAGATTGAGACCTGGAGAGGCGTACAAGCCACAGTGTCTTGCACCCACTGTGCTAACACGGTACGAAGATATACATCTTTATCTATCTACTGGCTAACACGGTACGAAGATATACATCTTTACTGTTGCACCCACTGTGAAATTTGGTGGAGGATCGGTGATGATCTGGGGATGCTTCAGCAAGGCTAGAATTGGGCAGATTAATTTTTGCGCAGGACGTATGAATCAAGCCCCATAAAAGGTTATCCTGGAAAAACAGTTGATTCCTTCTGCTCAGGCAATGTTCCCCAACTCTGAGGATTGGTTTTTCCAGCAGGACATGCACACACAGCTAGGTCAATCAATATGTGGATGAAGGATCACCACATCAAATTCCTGTCATGGCCAGGACAATCTCCAGACCTGAACCCATTGAAAACCTCTGGAATGTAATCAAGAAGAAGATGGATAGTCACAAGCCATTAAACAAAGAAGAACTGCTTAAATTTTTGTACCAGGAGTGGCCTAAGGTCACCCAAAAGCAGTATGAAAGACTGGTGGAAAGCATGCCAAGACACATGAAAGCTGTGATTAAAAATCATGGTTATTCCACAAAATATTGATTTCTGAACTCTTCCTGAGTTAAAACATTAGTATTTTTGTTTCTATATGATTATGAACTTGCTTTCTTAGCATTATTTAAGGTCTGCAAGCACTGCATTTTTTTTGTTATTTTGACCATTTCTCATTTTCTGAAAATAAATACAAAATTTTTTGCTTGGAAATTTGAAGACATGTTGTCGGTAGTTTATAGAATAAACGAGCAATTTACATTTTAGTCAAAAATATACCTATAAAGAGAAAAATCAGATAAACTGAAAATTTTGCAGTGGTCTCTCAATTTTTCCCAGAGCTGTATATATATATATATATATACCTATATATATACATTTGTGCTCAAAAGTTTACATACCCTGGCAGAATTTTTGCTTTCTTGGCCTTTTTTCAGAGAATATGAATGATAACACCAAAACTTTTTCTCCACTTATGGTTAGTGGTTGGGTGAAGCCATTTATTGTCAAACTACTGTGTTTTTTGTCTTCTTAAATCATAATGACAACCCAGAACATGCAAATGACCCTGATCAAAAGTTTACATACTCTGGTGATTTTGGCCTGATAACATGGACAGAACTTGACACAAATGGGTTTGAATGGCTACTAAAGGTAACATCCTCACCTGTGACCTGTTTGCTTGTAATCAGCGTGTGTGCATAAAAGCTGAGTGAGTTTCTGGGATCCAGACAGACTCTTGCATCTTTCATCCAGCCACTGACATTTTTGGATTGTGAGTTACGGGGAAAGCAAAAGGTTTGTCAATGGATCTACTGGAAAAGGTAGTTGAACTGTATAAAAAAGGAAAAGGATACAAAAAGATATCCAAGGAATTGATAATGCCAGTCAGGAGCGTCCAAACTGTGATTAACAAATGGAAAATCAGGGGCTCTGTAAAAACAAAACCACAGTCAGGTAGACCAACAAAAATTTTGCCCACAACTGCAAGGAAAATTGTTGGGGATGCAAAGAAAAACCCACAAATAACATCAGCTGAAATACTGGACTCTCTGAAAACTAGTGGTGTGGCTGTTTTAAGATGCACAATAAGGAGGCACTTGAAGAAAAATGGCTGCATGGTTGAGTCGCCAGAAGAAAGCCATTACTGCGCAAATGCCACAAAGTATCTTGCCTACAATACGCAAAACAGCACAGAGACAAGCCTAAAAACTTCTGGAACAAGGTAATTTGGAGTGATGAGACCACAATTGATCTTTTTAGCTACAAGCCTGTGATTAAAGGAAAACCATTCCTACTGTAAAGCACGGAGCAGAACCGCTGGTGTTTTGGGATGTGTGAGCTACAAAGGCACAGGAAACTTGGTCAAAGTTGAAGGAAAGATGAATACAGCACATTATCAGCAAATACTGGAGGCAAATTTGCAATCATAAGACCGGAAACTGCGCATGGGACGTACTTGGACATTCCAACATGACAACGATCCAAAACACAAGGCCAAGTTGATCTGTGATTGGCTATAGCAGAACAAAGTGAAGGTTCTAGAGTGGCCATCTCAGTCTCCTGATCTCAATATCATTGAGCCACTCTGGGGAGATCTCAAGCGCACAGTTCATGCTAGACAGCCCAGGAATTTACCATCTGAGAAAATAAAAAATCTCATCCACAACTACCACAAAAGATTTCAAGCTGCCATTGATGTTAGAGGGGGCAATACATGGTTTTAAGAAATGGGGTATGTGAACTTTTGATCAGGGTTATTTGGATGTTTTGGGTTGTCATTATGATTTAAAAAGAGAAAACACAGCAGTTTGACAATAAATGGCTTCACCCCACCACCAACCATGAGTGGAGAAAAAGGTTTGGTGTTATCATTCATATTCTCTGACACAAGGCAAAAAAAGCAAAAATTCTGCCAGGGTATGTCAACTTTTGAGCACAACCAGGGGCGCCGCTATAATGAGGCGAGATGAGCCTGTTGTCTCAGGCGGCGGCAGCCAGGGGGCAGCAGAGCAGAACTCATAACACCAGCGCCGCTCAATGTGTGAGAGGAAGTGAGAAGAAGGAAGCTGCCGGATCGTGGAGAGGTGAGTCTGGCCGCTGTGCCTGTGAAGCTGCTGTGTGTGTGTTTGTGTGTGTGTGTATGTGTTACTGTAAGCTGCTGTGTGTGTGTGTGACGCTGTGTGTATGTATGTATGTGTGTGTGTGTGTGTGTGAGACGCTGTGTGTGTGTGATAGATAAGGAAGCGATATCAGCGTTGGAATGGGCAGAGGTGAGTAGTTTTTTTTCTATGCAAGGCCATTATTCAGTATGGAGCATCATGTGGGGCTATTATACTGTATGCAGCAGTAGTATATGGGGCCATTATACAGTATGCAGCAGTATATGGGGCCATTATTCAGTATGGAGCATCATGTGGGGCTATTATACTGTATGCAGCAGTATATGGGGCCATTATACAGTATGCAGCAGTATATGGGGCCATTATTCAGTATGGAGCATCATGTGGGGCTATTATACTGTATGCAGCAGTATATGGGGCCATTATACAGTATGCAGCAGTATATGGGGCCATTATTCAGTATGGAGCATCATGTGGGGCTATTATACTGTATGCAGCAGTATATGGGGCCATTATTCAGTATGGAGCATCATGTGGGGCCATTATACTGTATGCAGCAGTATATGGGGCCATTATTCAGTATGGAGCATCATGTGGGGCCATTATACTGTATGCAGCAGTATATGGGGCCATTATTCAGTATGGAGCATCATGTGGGGCCATTATACTGTATGCAGCAGTATATGGGGCCATTATTCAGTATGGAGCATCATGTGGGGCCATTTATACTGTATGCATCATTATGTGGGGCCATTATTCAGTATGGAGCATCATGTGGGGCCATTATACTGTATGCAGCAGTACATGGGGCCATTATTCAGTAGTTTTTTTCTTTCCCATCTTTCTTTCTCTCTCTGTTCTTTTTCTTTCTCTCTGTTCTTTCTTTCCCCTCTTTCTTTCTATCTCTGTTATTTCTTTCTCTTTCTTTCTCTCTCTGTTCTTTCTCTCTGTTCTTTCTTTCTTTCTCTTTATTTCTCTCTCTGTTCTTTCTTTCTCTCTGTTCTTTCTTTCTTTCTTTCTCTTTCCTTCCACTCTATCTTTCTGTTCTTTCTCTCTCTCTGTTCTTTCTATCTGTTTTCTTTATTTCTCTTTCTCTCTCTCTGTTCTTTGTTTCCCATCTTTCTTTCTCTCTATCTCTCTGTTCTTTCTTTCCCCTATTTCTTTTTTTCTGTTTTCTTTTTTTCTGTCCCCTCTTTCTTTTTCTGTTCTTTCTTTCTTTCTCTCTGTTCTTTCTTTCCCGTCTTTTTTTCTTTCTCTCTCTGTTCTTTTCTCTCTCTGTTCTTTCTTTTCCTTTTCTTTGTTTATTGATTTCTCTCTCTACTTTCTCTCTGTTCTTTCTTGCTTTCCCCTTTCTCGTTCTCCTTTCTCTGTTTTCTTTTTTTTCTCTCTGTTCTTTCTTTTACTCAGTACCAGTGTGCCCATAGTACCAGTCACTGTGCCCTCAGTACCAGTCAGTGTGATCACCAGTGCTAAATGGGTGTGGTCGGGGCGTGGACATGGGTGTGACTAGTTGTGAAATGGGTGTGGTCGGGGCGTGGCCTAAAATTTGCAGTGGCGCGCTGTGTGCGCCCCAACCTTCCTCGCTCGAATTGGGGGCGCCGTTTTGCAGTTTGCCTCAGGCAGCACAGAGGCTAGGTTCACCCCTGAGCACAACTGTGTATATATTATATATATATATATATAACACATATATATATATATATATACATAGAAAATAAGAGCAGAACAAAAAAATTACAATAAGAGTGCAAAGCCCCCCCGGGTATGTACCAAACCTTATATAGGAATCCAAAAAATGTTGAGCTTTCTCAAACTCTATATACAGTGCCTTGTGAGACATACTCCAAGAGACTTGCAGCTGTAATCGCAGCAAAAGGTGGCGCAACAAATTATTAAGTTAAAGGGGCCGAATAATATTGCACGCCCCACTTTTCAATTTTAGTATTTCCACAAAAATTTTAAATAACCAATAAATATCATTCAACTTCACAATTGTGTCCCACTTGTTGTTGATTCTTCACCAAAAATTTACATTTGGTATCTTTATGTTTGAAGCATGATATGTGGGAAAAGGCTGAAAAGTTCCAGGGGGCTGAATACTTTCGCAAGGCATTGTACATAAAGATTATTATTATTATTAAACTTGAGAAAGGCTCAACATGAGCCTAAACGTCGCTGTGATGGGCTATTAAATTTAAGCATCTTTAAATCTTGACCCTGAATGGTATGCTGCCTAAATTTTTGGGATTCCTATATTTAGATAGATAGATATAGATATAAGGTATTATATATATATTATATATATATATATATATATATATATAATATATATATATTAAAATATTATCTCTGAGAATGATGATACTTTTTGCCAAAGAGCTGAGGAGATGGGGCAGTGTTCCTGATCTGACCCCTTTCTTACGTAGAGGGCTGCAGACGCACTAATAGATTTTTATAAAAGATGGCTCATCAATTTCCATAACTGTCCGGAGTGTGAGATTTACTCTCACCTCACAGCGCATCATCTAATTAACGATTGATTCATTGGTCAGGGAGGATACGTATTTCGCTTTATGCCTCTTGTAGAGTATTAGAGAGACAAATCCACAGTTAAAGTACAGAACCAGCTCCTCATAATTAACTCCCAGGTATCTCATTAGCTTTGACTTTCCCAAGCACCACGAAATGACGAGCTAACCGCCTCTAATGTCTGTCACCCACCGAGGATAATTCATCTCTTAATAACATATTCCAGTTCATACGAATCCCCTTCTGCCTGATGGAAACTGCTGAGCTGTCACTATAAGAGATATCATATCACACGCCTGGACCTGACAATTACCGAGCAATGGTGGACAAATTATCATATTAGAATTTTATTAAAGTATTTACTATTAACCACCAATTTTCAGATCTTTTATAAACAAAAAGTGTATTATAAAAATCTCACACAATCAAACACAAACTAGAGCTGTATTCAATACTCTCCAATAATCAACTGCTTATTGCCCATAATGCAGTGAATTTTGTGGCACTTTTTGATAGCAAATTAATTACTTTAGTTATTCTGTACTTATGATGAACTACAAACAGTATTATACTCCAGAGCTGCACTCACTATTCTGCTGGTGGAGTCACCGAGTACATACATTACATTACTTATCCTGTACTCAGTGCCGGTTTTAGACAAAGTGTGGCCCCGGGCAAAAAGTTTAAAATGGGTCCCCAAATGCTAACTTATAGCACAATCACATAGAAACATTTATTTTGTATTTACATGCGTTGAGTTCAGGCCGTTAAACAAGCGTGATCAACAATACTGAAATCGTTCGACGCTTGTTTCCCGGCCTCTTTACACCTGCTGAGGAAGAATGATGGGGACATAGTACAGTACAGTATAATGCAGGTCCCATATAGTACATATAGTATAATGCACTCCCCATGGTCCCTGATAGAGTATATTGCAGCCCCTTCAGAGTATAATGCAGCCCCCCACACACAGTACATTGCAACCCCCACACACAGTATAATGCAGCCCCCAATACCCACAGTATAGTGCAGTCCCCCACACACATTATAATTCAGCCACCACACACACAGTATAGTGCAGTCCCCCACACACAGTATAATGCAGCCCCACACACACACATAGTATAGGGCAGCCCCACCACACACAGTATAATGCAGCCCCCCACAGAGTATACTGCAGCCCCCCTCATAGAGTATACTACAGCCTCCCTCTTAGAGTATAATGCAGACACACACACACAGTATAATGCAGCCCCACACACACAGTATAATGCAGCCCCCCTCAGAGTATACTGAAGCTCCCCTCATAGAGTATAATGCAACCCCACACACAGCATAATGTAGTCCCCTCATAGAGCATAATGCAGCCCCCTCAGAGAATAATATAGCTCCTCAGAGTAAAATGCAGCCCCACACACAGTATAATGCAACCCCCACACAAAGTATAATGCAGCCACCCATATACACACATATACACAGTTAGTGCAGTCCCCCCACACACAGTATAATGCAGCCTCCCACACACACAGTATAGTGCAGCCTACACACATACAGTCTAGTGCAGTCCCCCACACACAGAACAATGCAGCCCCTACACACAGTATAGTGTAGCCCCCACACACAGTAAAATGCAGCCCCTCACACAGTATATTTCAGCCCTCACACCCAGTATAATGCAGTACCCATACACACAGTATAGTGACATCCACCACACACAGTATAATGCAGCCCCCACACACAGTATAGTCCATCCCCAACACACACAGTATAATGCAGCCCCCAGAGAATAATGCAGCCCCCCTCAGAGTATACTGCAACCTCCCTCATAGAGTATACTGCAGCCTCCCTCTTAGAGTATAATGCAAGCCCACACACACAGTATAATGCAACGCCCCTCATATGGTATAGTGCAGCCCCCTCATAGAGTATAATGCAGCCCCACACCCACAATATAGTGCAGTCCCTGTTAAATATTAATTATTGGTTATATTCTTTATACACTCAATTCTGTACCGAGCACATTGACTTTCAGCTGACATTACATATGCTATTTCTGTATGGTAAAGTGGCAACCCCATATATAGAGACCATGTGATCTAAGGGACTTCTATATAGATACACAAAGGGAGGGGCTCGGGGGCTCTCTCCACTCTCTTCAGACACAAGGGACATCTTATGAGGACACTACGGTAAATGGACAGCTGCTATTTAACCACGTGTTGCTTCCCTGAGACGCTCCTGACAGAGAGAGATGTCATTTACCATTCAGGACACCAAGGAAAGAAGTGTACAAGCTTTGGCTATGGACAAATGGACAATCTCTTCGTAACTATTTCACTCATTTTATGTTTTTTGTTCAATGATGTTTTTTGGTGGACAGTCCAATAAACCACTACATTTTTTTTATAAGAAACATTGTGACATTTTCTTTAGAGTATCGCATCTGGTAACAAGTCCTGGAAAAATATACGAAAATAAGCATTTTTAACATTTTGGTCTAGCTAGCCAGTCACACTTGATTTTTAGTGTGTGAATTTCTGAAAACTTGCAAGGGGCGGAATAGAAGCAAAAGAATGTCAAATGTGCAAGTTGTCAGGAAATCCACTACGATATTTCAGGAACAAAAAAGAACCTATGAATGAGGACTAAGAGTTGCCAGATTGATTGAATAGTACCAGATGTACTACAGGAATCAGACGCCCAGCGTTGTCCAAGAAAGGAACTACAAGCTGAGATATTTCAAGGTAAGAAACATGGATGTAATTACTTCTTTTTCTAAGCAAAGTAGACTGAAATTTATGTCTGTAGATCAGCCTAATTTAGAAGTTTTATGGCTCAGCTTATATGCAGAATGTGAAATGGAAAATCTAAAGCTAGAATCTAAGCTGGTGTCCTTTAATAGAGAAAGAGAGAAATTGAAAAATATTTTACAGTTGGTTGACGTATTTCACAAGTTTGTGTCAGAGAAATCCAAAAATGACTGTGTAGAAATAGTGTCAAAGGAAAGTAGCGATGTTCCCAAGATTGACTGTAATGAGGAAATTGAACAAGATGTGGGACATGTGTCTGTAATGGCTACTCAAGGTGACCTTGTCTCTGATGATGTAAAAAAAATGGTGGAAATGTGGGAGGAGACTTCAGAACTAAAGATGGAGGAAATATGGGAGGAGACTTCAGAACTAATGTAGATGACGTACGAGGGACAGATGTACAAAGGCCACCAAAAATAGAAGACAATTCAGAGGCCCAACTCCAAATTAAAGTTAGGAAATATTTGTTAAAACTATGCAAAATCATTCCTGCATATAATAACAAAATCCATGTGTGCAGAAATGATGAAATATTCGAAAGTTTTGTTGATAAGCTTGATTTAACTAATAAGGAGAGGAATCAATTATTTAAATTGTGGCTTCCTGCAACCTTTTCCAGACGTTTAATATTAAAGTTGTCTTGTGATAACGACTTACATGGAGATCTAAATGATAAAGACAGATTGAAAATTCTGATTTTCTGTGCATTAAATGAAAATTGTCCAGATATTGATATTCTTCAAAAATTAAGGATTGGTCGGAAAGAATGTACTTTTACATTCATGTCCATATTTGAAAGGTTGTACAAAACTCTCATTAACAATGTCAAAACACAATCAATGATAAAATATTTTGTAAACAAATTTGGATTCCTAAATTCTGTATCTCGTGTTATTGCGTCACAAAAAGATACTTTATTTGAATGTGCGCAATCCCTTGATTTTGCTAGAAAACATGAGAATCGTGAAAGGAAAATAAATCATACTAATTTTGAAAAATCAGACAGAGTAAAATCTTTTCAAAAGCCAGTGTCAAAATCTCCTAAACTGAGTCATCCCCGTAATCAAATCTATGACATACGAAGAAAATTACATATTTGTTTATAAGACCTACCAAATGATCCAAAAGACAACAGAAAAAGCTTTACAGAAAGAGTAAAAAATTCAAAGTTCAGACTGCTCTGTAAAGAGACAAATGGAGGACATTGACAGACAGGAACAGATGTTCCTCAGAGTGACATAACTGAGTCTTCAGTTTACAGCTCATTATCGGAGCTGCTCAATCATTAGAAAAAGGAATGATAAAAAGAGCTTTTCAGGATATTTTTGACAAAGAAATAAGATTTGGTTTAGGAATTGACTGAAAATGAAATTATATGTTGTTTAAAAGTATTATACAATATATTATTCAGTTATTTGTAATTATTTTATAAAATATAATTCTGTAGTTCTACAGTTTTTGTAGATTATATATATATATATATATATATATATATTCATACAGTATATATAATATACTTGTATAAGTAGAGATGGTATAACTGTATTTTTATATGTATAGTGATAATTAAAATAAACTACAGTCATAATATTTAGAATTACATTAAAGCCAATGCATATTTGTATAAGACATTTCAATTGTTTTGTTTCTGTCTGAATATGATATTTAACCTTATCTCTTATTTATCCTTAGAATTTTCATTTCATGGTTCAAATAGTTTTTATTATAGCATTTATGTAATACAAAAGGCAACAAACAAGTTGCGTAAACAGTTACAGTGCAGTGCCTCTCTCGGCAATGAAATAAAGCAAGTACATCTAGAATACAAGACAACCTCCAGCACCGAA
>JARQOD010000008.1:107941975-107977647 GCA_033576555.1 Oophaga sylvatica | reverse complement strand
TTAGTGCGGATTTCCCTGCATTTTTTACACCTGGGGATTTTTATAATGGAACAGGTGAAAACCATGGGGATTCTGCACAAAAAATTTGACTGTTGGGGGTTTCAAACCGCAAAATCGGTGGAAAAAACGCGCATGTGCACAGCGTTTTTTTTACATAGGTTATAAGTACTGTAAGTTCGGACCCGGGCCCAAATAACTGTGAAAGCCAAAGGGGTCGTGCACCTTCGGATTCCTGTGCGATCCGCGAAATTTTGGGCCCCTGGGGGACCGCAGCATTTTCCCAAGGATGTAAGTCCATTATTAGAAAACAAAAAACGCTGAATCCCGGGGAAAATTCCACGGGGAATCGCAGCGGTTATTTTCCGCAGCATGTCAATTTTTTTGGGCAGCATTTTAACCCCTATTCCTTATGAATCCGCAGGTGAAAAAAACCGGGGCAAAGGGGCCAAAATCGGCAGTAAATCCGAAATAAATCCGCAGGAAAAAACGCAGGTCATTTACTGGGTTTCGCAGATTCGCCGGAAAAATTTTTACCGAACTGCAAGGGCCCAACCCCCAAACTTACACTGCATGTTTAAATTTCAGAAATTAGAGCCCCATAAAACGGGGTTCCCCACCCCATCCTAAAGCCCCCAATTGGGCTGTTTCGGTTTTCCTTTTTTTGCAAGGGATGAAATTATCACCTGGCAATACTAAGGAAACCCGAAAAATGCCTTTTGGTCCCCCTTGAGGAGGAGTTGGGGAACCCTGCCTAGAAGACTGAGATTTTTGTTCAATCGGGTTCATTTTAAATTTATATATAATTTTACCCCCTTTTGAAGATTAATGCATACAGTTATATAAATACAGAATAAGAGAGAAATATATTTATAATACATGACACACCATATATACCCTGATGAGAAAAGGAATAATGTTTTAAACTTTGATTTTCATGCTCCATATTCACCATCCTTACTGCTTCAAATTGGGGTCCCAAATCATTTTAAAACAATCATTTGGCTATCTAAAAATTTTGACGGGCAACTATTTAGATTGATTAGTTATGCGATTCTTGTCTGTCACTGTTGTTACAGCTTGCCCCTAAAAATAAAAATTTTAATTTTTATCATTTTTTTTATATTTTTAAATCCACCTTTTGGGTTTTTAATTGGAACCTTTGGCTGCTTCTCAAAATTGAAGTGCTAACCCAATTTTCGCACATCTCTACTACCATCCCAAATTTGGGTGCATACTGTCGACCACTTGGGTATGTATACGGTTTTTTTTTCAACTTCCCCACAAGTATCTTTTTCAGACCTTCATTTCCCCCAACGATGTAGTTAAAGTACCGCAACTCCAAGCCCCTTTTGGCGACAAATTATCCCAGGTGCATTCCCTGACTCCCTGAGGCAAAAGGGGGCCAAGACTGCAATTTTTCAAATGGAAGGGGGATAATTAAAACCCCTGCAGATTTTTCCCTGACCATTGGGGGGGGCACCCCGGTGTGTGTTTTATCTCCTTTGGGGGAGCGGGGGATCATAAGTGATACCCCGGCTAGGTGGGGGCCCGTGTGGTTCATACATTGGCTTTGTTAAAGCTTTTCTTAAAGCAACACCAAGTCGTCTTTTTTCAAAACCCATATACTGAGTGTACCTTTGTACCTTTTTTGGGGCCACCTTCCCAGATGGGGGACCCGCTTTACTTTTTGGATTTTACTTTTAGAAGCATACAATCCCCCCACTGTCGTGTTTGTCGTGCCAAATGATAGACCCCATAAAGACCAAAACAAAATTTTGCCCGGGTTCCACCTTTTTTCTTCGATGGGGGACAACTATTTCGTATTTTCCAACTGTCATGGCCCCTCCCCTGAGCAGTTTGGCAATTTTTTTTTACCCAAAAGACCCTATCAATGACTGATCTGCTGTTTTTTTCTTTTTTTGGGGAAAACTTCAAGGTGCTCCCCGATTCGAACCCTGACCTTTCGCCTGGGGAAACAACCCCAAAAAAAACTGAGTAAGGGGAAATTTAAAAGGTTGTATTTTGGGAGTACAGGGAAAAAAAAGATTTTCCCCCACCCAAACAAAAAAGTAACAATGCGTGACATAGCTAATAGTTGCCAGCTTTTGTAGCAAACAAATGTTTTCTTAAAAAAGAGGGGGGTTCTAAAAGGGCAGTCAGTGTTTGTCTCATCACCGAAGTTCGCTATCGGCTCATCATGGACGGTCACCATTGTCTCCCCCTTGGACAGGGCACCTTCGCTCTCATAATTGCAGGCGCCATTCCTCTCATACATTGGACAGGTCGCTATTCCCTTCATAATTGGACGGGCGCCCTTCCTCTCATACTTTTAAGGGGCCCCTTTGTCTCACACATTGGACAGGTCGCCCCTTCGCTCTCATACATTGGGGCAGGTCCTTTCATTATAATTGGGAAAGGGCGCCATTTTTGCTCCTACATTTGGAAAGGGCCCATTCGCCTTTAACCGGCAGGTCGCCATTTCCCCTCAAATTTGGGCAGGTCCGAAACGCTCTCATACATTGAAGTCGCCCTTCGCTCTCATACCTGGAAGGGCCTATTTCCTCCATCTTTGGGAAAGGGCCTTGCTCTCATAATTGGGCAGGTTATTCGCTTCATCATTGGGCAGGGCACCCTTCCCTTCAACTTGGACGGTCGCCATTTGTTTTAACATTTGGGCAGGTCGTATGCTCTCAACATGGGCAGGTCCCATTCGCTTCATACACTGGGCATACATACATTTCATAAACCCAAGTTTGCCCGTCCTGTCATACACTGGGAAAGGGCTCCTTATTCTCATAAAGTATAGGCAACTTTCTCTATACACCAAGGTCGTCATTTTGCTCATACACGGGCGCGTCATTCGCCCCCATACCGTTTCATAGATTTAAGGGTTCCCATTTTTCCCTACACTGGAGGGGGCCCATTCGCTCTCATACTTGGGACAGGTCCCCTACATTTTCAAAACCAGAAGGTTCCCTGTTGCCCCATACAGGGGAAATTCCCATTAGTTCTCATACCCGGATGGGTCGTCTTTGCCTTACACCAGACAGGTCCCCAGTGCTAAATACATAATGGTCCCAAATTGCCCCAAAACTTTGGGGACAGTCACCAAAATTCTATAAACGAAAGGTCGTTTTCCCTTTCTACATGAAATGTCCCCATTATTTCCCCTTTAAGGTTTGTTGTCATTTGCTCCTACCCCAGAAAGGCACCATTCGTGCTAAAAAGGGAAAGGTCCCATTGTTCTCTAGTTTTGGGACAGGTTGCCAGTCGCCCCAACCCCTGACATTTTCCATTTTTTTCCATACATTGGACATTTTATCATTTGTCTCAAAAACGGGATAGGTCATTATTCCTTTTACTTAAAAGGGTTTTAAATTTGTTCTCATACAGGACGGGTTCCAATCTGTCCCTGTCTCTTGTAAAATCTTTTGGGACCTAGGGTTTTGTATTTGACCATAAGTTTGCAAAAAAGGGACTAGTGACAAAAAGCATAAAGTGACCCAGGGGTTTTCGGGTAAAAGGATGGCTGCCGGGATATTTCGGGAAAGGGGCAGCAGAGTTAAGCCTTCATATGTACATAAAAATAAGCATTTTACATGGATTTCTTCAAACTGCATTTTTTTGATTTTCACATTGTCGCTCCCCAGCGTTTCTTTCTCTTTCTGGTTTTTCACAGATTACAGATCAGACAAAAATAATGCAACTCTGCAGTTTCGTGGAACATTAGCTAGTAAAATACACAAGCAAAAAATTTCTGGAACCATGTAAAATATAAATACCAAAAGCTTGCTGTGTGGTTTATGGAAAGGTCAGTAGAAAATTTAAAGCTTATAAAAAGTAATTAAACTGTAAAAAATGCAAATCTATTCACAAGAACAGTGCAGATTTTTTTTATGTAAGGCGTTTGGAAAAAAAATTTACAGTGCCCCGGGAAAGACCCAAACACAAGCTTCAATTATCTGGGAAGGACAAAAAAAAAATACAAAAATTTAAGCAAGAGGCCCAAAGCCCCCTGCGAAATGGGTGGTACTGAGCATTGTGGGCCCTTCCCTAAGAAAACTAATGGAGTAAGCCACTTGCCTCTTTTCACAAGGGAACATAGAACCACCTTTTCAGCTTGGTAACTCCCACAATAGGGGCCCAATGATCAACTTTTATAATAAATTCTTTTTAAACAATTTGCTAGGGGGAAACTTTTTTAAAACCTTGAATTTTGTCCCCCTATACTGGGAATCTCAACACAGTGTGTTTACATGGGGGTTAGAAAAGGATTGTGAGTTTGAAAAATGAAAACCCGTAATTATTCCGAAACAGGGTGGCCAAAAAAAGATGGTGAATACAGTAGAAAGATATGGAGTACACCAATTTTTTTTGGGAGGAAACCATTGACCTTTTTTGAAAATAAGATGTAATTTCAAAGTACAAGGCAAAACAGAAAAAATAATTTTTCATATGATCCACGGGGGAAAAAAATTTGTTGGGTTTATTAAACAATTAAAGAAAAGTGGAGATCTAACGGGAGATTGTGCTTACAAGGGATCCCACCAAAGAACATTGGGTGCATAAGGGTCCGGTGTGCGCTAATGCAGCAGTGAGCTGAATTTTTGGGACCTGTGTCTAAATCTGCTCTACCACACGCTTTTTATTTCACCCCAAAAAAAATAGGGGCCCGATGTAGACGATCCGCTTTTTGAGATGAAATTAAACCCCAAAAACAGGGGAAAAGTTTAGTGGAGGGGGTTAAAAAATAAAAAAACTCTTGTTTTTTAGAAAAACCCTTCCGCTTGCAGCATCTGCTAGCCCCGCTGTGTTGGGGTGCACAAATTGGCCAGGGGTTTAATTTCAACTTTATTTTTATCCCGGAAAAAAGCAAATTTTTTACAATAAGGTTTTGAGGATTTTTCAAATTGTATTCAGAAACGTTCTCACTTCATGACGGCATTGTTTGTGACGCATTTTTGTGAGCTACAAAGAACCCTGGGGCCCCTGGGTAAGGCCGGGTCACACTTACGAGTGTGAGCGAAAAACCCCCTAATTCTAGCATCAATACCCGGACGCCCCCGGGACTCGACCGCAAAGGCGGCTGCTAGAAATACATGCGCCCACACTCCCCGGTCCCAAATGCCGGGGGGATGGGCTATGAGCATTTCTCGCATCCCCTCAAAGTATGACCCCCCCCCAAAAAGGGGGGAAGCATTCAATCCCTACAATTCCAGCAGCAGTTGTGCCTCCGCCATGGGCTGCCCGCCCTTTTTGTGCAGTATGGGGGGGATTTCTTATCTGCAAACACTCTTGATCCATATAGGAATTTATTACGGTTAAATAATGAAGCTGGGGGTTGTTCACTTTTACTTTTTTCAGGAAAAAAAACCCCGCCCCTTTTCACTAGCTCAAATTTTAAATTTGATTTTTAAAAAACTAATTCACACTGTCATGTTATTCATGGGTTTTTTTTTTGCTGCGTTTTTTTTTTAAAATGTAAAGCAATTTTTTCAGTCTTTTTTTTCATTTTTTTTCCCTTTCAAATTATGCATAAAAATGTATTAAAAAACAAAACCAAAAAAACCCGGGGAAAGACCTTAAGCCTTTTTTGCAATTTGAAATTGGGGTCCCATAGGGGGCCAAAAACCCTCGTACAATCGTATACTGTTTAAAGTGGTGTTTCCAGGGCTAAAATGATACCCCAAACCCGGTTTTTCATTTAAATCAGGGGGATCCAATCCCTTCCCCTTTTTAGCCCTATACCCCGCCCGAGGGGAGGAATTACAAAGTACAGAGCTTGGATCGCACCACTCTATACACTTTTTGGTGACCTTTCTGCATGAAACCACTCTTATTGAAATTTAAAGGGAGTTTTAGGGAAAAACAATTTAAAAGGTACAGAGTGCACTTATGGCACTGCACCAGGTAAAATAATTTGGGCAGCAATAAACTCACATGGGCAAACCCTTTTAAAGAACGCTTGTTTTATTGGGTTTCACAAGGGGCATTTGTTACGGGTTGCAACTCAGATAGGCAAAGGGAGAAGCTGACTCGTACTAGGACTAGGCTAAGCCCCCATGATGGAGTGGGTGCCTATTTTTGGAATGGGCCCCCCGACGTTTCCTAGGCAAAACTCAAAAAAGACCTAAAGGTAGGGAAGGGGGTATCTAAAATCTAGGACTGGGAAAAAAAAACAGCTAACCTCCTAACGGGAAAATAAGGAGCGGGAAAACAAAAAAAATCAAAAAAAAGCAGGCAAACAAGGACCCCAGAACGCCAAATCAACACAGAACTTCAAAACCTACCCAAATCTAGTGGATTAATACTGTTGTCCCAAGGACGGGGAGGCAGTGTGGGTAAAAAAGGGTGATCAATCATGACCCAAAATCCCAGACCGGGGGAAAAAGGGCCACAGCCAAAAACCACAAAAAGATGGTGGATGGTCAAAACAAAATGTTTCTAACAGACCCCCCCTTTTACGAGGTCCCTGTATCCCTCTGGCCAAACCTTATTGGGAAACCCCTGTGAAAATTTAACAGTTTGAGGCCAAGCGTCTCAACGTTCACCCAGGTTTTACCCTTTGGGGACCGAAACCCTCCGGCCCAAAATACGCTCCCTTTTCTGGCCCCCGGAAAAAAATGTTGAAATCTAAAACCCCGCCCTCATCAAGGGAACAGTGGTCGGCCCTTCATTATCTGGCGTGTCAATTTTCTTCAGTAAAGATACAAAAAATGAAGGGCCCAACAACCCCCCCAGTTTTTTAGAAGGATCTTCAAACGCAGTTTCCCTAGAGAAAACCAACTATGCCCCCAACGAAAAACCCCCCTTTTTTTAAAAAATTTTTTTTAAACCCTTTTTTTTTTTTTTTCCTTCCTTAGATTGTGGCTGGACAAATTTTACGGATCTGCAATCAGGATAGGAAAGAGAAGCGACCCTTATTTAAATAGGTTGAACCCCTATGATGGAGGGGGCACCAACCCTTGTGATAGACCCCCGATTTTTTCCTAGGAAACCAAACAAAGCCCTAAAGGGAGGGAAGGTATAGAATTTTAGGGACTGGAAAAAAAAAAAAGCTAACCCCTAACGGGAAAAAGAGGTACTGCAGAAACAAAGGGAAAAACCAAAAAAACAAACGGGCAGAAAGAGACCCCCAAATGACATATAACAAAAAAGATCAAAGTACCTACCAAACTCTAGAGATTAATACTGTTGTCCAGCAAAAACTGGGGGGTAGGTGTGGTAATAAAGTTGATACAATACAGACCATAGACAAACCCGCACCGGGGAAAAAAAGACCGCAGAAAAAACCAAAGATGGGGGATGGTCAAAACAAAATAGATTCAACAGATTAACCCTTAAACTTTAAATACCCTAAGGGGGTACTTTTTTCTCAGTGCGCTTTTTAATGGCGCTGATAATGGATACAGCACCCCCAGCATTGAAAAAACCCCAGGATTTGGGCTACCGGGGTAGCTGAGCCCCCGGATAACATGATTGATCCGATTTCCCCTTTTTTCTTCCCCTTTATAACAGCCATAAAAGGAAGAGAGAGGGGGTCCCCCAAACCCCTTCCCCGGTCCCTACCATCCTGTCCCCCGTCCTGTTCCGCGTTTTCTTAAGGGAAAATCCCCGGGCCACACCCTGAAAACAATAGGAATTTTCCCTAGGGGTTCTTTTTCACCCTGTGATTACCACAAATGATCAAAATAAAAAAAATAGAAAATCAAACCCACTTTATCACCCCCTTAGGTAAAAAAAAATAATAAAAAAAGTGTATTTTTTTTTTTGGGGTTAGGGTTGGGTTAAGCTGGGGTTAGGGTGGTCCTAGTTTGGATTGGGGCTAGGTTAGTGTTGGGTTTTAGAGGGGGTTAGGCCCGGGGAAAAACCCCAAAACCCCGTCTGAATTTATTACCTACTACTGTTATGTGATGTGTTTTCCCCCATTTCCATTTCCCATGGCTGTTGCAAAAATCCTAAAATCCCTAATGACCTTAAAATCCAAAATGATGTGAATATTTACTTTTGAGTAAAAGGGTACTTGGCCCATGACTTATATTGTTTTGAAAATCGGGGTCATTAAGGGTTTGTAATTTTTGAAAATTTTTTGTGCATGGGATTGATTGTTTTGTACTTGGGGTTATTTTGTCGTTATGAACCGGATACTTTTCCGCCCCCCATCGCTTTTTTTAATGGGGCGTCTAACTCCTGCATTTTTCGTGATACACCACAAATGTTTACAACTTATCAAGGGTGATGGCTGACAAAGATGGAAGATGGAAGCGATTGCCAGGGATTTGAGGACCAACGCAAATTCCCATATTTTCTATCTCGTCTGGTGTTAAAAGGCAAAACTGGTTTGTTTTGAGTACAAAAAGTAATGACAAAATACGCCCCACTTTTTAAAAAATAGATATTTTATGTGTAAAGTGCCCCATGAGGGATGACTACCCTATTTCTTTAAAGGTATATTTTGTTTCAGCACAAAAGTGTAATTGTGCATCTTATACAAGAAAAAAAATAAGCATGACAACATTACAAATATGTTTCCAACATTAATAAGTATGGTAAAGGCCAAAACCAATAGTGACTAGGTAATGCTGATCATAAGTTACACATATTTTGGTTTACAAGTAATTATACTACTTTAAATAGCAGTAAGCCAACATGAGTCAAATTACAGTTTAAACAAATATCCAACATTCACTACCACTATGAGCACCAAGATCTGTCCATATGGTTAGGTGAAAGACTAAACTAATGCAAAGATGCATTAGCCTACAATTTTGAACAGGGATGGGGACAAAATTAACAAACATAGTAGAAATTATAATATTCTAACGAAATATAATATGTTCCCAATATCCCACATACCGAACAGCTAAGTACCAAATGGAATTTGTAGGAATTCGAGATTAGTGCAAATATGCTTTACACTACATGTTGTTAAAAATAAATAGAGAAAAAATAACTACCCATTTCTCGCAATAGGAGCAGATAATGAAAATAATATAGGTGACCCAATGCCTAGTGAACAGCATATGCTAGCATATGTTGTTTACAGGCATCTAATACTGCTAATGTCTGAGACACAATAGAAGTTCAAAGTAATATAAGACATGAGTAACATAGTATTTTTCAAGCCAAAAATAAACTTTTCATACAACATTCCCAGCCAGGTGGTATGTGGGTGTGGTTGGCCTTTCCCAGCATCTCTTTGTGGTTGGGTAGGATCACCCACCTTGAGCATCACCCCGATGGGGTATATTTTCTGCCCCTGAGCTAACATCTGGCCATGGTCGGTTTGGTGTTGGGCACATTGCCATACAATAAGGGAATATATTCCTGTTAAGATGATACCCACAGAAACATAACCCCCCAATAGACATGTGCACACCGAGGTTGGACACCTGCAACACTGGATCTTTACAAGTTCATATTGAGAGTCGGATTTTATGGCAGCCATTTGACCTGTTGTTGACAACGGTGTTCGTGGGGAAATGGGTAGAGTGAAGGCGCCCTGTGCAGGAGGATCATCAGATCTGTTGAAAGGAAAAAAAGGGATTAGAACATGTTTGAGATGTGACCCTAAACTGACATCGTTTGGTATGTGGTGTGATGTATGTACTTACGATTTTGAGATGCAGAAAGGTGCAAGAAAACCCAGCCTGTTCTAAAGTAAACTTACTTCCTTTCTTGGTGCTGCTGCCCCGCTCTTGTGCCCTCAGCAGGCGTTGCTGCCTGTATTGGTCGCGGCAGCTTCGGCCATCTTCTCATAACATCATCCACCTGAAATGAACATATAATGTCATCATTTAGCTAGCTGGACAAAGCACAATTATTCTGCAGACACTTCATAGTACGTGGACTAGTAGGATGGGACTATACTAACAAAATTTGGACGATAAAATAAGAGAAAAAAAGGGCTAATTGTGGCGCTAGAAATACGCTGTGAGCGTTAAGAAATTCCTGAAAAATTCATGAACGTACTGATTCGGCTGCTGCTCCGCGCGTGGGCGTGTCGCGAAAGTTGTGAAACAATCTCACAGTTGCGCCTCCAAGCCGCCTCTTTCCTGCGCGTTCCGCTAATGATTGCATCCTTTTGTGGCACATTTCGTCCCTCTCCTGCAGCAAGAGTCTCAAACATCTCCACATTGATGTGCGCAGGCATCAAGGCCAACTCCGTGGAGGCGACCTTCATGATGTCTGGCGCTCTTTTTTTGAGCTAAATGCATGTTGTTCAGCTTCCCCGGCATGTTTGCACCATTTCTGTGAAGCTGCAAAGTCTTCCGTATTTCCCCACAGTCACACGCCTGGTCCGGTGTGTCTATCAATCCGTTTTTACATCGCACCCTTAGACTTTCATTGCGTACAAAGCGTTATACCGTACAATCGCAGCATGCTGCGGGTGTCTCGCACCGTAGATACGAGCCGGAGAAAGAAACGCATGATCAAGTCAGACCATAGAGAAATATTGGTCTGTGTGGTAATGGGGGTTTTTCAACGCCTCTACCACTCGTCTGCATTCCACCTATGTTGCCAGAAAAAACCCCCTCCTAGTGTTGGACTAGTGTTATAAGGTTGGGGTTGGGTTGTGTTGGGGTTAGGACTGGGATTATTGTTAGGGTGTGTTGGGTTAGGGCTGTGGCAAGGGTTTGAGATAGATTTAGGGCGTTTCACTGTTTAGGACATTGGGGGTCCTCCAAACCGACATGGTGCCCGCCATAGAATCACCAATTGCGTTCAAAAAGCAAATGGTTCTACCCTCCTTCTGAGCCCTGCCATGCGCCCAAACAGTGTTTTTTTCCCCACAAACGGGGAAATTGCGTACTCGGAGAATACACACAAATTTTGTGGTCCATTTACTCCCTGATACCCTTGTGAAATTCTAAAAAGTTGTTTCCAAAGTAAATTTTTTTGTGAAAAAAGTAAAATTTCATTTTTGTATCCTTCCACATTGCTTTAGTTCTCGTGACGCACCTGAAGGGTTAATAAACCTTATTGAATGTAGTTTGGCGCACCTTGAGGTCAGCTTTTAAGAATGGCCGTCACTTTTTTGGGTATTTTTCTGTTAATATTATCCCCACAAAACTCACTTCAAATGTGAGGTTATTCCTAAAAAAAAAGGTTTTGTAAATTATTGTGTAAAAATGAGAAATCGCAGGCAACTTTTAACCCATAGATCGTCCTAACTAAAAAAAATTATGTTTCCAAAATTGTTCTGGAAGAAAGTAGACATGGTAAATGTATTTATTAACTATTTTGTGCAAACTCTATTTAAAGCACAAAATTAAAAGTTTGAAAATTGCAACATTTTCAAATTTTTGTCAAATTATCCCAAGCTTTTTTCATAACGCAAGTTATGAAAGAAATTTTACCACTTTGAAATTTGGAAGGTCCCTATAAAAATATTGAGTTGTAAAAATGAAAATCGCGGGTTCAACTTTTAACGCCTTATATCTTCCTAAACAAAAAAAATTTTGTTCCAAAAATTATACTGAATGTAAATTGGACATGGGGAAATGTACCTATTAAATATTTTGTGTTACATATCTCTGGGATTAAAGGCATGAAAATTCAAAGTTGGAAAATTGTGAATTGTCACCAAATTCCTTTTTTTTTTCACAAATAAACGAAAGTCACATAAAAAATTTTTTTTACAACACCATAAATACAATTTCCAAAAAAAACAGTCTCAAAATCATGCGTTTTTTGAAGTGTTCCAATTAAACCTCATAAAGTGACAGGGGTCAAAAATTGAAAAATTTTGGCCAGGTTCACAAGTAAAAAATTGGCTCTGTCACTATGGGGTTTAAAAACAGTGCCCCAGGATGAAAACCTGTGCTGATGGGAACCACAACTACAACACGATTCCACATGCCAAAATCTAAGTAAAAAGCTATTAAGATCACTTAGGTCATAAGGAGTAAAAACAATTCCATAGATGTCATTTGGGTAACAATGAAATCCAACTAATTCCCAATGAATTTTATTCATAAAAAGGGGGTCATGGCTGCCCAGATCTATGATCCCCATCCATCAATAATTAAAGTTTCAGAAACAGAAAAGGTAGATTCAGTTTAGTAAAAAAAAAAGCTTTTTTTCTTTTGCACAAGTGAAATGTTTTTCTCCGCAGTTCATGAGTGAACCAATTATTTCCAAAATTTTCCCTATGAAAAATGGCAAATTGTCAGAACACTAGTTCCTTCCTGCTTCAGACAACTTCATACTCTCTGAACATTTCGGGAAAATACAAGACCGGGCTGTGATTGTTTCATGTGACAGCCTACCATTTGTATAGTCTTTTTTACATGCCGCAGTTGTTTCAGCCTCCAAAAAGCTGCTTCTACCAAGCATAGGTGATGGTGAAGTGATGCATCATGACGGAGATCAAGACGGGTAATATGAAAAGTCTCATTAAATGACTGTTGCTGTTCTAAAGGATTTTTTCATTGCGGTCCCTTCATCCAATCCATTGTTTTCTTGAAAGGGGATCATTAAGTATTTTAATTGAGACTGATGAGCCATCCTGCTTTCAGCTAGCAGTCTTAATTCTTCGAACTACCAAAAAATCATTAGTTCAATCACAGTCATTAATGAATTATAAATCATTATGGGAATGATTCTCTTTGAAATTGGATTAGTTTTTTTCAATTATTGGTTTTTTGCTCCTACTACAGGCTGATAGGACTGGGCTCATATGTGTCAAGACTAGAAAAAAGTGATTTCCTTCCATTGGGGTCAGTGAATACTAAATGTAAGGAAATCATAAGGTAGCAATTGTAGGTCAGAAGCGAGATCAATGCTAATAACCTCCCAAACCCAACTCCACAGCTATGAAAAACAAAGTGCTAACAATGTTTATGTTAGCGTAAACTACCACTACCATCATACAGACTCACTGGAGCTAGATTCTGAACAACTGGAAAGACACAGGATAGATTTTAGTAATTAGTTTTGTTTGAGGAAATAATAGGAATGAGAAAACTCTAAAAAAGAACCAAAAATGTAATTTTTCAAACACATGTTCCTCTTAGAACATTGAGCAGGATCAGTTTCTAAGCCAGGGACTACACATGTACAGGTAAAGATTGTAGTAGGAAAAACTGCAGTGCAACAAAGGAAGTGAATATCCTGCAGGTTTGGATTCTGGAACTTGCTCGTTGTGATTGCTGCAACTTGTAGATCACGAGACAACTGAATTTTCCTTCCATAGGGTTTTGATTTACTTACTAGAAGCTGCACAGCACGGTGGACTTAATAGCTCAGTATTAAGCATGGTAGCCATCAAGAATGTTATGGGAGAGATACAAAATTTCAGAATAGACAAGGTCTGGATCAGATCATTTGGCCGTCTTGTAAAGTAGAGTTGAGCGATACTTTCCGATATCCTAAAATATCGGAATGGATGGTATCGCCGATATCACTAAATATCGCGATACCCGATACCGATAACCCGGAAGTCCATGTAAGTCTATGGGGAAAAAAATATCGCAACTAAAAAAACCCCATTCTTTCCTTGTAAACACTAAAAAATACACACATAGAAACATATATATATATATATATATACATGTCATTGTGACATATATAAACAAATATGTATAGTTTATACACTTCACATAGTAAAATATCCTCTGATTCAATTGCCGGGTAAAGCCGCTTCAGTGAAAAGACAGAAGCAAACCCCACATGAAATGACACTTGGGGTACATGGTTAACATGTCTTTTCATTCGTTTGCTACTGATTTGCACAAACAATTACCATCATCTATGTGTGCAAAAAATTTTACACCCTGTAGGGTTATTTAAAGTGTAAATTCGTTGTAAAAAAAACGGACTTTTTTGCTACGAATTTAAAACCTTAATTAACCCCCACAGGTGTGAAATTTGCACACATAGTCTGATTTAATTGTTTGGTGCAAATTAGATAGCAAAGGACAATGAAAAGACATGGTTTAAACCCCATGTACACCAAGTGTCATTTCATGTCGGGTCACCCGAAATGAAATGACACTTGGTGTACATAGGTTAACCATGTCTTTCATTCCTTTGCTATCTAATTTGCACAAACAATTAAATCAGTCTATGTGTGCAAAATTTCACACCTTAGGGGTTAATTAAAGGTGTAAATTCGTTGTAAAAAAACCGGACTTTTTTGCTACGAATTTACACCTTTAATTAAACCCCCTACAGGTGTGAAATTTGCACACATAGACTGATTTAATTGTTTGTCAAATTAGATAGCAAAGGACATGAAAAGACATGGTTAACCCTATGTACACCAAGTGTCATTTCATGTCGGGTTCTGCATTTTCACAAAAGCCGGCAATTGAATTAGCGGCTATTATACTATGTAAAGTGTATGAACTACAAATATAAATATATATATATATGTGTCACAAATTCAATGACATGTATATATATATATGAGGTGTAAAATTGCTGAAAAAAAATGCGTGGGCTCCCGCCCTATTTTCGCAACCAGACAGACAAAGCCAGTGAGTGGGGGCAGATAATAATAGCCCAGAGAGGGACCATTATTTTTGCCCCCCCGGCTACTAACATCTGCCCCCAGACACCCCAGGAAAGACAAATCTATAATTAGATTCGCCCTTTCTGGCACTTTGCCCGTCTATTCCCATTGCCCTGAAGCGGTGGCGAATGGGTTATATGGGGTTAAAGCCACCTTGCTATTGAAAGGTGACCTTAAGCCAGGTTAATAATTGAGAGCTGTCAATTAGACAACTATCAATTATTAATCCTATTGCATGAAATAAAAATAAAACACACACACGTTAATTAAAAATCATTTTAATGAAATAAAGACATGTTTTTGACCATCTTTTATTTTACTGCAAAAACCATTTCCTGTAATAAAAATAAAATAAAAAAGCAAAATTATTCTTACCTATCCATGCACAGTCAGGTCCCACGGTGTAATCCTTCAGAAAGGGTTAATGTTTACTGCAGGACCGCAGCTAATGCTGCAGCCTCACAGTAAACCCCAAATGAATGAGTTCCTCTCCTGCCTGACAGGAGAGTAAAGGCTGGGTGTCACATAACGATACACCAGCGATCCCGACAACGATATGCACTTGTCAGGATGCTGGTGTATCGCTACATGATCGCTGCTGAGCTGCCAAACAGGCAGCTCAGGCAGCGATCTGGGACAGCGACACTGCGGGTAACATCGCTTAAGGGCCCGTCTCACATAGCGATATCGCTACCGAGATCGCTGCTGAGTCACTAGTTTTGTGACGCAGCAGCGAGCTCACCAGCGATATCGCTGTGTGTGACATTCAGCGACGATCAGCCCCCCTGCCGGGTATCGCTGATCGTCGCAGAAATGTCAGGACCTTTTTTTGATCGCTGGTTTCCCTCTGACAGGCACGCATCGCTGCGTGTGACAGGCGGGAGACCAGCGATCCGCTGGTAACCAAGGTACACAGCGGGTTTCCAGGCACCCCGCAGCGCTTGGAAACCCGCTGTGTACCTTGGATACCAGCTCCCTGCATCAGGGCGCTGGTATCCAAGGTACACAGCGGGTTTCTAGGCACAGCCCCGCGCCTGGAAAACCCGCTGTGTACCTTGGTTACCAGCGGATCGCTGGTCTCCCGCCTGTCACACGCAGCGATGTGTGCCTGTCAGCGGGAAACCAGCGATCAAAAAAAAGGTCCTGACATTTCAGCGACGATCAGCGATACCCGGCAGGGGGGCTGATCGTCGCTGAATGTCACACACAGCGATATCGCTGGTGAGCTCGCTGCTGCGTCACAAAACTAGTGACTCAGCAGCGATCTCGGTAGCGATATCGCTATGTGAGACGGGCCCTTAAGTGGAAAGCTTAATTGATTGCTTTCCACTTTCACTTCAGGTCAGCCAGGGACACAATCAGTGACGTCAGAGGGAACTGATTAACAAAAATAGGGGTTCCCTTCGAAAAAAAAATGGCGTGGGGTCCCCCCTATTTTTGTTAACCAGCCAGATGAAGCAGACCGCTGAGGCCTGGATTTTCAGGCTGTTAAGGAGCCAAGATCCATGGACCTTGCCAGCCTGATAATACTAGGCCACAGCAGTCTGCATATCTTGGCTGATTAACAAAAATAGGGGATCCCCTCGAAAAAAATTGGTGTGGGGTCCCCCCTATTTTTGTTAACCAGCCAGATGAAGCAGACCGCTGAGGCCTGGATTTTCAGGCTGTTAAGGAGCCAAGATCCATGGACCTTGCCAGCCTGATAATACCAGGCCACAGCAGTCTGCATATCTTGGCTGATTAACAAAAATAGGGGATCCCCTCGAAAAAAATTGGCGTGGGGTCCCCCCTATTTTTGTTAACCAGCCAGATGAAGCAGACCGCTGAGGCCTGGTTTTTCAGGCTGGTAAGGATCCAATATCCATGGACCTTGCCAGCCTGATAATACCAGGCCACAGCAGTCTGCTTAGCTTGGCTGGTTAACAAAAATAGGGGATCCCCTCGAAAAAAAAACGGCGTGGGGATCCCCCCTATTTTATTAACCAGCCAAGTAAAATGCAGACTGCTGCGGCCTTGTATTAAAAGACTGTCAAGGCCCATGGATTTTGGCCCTCAACAGCCTGATAATACCAGGCTACAGCAGCCCCACATTTGGCGCATCAAAAGATGTGCCAATTGTGGCACTTTACCCGGCTCTTCCCACTTGCCCTGTAGAGGTGGCAAGCGGGGTAATAAGGGGTTAATGTCACCGTTGATTGCACGGTGACAATAAGCCGGTTAATAATGGAGAGGTGTCAATAAGACACCGATCCATTATTAATCCCAAAGTTTTTAAATGTTTAAAAAAAAGACAAAGCAAGAAAAAAGTCTTTTAATGAAATAAAAGAGACAACACAGTTTTCATTAATTTTATTACACTCTCATTCCTGCGACGCCATCGATCTCCTGTAAAAAAAGAAAAAAAAACAAAACAACAGTATACCACCTGTCCGACGCAGTCCATAGTAACGACAGTCCCACGACGATCCAACTCTGCTACATCGCAATGACAGGCAGAGCCTGTCATCGCGACGCAGCACAGCTGATTACCTGCTTCCCCGGCGGTGACGTCATCGGACTGACTGCTTTACGGCCGGGATTACCCAGCAGTCACTGCAGTTATCGCGAGAAAACTGCATGTGACCGCCGGGAAAGAAGATTGCGGCCATCAAGCAGTCCAGCCCGTGACCGCCGGAGATGTTCTGCGCGGTAAGTGCCGCTGACTCCTGACAGACCCGACCGACGGACACTGACAGTGACAGTGACAATCCCGATTCCGGTATCCGATATGACGAAAAATATCGGAACTCGGAATCGGAATTCCGATACAGCCAATATCGGCCGATACCCTATATTTGCAGTATCGGAATGCTCAACCCTAGTGAAAGCCTTTCCTGTGAACATCGATTGTAAGTCGAGCTCGTTAACGTGAGAGAAATTATGACAGATGCATCTGACTTCACAATGCGGAGTGTTAACCTTTCCCATGTTAGATACATGAAACATCTGAGCGATGAGCTGAAGAAATGCTTCTGGATACAGGAATGTACTGAATGTCCGTATTACAACCTCTGACATATTGTATTCAGTCTTTTCTTAGTCTTGATACATTTTGGAGTATTTTTAAGACTGCAAAAAAAAATGGTGATAGTCTCTGACAGAGCAGGAAGGGCAGCTAATGCTCCTAATATTTGTGTTTTTTTTATGGTAACGCTGAGAACTCACTGTGGTATTTCACAAATGGGGCTTTCTGAGAACATAAAATTTTGCAATTTGTTCTGCACTCGATATTCATTAACAGTTCATGTGTCACATTGTACAATCACACAATACAATTAGTTTCAATTCATCCTTTGGTTTGCGGTCAGTGATTGCAAACAATCCTTGCTAAAAACCCACCTATTCTCAGAAATCTGACTGTTTGCTACAGTGTATCCAATCCTCTTAGATATAACTTGAAGGGCTTAAACGGGTTGTCCACTACAACAAAAATGAAATATAATTAATGACCCAATCGGCAACTGCTGGTGGGCTGCAGTGATCAAGAGATGCCCTGTCTGTGCCTGATGCTGATGTTAGGTGACCAACGGGGCCATTGGCATAACTTGAAACTTGTGTGCCCCAATGCAAAATCTCCAATGGGGCCCCCAACTAACACAGATTTGTAATAGTAATAGCCTTTTTATATGGGTAAAGTGACCTTTGGGTCCCCTAGGCTCTAGGGCCTGAGTGCGATTGCTACCCCTGGGCCTATTATATTTACATCCCAGGACGGAGGACACAGTGCTGATGTGTAGAGGAGTATCACCGGCAAGATAGGAAAGTATAGGGTTTTTTTATTCATCACATTACTCCCTGTTGTACTACATACAATCTTGTACACAAAAAGTCAGCAGTCTGAGCTCTCGGAAACGGTGGGAAACACAAAGATTAAGATGCAGAACTTCACATGATACTCGTATGACTTAGAATAAGAAAAAACATGGCCACCTCCTTTCAAAACAGCATCTTCAGGTTGTTTTTGGTTTTACAACTCAGCTCTACTCACGTCATAGTAGATGAGCGGCAATACCGCACACACCCCAGACACAGCTGTGGCTCTGTTTCTGGAAGAAAGCAACTTTATGTTTCTACTCGTAGACAATCCCTTTAGATTTCAATTTCCGAAAAACTTAGGACACATTGGGACTTTTCTATATACCTAAATACATGTATTTTGGGCTGAATATCTGGCTTATAATTGTGTTTTATTACAAATGTTGAACTAGTCACTGTAGACGGCATGTGCAGAACGCTACTCACAGCCAAATCTGTCATTGCAGATGTGATGGCTTCATCTCCAGCGACTTCTCTGTACTTCAGATCGAAAATCTAGGCTCGATTCTGATTAAATCAATGTTAGATAACCAGTTTAATACAATGGCATATGGTTCCTTGTGAGTTGCGAAAAGACTGAAAACAAAAATGTCCAATTCAGTCAAGCCGTACTCTTTCCATCGGCCATAACACTGTTTCTCATTGGGAATTAAAGAAGTTGCCCTGTGCAATTTTCCATGTATCCTAAGCCTCAGGTGCATTGCATTTCTATTGCCTTCACCTCCTTCCCCCCAGCAGTTTTAATAGGAGCAGGTATAATTCCCACTATTTCTATCCTATTTCTTATATAACAGTAAAAGTGTATATTGCAGCGATTTCTTCAGTGAAAAGCTGAACATGTTCTTCTAACACACTCAGAGCATTATTATTTCATAGATAAAAGCTTTCCAGCCAGGCATTGCCAGACACATTTAATAAACCACTTGGCAGTCCGCGTCAGCGGGGCTGCCCCACTTCTGAAGTACAAAAGAAGACACTTATGTATCAGAGCCAAGGAAATTAAGATTTCATTGTGACCGTAGCCCATCGCTGATTTATAAGAGAATAACACTGCAAAGCTCCTGCTGCAAAAGAAAAAAAAATCCTTGATGCTAACATAATAAAGTCAGTCAATGGAAAACATTAGGGAGAGCTGATTAAGACAAACCACCCAATAAAGGAAACTTATTATCACTTAAAAGACTCAGGCACCTGGAAGGGGCGCACATTCTTCTAAATGGATTAACATGGAGGAAAATTGTCCAAAGCTCAATGCAATACTATGGTCATGTTCCAGTAGCCACAAAAATAGACCCACAACCAAGGCTTCAATATATCCTCACATTGTGGATAGACGAGGCTAAGTGAACATGAAGATTATCTGTGCTGCAGGACGGCCCATGGCTCTAGTGAAAAAAGAATCCCCAGATAGGACATATTGACACATTGTCTACACCACAGTTATAGAGAGTAGAGCAATATTTCACATTTCAGCTTTCAATTCATGTAGTGCAATACCCACAATGAATAGATCAACAATGGTGTGGGGCAACATTACTGCAAAGGTGCCCGTACAAAATAGATGGCTGACAGCCGAATGCTTGTTTCACCGTGAAACTCTCTCAGCTCCCCCTTACACAGGAATACTGGCTCAGCCGAGCATTCATGTGTTCTTAATAAGGGAAGGAGAGAAAGACTCTTCTGTTCTCCTCTTCCTCCAGACTCCTCTGTCCTCCTCCCCTTCCTCCAGACCCATCTTTCCTCCTCCTCTTCCTCCAGACCCCTCTGTTCTCCTTTTCATACAGACCCATCTGTCCTCCTTGTCCTCCAGACACCTCTGTCTTCCTTTTCCTTCTGACTCATCTGTCCTTCTCTTCCTCCTCCAGACTCCCCTATGCTCCACAAAATTCCTCAGTCATTTTCTCCAGGCTGTTCTGTCTTCTTCATCATACAGACCCATCTGTCCTTCTTGTCTTCCTTCATACTCCTCTGTCCTACTCTTTCTCCACACTCATCTGTCCTCCTCTTCCTCCAGACCCATCTGTCCTCTCCATCCAGACTCCTCTGTCTCCCTCTTCCACCATACCCATCTGTCCTCCTCCTCTTCCTCCAGATTCCTCTGTCCACCTCTTACTTCACACCCATCTGTTCTCCTCATCTTCCTTCAGACTCCTCTGTCCTCCAAACCCATCTGGCCTATTCTTCATTCAGACTCCTCTGTTCCCCTCCTCTTCCGTCATACCCATCTGTCCTCCTCTTCCTCCAGACTCATCTGTCCTACTCTTTCTCTTGACTCCATAGTCCTCCACAAGAGTCCTCAGTCAACTTCTCAAGACTCCTCTGTCTTCCTCTTCCTGCAGACCCATCTGCCCTCCTCTTCCTCTAGACTCCTCTGTCCTCTTAATACTCCAGACCCATCTGTCCTCGTCCTCTTCCTTCAGACTTCTCTCTCATCCTCTTCCTCCAGATACATCTGTCCACCTCTTACTTCACACCCATCTGTTCTCCTCATCTTCCTTCAGACTCCTCTGTCCTCCAAACCCATCTGGCCTATTCTTCATTCAGACTCCTCTGTTCCCCTCCTCTTCCGTCAAACCCATCTGTCCTCCTCTTCCTCCAGACTCATCTGTCCTACTCTTTCTCTTGACTCCATAGTCCTCCACAAGAGTCCTCAGTCAACTTCTCAAGACTCCTCTGTCTTCCTCTTCCTGCAGACCCATCTGCCCTCCTCTTCCTCTAGACTCCTCTGTCCTCTTAATCCTCCAGACCCATCTGTCCTCGTCCTCTTCCTTCAGACTTCTCTCTCATCCTCTTCCTCCAGATACATCTGTCCTTTTTGTACAGACCCTCTGTAACCATCCATACACCTCAGGCATCGGCTGATCTCCCCAGAGAAAATTCATGTACTGAAATTTAGCAATATCAATGAATCTTCTCCTCAACATAATCTGTGATTGGAGAGTTGGGGACAGTTAAAATCAGTGATTCCCAACAGATTGTGTTTTCAGGATTTCCTTAGTATCAGACAGGTGAGAGGGAGAGGTGGGTGTGAGGGCTGGAGGTTGGGAAAGACTGGTTTAGATGGGCATCTGATCCAGCTAAAAACAGTTGAGTTGGAAAAATTTTCTCATATGCATTCAGGTCTTATGATTAAAAAATGATCAGCTTTGACTTTGCAGAGAAACTTTTATGTTAAGGTTATGAACAACAATAGGAGTACCGTAATCAGCTCTGCAGCTTTATGGGCCCAACAAACACGATCTGTCTTTAAGGGGTTGTAAAATCCTAGGACAACCCCTTCTTAAATGAAATGTTCTTCCCCAATAAAATAATAAAGCCTATACTCACCTCCCATGCCGTCTCCGTTCCAACGGTGTCGGCACTTGCAGTCCTGGGACTGTGATGCAGTGGAAAGACACGTGATGCCCGGCGCCCCATCAGTGCTGGGGTCATTGTCTCCGCCTTCGGACAAACTGAACATGAAGAGGAAATCTTGGATGAGCTGCAGCCCTGGCTTCCTCTTCATGTTCAGTCCGTATGAAGACGGAGACAGTGACGCCAGCGCTGAATGGACGCTGGCATCACGTGTCAAAACACCACATCACAGCCCTGGAGAGAGCGAGTTTTCGACGCCATGGGAGGTGAGTATAAGCTTTATTATTTTATCGGGGCCGAACATTTAGTTTAAGAAGGGGTGGTCCTAGTAGTGGACAACCCCTTTAATTTTCAAGACTTATGTGATTGTGTCAAGTGGGAAGAGTCTTATCCAACTCAGTTTGTCACCAATTGCTGTTGAATCCCATAATAATGTGCCGCCACTCAAGGATGTCAAAACCAAATTATTTGGCACCAACCAGACACTATAATCACAGACCTCAAAGAGCCATACAGATCTGAGCTGAGTATATTCCGTATTCTGGAGATCTTTGCATGACTTTTACAGTTAAAGCTGTTTGCTCTCTTCAGAAATATTTACACATATACAAAGACGAGAGGCTCTGGAAGAATCAGCTCTCCAGATTTATTAAACCCTTCAGCTGTTTTAATATTTAATTACATAGGGCACCTTTTAAGGAGCTACAGAGGAAAGGTTGTGCGCTGCCCAATAAGAATAATATAGTGCAAGATAAAAGAGGTTTATTAGCCCTGAGACTCGTATCGTATGTAAGGAACTCTGCAAGCGAAAACCTATTTATTGAACTGTATTTCAAATGTTAATATACTGCAATGTAGCGTGCGAGGCAGGCATTGTATATTGAATAAAGATGGAGAGCCGCAGAACGTGGCACCAGGATCTATTACATTACAAGTCTAACTCTTATTTATGAGGAGCAGAACAGGGTAAAATTATTACGTCTTAAGAAATTCTTGCAAAATGTGTTTTAAAAGTATTTATTTATTTATTTGCCCTCATTGTACACTAACTCCAATATAAATTCTAAAAATGCTAAAGCACTTACTCGCTTATCAAAAACAAACAAACAAGAAATGTACTGTATTTTTTAGACTACATACTTTTTCAACATCCAAAAAAATGTGGTTCAGTTCTGTAAAATATTTTAATATCTTGTTCAGACATTAGAGTTATTCTGAAAACGTACAACTGAAACGAAGTGCACATTGCATGTATGCTGTCAGCTTTTCCTGAGGTATCTTTTAAAAGGGTTATCCACCGATATAAAAGTTGACCTTAAAGGGAATCTGTCACCAGTTTTTTGGCCTATCAACTAAAAATATAATCTAATAAAGTGTGAGCTATACATTCCCCAACTACTTGTGAAACCACCTGACTCCCCATGAATCCCCCATAAAAACCTTTTATACTGCTCCCGTGCTGTATGTAAATATCCTCGGTCCGGTCTGATGTGCGTTGGTTCTGGTCCCTCTCTCCATCCCTCCTCGGCGTGCTGTACGCATTCCGTTCTGTGAATAGTGTTGTTCGCATACAGGTCCCACGCGTGCGCATTCAAATTGCCTCCTGTGCATGCGCAGTATGCTTTACCCAACTGCAGGCAAAGCCGAAAAGCATTAGTATGCATGTGCCGGAAGTATTTCGCTGTATACCGGAACATAGTTCACCGGCGCATGCGCACTAATGCTTTTTGGCTTTGCCCGCAGTTGGGCAAAGCATAATGCGCACGTGCGGGAGGCAATTTGAAAGCACACGCGCGGGACCTGTACGCGAACAATGCTATTCACAGAACGGAATGCGTACAGCACGCCGAGGAGGGGTGGAGAGAGGGACCAGAACCAACGCCCATGGGACCGGACAGAGGAAGTTTACATACAGCGTGGGAGCAATTTAAAAGGTTTTTATGAGGAATTCATGGGGAGTCAGGGGGTTCCACAAGTAGTTGGGGAATGTATAGCTCACACTTTATTAGATGATAATTTTAGTTGATAGGCCAAAAAACTGGTGACAGATTCCCTTTAATAAACCCAGGGCAGTGAATATAAAAATAAAAGATGTTCAGACAGAAAGCGAAGGTTGCAGACAATTAGTGGCCACAAGCTACCTCATGTTGATGCCCAGAGGCTAGAAAGGGGCACAGTACAAAATGCAGAGGAATGGCATGGGTCCGGAAGGAGTATAGGTTCTCTTTTTTTACACCACCACTGGGCCAATTATGATCAACTTTTATAGTAGGGGAAAAACTATTTAATGTTGCCAAACATTCCCATTCACCAGACAGAGGCCAAACGGTTTGTTATTTCAGCTTGCAGCTGTCTGTGGAAGAGTGTCTCCAAAAACAGCATTGTCAAACTCAACTGCACTGATGTGAAACCACGTATTGATTTTGCAGCATGGTTGTTGGAGGCATGGGAAGACACTCTACAGGCACGG
Organism: Oophaga sylvatica; assembly: GCA_033576555.1. Taxonomy (NCBI): domain Eukaryota; kingdom Metazoa; phylum Chordata; class Amphibia; order Anura; family Dendrobatidae; genus Oophaga; species Oophaga sylvatica. The sequence goes on along the minus strand of JARQOD010000008.1, from coordinate 107,953,450 downwards.
GTACACACAAGATGATCACTAATGTGTATAGATTCATGGATCTGGACGTGACTGTGGAACAATCAATGATAGCAGAACACAGCACAAGCAGGTTATGCTCCAGTCCCTTATAACCGGGGCCCTGATCCTGTGTCACAGTACGTTCTCCGGAGCTCGGGGCTGTACTGCATAAAGCTCCTCCATGTCAACAGTGATGTATTGAATTTCGATAGTGGCCATTCACTGCCATGTAATCAATTCATTAATTATAATAGCCACATTTAAAACTAACGTGTCGAAAAATTAGTGCTGATTGAAACATATCAATAATCACTGGGGACAGCGAGACGTGATTTAAAGTCCAATCAACAGCTTCATCCATATTTCATTGGCATCTTCTTCTCATATAATAATAACACAACTATAGACTCCTCCTGTGAGCGACATTGGGATCCGTCATATAAAGCATGGAGACAGATGCAGTAATCCCTAGTTGAATGATTACATAGAATCTGTCAGCAGCTTTTATGTCTCTTCTCCTGACACCCTAAAAGATGCCAAAAAAGTTCAAATATATCCAGATTTTAGCACTTATGCAATGTTATCATGAGATAATTATTAATCAAGTGTCTGCTGGGGCTTTTTCCATCTGTGAAGTGACTTGAGTGATTGTCAGCAATCCTTTTCAAACTTTGTCTCTCCGCTCCTGATAAGCATGTCCTATAAAGGAGGAACATCAATAAAGAACAAGAGGGTTTGATAAGGGCTCCTGGCAATACCTCAGGACATTTCACAGATGAAGAAATGCCCAGTAGACAGCTGATGAATTATTAGCACATGATGACCGGTTAAATACAAATGACATTTTTGGGTTTGTGTTGAGTTTATAATAGCAGTCAGGTATGTTTTACTTTGATTCCTTCCCACAAGCCCTTTTTCCGAATCCCTCCCAAATAAAAACAGACAGTTATTTTGAATTAAATTGGACAAATCTGCCTTTATTATAACAAAACATCAACAATAATAAATAACTTGAGGTAAAGAGGTTCTTGGAGCATCCAAACCGGGCTGAAACAAATACAATAATAAACCGTCCAGTATTACACCAACCCTCAACCACGAGCTACGGGGCACCTCTGTCACCAGAAAACCATTTCCATATCACTGACTCCCAGGGTCTCCATCCTGAAGAGTCTCGAACTCTACCAGGCGATTACCAAAATTCAGAATATAAAGTGAGGTTACCATCTACTCGATGCACAAACCCTATCCACCAAGCTTTGCCAACAAATCCAAAAGCCCCCTCTCCAAGGCCACATTGAGCATTGTATGATGCTTCATAATGTAAGTCACCCCAACAAAAATGTGCCAGCTCTATACCTCCTTGAGCGTTCAAAGCCCATAAATCAATCCCTATTGCACTCCATTGTTCAGTTATGAATTCCCCACACCAGACTCCAATTCCGTATGCCTCACTTCAACTTATCCATTTCTTTATACAAAGCACCCCACTGCCCTGTTCACTTTCATTATGGTCTTTCCAAGGATTGGGCATCGTGTAAATTTTTCTGGGCACAATATCCAATCACACCGTCTTCATGTTTGGATAAGATGCCCAGAGGCGCAAAAGGTCAGAGTGAATGTCCCTGATCAGATCCCTACAGGGACGAATACCTAATTCATGTCCCCCTATATGTAATACCAGCACCTCTGGTGAAAAATCCAGCAGAGCAGAACGCTAAAAATGTAATATTTGCTGTCAACTCATACCTCTTAGGCCTCTTTCGCACTTCAGTCGTTTGACGTCAGTTTAAATCCACCAAAGGGTGGAAAAAACTGATCAGTTGTCAATTTGCAAAAACGGATACAGCGTATCAGTTTCTACACGGATCCGTTATGAACTTTTGAACCAGAGTAATGTAGTGTTAATATGGCTGGAAAAGGAGAGAGAAAGAGAGAATCCCTGAATGGGTTTTCAGCACTTTCTGCAGAGAAGTACGGATCCGCTGGCGGATTCCGCCAAAAAGGATGAAGACGGATCCGCCACCCATAGGCGTCCATTATACAAATCGGCAGACGCAATGGATCCATCATGGTCCGCCTTTTCGACGCAGACAAAAAACGTCCCAGTGGACATTTTCAAAAAGCGACGGACGCCAAAATTATGACGGATCCGTCATTTGATGGATCGGACACCCATCCGTCAAAATCCGTCACTAATGCAACTCAATGCCAAAAAAACGGATCAGCCAAAAAAAAGGCAGATCCGTTTTTTTGACGCTTTGACGGATTTTGACTGACGTCGAACGACTGAAGTGTGAAAGAGGCCTTACTCCAAGCCACCTAACTATAATCTCACTCCTAGAAAAACTCAACTGACGTCCATTCTTCCGTACATCGGCCTTCAACGCTCCCCAATACACAAAAAAAGTGACCTAAAATCCATATTAGACGTGCTCCACCTAAGAGGAAAAAGGAAGAAGGGGAAGCGGAAGAAGAGCAGGGGTGAAAAACAAGTAGCAACTCTACATATACACTGGGTGAAATAAGTATTGAACACGTCACCACTTTTCTAAGTACATATATTTCTAAAGGTGCTATTGTCATGAAATTCTCACAAGATGTCGGTATCAACCCATCCAATCCACACAGGCAAAGAATTCAAACCATAGAGGTCCATAAATTAAGTTATGTGTAATAATGAGAAATGACACAGGAAATACTAGTTGAACACATCAAGAAAGAAAGGTACAAAAAGCCATGGAAAGTCATAACACCAGCTGAAATCTATCAGTAATTAGAAAGCAATCCTGACACATAGTGAAAATTAGTATCAGCTGGTTCAACTGATGCCTATAAAAAGGTGTCCAATTACCAAGGTGCCACAGAAAAATCATCTCATGATAGGTAAAATCAGTGAGCTGTCTGAAGGCCTACGCAGCCTTATTGTTGCAAAACATGCTGATGGAACTGATAGAATAAATTCTAAACTACTGTACTTAAGGTTCCAGGTTTTGCAATTTTCAAACTTTGAATTTTTATGCCCTTAAATCAGAGAGTTACATCACACAAAATAGTTACTAAATAATATTTTCCACATGTCTAATTTACATCAGCACAATTTGGAACCAAAATTTTTTGTTGTTAGGAAGTTATAATGGTGAAAAGGTGACCAGCAATTTCTTATTTTTACATCATTTTTTTTAGGGACCACATCACATTTGAAGTCTCTTTGAGGGGTCTATATGATAGAAAATACCCAAAAGTGACACCAGTCTAAAAACTGCACCCCTCAACGTGCTCAAAACCACATTCAAATTTTTTTTCACAAAATATTTACTTCAGATCCAATTTTTTTTATTTTCCCAAGGGTAACAGTAGAAATTGGACTTCAAAAATTGTTGTGCAATTTATCCTGAGTATGCTGATACTTCATATGTGGCGGTAAACCACTGTTTGGGCGCATGTTAGACGCTTTTTATTTCAAAAAAGTTTTTGCATCACCATAATTTGAGAGCTATAATTTTTCCATATTTTGGCCCACAGAGTAATGTGAGGTCTTGTGTTTTGCAGGACGAGTTGACGTTTTTATTGGTACCATTTTCGGGCACATGACATTTTTTGATGGCTTTTTATTCTGGTTTTGGGGAGGCAGAATGAACAAAAACCAGCAATTCATGAATTTCTTTTGGGGGGGGTTGTTTATACCGTTCCGCGTGTGGTAAAATTGATAAGGCAGTTTTATTCTTCGGGTCAGTATGATTACAATGATATCACATTTATATCATTTTTTTATGTTTTGGCGCTTTTATATAATAAAAACTATTTTATATAAGAAATAATTATTTTTGCTTCGCTTTATTCTGAGAGCTATAACATTTTTATTTTTTCACTGATGACTCTGCACGGGGGCTTGTTTTTTGCAGGACAAGATGACGTTTTTAGCGGTACCATGTTTATTTATATCCGTCATTTTGATCTTGTGTTATTCCACTTTTTGTTCGGCGGTATTATGAGAAAGCCTTGTTTTTTTATGGTATTCACTAAAGGGGTTAATTATTGGGACAATTTTATAGATCAGGTCGTTACAGACACGGTGATACTAAATATGTGTACTTTTATTGTTTAGAATTTTTTTTTACCAAAATATATTTATTTATTGATATAATAAATATTGATTTTTCAATTATTTTTTTATTTTTAAAATATTTTTGCAATTATTTAAAAAAAAATGTTTAATTTAATTCTTTTTACACATTGTCCCACTATGGGACACTCATTTTCTGCAGGCTGATCGCTTCTATAGCATGCAGATGAAGAAGCATATGCATGCTATAGAAGCTTGCAGTACTGCAGCTTCTGTGCACGTACCTCTGAGACTTCCTGACATGCACTGCGCATGTCAGGGAGTCTCTTTGACCTGGAGACCCGGATGTTGTCGTGACGACATCCGGGTCTCCATGGGAACGATCGGGACCCGGGGGCATGCCATGGGGTCTCCGATCCAAAAGCAGAGGGGCTTAACCCCCTCCTGACCTTTGACACAGCGGATGCGTCATGAAAGTCGGTGCCAATCCAACCTGTGACGCACATGCTGTGTCACAGAATGATCGCGTTCCTGCGGGTCGGGTGACCGGGGTCAATGAAAGGTCACCCGACCCGCAGGCACAGGAGGCTTTGTGCTTCACCCCAGGGGGGGTGGCTTTGCCCCCCCGTGGCTATGATCGCCCTGATTGGCTGTTGAAAGTGAAACAGCCAATCAGAGCGATAGTAATATTTCACCAATGAATCTTGGTGAAATATTACAATCCAGCCGTGGCCGATGCTGAAATATCATCGGCCATGGCTGGAGACACTTTACTGATCCCCCCACACCGACTGACGGGGGCGATCTGCCCCCGCCACCGACTGTCGTTGGCGATCTGCCGCCGCCGTCAGCATCTGCTCCCCCTCCTCTTCATTTCGCTCCCCCAGCTTCAGATCCTCCCCCGCCTTCCAATCCCCCCATACATCCGGAGTCCCCGTGTCCCTCCCGGCATCCCTCGTGCCCGGTCCATGGGCGCTACCATCTCACAAAATGGCGTGTGCATGCGCAGTGCACCCGCTGAATCGGCCGTCCGGCAGATTCATTTATTTATTGAAAGTACATTTTGATCACTGTGATAGACCCTATCACAGTGATCAAAATAAAAAAAATAGTAAATAACCCCCCCTTTATCACTTTATAGGTAAGGAACAATAATAAAATAAAGAAAATATTTTTATTTTTCCATTAGGGTTAGGATTAGGGTTAGGATTAGGGTTAGGGTTGGTATTAGGGTTAGGGTTGGAATTACGTTAAGGGTTGCAATTAGGGTTAGGGTTGCAATTAGGGTTAGGGTTGGAATTAGGGTTAGGGTTGGAATTAGGGTTAAGGGTTTGTTGGGGTTAGGGTTGGGATTAGGGTTAGGCTTGTGGTTAGGGTTGGGATTAGGGTTAGAGGTGTGTTGGGGTTAGGGTTGGAGTTAGAATTGAGGGGTTTCCACGGTTTAGGCACATCAGGGGGTCTCCAAACGGGACATGGTGCCACCATTGATTCCAGCCAATTTTGCGTTCAAAAAGTCAAACGGTGATCCCTCCCTTCCAAGCCCCGAAGTGCGCCCAAACAGTGGTTTACCCCAACATATGGGGTATCAGCGTACTCAGGAAAAATTGCACAACAATTTGGGAGGCCTAATTTCTCCTGTTACCCTTGGGAAATAAATTGAGGGCTAAAAAATATTTTTTGGGAAAAAAAAAAAGATTTTTTTTATTTTCACGGCTCTGCGCTTTAAACATCTGTGAAGTACTTGGGGTTCAAAGTGCTCACCACACATCTAGATACGTTCCTTTGGGGGTCTAGTTTCCAAAATGCGGTCACTTGTGGGGGTTTCCACTGTTTAGGCACATCAGAGGCTCTGCAAACCTAACATGACGTGTGCCCAAACAGTGGTTCCCCCCAGATATGGGGTACGAACATACTCAGGACAAACTGGACAACAACTTTTTGTAGGCCTAATTTCTCCTGTTACCCATGGGAAATAAATTGAGGGCTAAAAAATAATTTTTGTGGAAAAAAAAAAATGATTTTTTTATTTTCACGGCTCTGCGTTATAAACTTCTGTGAAGCACTTGGGGGTTCAAAGTGCTCACCACAAATCTAGATAAGTTCCTTTGAGGGTCTAGTTTCCAAAATGGGGTCACTTGTGGGGGTTTGCACTGTTTAGGCATCAGGGGCTCTCCAAACGCGCAAGACACCGCAGACCATTCCATCAAAGTCTGCATTACAAAACGTCACTACTTCTCTTCCTAGCCCCGACGTGCTCACATGGTAGTTTTCTCCCACATATGGGGTATCAGCATACTCAGGACAAATTGGACAACAACTTTTGGGGTCCACTTTCTCCTGTTACCATTGGAAAAATAAAAAAATGGGGACTAAAAGATCATGTTTGTGGAAAAAATATGATTTTCTTATTTTCACGCTCGGGTGTTATAAACTTTAGTGAAACACCTGGGGGTTCAAAGTTCTCACCACATATCTAGATAAGTTCCTTGAGGGGTCTAGTTTCCAAAATGGTGTCATTTGTGGAGGGTTTCCTCTGTTTAGGCACATCAGGGGCTCTCCAAATGCGACATGGCGTCCAGGCAGTTCTGCGTTGAAAAAGCCAAACAACGCTCCTTCAATTCCAAGATCTGCCATGCACCCAAACAGTGGTTTACCCCCACATATGGGGTATCAGCGTACTCAGGACAAATTTCACAATAACTTTTGGGGTCTTGTTACATTGGGAAAATAAAAATTGGGGTGAAAAGATCATTTTTGTGGAAAAAATATGATTTTTTAATTTTACGGCTCTACGTTATAAACTTGTGTGAAGCACTTGGGGGTTCAAAGTGCTCACAACAGATCTAGATAAGTTCCTTAAGGGGTTTAGTTTCTAAAATGGGGTTACTTGTAGGGGGCTTCTACTGTTTAGGCACATTATGGGCCCTCCAAACGCGACATGACATCCAATCTCGATTCCAGCCAATTTTGCTTTGAAAAAGTCATATGACACTCCTTCACTTTCGAGCTCTGCCATTCGCCAAAACAGTGGTTTTCCCCCACATATGGGGTATCGGTGTACTCAGGAGAAATTGCAAAACAACTTTATCTGTCCATTTTCTCCTTTTACCCTTGTGAAAATAAAAAAAATGTTTGTAAAAGATCATTTTTGTGACTAAAAAGTTAAATGTTCATTTTTTCCTTCCACGTTGCTTCAGCTCCTGTGAAGCACCTGAAGGGTTAATAAACTTCTTGAATGTGGTTTTGATCAGCTTGAGGGGTGCAGTTTTTAGAATGGTGTCACTTTTGGGTATTTTCAGACATATAGACCCCTCAAACTGACTTCAAATGTGAGGTGGTCCCTAAAAAAAATGGTTTTGTAAATTTTGTTGTAAAAATGAGAAATCGCTGGTCAACTTTTAACCCTTATAACATCCTAACAAAAAAAAAATTGTTCCAAAATTGTGCTGATGTAAAGTAGACATGTGGAAAATGTTATTTATTAACTATTTTGTGTCACATAATTCTCTGGTTTAACAGAATAATAATTCGAAAATTGCGAAATTTTCAACATTTTCACCAAATTTCCAATTTTTACACAAATAAACGCAAAAATTATTGACCTAAATTTACCACTAACATGAAGCCCAATATGTCACGAAAAAACAATCTAAGAATTGCTAGGATCCGTTGAAGCGTTCCTGAGTTATTACCTCATAAAGGGACACTGGTCAGAATTGCAAAAAATGGCCAGGTCATTATGGTCAAAATATATAAAAAAACTGACCGGCACATCCAAACTTAGATTCAGTGTGAACAGGTGCTAAACCTAGAGTCACCAACTCATATACATACAAGAAGAAAAGGTAGCACACTGTAGCGCTATAGCTTGCAAACACGAAATATGAAAAATATGAAAAATGAATTACATCATTACCTTAGAAATATGAAAAATTGAGAAGTCTTAGCGCATAAGATGGCCAAATTATGTGAGCCTGATAGCCACGTCAAGGCTCTTCTCGTATATCAGGTCCCTAACTAATGCCTATCCTCGCTTTAGAAAAGTCTGTCTGCATGGAACCTTTGAATCCTCTTTTCAGACTAAAATCTACATCTCTGTGGAGGGGTGATGAACCTGCTGTAATTAAAAGGCCTGTGACCACCAGGTGGAGTGCTCAGGCAGAAGGTAAATGAATACATATCAAAAAACTGACCGGCACATCCAAACTTAGATTCAGTGTGAACAGGTGCTAAACCTAGAGTCACCAACTCATATACATACAAGAAGAAAAGGTAGCACACTGTAGCGCTATAGCTTGCAAACACGAAATATGAAAAATATGAAAAATGAATTACATCATTACCTTAGAAATATGAAAAATTGAGAAGTCTTAGCGCATAAGATGGCCAAATTATGTGAGCCTGATAGCCACGTCAAGGCTCTTCTCGTATATCAGGTCCCTAACTAATGCCTATCCTCGCTTTAGAAAAGTCTGTCTGCATGGGAACCTTTGAATCCTCTTTTCAGACTAAAATCTACATCTCTGTGGAGGGGTGATGAACCTGCTGTAATTAAAAGGCCTGTGACCACCAGGTGGAGTGCTCAGGCAGAAGGTAAATGAATACATATCAAAAAACTGACCGGCACATCCAAACTTAGATTCAGTGTGAACAGGTGCTAAACCTAGAGTCACCAACTCATATACATACAAGAAGAAAAGGTAGCACACTGTAGCGCTATAGCTTGCAAACACGAAATATGAAAAATATGAAAAATGAATTACATCATTACCTTAGAAATATGAAAAATTGAGAAGTTTAGCGCCCTAAGATGGGCCCAAAATTTTGTAGCCTGAAAGCCACGGGCAAGGGCCCCTTTTCGTAACAGGTCCCAAAAAAAGGGCCATCCTCCTTTTAAAAAAAATCCTGACTGCATGGGAACCTTGAAACCTTTTTCAGGGCAAAATCTACAAACTCTTGGGGGGGAGAACCTCTTAATTAAAAGGCCCGTGACCACCAGGTGGAGTGCTCAGGCGAAGGGAAATGAATTTACATATCAAAAACAACGGGCAATCCAAACTTAATCAGTGTAACAGGTCAAAACCCTAAGTAAACCAAAACTCATATACATACAAAAAGAAAAAGGTAGCACACGGGTAGCGCTAAAAGTTTGGCAAACACGAAATTTTGAAAAAAAAATAAAAATGAATTCATCTTTCCCTTTAAAGGAAAAAAATTAAAAATTGAAAAAGTTTTTAGCGCATAAGAGGAAAAATTTAAAGGTGACCCGATAGCCACTAAAGGGCCTTCTCGTATATCGGGTCCCAAAAACTAATGCCTATCCTCGCTTTAAAAAAGTGTCTGCGGGGAAACCTTTTAACCCTCTTTTCAGACAAAAATTTCTCATCTCTGTGGGGGGGTTAAATGAACCTGCTGTAATTAAAAGGCCTGGGGACCACCAGTGGATGCTCAGGCAAAAGGGTAAATGAAACATATAAAAAAACTGCCCGGGGCACATCCAACTTAGTTTCCCGGTGAACAGGTGTTTAAACCAAAGTCCCCCCAAACCCTCATATACATAAAAGAAGAAAAGGTAGCACCTGTAGCGTTTTAAAGCTTGCAAAAAACAAAAATTATAAAAAAATATAAAAATGAATTACATCATTACCTTAGAAATAGGAAAAAATTGGGAAAAAAGTTTAGCGCATAAAGGCCCAAATTTAATGTGACCCTATAGCCCCCAAAAGGGGCTCTTCCCCGTATATCAGTCCCTAACTAACCCAAACCCGCTTAGAAAAGTCGGTCTGCAGGGGAACCTTTTATGTTAGGGTAGCTGGGGATTGCAGGTAAAAAAGGAAATACACCAACCCAATTTGGGAATCTATGAGTTTGCAGTACCCTGACAAACCCCGGGGAAAACTAGGGGCAGCTGTGGAGCGTTCTCCTTTGGGCCCCCTAAAACCGCCTCGTCACACCAAAGAAACTAACTACACCTAAAATAAAAATTTGGAAAGTTACTCCCCCGGAGCAGAACCCAAAGAAAATAGAAAGCCCCCAAAAAAATGTAATGGGGGTTAGAAAAAAGGGGAAAAAATCCCTGAAACAGAAAAAAAATAGTATGAAAAAACGCTGGGGGCCCAAACCCCTATCTAAAAAAGGAAAAGGATGGGAAAGGGGACTTATGAAAACCCTCAAAAACCCGAAAAAACACCAACTCAAACTAATTTCAAATCCCCTGAGATCACCCCCCTCTACCACCAAAAATTTTTTCTCGGGTGTAAAAAAATAAAAACAGCACCACTAAAAAAACCCGGAAAAACCCAAAAGTACAAAACCCAGGGGGGGGGACTAAACTGAAGGGGGCAAAAGCCCCCGGAGGGGACTCTGAAGGCCCCCACAGAAGTGAAGGACAAAATGAAAAAAAATATTCAAAAAAACCCAAAATAAGAAATTGTTTATCTGATAGCAGGAGATCCCGGGACACGACACAGCAGCAAAAGGGGAAACGGGAATAAAGGTTTCCAACCAAAAAATTTGATCACCCCGGCAACCCGATGGGAAAATGACTCCCTTAAAAAAACCCAAATCAGTAACCCGTTTCCCACCCCTCAAAAATCCTCACTAGTACCGGGTAACCCCCAGGGGGAAAGGGCCCTCTCTCAGAACTAAACTAAAACCCCAAATTCACAACAGTCCCCCCCCCCCCTTGGGAGGAGGCACCGAACCCCTTTTGGGGGCAACCAGGTCGGTCAGGAGGGTCTATGATACGCACGGAAAAAAGTTTTCCTAGCATGGATGTCCAAGCAAACACCCAAGAATTTTCTTCCTGGGCCATACCTCTCCATTTTAAACCCAAAACGGAGTCTTCGTCTAGAAAAAACGAGAAACCAAATTTTTTCAAACCCCATACTCCAGATTGCCCTCAACCCAAAAAAGGGGCAAGGCACAGCACAGGAAAACCCCTGGGTCAACAAACCCCTTCAACCCAAGGGCTTGTGGAACCCCGTTTTTGCATCTTAAATGCCCTGGAAAAAATCAAAAAGAAAAGAAAAAAGGATTTAAAAATCTCCATGGGTTTATAAGGGCCAATGAACCTAGGGTTTTAAAAATTTTGGAGATGCTTTCTTTTCCCTAGGGAAATTTTTTTGAGGACAACCAACCAAGTCCCCCACTTTAAACCCAGACCATCAGCCTATGCCGGTTAGCAAACCGCTGGGCCTTTTCCGAGAGTGGGGCAAACCTCTCCACAAAAACCCGGGCCCCAAAACTGCTGCATACGCTCAACAACAGAGTCAAAACCTTTGGGCAGACAGAACCTCCGTCTGCCCCGAAAAAAAATCGAGGGGGAAACCCAAATTAAAAGAAAAACGGAACATCAAAGTTTCAGAGCTAGCCCTATTAAATTTAAGGGGCAAAAAATCCCAAAAGGG
>JARQOD010000008.1:107841747-107941875 GCA_033576555.1 Oophaga sylvatica | reverse complement strand
TTTTATAGGCATCAGTTGAACCAGCTGATACTAATTTTCACTATGTGTCAGGATTGCTTTCTAATTACTGATAGATTTCAGCTGGTGTTATGACTTTCCATGGCTTTTTGTACCTTTCTTTCTTGATGTGTTCAACTAGTAATTTCCTGTGTCATTTCTCATTATTACACATAACTTAATTTATGGACCTCTATGGTTTGAATTCTTTGCCTGTGTGGATTGGATGGGTTGATACCGACATCTTGTGAGAATTTCATGACAATAGCACCTTTAGAAATATATGTACTTAGAAAAGTGGTGACGTGTTCAATACTTATTTCACCCAGTGTATATGTAGAGTTGCTACTTGTTTTTCACCCCTGCTCTTCTTCCGCTTCCCCTTCTTCCTTTTTCCTCTTAGGTGGAGCACGTCTAATATGGATTTTAGGTCACTTTTTTTGTGTATTGGGGAGCGTTGAAGGCCGATGTACGGAAGAATGGACGTCAGTTGAGTTTTTCTAGGAGTGAGATTATAGTTAGGTGGCTTGGAGTAAGGCCTCTTTCACACTTCAGTCGTTCGACGTCAGTCAAAATCCGTCAAAGCGTCAAAAAAACGGATCTGCCTTTTTTTTTGGCTGATCCGTTTTTTTGGCATTGAGTTGCATTAGTGACGGATTTTGACGGATGGGTGTCCGATCCATCAAATGACGGATCCGTCATAATTTTGGCGTCCGTCGCTTTTTGAAAATGTCCACTGGGACGTTTTTTGTCTGCGTCGAAAAGGCGGACCATGATGGATCCATTGCGTCTGCCGATTTGTATAATGGACGCCTATGGGTGGCGGATCCGTCTTCATCCGTTTTTGGCGGAATCCGCCAGCGGATCCGTACTTCTCTGCAGAAAGTGCTGAAAACCCATTCAGGGATTCTCTCTTTCTCTCTCCTTTTCCAGCCATATTAACACTACATTACTCTGGTTCAAAAGTTCATAACGGATCCGTGTAGAAACTGATACGCTGTATCCGTTTTTGCAAATTGACAACTGATCAGTTTTTTCCACCCTTTGGTGGATTTAAACTGACGTCAAACGACTGAAGTGCGAAAGAGGCCTAAGAGGTATGAGTTGACAGCAAATATTACATTTTTAGCGTTCTGCTCTGCTGGATTTTTCCCAGAGGTGCTGGTATTACATATAGGGGGACATGAATTAGGTATTCGTCCCTGTAGGGATCTGATCAGGGACATTCACTCTGACCTTTTGCGCCTCTGGGCATCTTATCCAAACATGAAGACGGTGTGATTGGATATTGTGCCCAGAAAAATTTACACGATGCCCAATCCTTGGAAAGACCATAATGAAAGTGAACAGGGCAGTGGGGTGCTTTGTATAAAGAAATGGATAAGTTGAAGTGAGGCATACGGAATTGGAGTCTGGTGTGGGGAATTCATAACTGAACAATGGAGTGCAATAGGGATTGATTTATGGGCTTTGAACGCTCAAGGAGGTATAGAGCTGGCACATTTTTGTTGGGGTGACTTACATTATGAAGCATCATACAATGCTCAATGTGGCCTTGGAGAGGGGGCTTTTGGATTTGTTGGCAAAGCTTGGTGGATAGGGTTTGTGCATCGAGTAGATGGTAACCTCACTTTATATTCTGAATTTTGGTAATCGCCTGGTAGAGTTCGAGACTCTTCAGGATGGAGACCCTGGGAGTCAGTGATATGGAAATGGTTTTCTGGTGACAGAGGTGCCCCGTAGCTCGTGGTTGAGGGTTGGTGTAATACTGGACGGTTTATTATTGTATTTGTTTCAGCCGGTTTGGATGCTCCAAGAACCTCTTTACCTCAAGTTATTTATTATTGTTGATGTTTTGTTATAATAAAGGCAGATTTGTCCAATTTAATTCAAAATAACTGTCTGTTTTTATTTGGGAGGGATTCGGAAAAAGGGCTTGTGGGAAGGAATCAAAGTAAAACATACCTGACTGCTATTATAAACTCAACACAAACCCAAAAATGTCATTTGTATTTAACCGGTCATCATGTGCTAATAATTCATCAGCTGTCTACTGGGCATTTCTTCATCTGTGAAATGTCCTGAGGTATTGCCAGGAGCCCTTATCAAACCCTCTTGTTCTTTATTGATTTCGTCCTTTGTAGGACATGCTTATCAGGAGCGGAGAGACAAAGTTTGAAAAGGATTGCTGACAATCACTCAAGTCACTTCACAGATGGAAAAAGCCCCAGCAGACACTTGATTAATAATTATCTCATGATAACATTGCATAAGTGCTAAAATCTGGATATATTTGAACTTTTTTGGCATCTTTTAGGGGTGTCAGGAGAAGAGACATAAAAGCTGCTGACAGATTCTATGTAATCATTCAACTAGGGATTACTGCATCTGTCTCCATGCTTTATATGACGGATCCCAATGTCGCTCACAGGAGGAGTCTATAGTTGTGTTATTATTATATGAGAAGAAGATGCCAATGAAATATGGATGAAGCTGTTGATTGGACTTTAAATCACGTCTCGCTGTCCCCAGTGATTATTGATATGTTTCAATCAGCACTAATTTTTCGACACGTTAGTTTTAAATGTGGCTATTATAATTAATGAATTGATTACATGGCAGTGAATGGCCACTATCGAAATTCAATACATCACTGTTGACATGGAGGAGCTTTATGCAGTACAGCCCCGAGCTCCGGAGAACGTACTGTGACACAGGATCAGGGCCCGGTTATAAGGGACTGGAGCATAACCTGCTTGTGCTGTGTTCTGCTATCATTGATTGTTCCACAGTCACGTCCAGATCCATGAATCTATACACATTAGTGATCATCTTGTGTGTACCCGTGCCTGTAGAGTGTCTTCCCATGCCTCCAACAACCATGCTGCAAAATCAATACGTGGTTTCACATCAGTGCAGTTGAGTTTGACAATGCTGTTTATGGAGACACTCTTCCACAGACAGCTGCAAGCTGAAATAACAAACCGTTTGGCCTCTGTCTGGTGAATGGGAATGTTTGGCAACATTAAATAGTTTTTCCCCTACTATAAAAGTTGATCATAATTGGCCCAGTGGTGGTGTAAAAAAAAGAGAACCTATACTCCTTCCGGACCCATGCCATTCCTCTGCATTTTGTACTGTGCCCCTTTCTAGCCTCTGGGCATCAACATGAGGTAGCTTGTGGCCACTAATTGTCTGCAACCTTCGCTTTCTGTCTGAACATCTTTTTATTTTTATATTCACTGCCCTGGGTTTATTAAAGGGAATCTGTCACCAGTTTTTTGGCCTATCAACTAAAATTATCATCTAATAAAGTGTGAGCTATACATTCCCCAACTACTTGTGGAACCCCCTGACTCCCCATGAATTCCTCATAAAAACCTTTTAAATTGCTCCCACGCTGTATGTAAACTTCCTCTGTCCGGTCCCATGGGCGTTGGTTCTGGTCCCTCTCTCCACCCCTCCTCGGCGTGCTGTACGCATTCCGTTCTGTGAATAGCATTGTTCGCGTACAGGTCCCGCGCGTGTGCTTTCAAATTGCCTCCCGCACGTGCGCATTATGCTTTGCCCAACTGCGGGCAAAGCCAAAAAGCATTAGTGCGCATGCGCCGGTGAACTATGTTCCGGTATACAGCGAAATACTTCCGGCACATGCATACTAATGCTTTTCGGCTTTGCCTGCAGTTGGGTAAAGCATACTGCGCATGCACAGGAGGCAATTTGAATGCGCACGCGTGGGACCTGTATGCGAACAACACTATTCACAGAACGGAATGCGTACAGCACGCCGAGGAGGGATGGAGAGAGGGACCAGAACCAACGCACATCAGACCGGACCGAGGATATTTACATACAGCACGGGAGCAGTATAAAAGGTTTTTATGGGGGATTCATGGGGAGTCAGGTGGTTTCACAAGTAGTTGGGGAATGTATAGCTCACACTTTATTAGATTATATTTTTAGTTGATAGGCCAAAAAACTGGTGACAGATTCCCTTTAAGGTCAACTTTTATATCGGTGGATAACCCTTTTAAAAGATACCTCAGGAAAAGCTGACAGCATACATGCAATGTGCACTTCGTTTCAGTTGTACGTTTTCAGAATAACTCTAATGTCTGAACAAGATATTAAAATATTTTACAGAACTGAACCACATTTTTTTGGATGTTGAAAAAGTATGTAGTCTAAAAAATACAGTACATTTCTTGTTTGTTTGTTTTTGATAAGCGAGTAAGTGCTTTAGCATTTTTAGAATTTATATTGGAGTTAGTGTACAATGAGGGCAAATAAATAAATAAATACTTTTAAAACACATTTTGCAAGAATTTCTTAAGACGTAATAATTTTACCCCTGTTCTGCTCCTCATAAATAAGAGTTAGACTTGTAATGTAATAGATCCTGGTGCCACGTTCTGCGGCTCTCCATCTTTATTCAATATACAATGCCTGCCTCGCACGCTACATTGCAGTATATTAACATTTGAAATACAGTTCAATAAATAGGTTTTCGCTTGCAGAGTTCCTTACATACGATACGAGTCTCAGGGCTAATAAACCTCTTTTATCTTGCACTATATTATTCTTATTGGGCAGCGCACAACCTTTCCTCTGTAGCTCCTTAAAAGGTGCCCTATGTAATTAAATATTAAAACAGCTGAAGGGTTTAATAAATCTGGAGAGCTGATTCTTCCAGAGCCTCTCGTCTTTGTATATGTGTAAATATTTCTGAAGAGAGCAAACAGCTTTAACTGTAAAAGTCATGCAAAGATCTCCAGAATACGGAATATACTCAGCTCAGATCTGTATGGCTCTTTGAGGTCTGTGATTATAGTGTCTGGTTGGTGCCAAATAATTTGGTTTTGACATCCTTGAGTGGCGGCACATTATTATGGGATTCAACAGCAATTGGTGACAAACTGAGTTGGATAAGACTCTTCCCACTTGACACAATCACATAAGTCTTGAAAATTAAAGGGGTTGTCCACTACTAGGACCACCCTTCTTAAACTAAATGTTCGGCCCCGATAAAATAATAAAGCTTATACTCACCTCCCATGGCGTCGAAAACTCGCTCTCTCCAGGGCTGTGATGTGGTGTTTTGACACGTGATGCCAGCGTCCATTCAGCGCTGGCGTCACTGTCTCCGTCTTCATACGGACTGAACATGAAGAGGAAGCCAGGGCTGCAGCTCATCCAAGATTTCCTCTTCATGTTCAGTTTGTCCGAAGGCGGAGACAATGACCCCAGCACTGATGGGGCGCCGGGCATCACGTGTCTTTCCACTGCATCACAGTCCCAGGACTGCAAGTGCCGACACCGTTGGAACGGAGACGGCATGGGAGGTGAGTATAGGCTTTATTATTTTATTGGGGAAGAACATTTCATTTAAGAAGGGGTTGTCCTAGGATTTTACAACCCCTTAAAGACAGATCGTGTTTGTTGGGCCCATAAAGCTGCAGAGCTGATTACGGTACTCCTATTGTTGTTCATAACCTTAACATAAAAGTTTCTCTGCAAAGTCAAAGCTGATCATTTTTTAATCATAAGACCTGAATGCATATGAGAAAATTTTTCCAACTCAACTGTTTTTAGCTGGATCAGATGCCCATCTAAACCAGTCTTTCCCAACCTCCAGCCCTCACACCCACCTCTCCCTCTCACCTGTCTGATACTAAGGAAATCCTGAAAACACAATCTGTTGGGAATCACTGATTTTAACTGTCCCCAACTCTCCAATCACAGATTATGTTGAGGAGAAGATTCATTGATATTGCTAAATTTCAGTACATGAATTTTCTCTGGGGAGATCAGCCGATGCCTGAGGTGTATGGATGGTTACAGAGGGTCTGTACAAAAAGGACAGATGTATCTGGAGGAAGAGGATGAGAGAGAAGTCTGAAGGAAGAGGACGAGGACAGATGGGTCTGGAGGATTAAGAGGACAGAGGAGTCTAGAGGAAGAGGAGGGCAGATGGGTCTGCAGGAAGAGGAAGACAGAGGAGTCTTGAGAAGTTGACTGAGGACTCTTGTGGAGGACTATGGAGTCAAGAGAAAGAGTAGGACAGATGAGTCTGGAGGAAGAGGAGGACAGATGGGTTTGACGGAAGAGGAGGGAACAGAGGAGTCTGAATGAAGAATAGGCCAGATGGGTTTGGAGGACAGAGGAGTCTGAAGGAAGATGAGGAGAACAGATGGGTGTGAAGTAAGAGGTGGACAGATGTATCTGGAGGAAGAGGATGAGAGAGAAGTCTGAAGGAAGAGGACGAGGACAGATGGGTCTGGAGTATTAAGAGGACAGAGGAGTCTAGAGGAAGAGGAGGGCAGATGGGTCTGCAGGAAGAGGAAGACAGAGGAGTCTTGAGAAGTTGACTGAGGACTCTTGTGGAGGACTATGGAGTCAAGAGAAAGAGTAGGACAGATGAGTCTGGAGGAAGAGGAGGACAGATGGGTATGACGGAAGAGGAGGGGAACAGAGGAGTCTGAATGAAGAATAGGCCAGATGGGTTTGGAGGACAGAGGAGTCTGAAGGAAGATGAGGAGAACAGATGGGTGTGAAGTAAGAGGTGGACAGAGGAATCTGGAGGAAGAGGAGGAGGACAGATGGGTATGGTGGAAGAGGGAGACAGAGGAGTCTGGATGGAGAGGACAGATGGGTCTGGAGGAAGAGGAGGACAGATGAGTGTGGAGAAAGAGTAGGACAGAGGAGTATGAAGGAAGACAAGAAGGACAGATGGGTCTGTATGATGAAGAAGACAGAACAGCCTGGAGAAAATGACTGAGGAATTTTGTGGAGCATAGGGGAGTCTGGAGGAGGAAGAGAAGGACAGATGAGTCAGAAGGAAAAGGAAGACAGAGGTGTCTGGAGGACAAGGAGGACAGATGGGTCTGTATGAAAAGGAGAACAGAGGGGTCTGGAGGAAGAGGAGGAGGAAAGATGGGTCTGGAGGAAGGGGAGGAGGACAGAGGAGTCTGGAGGAAGAGGAGAACAGAAGAGTCTTTCTCTCCTTCCCTTATTAAGAACACATGAATGCTCGGCTGAGCCAGTATTCCTGTGTAAGGGGGAGCTGAGAGAGTTTCACGGTGAAACAAGCATTCGGCTGTCAGCCATCTATTTTGTACGGGCACCTTTGCAGTAATGTTGCCCCACACCATTGTTGATCTATTCATTGTGGGTATTGCACTACATGAATTGAAAGCTGAAATGTGAAATATTGCTCTACTCTCTATAACTGTGGTGTAGACAATGTGTCAATATGTCCTATCTGGGGATTCTTTTTTCACTAGAGCCATGGGCCGTCCTGCAGCACAGATAATCTTCATGTTCACTTAGCCTCGTCTATCCACAATGTGAGGATATATTGAAGCCTTGGTTGTGGGTCTATTTTTGTGGCTACTGGAACATGACCATAGTATTGCATTGAGCTTTGGACAATTTTCCTCCATGTTAATCCATTTAGAAGAATGTGCGCCCCTTCCAGGTGCCTGAGTCTTTTAAGTGATAATAAGTTTCCTTTATTGGGTGGTTTGTCTTAATCAGCTCTCCCTAATGTTTTCCATTGACTGACTTTATTATGTTAGCATCAAGGATTTTTTTTTTCTTTTGCAGCAGGAGCTTTGCAGTGTTATTCTCTTATAAATCAGCGATGGGCTACGGTCACAATGAAATCTTAATTTCCTTGGCTCTGATACATAAGTGTCTTCTTTTGTACTTCAGAAGTGGGGCAGCCCCGCTGACGCGGACTGCCAAGTGGTTTATTAAATGTGTCTGGCAATGCCTGGCTGGAAAGCTTTTATCTATGAAATAATAATGCTCTGAGTGTGTTAGAAGAACATGTTCAGCTTTTCACTGAAGAAATCGCTGCAAATATACACTTTTACTGTTATATAAGAAATAGGATAGAAATAGTGGGAATTATACCTGCTCCTATTAAAACTGCTGGGGGGAAGGAGGTGAAGGCAATAGAAATGCAATGCACCTGAGGCTTAGGATACATGGAAAATTGCACAGGGCAACTTCTTTAATTCCCAATGAGAAACAGTGTTATGGCCGATGGAAAGAGTACGGCTTGACTGAATTGGACATTTTTGTTTTCAGTCTTTTCGCAACTCACAAGGAACCATATGCCATTGTATTAAACTGGTTATCTAACATTGATTTAATCAGAATCGAGCCTAGATTTTCGATCTGAAGTACAGAGAAGTCGCTGGAGATGAAGCCATCACATCTGCAATGACAGATTTGGCTGTGAGTAGCGTTCTGCACATGCCGTCTACAGTGACTAGTTCAACATTTGTAATAAAACACAATTATAAGCCAGATATTCAGCCCAAAATACATGTATTTAGGTATATAGAAAAGTCCCAATGTGTCCTAAGTTTTTCGGAAATTGAAATCTAAAGGGATTGTCTACGAGTAGAAACATAAAGTTGCTTTCTTCCAGAAACAGAGCCACAGCTGTGTCTGGGGTGTGTGCGGTATTGCCGCTCATCTACTATGACGTGAGTAGAGCTGAGTTGTAAAACCAAAAACAACCTGAAGATGCTGTTTTGAAAGGAGGTGGCCATGTTTTTTCTTATTCTAAGTCATACGAGTATCATGTGAAGTTCTGCATCTTAATCTTTGTGTTTCCCACCGTTTCCGAGAGCTCAGACTGCTGACTTTTTGTGTACAAGATTGTATGTAGTACAACAGGGAGTAATGTGATGAATAAAAAAACCCTATACTTTCCTATCTTGCCGGTGATACTCCTCTACACATCAGCACTGTGTCCTCCGTCCTGGGATGTAAATATAATAGGCCAGGGGTAGCAATCGCACTCAGGCCCTAGAGCCTAGGGGGACCCAAAGGTCACTTTACCCCATATAAAAAGGCTATTACTATTACAAATCTGTGTTAGTTGGGGGCCCCATTGGAGATTTTGCATTGGGGCACACAAGTTTCAAGTTATGCCAATGGCCCCGTTGGTCACCTAACATCAGCATCAGGCACAGACAGGGGCATCTCTTGATCACTGCAGCCCACCAGCAGTTGCCGATTGGGTCATTAATTATATTTCATTTTTGTTGTAGTGGACAACCCGTTTAAGCCCTTCAAGTTATATCTAAGAGGATTGGATACACTGTAGCAAACAGTCAGATTTCTGAGAATAGGTGGGTTTTTAGCAAGGATTGTTTGCAATCACTGACCGCAAACCAAAGGATGAATTGAAACTAATTGTATTGTGTGATTGTACAATGTGACACATGAACTGTTAATGAATATCGAGTGCAGAACAAATTGCAAAATTTTATGTTCTCAGAAAGCCCCATTTGTGAAATACCACAGTGAGTTCTCAGCGTTACCATAAAAAAAACACAAATATTAGGAGCATTAGCTGCCCTTCCTGCTCTGTCAGAGACTATCACCATTTTTTTTTGCAGTCTTAAAAATACTCCAAAATGTATCAAGACTAAGAAAAGACTGAATACAATATGTCAGAGGTTGTAATACGGACATTCAGTACATTCCTGTATCCAGAAGCATTTCTTCAGCTCATCGCTCAGATGTTTCATGTATCTAACATGGGAAAGGTTAACACTCCGCATTGTGAAGTCAGATGCATCTGTCATAATTTCTCTCACGTTAACGAGCTCGACTTACAATCGATGTTCACAGGAAAGGCTCTTCACTAGGGTTGAGCATTCCGATACTGCAAATATAGGGTATCGGCCGATATTGGCTGTATCGGAATTCCGATTCCGAGTTCCGATATTTTCGTCATATCGGATACCGGAATCGGGATTGTCACTGTCACTGTCAGTGTCCGTCGGTCGGGTCTGTCAGGAGTCAGCGGCACTTACCCGGCAGAACATCTCCGGCGGTCACGGGCTGGACTGCTTGATGGCCGCAATCTTCTTTCCCCGGCGGTCACATGCAGTTTCTCGCGATAACTGCAGTGACTGCTGGGTAATCCCGGCCGTAAAGCAGTCAGTCCGATGACGTCACCGCCGGGGAAGCAGGTAATCAGCTGTGCTGCGTCGCGATGACAGGCTCTGCCTGTCATTGCGATGTAGCAGAGTTGGATCGTCGTGGGACTGTCGTTACTATGGACTGCGTCGGACAGGTGGTATACTGTTGTTTTGTTTTTTTTTCTTTTTTTACAGGAGATCGATGGCGTCGCAGGAATGAGAGTGTAATAAAATTAATGAAAACTGTGTTGTCTCTTTTATTTCATTAAAAGACTTTTTTCTTGCTTTGTCTTTTTTTTAAACATTTAAAAACTTTGGGATTAATAATGGATCGGTGTCTTATTGACACCTCTCCATTATTAACCGGGCTTATTGTCACCGTGCAATCAACGGTGACATTAACCCCTTATTACCCCGCTTGCCACCTCTACAGGGCAAGTGGGAAGAGCCGGGTAAAGTGCCACAATTGGCACATCTTTTGATGCGCCAAATGTGGGGCTGCTGTAGCCTGGTATTATCAGGCTGTTGAGGGCCAAAATCCATGGGCCTTGACAGTCTTTTAATACAAGGCCGCAGCAGTCTGCATTTTACTTGGCTGGTTAATAAAAATAGGGGGGATCCCCACGCCGTTTTTTTTTTCGAGGGGATCCCCTATTTTTGTTAACCAGCCAAGCTAAGCAGACTGCTGTGGCCTGGTATTATCAGGCTGGCAAGGTCCATGGATATTGGATCCTTACCAGCCTGAAAAACCAGGCCTCAGCGGTCTGCTTCATCTGGCTGGTTAACAAAAATAGGGGGGACCCCACGCCAATTTTTTTCGAGGGGATCCCCTATTTTTGTTAATCAGCCAAGATATGCAGACTGCTGTGGCCTGGTATTATCAGGCTGGCAAGGTCCATGGATCTTGGCTCCTTAACAGCCTGAAAATCCAGGCCTCAGCGGTCTGCTTCATCTGGCTGGTTAACAAAAATAGGGGGGACCCCACACCAATTTTTTTCGAGGGGATCCCCTATTTTTGTTAATCAGCCAAGATATGCAGACTGCTGTGGCCTAGTATTATCAGGCTGGCAAGGTCCATGGATCTTGGCTCCTTAACAGCCTGAAAATCCAGGCCTCAGCGGTCTGCTTCATCTGGCTGGTTAACAAAAATAGGGGGGACCCCACGCCATTTTTTTTTCGAAGGGAACCCCTATTTTTGTTAATCAGTTCCCTCTGACGTCACTGATTGTGTCCCTGGCTGACCTGAAGTGAAAGTGGAAAGCAATCAATTAAGCTTTCCACTTAAGGGCCCGTCTCACATAGCGATATCGCTACCGAGATCGCTGCTGAGTCACTAGTTTTGTGACGCAGCAGCGAGCTCACCAGCGATATCGCTGTGTGTGACATTCAGCGACGATCAGCCCCCCTGCCGGGTATCGCTGATCGTCGCTGAAATGTCAGGACCTTTTTTTGATCGCTGGTTTCCCGCTGACAGGCACACATCGCTGCGTGTGACAGGCGGGAGACCAGCGATCCGCTGGTAACCAAGGTACACAGCGGGTTTCCAGGCGCGGGGCTGTGCCTAGAAACCCGCTGTGTACCTTGGATACCAGCGCCCTGATGCAGGGAGCTGGTATCCAAGGTACACAGCGGGTTTCCAAGCGCTGCGGGGTGCCTGGAAACCCGCTGTGTACCTTGGTTACCAGCGGATCGCTGGTCTCCCGCCTGTCACACGCAGCGATGCGTGCCTGTCAGAGGGAAACCAGCGATCAAAAAAAGGTCCTGACATTTCTGCGACGATCAGCGATACCCGGCAGGGGGGCTGATCGTCGCTGAATGTCACACACAGCGATATCGCTGGTGAGCTCGCTGCTGCGTCACAAAACTAGTGACTCAGCAGCGATCTCGGTAGCGATATCGCTATGTGAGACGGGCCCTTAAGCGATGTTACCCGCAGTGTCGCTGTCCCAGATCGCTGCCTGAGCTGCCTGTTTGGCAGCTCAGCAGCGATCATGTAGCGATACACCAGCATCCTGACAAGTGCATATCGTTGTCGGGATCGCTGGTGTATCGTTATGTGACACCCAGCCTTTACTCTCCTGTCAGGCAGGAGAGGAACTCATTCATTTGGGGTTTACTGTGAGGCTGCAGCATTAGCTGCGGTCCCTGCAGTAAACATTAACCCTTTCTGAAGGATTACACCGTGGGACCTGACTGTGCATGGGATAGGTAAGAATAATTTTGCTTTTTTATTTTATTTTTATTACAGGAAATGGTTTTTGCAGTAAAATAAAAGATGGTCAAAAACATGTCTTTATTTCATTAAAATGATTTTTAATTAACGTGTGTGTGTTTTATTTTTATTTCATGCAATAGGATTAATAATTGATAGTTGTCTAATTGACAGCTCTCAATTATTAACCTGGCTTAAGGTCACCTTTCAATAGCAAGGTGGCTTTAACCCCATATTAACCCATTCGCCACCGCTTCAGGGCAATGGGAATAGACGGGCAAAGTGCCAGAAAGGGCGAATCTAATTATAGATTTGTCTTTCCTGGGGTGTCTGGGGGCAGATGTTAGTAGCCGGGGGGGGCAAAAATAATGGTCCCTCTCTGGGCTATTATTATCTGCCCCACTCACTGGCTTTGTCTGTCTGGTTGCGAAAATAGGGCGGGAGCCCACGCATTTTTTTTCAGCAATTTTACACCTCATATATATATATACATGTCATTGAATTTGTGACACATATATATATATATATTTATATTTGTAGTTCATACACTTCTACATAGTATAATAGCCGCTAATTCAATTGCCGGCTTTTGTGAAAATGCAGAACCCGACATGAAATGACACTTGGTGTACATAGGGTTAACCATGTCTTTTCATGTCCTTTGCTATCTAATTTGCACAAACAATTAAATCAGTCTATGTGTGCAAAATTTCACACCTGTAGGGGTTAATTAAAGGTGTAAATTCGTAGCAAAAAAGTCCGTTTTTTTTACAACGAATTTACACCTTTAATTAACCCCTACAGGTGTGAAATTTTGCACACATAGACTGATTTAATTGTTTGTGCAAATTAGATAGCAAAGGACATGAAAAGACATGGTTAACCCTATGTACACCAAGTGTCATTTCATTTCGGGTGACCCGACATGAAATGACACTTGGTGTACATAGGGTTAACCATGTCTTTTCATGTCCTTTGCTATCTAATTTGCACAAACAATTAAATCAGACTATGTGTGCAAAATTTCACACCTGTAGGGGTTAATTAAAGGTGTAAATTCGTAGCAAAAAAGTCCGTTTTTTTTACAACGAATTTACACCTTTAATTAACCCCTACAGGTGTGAAATTTTGCACACATAGACTGATGTAATTGTTTGTGCAAATCAGATAGCAAACGACATGAAAAGACATGGTTAACCCTATGTACACCAAGTGTCATTTCATGTCGGGTGCTTCTGTCTTTTCACTGAAGCCGGCTTTACCCGGCAATTGAATCAGAGGATATTTTACTATGTAGAAGTGTATAAACTATACATATATGTATATATATATGTCACAATGACATGTATATATATATATATATATATGTATTCTATGTGTGTATATTTAGTGTTTACAAGGAAAGAATGGGGTTTTTTTTAGTTGCGATATTTTGTTCCCATAGACTTACATGGGACTTCCGGTATCGGTATCGGGTATCGCCGATATTTTAGTGATATCGGCGATACCATTCCGATTCCGATACTTTAGGATATCGGAAAGTATCGCTCAACTCTACTCTTCACAAGACGGCCAAGATGATCTGATCCAGACCTTGTCTATTCTGAAATTTTGTATCTCTCCCCATAACATTCTTGATGGCTACCATGCTTAATACTGAGCTATTAAGTCCACCGTGCTGCTGCAGCTTCTAGTAAGTAAATCACAACCTATGGAAGGTAAATTCAGTTGTCTCGTGATCTACAAGTTGCAGCAATCACAACGAGCAAGTCTCCAGAATCCAAACCTGCAGGATATTCACTTCCATTATGTTGCACTGCAGTTTTTTCCTACTACAATCTTTACCTGTACATGTGTAGTCCCTGGCTTAGAAACTGATCCTGCTCAATGTTCTAAGAGGAACATGTGTTTGATAAATTACATTTTTGGTTCTTTTTTAGAGTTTTTCTCATTCCTATTATTTCCTCAAACAAAACTAATATACTAAAATCTATCCTGTGTCTTTCCAGTTGTTCAGAATCTAGCTCCCAGTGAGTCTGTATGATGGTAGTGGTAGTTTTACGCTAACATAACATTGTTAGCACTTTGTTTTTCATAGCTGTGGAGTTGGGTTTGGGAGGTTATTAGCATTGATCTCGCTTCTGACCTACAATTGCTACCTTATGATTTCCTTACATTTAGTATTCACTGACCCCCAATGGAAGGAAATCACTTTTTCTAGTCTTGACACATACTGAGCCGAGTCCTATCAGCCTGTAGTAGGAGCAAAAACACAATAATTGAAAAACTAATCCAATTCAAAGAGAATCATTCCCATAATGATTTATAACTTCATTAATGACTGTGATTGAACTAATGATTTTTCTGGTAGTTACGAAGAATTAAGACTGCTAGCTGAAAGCAAGGATGGCTCATCAGTCTCAATTAAAATACTTAATGATCCCTTGCAAGAAATCAATGGATTGGATGAAGGGACCGCAATGAAAAAATCCTTTAGAACAGCAACAAGTCATTTAACTGAGACTTTTCATATTACCTGTCTTGATCTCCGTCACTGATGCATCACTTCACCATCACCTATGCTTGGTAGAAGCAGCATTTTTGGAGGCTGAAACAACTGCGGACATGTAAAAAAGACTATACAAATGGTAGGCTGTCACATAGAAACAATCACAGCCAGGTCTTGTATTTCCAGAAATGTTACAGAGAGTATGAAGTATGTCTGAAGCAGGAAGGAACATAGTGTTCTGCACATTTGCCATTTTTTCAATAGGAACATTTTGGAAATAATTGGTTCACTCATGAACTGCAGGAGAAAGACATTTCACTTGTGCAAAAGAAAAAAAGCTTTTTTTTTTACTAAACTGAATCTACCTCTCTGTTTTCTGAATCTTTAATTATTGATGTGACTGGCAGTCATAGATCTGGGCAGCCATGACCCCTTTCTATGAATAAAATTACATTGGGAATTAGTTAGGATTCTCATTGTTACCAACTGACATCTATGGAATTGTTTTTACTCCTTATGACCTAAGTGATCTTAATAGCTTTTTACTTAGATTTTGGCATGTGGAATCGTGTGTAGTTGTGGTTCCCACTCAGCACCAGGTTTTCATCCTGGAGCACTGCTTTTAACCCTATAGTGACAGAGCCAATTTTGTACTTGATGAACCTGGCCAATTTTTACAATTATGACCACTGTCACTTTATGAGGTTATAACTCTGGAACACTTCAACTGATCGCACTGATTCTGAGACTGTTTTTTTCGTGACATATTGTACTTCATGGTAGTTGTAAAAAATTATTTTATGTGACTTGCGTTTATTTGTGAAAAAAATGGAAATTTGGTGAAAATTTCACAATTTTCCAACTTTGAATTTTCATGCCTTTAATCCCAGAGATATGTCACACAAAATATTTAATAGGTAACATTTCCCACATGTCCAATTTACATCAGTATAATTTTGGAACCAAATTTTTTTTGTTAGGAAGTTATAAGGGTTAAAAGTTGACCAGCGATTTCTCATTTTTACAACACCATATTTTTTTAGGGACCATACCACATTTGAAGTGGTAAAATTTCTTTCATAACTTGCGTTTATGAAAAAAGCTGGAATTTGACAAAAATTTTGAAAATGTTGCAATTTTCAAACTTTTAATTTTTGTGCTCTTAAATCAGAGTCATATCGCACAAAATAGTTAATAAATAACATTTCCCACATGTCTACTTTACATCAGCACAATTTTGGAAACATAATTTTTTTTTAGTTAGGACGATATAAGGGTTAAAAGTTGACCAGCGATTTCTCATTTTTACAACAAAATTTACAAAACCTTTTTTTTTAGGAATCACCTCACATTTGAAGTGAGTTTGTGGGGATAATATAACAGAAAATACCCAAAAGTGACGCCATTCTAAAAACTGCACCCCTCAAGGTGCGCAAAACTACATTCAATAAGTTTATTAACCCTTCAGGTGCGTCACGAGAACTAAAGCAATGTGGAAGAAAAAAAATGAACATTTTACTTTTTTCACAAAAAATTTACTTTGGAACCAACCTTTTTTAGTTTCACAAGGGTATCAGGAGTAAATGGACCACAAAATTTGTTGTGCATATTCTCCCGAGTACGCCAATATCCCCGTATGTGGGGAAAAAAACACTGTTTGGGCGCATGGCAGGGCTCAGAAGGGAGGGAGCACCATTTGCTTTTTTGAACGCAAAATTGGCTGAAATCAATGGCGGGCACCATGTCGCGTTTGGAGACCCCCAATGTACCTAAACAGTGGAAACGCCCTAATTCTATCTCCAACCCTAGCACAGCCCTAACCCCAACACACCCCTAACCATAATCCCAGTCCTAACCCCAACACAACCCTAACCCCAACCTTAACCCTAGTCCAACACTAAGGCCGGCGTCACACTAGGTAGGAATGCAGACGAGTGAGAGGCGTGAAAACCACGCATTACACACAGACCAATATTTCTCTATGGTCCAGCTCTGATCATGCGTTTTTTCTCGGCCGTATCTTACGGTGCGAGACACCCGCAGCATGCTGCGATTGTACGCGTATTACGCCCATTGTACGCCAATGAAAGTCTATGGGTGCGATATAACAACGGATTACACACGGACCAGGCGTGTGACTGTGGAGAAATACGGAAGACTTCTGCAGCTCACAGGAAATGGTGCAACACATGCAGGAGGAAGCTGACACATGCAAATTAGCTCAAAAAGAGCGCCAGACATCCCTGAAGGACGCCTCCACGGAGTTGGCCATGATGCCTGCGCACATCAATGTGGAGATGTTGAGACTCTTGCTGCAGGAGAGGGCCGAAATGTGCCACAAAAGAGATGCACATTACGCGGAACGCGCAAGGAAAGAGGCGGCATGGAGGCGCATCTGTGGGAAGATGTTTCACCACTTTCGCGACAGCCCACGCGAGGAGCAGCAGCGAATCAGTAAGTTACATGATTATTTCAGAATTTTCTTAACGCTCACAGCGTATTTATAGCGCACAATTAGCCCCCCCTTTTTTTCTCTTATTTTATCCGCCAAATTTGTAGTATAGTCCCATCCTACTAGACCACCATAACTATAGAACGTGTCTGCAGAATAATTGTGCTTTGTCCAGCTAGCTAAATGATGACATTATATGTCTCATTTCAGTGGATGATGTTATGAGAAGATGGAGAAGCAGCCGCGACCAATACAGGCAGCAACGCCAGCAGAGGGCCAAGAGCGGGTCAGCAGCACCCAGAAAGCGAAAGTAAGTTTACTTAGACAGGCTGGGTTTTCTTGCACCTATTCTGCATCTCAAACCGTAAGTACATACATCACACCACATACCACATATGCAGTTTAGGGTCACCTCTCAAACATGTTCTAATCCCCTTTCCTTTCCCAACAGATCTGATGATCCTCCTGCACGGGCGCCTACACCTCTACCCATTCCCCCACCGAAACAACGTTGTCAACAACAGGGTCAAATGGCTGCCTATAATCCGACTTCTCAATATGACCACTTGTACAGATCCAGTGTTGCAGGCTGGTCCCAACCTGGATGTGCTCAACATGGTCATATTGGGGGGTATGATTCTCGTGGGTATCATCTTACACAGGAATATAATCTCCCTTATCTGTATGGCAATGTGCCCACACACCAACCCGACCATGGCCAGATGTTAGCTCAGGGGCCAGAAAATATACCCCATCTGGGTGATGCTCAAGGTGGTGATCCTACCCAACCACAAAGAGATGCTGGGAAGCCGCCAACCCCACCACCCACATACCACCAGCTGGGATTTTGTATGAAAAGTATATTTTTGGCTTGAAATACAAGTTACTCATGGTCTTATATTTACTTTTAACTCCTATTGTGTCTAAGACATTAGCAGTAATTTAGATGCCTGTAAACAACATATGCTAGCAATATGCTGTTCACTAGGCATAGTCACCCTATATTATTTTCATTATCTGCTCCTATTGCGAGAAATGGTAGTTATTTTTTCACATTTATTTTAACAACATGTTGTGTAAAGCATATTTGCACTAATCTGAATTCCTACAAATACCATATGGTACTTAGCTGCTGGTATGTGGGATATGGGAAAATATTATTATTTCGTTAGATATTATAATTTCTACCAATGTTTGTTATTTTGTCCCCATCCCTGTTCAAAAATTGTTGGCTAATGCATCATTGCATTAGTTTAGTCTTACAACCTAACCATATGGGACAGATATGGTGCTCACTAGTGGTAGTGAAAGTTGGATATTTGTTTAACTGTAATTTGACTCCATGTTGGCTACTGCATATTTAAAGTAGTATAATCTTGTCAACCAAACATATGTGTAACATATGCTCAGCATTACCCATAGTCACTATTGGTTTTGGCCTTTACATACTATTATGTATGGAACAATTTGTAATGTTGTCATGCCTTATTTTTTTTCTTGTATAAGACTGCACACATACACTATTGTGCTGTAACAAAATATACCATTTGAAGCTAATATGGTAGTCACTACCTCATGTGGCACTTTACACATATAAATATCTATTTTTTAAAAAGTGTGGCGTATTTTGTCATTACTTCTTTGTACTCAAACACAAACACATGTGTTATGACCATTAACACCAGACAGAGACTATGAGAATATGGGAAGTTGCGTTGGTCCTCAAATCCCCTGGCAATCGTCTTCCACTCTTCCATCTTTGGCTCAGCCATCACCAGTTGATGAAGTATGTAACACATTTGTGAGCATGTATCACGAACAATGGCAGAGATGTTAGACGCCCCCATTAAAAAATGCAGATGGAGTGCGGAATAGGATATGCCAGTAGTTCATAAGCGACAAGTAACCCAATGTACAGAGAACAATCAATCCACATGCACAAAGATTAATCAAACACACTATACATAACCCTTACATGACTGAATGTCAAAACAATCATAAGCTACATGTAGGCCAAGTACCATTTTACTCTAATGTAAATATTCACATCATTGTTCAGGTATTTCAAGGTCATATATGGGCTAGATTATGAGGTTATTTCTGCAACAGCCATAAGGGTAAATGGAAACTGGTGGTAAAACACATCATCAATAGACAGTATGTAGGTAATAAATTCAGACGGTTGTGTGTGTGTCCCCGGCCTAACCCTAGCTCTAACCCCAACACTAACCCTAGCCACAATCCTAACACTAGGACCAACCCTAACCCTAGCTATAACCCCAACCCTAACCCAAAAAGAAAAAAATACACTTTTTTTATTTTATTATTTTTACCTAAGGGGGTGATAAAGTGAGGTTTGATTTACTATTTTTTTTATTTTGATCACTTTGATAGGGTATATCACAGTGATGAAAATGAACCACTAGGAAAAATCTCCTATTGTTGCAGGGTGCTGGCCGGCAGATTTTCTTCCTTGAAGAAGACGCCGAGAGAAGGACCGGGGGATGCAGGAGGTGCTGTAGGTACCGGGGAGGGTTCGGGGGACCCCATCTCTCTCTCCTTTGATGTGCTAGATCATATCAGAGGAGAGAAATAAATGGGAAATCGGACTCAATCATGTTATCCGGGGTCTCAGCTACCCCCGGTAGCCAAGATCCTGGAGATTTTTCAATGCTGGGGGTGCTGTATCCTTATTTATCAGCGCCATTAAAAAGCAGCACTGAGAAATAAGTACCCTTGACGGCGTATCAACAGTCGTTAAGGGGTTAATGCTGTTAGAATCTATTTCGTTTTGACCATCCGCCATCTTGTGGTTTTCTCGCTGCTGGTCTTTTTCCCCTGGTGCTGGGTTTGTCTATGGTCTGGTGATTGTATCACACTTTATTACCCAGCACCTACCTCCCAGTTCTTGCTGGACAACAGTATTAATCTGCTAGAGTTCTGGCTAGGTACTTTGATAGCTTTCTCTGTTTGATATTGTGCAGTTCGGGGATCTCTAGTTCTGCCTGCTTTGTTTTTTTGGTTTTCCTTTCGTTTCTGCAGCTACCTCTATTTTCCTGTTAGGAGGTTAGCTGTTTTTTGTTCCCAGTCCCTAGATAATTCAGTGATACCCTTGCCCCTCCCTTTAGGTCTTTGTTTGAGTTTAGCCTAGGAAACATCGGTGGGTCTATTCACAAGGATTAGGTGCCCACTCCATCATAGGGCTTCAACCTAGTTCTAGTACAGGGTCAGCTTCTCCTTCTGCCCTAGTCCTGAGTTGCAGATCCGTAACAGTTTGTCCAGCCACACATCTAAGGAAGGAAAAGAAAAAAAAAAAAGGTTAAAGAAATATTGTAACAAGAAAAGAAGGAAAGCGTTGTTTGCAGTTGGGGTCATAGTCTGGTTGTCCTCTAGGAATCTGCGTTTGAAGATCCTTTCTAAAAAACTGGGGCGAAGTTTGTTGGACCCTTCAGTTTTTCATGTATCTTTACTGAAGAAAATTGACACGCCAGATAATGAAGGCGATGCCGACTGTTCCTCCAGTTGATGAGGACGGCGAGTTTGAGATTTCACACATTTTATATTCCAGGTGGCACAGAAGAAGGTAGCAGTATCTTGTGTCCTGGGAGGGTTTCGGTCCCAAGGATAAATCCTGGGTGAACGTTGAGGACGTCTTGGCCTCAAGGCTGATTAAGGATTTTCACAGGAGATTTCCGAATAAGGCTTGGCCAAGAGGATACAGAGGATCCTCGTAAAAGGGGAGGTACTGTTAGAAACTATTTTGTTTTGACCATCCACCATCTTGTTGTGGTTTTCTGGCTGCTGGTCTTTTTCCCCTGGTGCTGGGATTGTCTACGGTCAGGTGATTGTATCACCCTTTATTACCCAGCACCTGCCTCCCAGTCCTTGCTGGACAACAGTATTAATCCACTAGAGTTCTGGCTAGGTGTTTTGATAGCTTTCTGTGTTTGATATTGTGCAGTTCTGGGATCTCTTGTTCTGCCTGCTTTGTTTTTTGATTTTCCTTTCGTTTCTGCAGCTACCTCTATTTTCCTGTTAGGAGGTTAGCTGTTTTTTGTTCCCAGTCCCTAGATTGTTCAGGGATACCCTTCCCCCTACCTTTAGGTCTTCGTTTGAGTTTAGCCTAGGAAACGTCGGTGGGTCTATTCACAAGGAATAGGTCACCCACTCCATCATAGGGCTTCAGCCTAGTCCTAGTACAGAGTCAGCTTCTCCCCTTCTGCCCTAGTCCTGAGTTGCAGATCCGTAACAAATGCCCCTTGTGAAACCACAATAGAAAACAAGCAGTTCATTAAAGGGTTTGTCCATGACTGAGATTATTGCTGACCAATTATCTGTTACCTGGTGCAGTGACCATAAGTGTCCAGCTCTGTACACTGTGTAATTGCTGTTCTCATGAACTCCCTTTAATTTCAATAAGAGCTGTGCTTCAGTGCAGAGAATGGTCACCACAAAGTGTATAGAGTGGTGCGATCCAAGCTCTGTACTTTGTAATTCCTGCCTCTGGCAAGCTGATGATGGCTGAAAAGTGGAAGGATTGGATACCCACTGACTTGGTAATGATAACCTGGGATTGGGTATCATTTTAGTCCTGGAACACCACTTTAAACAGTATACTGATTGTGACAGATGGCTTTGGCCGTCCTCATCGACTCCAATTCAAATTGCAAATAAGAGCTTAAGGTCTGTTCACACAGGTTTGTTTGGTTTTGTGTTTTTAATACATTTTTATGCATACACTTGAATAGGTAAAAAATGTAGAAAAAAGCACTGAAAGAATTGACATACTACAGTTTAAAAAAAAAAACTGCAGCTCAAAAAAAACCCATGGAATAACATGCACAGTGTGAATTAGATTTTAAAAATCTAATTTAATTTGATGCTAGTGTAAAAGGCTGGGTTTTTTTCACTAAGAAAAAAAGCTACAAGTGAACAAGCCCCTAGACTTCATTATTTAACCTTGTAATACAATTCCTATATGGATACAAGAGATGTTTGCAGATAAGAAATCCCTCCCATACTGACACTAAATGAAGGGCGGCGCAGCCCATGGCGGAGGCACAACTGCTGCTGGACATTGTAGGTGATTGAATGCTTCCCTCACTTTTAGGCCGGGGTCATACTTGTGAGTGTGATGCGAGAAACTTGCATCAGTAGCCGTCACTGCCGCCGGCACTTGGGACCGGAGTGTGCGGCTGCATGTATTTCTATGCAGCCGCACATTCTGCGGTCCGAGTGCCGGCGGCAGTGCCGGGTATTGATGCTAGAGATTAGCGCGAGTTTCTCGCATCACACTCGTAAGTGTGACCCCGGCCTTAGCCAGAGGCCCCAGGGTGTCTTTGTAGCTCACATAAAGTGCGATGCACACAACATGTCACAGTCATGAAGTCGAGATACGTTTCTGAATACATATTTGTAAAATCCTCAGAACCTTATTGTGAAAAATTTGCTTTGTGTCCCGGATGAAAATGAAGTTGAAATTAAATCCCTCGGCCAATTCTGTGCACACTCAGACACAGCCGGGGCTAGCAGATGCTGCAAGACTGGAACGTGTTTCTGAAAAACAAGATGTCTTTTAAGTTTTAACCTCCTCCAGCTAAACATTTTCTCCTGTGTTTGGGATTTAATTTCATCTCTAAAAGCGTGATCGTCTACATCAGGCCCTATTTTTTTTTGGGATGAAATAGAAAGCGTGTGGGTAGAGCAGAGTCTAGACACAGGCTCCCTAAAATTCAGCTCAGCTGCTGCATTAGCGCACACCGTGATCCTTAGTGCAGCCAATGTTCTTTGTGTAGGATGCGCTTGTAAGCACAGATCTGCCGCTTAGATCTCCACTTTTTCTTCTAGGATATTGCTTAATAACTATCCAACGAAGATTTTTCACCCTGTGGATCATATGAAAAATTATATTTTCTGTTTTTGCGCTTGTACTTTGAAATTACATCTTATTTTTACAAAGAAGGTGCAATGGTTTCCATTCCCAAATAGTCTGGTGTACTCCAGTATGCTTTCTACTGTTAGTTCACCATCTTGTTTGGCCCCATGTTTACGGTAACTAACATTACTGCTTTTACATTTGTTCAAACTCACAATCCTTTACTAACCCCTATGGTATAACACGAGCTGTGTTAGAGATTCTCCTAGTCATAGGGGATTACAAAGTGTCCAAGGTTAAAGAAGTTGCCCCATAGACAACTTGTTAATAAGAATTGATTATAAATGTATGATCATTGGGGCCCCTATATGTGGGACTGTTACCAAGCATGAGAAAGGTGGTTCTATGTTCTCCTGTGTGAATAGAGTGCAAGTGAGCATTACTCCATTAGTTTTCTATAGGAATGGTCTCCACACATGCTCAGTACCACTCCATTGACGCAGGGGTCTTTGGGCCTCTGTGCTTAGAATTGATGTAGTTTGTCTTTTTGTCCTTCCCAGATAATTGAAGCTCTGTGTTTGGTGTCTTCCTGGTGGCACATGTAAGATTTTTCCAAGACGCCTTACATAAAAACCATCTGCACTGTTCTTGTGAATAGATATTGCATTTTTCACAGTTTTACTTACTTGTTCATAAGCTTAACTTCTCTACTGAGCTATGCCATAAACCAGCACAGCATAGCTTAATGGTATTATATTATAGCACTGGTTCCAGAAGATGTTCTGCTTGTGATATTTCACTAGTCTAACATGTTCCACTGAAGCTGCAGAGTTGCATTATTTCTCGTCTGAATCTGTAATCTGTGAAAATGCCAGAAAGCAGAAGAGACACAGCTGGTAGCAGACAATGTGAGATCAAGAAAATGCAGTTCTGAAGAAATCCATGATAATGTGCTTATGTTTTATGAATACAGTATGAAGGCTTAACTCTGCTGCCTTTCCTGAAATAGTCACGGTCAGCCGATCCTTTCTACCAGAACACATGGTCAGTCACTTTATGCCTTTTTGTCATCTAGTCCTTTATTGCAGATCTTATGGTCAAAATACAAAACCATATGGTCAGCCAATGATTTCTACAAGAGACAGGGCACATGATTATGGAGACCTGTCCAGTGTATGAGAACAAATTTCAACCTGTCTAATGTAAGAGAGCGAATAATGACCTATCCAGTGTTTGAGAGCAAATGATAACATGTCCAATGTATGAGAACAAATGGCAACCTGTACAGTGTATGAGAGCGACTGGCAACCTGTCAAATCTATGAGAACGAATGGCGACCTGTCCAGTGTATTAGCACGAATGGTGACCTTTCTGGTGTATGAGAGCAAATGACAACCTATCCGGTGTATGAGAACTAATGGCGACATTTCCAGTGTATGAGAGCAACAGGCGACCTGTTCAGTTTATGAGAATGTATGGTGACCTGTCCAATGTTTGAGAGCGAATGGTGACCAGTTCAGTGTATTAGCACGAATGGTGACCTGTCTGGTGTATGAGAGCAAATGACGACCTATCCGGTGTATGAGAACTAATGGCGACATTTCCACTGTATGAGAGCAACAGGCAACCTGTCTGGTTTTTGAGAATGTATGGTGACCTGTCCAATGTATGAGAGCGAATGGCGACCTGTCCAGTGTATGTGAACAAATGGCAACCTGTCAAATCTATGAGAACGAACGTATGGGAGCGAATGACGTCCTGTCCGGTGTATGAGCACAAATGACGACCTGTCTGGTGTATGAGAGCAAATGTTGACCTATACGTGTATGAGAACTAATGGAGACCTATCCAGTGTATGACAGCGACAGGCAAACTGTCCGGTTTATGAGAATGTATGTACCTGTCCAGTGTATGAAAGCGAATGGTGACCTGTCCAGTGTATGAGAGCGATTAGCGACCTGTCCAATGTATGAGAACGAATGGCGACCTGTCCAATGTATGAGAGCGAATGGTGACCTGTCCAATGTATGAGAGCGAATAGCGACCTGTCCAATGTATGAGAGCGAATGGCGACCTGTCCAATGTATGAGAGCGAATAGCGACCTGTCCAGTGTATGAGAGCGAATGGCGACCTGTCCAATGTATGAGAGCGAATCGCGACCTGTCCAATGTATGAGAGCGAATGGCGACC
This sequence comes from Oophaga sylvatica, assembly GCA_033576555.1. NCBI lineage: Eukaryota > Metazoa > Chordata > Amphibia > Anura > Dendrobatidae > Oophaga > Oophaga sylvatica. Next base: position 107,916,692 of record JARQOD010000008.1, on the reverse strand, counting down.
TGTCCAGTGTATGAGAGCGAATGGCGACCTATCCAATGTATGAGAGCGAATGGCGACCTGTCCAATGTATGAGAGTGAATAGCGACCTGTCCAATGTATGAGAGCGAATGGCGACCTGTCCAATGTGTGAGAGCGAATGGCGACCTGTCCAATGTATGAGAGTGAATGGCGACCTGTCCAATGTATGAGAGCGAATAGCGACCTGTCCAATGTATGAGAGCGAATGGCGACCTGTCCAATGTATGAGAGCGAATGGTGACCTGTCCAATGGGTGAGAGCGAATGGTGACCTGTCCAGTGCATGAGCACGAATAGCGAACTGTCTGGTGTATGAGAGCAAACACTGAGCTGTCCGGTTTATAAGAGACTGCCATCATTTTATAGACAATCATCTTGACTATCTGCTACATAAATTTGACTGGCAACTATTTAGCATATGATCACTGCATTGTTACTGTTTTGCTCCTGGTGGTGGAAAAATCTTTTTCTTCCTGTATACTACAAAATACAACCTGTTCTCACATTCCCTTATAGCTCAGTGTATTATTGGGTTGATTCCCAGGCGAAAGGTCACTGGTTCGAATCGAGGAGCAGCCTTGAAGATTTCCCAAGAAAAGAGAAACAGCAGCATCCAGCTCATTGATAGCGGTCTCTTGGTCAAAAAAATTGCCAAACTGCATCATGTGAGCGCCATGACAGTTGGAAGAATACGAAATGAAGTTGATCCATCCATTCAGAAGCCAAAAGGTGGATATCCAGGCAAAATATTGAAGTTGGCTCATTATGCGGTCTATCAGTTCTGGCACGACAAACACGACAGTGGAGGTGGATTGTATGCTTCGTAATAGTAACATCACAAACGTACATGCGAGCTCCACCAGTCTGGAATGGTGGCCCGAAAAAAGGTACAAAGGTACACTCGAGTAGTATGGTTATGAAAACGACGACTTGGTGTTGCATTAAGTCAACGACTTGAAGCACAAGCCAATGTGATGAACGGCACACGGACCACCACACGGTAGCCCGGGGTATCACGGCTTATGATCCCACCGCTGCCACCAATGTGACGATAAAACACACACGACGGCTGCTGCCGTCCAACCCAATGTGTCAGGAATAATCTGCAGGGATTTATAATTATCCCACTTCCACTTAGAAACTTGCAGCTCTCTGGCGCCCCCTTTTAGCCTCAGGTCAGTCAGGGAACTGCACCTGGGATAATTAGTCGCCAGACGGGCCGCTTGGATGTGTGCTGGCTACTTGAAGCATACATCGAAATTGGTGAAGAAATGAAGGTGCTGAAATCGAATACTTGTGGGTAGAGTTGAAGAAAAAACTGTATACATACCCAAGTGAGTCGACCAGTATGCACCAACTTTGGGAATGTGTAGTAGAGACCTGTGATCAGAATTCGGTTGAGACAGGCTTCAATCTGATCGAGAGCATGTCCAGAAGGATTCAGGCAATGTGGAAAGCCAAAGGTGGATTTACACAATACTAACAAAATGATAAAAATTAAAATTTGGATTTTTAGGAGCAAAGCTGTAACAATGCAGTGACATGACAAGAATCTGCATAACTAATCATATGCTAAATAGTTGCCAGTCAAATTTATGAGATAGCCAAGATGATTGTCTATAAAATGATTGGTAGCCTCACATTTGAAGCAGTAGAGGATGGTGAGATATGGAGCATGAAAATCAAAAGTTTAAAACATTATTACCCTTTTGCTCATCAGTGTATATATGTGTGTGTCATGTATATATAAATATATTTCTCTCAGTATATCTCTGTATATTATATATACTGTATGCATTACATCCATTACATAATATGGGGTGTAATATATATATAATGTAATAACATGAGACCCAGACTTGACACAAAAATCTGCAGTCATTCTATGGCAGGGTTCCCTAACTCCGGTCCTCAAGGCCCACCAACAGGTCATGTTTTCAGGATTTCCTTAGTATTGCCCAGGTGATAATTGCATCACCTGTGCAAAACAAAGGAAATCCTGAAAACATGACAAGTTGGTGGGCCTTGAGGACTGGAGTTGGGGAACCCTGTTCTATGGGACTCTAGATTGCTGAATTGAGACAGCATGCAGTGTAATTGTTAGGGTATGTGCACACTTTGCAGATTCGTGTAAAGATTTTTCCGTGCGGAATCTGCAGAATCCGCAGGTAAAATGACCTGCGTTTTACCTGCGGATTCATTGCGGATTTACTGCCGATTTTGTGCCGCTTTGCCCTGCGTTTTTACACCTGCGGATTCCTATAATGGAATAGGTGTAAAAATGCTGCCAAAAGAATTGACATGCTGCGGAAAATAAACCGCTGCGATTCCGCGTGGAATTTTCCGCAGCATGTGCACAGCGTTTTTTGTTTTCCATAGGATAACATGGTACTGTACATCCCTTGGAAAACTGCTGCGGATCCGCAGGGCCAAATCTGCTGCGGATCCGCACAGGAATCCGCAACGTGTGCACAGACCCTTACGGTCTGTGCACACGTTGATTTGGCCCTGCGGATCCGCAACGGTGTACAGTACCATTATAACCTATGTAAAAAAAAACGCTGTGCACATGCTGCGCATTTTTCCACGCGATTTGCTGCGGATTTGAATCCACAGCATGTCAATTCTTTGTGCAGAATCCGCAGTGGTTTTACACCTGTTCCATTATAGAAATCCGCAGGTGTAAAACTGCAGGGGAAATCCGCACTAAATCCGCAGGTAAAACGCAGGATGTTTTACATGCGAATTTAGCAAAATCCACGAGGAAAAATCCGCAAGTGAATCCGCAACGTGTGCACTCACCCTTAGGATTCCCAAGAACAAACAGGCATTCACATGGCTGCATGTATGCAATTTGCATACACCATCACATGCCATCTACATGTGCTTGAGTTCTCTCAATGGAAGTGTATTAAGAAAACCAGGTACATAGGCAGCACTTGACCACAAGTATGTAAATCGCATAGTGTGTATATATGTAAGGCCTCCTTCACACGTCTGTGTTTAAACACGCACATGAAAAATCGGTACTGGTGTCATCAGTGTGCCATCCGTATGTAATTCAGGTGTCTGTTTTTATTATTAGAGTGGTCATCAGTGTTTTTCCAGTATGGTTAAAGAAAGAAAGAAATTACAAAACTTTGCCTATATTTTACAATGTTAAACATGTATAGTACACGTACTACACACAGATGGCACGCGGAAGCCATCCGTGTGCTGTACACGTTTTTCACAGACCCATAGACTTTTACTGGCCCTTGTCATCCATGCTGCCAGAAAAAAAACAGACGTGGTCTGTGTGGTGTACGTGGGCACATGGTTAGATTACAATAGGAATGTGCTGGATCCATGACAAAAATGGATACCACGCTTGCTTGAAACATGGACATGGGAAAGAGGTCTCATATATAGGTGTCATTTATATGTTTATCATTCTACAAGATGACACTGACATGCTTAGTACTAAAGGTGTGTAATATGCTCTCTGTTAGGATTTTGCTATACTTACTGATTCGAGCGGTCGTCATGTGATTGCACACATGCGATTTGCAGACTTGTGCTCATGTACCGACTGACGTTCCTCCTCCTTCTCTTTTCAAATTTCTGTTGAGAGAAACAGGAGGAACATCAGTCAGAACGTCAGTCGGAACATGATCACAAGTGTTCAAAATGAATGTGAGCGATCACATGACGACCGCTGTAATCAGCAAGTACAACAAAATCCTAACATAACGCATATTTCACACCTTTAGGACTCAGCATCTCAATGTCAACTTGCAGAATTACAAATAAAAGAAGACTGGAAAGACACAAAGCGCAGGACACCACGTGGTTGTCCTGAAGAAGAAGTATGTATACTTCCCAACGCGTTGACAAATAAGCCAATTACTCTCGGATTAGCAACCTTCATCTTTTCCACCTGGCATCGCAGCTTTTAACCCATTCGCTTCTCCATTACCTGATCTTGCAGAATTACGAACATAAGGACTCACCTGTCAGTTTACGGGGGAGAAGCCGCAGGGGACCAGACTCTTGAGCTAGTCATCATATTCACTGAATGGATAAGTGTATGTTTTATCAGAAATGCAGCAGCATCAGAGTAAAACATACACAAGTGCAATAATAATGCCAATGTCTGATTCATATTGCCCAGGGTTTGTGCTATAGATATCAGTTGTTAGGTTCCTTATCATGTGGCAAAATAACATTAGAAGCCTCAGCGTCATACAGGATATACTGCTATTTCCAGATCACCATTTAATGGCTCAATGGGGAAATAAAAGCCATTCTATCGATTTAATGCAACAATAGCAGCCAAGATGTATTATGATGTTCTGCAGCAGCTGAGTTGTGTATTGTGAGGTTCTGCAGCAAATGAGGTTTGTGTGTATGATAACATACATATACATTTATATATGCACATACTTTTCACTTCACAGTATTCTTATGTCAGGGGTGACGTGAAAGACATGTGACTGCTCTATCACCTCTGTGGATGTGATGTGGGGGACATGCGACGGCTCTATTACCACTGTGGATGTGATGTGGGGGACATGTGACGGCTCTATCATCACTGTGGATGTGATGTGGGGAACATGCGATGGCTCTATCACCATTGTGGATGTGATGTGGGGGACATGCGATGGCTTTATCACGACTGTGAATGTGATGTGGGGGACATGTGACGGCTTTATCACCACTGTGGATGTGATGTGGGGGACATGTGACGGCTCTATCACCACTGTGGATGTGATGTGGGGGACATGTGACGGCTCTATCACCACTGTGGATGTGATGATGTGGGGGCAGGGCCGGCGTCAGCATCCAGCGTACCCGGGCAAGTGCCGGGGCCCTGAGCAGGCGGGGGGGCCCACTCACTGTCGGGCACCTCGACTTCGCCCCCCCCTTGCTCAGGGCCCCAGCAGCAGCCGGCACAATACTTACCTCTCCCCGTACCTCCTCAGCTCCGGGATCCAGGGTGCGAATGCAGGGCACCCACGCTTCCTCTCACAGCAACGCCGCTGGATGACATCATCATTCAGCGGCCGGCTGTGGCAGAGAGTAAGTGCGGGCGCCGGTGATGCTGCGGCCTAGACTGCCTGCGGTGCGGACGCCGGACAGGTGAGATGTGGTGTGTGTGTGTCAGTGTGTGTCTGCCTGCGTTTGTGTATGTGAGAGAGTGCTGCGGTGCTGTATGTGTGATGGTGGTGGGGGGAGGCAGTGATGGTGGTGACGAGGCAATGATGATGATGATGATGGGGAGGTGATAATGATGGGGAGGCGATGATGATGATGGGGAGGCAATGATGATGGGGAGGCGATGATGATGATGGGGAGGCAATGATGATGATGATGGGGATTCAATGATGATGGGGAGGCAATGATAATGATCATGGGGAGGTAATGATGATGATGATGGGGATTCAATGATGATGGGGAGGCAATGATAATGATCATGGGGAGGCAATGATGATGATGATGGGGAGGCAATGATGATAATGTGGAGACAATGATGATGATGATGGGGAGGCAATGATGATGATGAGGGAAGCAATGATGATGATAATGGGGAGTCTTTCCACAGCGCCCTTTCCTGAGCCGCAACAGTGCGGAACGCAGCACAGTGCAGAGGAGAGCTCCATATTTTGTATGGAGCATTATATGGGGACCAGTATCCTGTTTGGAGCATTATTTGGGGTCCAATATTCTTTATGGAGCATTATATTTGGCCCATAATACTGTATGGAGGACTGTACTGTCCAGTCTGTACTGTGCGCTGTGAGGATTTGGCGGTTTCTGAGCTATTGTAGAATTTACAAGAGATATCACTCATGTAATGGAAGAAGTGAAGTGTTTGGCAATGTACTATACCCATATTTCTCTGCCGTATCGGAGCATCATGAATTGTGGTATGTATTAAAGGGGCCCACAGATACTCTTTCGCCTGGGGCCCATAAAAACCTGGAGCCGGCCCTGTGTGGCGGACATGTGATGTTTTTATCACGACTGTGAATGTGATGTGGGGGACATGTGACGGCTCTATCACCACTGTTGATGTGATGTGGGGGACATGCGATGGCTCTATCACCACTGTGGATGTGATGTGGGGGACATGTGACGGCTCTATCACCACTGTGGATGTGATGTAGGGGACATGCGATGGCTCTATCACCACTGTGGATGTGATGTAGGGGACATGCGATGGCTCTATCACCACTGTGGATGTGATGTGGGGGACATGTGATGGCTTTATCACCACTGTGGATGTGATGTGGGGGACATGTGACGGCTTTACCACCACTGTGGATATGATGTGGGGGATATGTGACGGCTTTACCACCACTGTGGATATAATGTGGGGGACATGTGACGGCTCTATCACCACTGTGGATGTGATGTGGGGGACATGCGATGGCTCTATCACCACTGTGGATGTGATGTGGGGGACATGCGATGGCCTATCACCACTGTGGATGTGATGTGGGGGACATGCGATGGCTCTATCACCACTGTGGATGTGATGTGGGGGATATGCGATGGCCTATCACCACTGTGGATGTGATGTGGGGGACATGTGATGACTTTATCACCACTGTGAATGTGATGTGGGGGACATGTGACGGCTTTATCACCACTGTGGATATGATGTAGAGGACATGTGACGGCTTTATCACGACTGTTAATGTGATATGGGGGACATGTGACGGCTTTATCACCTCTGTGGATGTGATGTGGGGAACATGGGACGCTTTATCACCACTGTGGATGTGATGTGGGGAACATGGGACGCTTTATCACCACTGTGGATGTGATGTGGGGAACATGTGACGCTTTATCACCACTGTGGATGTGATGTGGGGGACATGTGACGCTTCATCACCAGTGTGGATGTGATGTGGGGGACATGTGACGGCTTTATCACGACTGTGAATGTGATATGGGGGACATGTGACAGCTTTATCACCACTGTGGATGTGATGTGGGGAACATGGGACGCTTTATCACCACTGTGGATGTGATGTGGGGAACATGGGACGCTTTATCACCACTGTGGATGTGATGTGGGGAACATGTGACGCTTTATCACCACTGTGGATGTGATGTGGGGAACATGTGACGCTTCATCACCAGTGTGGATGTGATGTGGGGGACATGTGACGGCTTTATCACGACTGTGAATGTGATATGGGGGACATGTGACAGCTTTATCACCTCTGTGGATGTGATGTTGGGGATGTGACGGCTTTATCACCACTGTGGATGTGATGTGAGATAGATTATTGCACTACAGATGAGGACACCGGATCACTCCTCTATTACGCCCTATGCAGGGATGAATGACAGAGGCCAGTGCTGGGGCAGATACTAACAGCCAATTACTGTAGTGGGAAGGCAGAGGGCGGGGCTGTGGCAGATACTAACACCCAAATGACTGGGTAGTGGGTTAGCGGAGGGTGGGGTTGAGGCAGATATTAACAGTTACTAAGTGTGTAGTGGGCATGCAGAGTGTGGAACTGGCAGACACTAACAGCCAATGACTGTGTAATGGGCAGGGAGGGTGTAGAACTGGGCAGACACTAACAGCCAATGACTGTGTTTGGGGGCAGGGAGAGTGTGGGACTGGGCAAACACTAACAGCCAATGACTGTATATGTGGGGCAGGGAGAGTGTGGGACTGGGCAAACACTAACAGCCAATGACTGTGTAGTGGGCAGGGAGAGTGTGGGACTGGGCAAACACTAACAGCCAATGACTGTGTAGTGGCAGGAGAGTGTGGACTGGTAGACACTAACGCCAATGACTGTGTAGTGGGCAGGGAGAGTGTAGAACTGGGCAGACACTAACAGCCAATGACTGTGTTTTGGGGCAGGGAGATTGTGGGACTGGGCAGACACTAACAGCCAATGACTGTGTAGTGGGCAGGGAGAGTGTGGGACTGGGCAGATACTAACAGCCAATGACTGAGTAATTGCTGGGCTGAGGGCGGGGCGGGACACTGAGGCCAGAGGCGGAGCTACCTCTGGCTGTTAGCTTAGAAATAAAATGCCAGTTTGCTGCCTGGTCATGAGAGCCAGATGTAAACAAACTGTGTGCAGGGAATTAAGTGGGTATTGGGAGGAACAAAAGGTAGAAATATTAAAAAAAATAAACGTAAATGGGTGTTCTATATTACAATACAGTACAGATTAGCGAAAAAAATACATTTGGATTTCGGGGTTGGACAACGTCTTTAAAGGGATAGTCCCATCTTGAACTGTTATGGCATACCAACATAGCGCCATTCTCGAGATAGATGCAAGTCCCATTGGTGACACCAGCATCTACTATTAATTTTTTCCATATCCCATTAATAAGCCATAAATAAGCATGGCGGGAATACCACTTTTAAATTACAGGTTGATGTTTGTTGTCCAGTGGACTGAGCGCAGACTTCTATAAATGGAGACCTGTATTCTCACACCATGTAGTGCACCAGCCTCTGTCTTGCTCTTCTGCTGGACCCACAAAGGGGTGTTACTAGACATCTTTTAGGAAGTCACTGTATGGACAGATCTCTATTGCAGAAACTTTGGTTTATCTTTACCTCTATAAATGTGTAGTATATTAAAATATCACAAAGAATCATATTTCAGTGTTCATTGGTAATATGCTCAGCAGTACATAATATTCTCTCCCTTTGCACAATACAAAGAGTATGATGCCATCTGTTCAAGATCAACAAGTACCCCATACACAGGAGATACCATAAGCAGATGGCATTGAGGTTTTAATCAGGCAAATTGGTATTGTCTCTTAAAACAATGGCGTGGCTTCTGCCTTGTAAATCATACATCTTGGAAGCTGAAGCTGGCTCGTGAAGAATCGTTTGGCATAAGATGCGACCCTGGACAGATGAGAGACCCCACCACCACAGTGTCCTCAAATATCTGTGCTGTTCATTCAGGCTTGCAATATTTTTCGTATTATTAACAGACCATTAGGTTTTCCCATGGTGTAGATCAGTTCAGTGTGTTTTATACCGCCACATAGGCAATGAATAGCAACAGATAATCCGTTTCCTGCTGGAAATCTTTAAAATCTGAAATTTTTCTAATTGATGGGGAGAATTTCTATAATTGACACCTAATTTTCTTGGAGCTTGTTTACAGCACTGACCATATATGAATGTGAAGAACGACAAAACTGTGACTCCTTTCCCTACATCTTCCATTAGATTTTCTGTGGAAATTTTACATAACATATCCAGTGTATGTGACCATACTGTATCCTAAATAAGTGAAAAGAAATTGCAGCAAAGAAATGAAGAAATTAAATTGCAAGTGACCAAAAAGCATTGACATTTCATTTTACAGCTCAAGAATGAACCAATACTAGGACAGAGATTTTTGCAATTTACGAAAAAAAATTCAAAAGAATATTTCCCCTGACCAAAGATGTGAAGATTATTATAAACCAAAATTATTACCAGTATTATTTTTGCCACTTTTATCATGAGTGTTAAAAAAAAAAAGATTTCTAAGTTCAATTAAATTGAGGAAATATATTCTGTTGTTACCCATCTATATCTCCCTTATATTCCATGCTGCTATTAGCTTCCCTCCAACTATGATTGCTCGGTAGTGAGTCCCCAACAAGGCTTCAAACCATGTGGAAATTTGCAGGGACTAAGTGCAAACCCAGAACCCAGATGCATATAATGACATGTAAAAGTTTGGACACCCCTGGTCAAAATTGCTGTTATTGTGAACAGTTAAGCAAGTAAAAGGCCTAAGGTTAGAGATCACATTCTCCTTGTATTTTAGGAAAAAAAAAATTGTCGTTTTTTACATTTTAAAAATTACAACAAGGAAAATGGGCCGATGCAAAAGTTTGGCCACCTTTGGTGATTTTTTGCTCAGATATCATTGACCAAGGTTTCCGTCCTTAATTATCCTTTTAGGATTATAGCTTGTTCACTATCATGCTTAGGAAAGCCCAGGTAATGCAAATTTCTCAGCTTTATGAAAACCCAGCCTTAACTAACCTTGCGTCAAAAAACAGCAGCCATAGGTTCTTCTTAGCAGCTGTCTAGCACTCTGAAAATGAAAATGGTGTCGGCGCACAAACTAGGAGAAGGCTATAAGAAGATAGCAAAGCGTTTTCAAGTTACCCTTTCCTCAGTTCAAAATGTAATTAAGAAATGGCAATTAACAGGAACAATGCAGTTCAGGATCAAGTCTGGAAGACCAAGCAAAATTTCAGTCAGAGCTGCTCGTAGGATTGCCAGAGAGGCTAGTCAGAACCCCCACTTGACTGCAAAAGACCTTCAGAAAGATTTAGCAAACTCTGGATTTGTGGTACATTGTTCTACTGTTCAGAGACAACTGCGCAAATATGGCCTTCATGGAAGAGTCATCAGAAGAAAACTTCTCCTGTGTCCTCACCATAAAATTCAGTCAGAAGTATGCAAAAGAACATCTAAACAAGCCTGATGCATTTTGGAAACAAGTCCTATAGACCGATGAGGTTAAAATAGAACTCTTTGGCCACAATTATCAAAGGTGGAAGAAAAAGGGGACAGAATATCAGGGAAAGAACATCTCGCCTACCATTAAGCATGTGGGTGGATCAATCATGCTTTGGGGTTGTGTTGCAGCCAATGGCATCGGAAACATTTCATGAGTAGAGGGAAGTATGTCTTCAAATAAATTTCAACACATTCTTGATACAAAAATAACACAATCTGTAAAAAGCTGAAGTTGAAAAGAGGATGGCTTCTACAAATGGTTAATGATCCTAAACATGCAAACTTTTACATGCCACTGTAAGTGGCTTTATCCCCATTATGTGGCTGAAAACCCCAAGGTTCTTTTTCTCTTTCCATTAAAGAGAATGACCATGATGGATTACCACCATTGTCTAAGGAGAGGTTTTTGTACTCACAGTGGTTCTGGTGTTGCATTTCTTTACTTATGGTGGTTTTGGCGCTGCACTCATGTACTGACGGTGGTTCTGATCTTCAGGACATGTAGCAATTCATAACGTGCTTCATGGCTATGTGAACATAATCTCAAATGTGTTAAGTATTTTATGAGGATGATTTGGTGAGTTTCTGATCCAAAAACTCAGATTAAGTTAGCATGTGTTCACACTGATTTTTTTGGAGTAGAAACTCTCCAAATCCTCCTCAAATACTTAAAACTTGGTTCTGGTAATGTATTAACGTACTGATGGTGGTTCTGGTGATGTACACATTTAAGTATCCCTTTAAATGTTTTTGCGGCCCTTGGGATTGGTTCAGTATAGCAATGTGGCCAAAAAACAAAAAATGTTGTGCACCCCTGACATAGTTTGTCACTGCGTGTCTTATAGATAAGAGAATGCAGAAATGTTTGATGAGTGTTGTAGTATCTCAGATGCTCGTTTCAAAAAACTCTCAGTTTTCCCCTCATTTCATTTAAAGATTTAGCATGCAGATAATTTTTCCTACCACGCCTGGAGGAGAATCAGAATCTCTCCCAGCGTCTTCTCATAATTACATTCATTGCTTTTCAGTTTTATCTCTGCCTCATCACAATCGCAATAAAGGACTGAAATCTAATTCTGTTTAACAAGAGGACAAGAATTACGACTTGCCGCTACAAGGTGTGCTTAATGATTCATAGGCCTAGCTGCAAGCTCGCCACTAATCAGTGAAGTGAGTGGAGGATTGAAGGCGATCTTTCTGGCCATGGAAAAAAATGCTTGAAAAATAAATGTTAGTAATAAAAGCGTAACAGGTGTGATCAGTAAATATCTCTGGCTCCCTGAACACATTTGGGTTAAAATGCAGATATCCGCTGCTTGAAAGATCAATAGGCTGGAAGATTAATTCTGGCATTAAAACATGTATTCTTGCTGACATCTACGCTGCATGAGACAGTTTGATCAAAAGCCCGTTGGGTCGTTTGGAAGACATCAAGGGACTTGCTTACAGCAATCAATTGCAAATTAACAGTGTGTTAAGTCTGACGTTTACAACAAAGGGAGAAGTGAAGAGCTAGAATCCTGCATCCTCCACACTTGGGAGCGACTGAAGTTTATGTAAAAGCCTTCGATGACTGAGGAGGAATAGGCAAATATCCACATAAAGATTGCAAACTAGATCACAGAAATCCACAAATGTAAGCATGGATGTAAGTATTGTGTTTGTGCTGCCGGCTCCTTAGCCATCCCGTGTACTCAGCTCCGCGCATACTATCTAAAGATCAGGTTGTTCTGGGATTGACTGGTTGCTGGGGATATGCTGCCTAGCAAAATCAAAATAAATATGCATGTAGCAACCAGAATGTCGAGTTTTGCATTAGGCTGGCGTTGAGACCACCACTTTCCTCTTTTCTGTTGTTCACAAATCCTAAAATACGGTCGCGTTTTTGCCGCTCTGTGATTTACAATATTGCTGCAAGTAACAAAAAAGTTTCATTGTTCTTGTCTGACAGTGAAGTCCCTTACACTGCAATAAATCTTTATATTTATATTACATGTTTAATTGTTTATCTGCCTCTTTGCAGCTTTTTTTTCCCCCTGATACTTGTAAACTGTCAACAAGGAGTAGTGCTGTTATTATTTTTATAATATGGCTTGTATGATGACCGTGGACAATGTAATTAATAGTGATGAGCGAGTATACTCGTTGCTCAGGTGGTCTCCGAGTATTTGGAAGTGTTCAGAGATTTAGATTCTGTTGCCGCAGCTGTATGATTTATGGTTGCTGGACAGCTTGAATACATGTGAGGAATGCCTGTTTGTTAAGGAATCCCCATATGTATTCAGGCTGTCAAATAGCCTCAAATCATGCAGCTGCGGCAACAGAAACTAAATCTCCGAGCACTTCCAAATACTCGGAGATCACCCGAGCGTGCTCGGAAGTGAGTATACTCGCTCATCACTAGTAATTAATAAAGAAACAGCTGCTAATATATGAACTTGTATGTAGTGGGCTCTAAGTGTTAAGCTGGGTTGCATGCTGTGTGGCAGACTCTGCCAGAAAATAGGACCTATGGACACATGCAGAGACGTAACCAAGTGGACCCCAATCTAGTCAGTAGAGGCTGTTGGGCCTGGTTGGTCTCCATCGTGTGATGAATAGGTCACTGCCGCTCCTTTTGTTTGTCTGTTCCTATAATGCAAGTCAAAAATAGAAATACTGGGGCAGAAGTGGAGTGAGGCCGAAGGATTCAATCCAACTGATCTGTTTCTTTTTACAGATAGAACATATACCCTTTTAGTCTATGGGCAAGGTCACAGGTCCGAGTCAGGGATCAAACTCTTCAATGCACGTCAGAAGGATGTCACATAGATTTCATCCATTTTTTCACTCGTGCTGTTAATTTTTTAGAGGAGTTTGGAAATGTTTTTCTCCTCATGCCTATGAAAAAAATGATAAGACTGACTAGAAATGGATAAAATCTGATCCAGTAACATAATTGGCGGAAAAAAACGGTCAATTTTTTTCAAAAATACAAACATCTCGACAGGGCCCAATTGGCAGCTTAGATGGTACCGAAGTGTTCATAAGTCAAGGCAATATTACCTAACTGCTAAATGAAGACCTGGTGAGAATCAGAACACAAAACAAAAAAAGGTAAAAGTTGTAGAACTATCAGTAATACATTTCTTCATGGAAGCTAAATTTTAGAAATACGGACAGGAGGGCTGATGTTATTGAAACCAGCACCACGCAAGAAAGCAATTTCCAGAATGAGATCAATTTTTTTTTAAGTCTAAATCCTCCAACTTCTACCTCGTTGTAAAACTTTCCAGAACTAATCCAGGAAAGTGAAGACATGCATGTGTGTGCTTGACTTCGTCTCCTCCGATGACTGTAATGCGGATTTCGGAGGTTTGTCTGTAAACCCGCATCACTCGGGGCAGTGTCTGTTCTCCACAAAGCCTTCCTTGAAGAAGATGCAGCAGTTTCGGCTTTGTTTGTAAGACTACAAAAATCAGACGGCGAGCGGCACAATGTGAGGCATGTTCCATATTCATAACCAGCGGTTTTATTAATTATTTAAGCATCGCAGGAGCTGAGAACACAAACAGACACAGTGTGTAATTACACCGTATATACGTCTCATTACCGTATTGATTGAGAAGGAGGGGCGGACTGACAGCTCTACATAGACAGAGACAGCCACATGGCTGCAGCCCGGAGTGCATCAGATCTCGCCCTCATGTTGGTCTAATTCAGGGCTGGAAGCATCTCCATTGTATCGCATCACATTAATTATCCTTCATCTCCAGGATTATTTATATGGGAATTAGAGGGTTGCAGTACTTTTGTTGGAGACCAGGATGATTATTTGCAGCTAGTGAAGAGCAAGAGACTGCTGTGCAAAGATAATCAGGCAGAGACATTTCAGTAAATGGCATTTACCATTTATATAGGTTGTGGGACTTTGTGCTTTTGAGGCTGTAAACTACTCCAGTCTGTAAAAAGGGTTTTGTAGGTGCAACAACACATGGAGCCGATATATTTTTCAGGGTTTCCACATTTTTTTCCCTACCACCTAGTCTTTTTGGTGTGAGATGGGAAGAGTAGGTTGTCATCTCTTTAGGACATCACTGAATAGCCTTGTAGAATAGGTTCGTGCATTTTGGGGGTAAATACATGTATACATAAATTTAATATAAAACTGGCTTCATCTGTGTTGCTGACGAGTCCTGTTGGATGATATAGTCACATGAGACCACGTGGTGTCAATTTCACAAAAGTTCCAGCACCCAGGACTATAGATATAAAAAAAGGGACTAATGCAGGGGACAAATCTGTCACCTGAAAAACATATATAGCAGCAGAACAGACCCCCGCTAACTATACTAGAGTGTGCTAGGCTTCCATTTTGTTGCCCATCATTTTCCCAGATTTCTTGGCCTTGCTGGCTGCGCTGTTTTATTGTTACATATACGCCGCTAGGTTCAGATAGGGGCGGGACAGTTCTTATGAATTCTTTGGAACTCTGGGGGAACTGTTACTCAGGGTGACCATGCACTGCAGCTTCCTCAGCACAAGATGGATCCACTTGCTCACACAGATACAATTGATGAGTCCTCATGAACAGTGCAGTTTAATGTCACAGCACATTTAGTACAATTCAAGTCTCTTAAGCACAGGCTTTATAATCAGTACAGCTGCTTTTTAGAGGCACATTGACTAACAGTCTCTTTTGATAGCACTGTTCAGCACAGACCAAGACTCTTTACAAAGGCGCAGTAGTACCCAGCATTCCTTGTAGCACAGAGTAATGGAGGAGGGGGAGGGTTTGCTGAGGGAGATTATCCCTGTGACACAATTCCTTCTCGGACTTACCTTCCTGCTTTTGATAGACTTTCTCAACTAGCAGTACAGGGATTAGCCCAGCTCCACTCTGTAATGAAATCTTGTGTCCCTATGGTTCACTTGCCTGAACTTTTATGAGACGGCTCACAGACACACACCACTTAATGTCTTTGGCTGCTGCCAGAATAGTAAACAAGTTTCCCACAATTCCCCTGGGGCTCTGCTAACCACTCCCTGTCTCCTGTGACTGTGTTAACCCCTCTAGTTGCTGGATGCATTTGAAGCAACAGCAGTTACCACTACTGCATGTCACATTATACCTGTGGAATCTGCGATTAATCTCAGACTAGAACAAAATCTGGGATTATGTGTGAGCCAGGCCTATACGTCTGCCGCCCCTATTGTTTTATCCCCGTGCACACAATTTGTCATTTCATGGTATTCGTGTCTAATTGTGTTTTTGTGCTCACTCCAGTTAGGCACTTTTGTGCCAGCGATCAGAACCACCTCTTTGGCAGCAGAATATTTATCCTTTAATCATCAGATCCTATTGTCCAGGAGTGGGGAACAACTGGGAGTGACATTGGCTCCAAGTTGCCACCTTTTAGTCACAAGCTCTTTGATTCCCACCCTTTGAGCTCTTCCTACTCTATTAAGGCTGATTTTAAAAGGTCAGAAACGGCAAAAAACAGGTAATTTTCCATACAGTCGCTTCCCAAAACTCATTTATTTGTCAGCACTGACGTTCCACCAGTGGCTGCTAAGCTTCTAGTCCCGGATTCTCTGCGTGTAATCAGTCAAGTAAAGTAGGTCTGTCTGCATCTGATGACTACACGGCTCCCCACATGCCAGGACAAGCTCTCTTCAATTTGATTTCAGCACTTGTACTTTTCCTAATGAAATGGACAATGGTTTTGCACAGCTGGAGTCTGTTTGTTAAATGGGAATCTTTCCCAATCTTCTTTCTGAAAGAGTAACATTTCACTTCCCCCTCCCCTACCTTAACCCTTAATGAATGCCAAAACACCATTTTACTGACCTGACAAATAAGATATCGCCCCACCTCTCCTTCACTATGGACACGATAATGCAGCAGGTGTTGGCTGTATACTATGTCGGACACACTGCTACATCAGATACCGATTTGTGCCTGATTAACACTTTAGTAGCAGCTGTTAATAAGTACAGAGGCATTTGAATGGTATACAGAGAAAGGAGGCTCCCCTTTTAACCCCATCTGCAACCCTCAAGCACTATTGTGTGGTCCCTATTGATGTCATGACCTGTTAGGAAGTTAGCAAACTTTTAACTGGAAAAAGTATTTTTTTATTCAACTTTGCATTAATTCCTGTGAAGCACCTAAAGAGTTAACAAGCTTCTTGAGAACGCTCTTATGATTTGAGTTGTGATGTGTTTATCACTTGTGTGGGTTTTATGAATTTTCTTTCACTTCAAAACTGAATAGGTCCCAAAAAATAAGTTTTGTAAATTCCTTTTAAGAAATTCAAATTTGCTGTTAAAATTGTAACACTTCAAAACAAAAATATGTGCGGAAAATGATGGTGACGCACATACGGGGATGTCATTTATTTGCTTTGATTCCCTGGTTCATATGCTTCAGTCCTGTTATTTTTGCCGTGACAGTGTAGACGTATTTGCAATTGCTTTGCTCCAAAATCCTCCAACTGAGGGATCAGCCCCGACAATCCCAAATTTCTTCTCTGTTTTCCCTTATGGTCGGGTTATTTTGGGGCTGTTATGGACTTTCATTAAATGCTGGTTTCCATCTTCAACTGTAATGGGAAATCAATGGGAAAAAGAAAAGCAGAAAAACAGCTCTATTGGTAAAACATATTTCGCCTGGTTAACGGAAAAATACATAATTAACGTGCTGAGAGGAGGCATCGATTTCTTTTAATGTTTGTGCCCCCAGCACCAGATGTACAGAGGAATGAAATATAGTGTTATAATACTCAGTTATTCCACTATCGATGTTTTACATGGGGCGCCGGGCTGAGAGGCGGACAGCATTGTAACCGTGTGGCTTTTATATGTAAATGTCATAAGGAGTGCGCTTTAGTCACATCCACATCTGCAGCTCAATACTATGCAGTGTATTAGTAGATGCTGCATTAGTGACCTAGCTGGCCTGCCATGATGCACTTCTCTGGTATAAAATCATGAGTCCATGTAATATGTAAACTGCATATTAATTAATATAAAGCTGCAGGAAAAAGGAACGGTGATCCCAATGTCTGGGGAGGTATTATTTTAAATAAAACATTCGAGGGATTGATTGCTAAATTCCCAGTAGTCCCGACCTTTTACCTTCTCCTCAGGGTCCCTAAAGATCCTGTGAATCTACCTGGTCATCCGATTGTCTCTTACATAGGAGGACTATGCGACCCTGTCTACAAATTTTTGGAACACTACTTGTGACCACAAGTTGAGATGCTGTCCTATGTCAGGGACATCACGGACGTTCAGAGACGGCTATACAGTTTACATCTCGAGTCGGACATGTTACTCGTTACAGCCAATGTAGAATTGCTGTATACGAATATATGGCATGAGGATGGCATGAGAGCTGCGCAATTCTTCCTGGAGTCCAGCAATTTGGATGCGGACATTAGGGGCCTGGTGTTGAAGTTGTTGCGGTTCATCCTAACATAATTTTTTTTACATTCAAGGATCGCTTTTTTCTGCAAAGTAGAGGTACAGCTATAGGGGCGGCGTGTTCACTAACAAGCAGACGAACTAAAGGCTGCTGTCAAAGCAACCTAGGCTTCCATAACACCTCAGCTGATCGCCTCAATGCCACACCGCATTGATGCAGTAATTGATGCTAAAGGAGCCCTGACCAAGTCATTTAATATCTAACAAGAGAGGGGACTATGTAATAAAAGAGGATACTGTGAATAACAAAAATAACAAGAATACACTATGCAAGAGACAGCACTGTACATAACAGCAGAGGAAGCTATATAATAAGGGACGGCATCACAAAATGTGACTACACTATATACTGACGGAAGGCGCTATACATAATAACGAGTACACTATATACTAAGGGACTGTGTTAGATATAATAAGCGGTAATAACATCTTCCTCCACCTCCCCTGTTCTAAATCCATTATAAATCCCCCTTCCTCCCAATCCCAAACCCCCAAGCCCCTCATTGTCCTTCTCCCCCGCATCCCATTATTGTCCTCCCCACCCCAATAATTGCCCTCTTTACCACCTCCATCATTGCCTTTTACACCACCTCCATCATTTCCTCCTCCCCAACCACCCCATCATTGTCTTTTCAACTGCCACCATCATTGCTTTCTCCCCCACCACCCTCATCATTATCTCCTTCCCCACCACCCCATCATTGTCTTTTCCACTGCCACCATCATTGCCTTCTCCCCACACACCCCATCATTGTCCATTCCACCACCTCCATCATTTCCTCCTCCACCACCACCCCCATCATTGTCCTTTCAACTGCCACCATCATTACTTCCTCCTCCACCATTTCCTTCTCCTCCATCACTGCCCTCTCCTCTTCCTACAAATAGCACCATTCACCCCTCTGCACGATACCCTGTAGCGACACACACACACAACCTCTCACCTCTCCGCACACACACACAACACACATACAACCCTCTAACCTCTCCGCACGCTCTCCCGCATCATCACCATCACCGGCAGCTTCCTCTCTCTGGCATAGCCGCGGCGCTGAATGATGACGTCATCCAGCCACGCTGCTGACTGTGAGAGACAGGAAGCGCGAGCAGGGAGCAGATCGGATCGCTGCAGTTCCACTCTGCTGCCATTTTCTCTTGCAGGCAGCGGAGCTGCAGGGATCTCTCCCTGCTGGCCGCATATGAGGGCAATCTGGCCAGGGGCCCCCCGGTGCTGGATAAACAGGCCAGATTGCCCTCATTATTAGCCGTCCTGCAGGGGCCCCCCTCCACCTCCGGGCCTCAGTGCAGCCGCATCAGCTGCACATGCAGTAGGTCTACCCCTGTGTCAAAGGAACAAAAAAACCTTTATGGCCTGCTAAAGAAGCACTCCTCCCATCAAAGTTTTTATCCTCTTAATATATTGAAGTCATCTTATTATATAACACTGTGTACTTACAATTGCTCATTTTTCATGTTGCCTTTTTACCCAACTAATTCTTCTCTTTTCTCTGCTCTATGTAGAAGCCAGAAGTCTCTTGTCCCTGCATATATCACTAACCTCTTTAACTTCTGACCCAGCTGCTCTGCCCCTCCCCCTGCCATTGAGTTTTGCAGTGACATATGACTCGTACAGAAAAAATGACTCCCTGTTTCTACAAAGGGCTTAGAAGGATTCAGCTAATCAGTTTTTAATCACATGATGTCATAGACTGTCACGCAGTGACTGTACGTGATTAGGGAAAGGGGCCCTGAACCATCCCTAGGACTAATGCCCTAGCTATCCCTGCTCCCAAAAAGTACCTCTAAAAGTGAGGAGGTTTGCGCCACAAGCCTTACAGTTCTGTTTTTCCCTAATCTGTCCCCTCCCCCAGGATGCCTGGGACAGAAATGCTAGAGTATTAACACATAAGATAGGGATAACAGAAAGCAACAAACATGCAAAAACACTCACCAAAGGTTGAGAGGTATATAGGGAGGGATAGGAAAGTACCAACCAAATGGGAATAGGTAAATGAGGAAAGCATTCACCAAAAAACAGCACAAAACAATCTCCAGTAGCAACAACGATCTCCAATTCAGCACAGCGTTTCCAAGGAGCTAGGAAGCAAAACTTTCACTGGCAATTAAGAGAAGGTCTGACCAAATTGTATAGGGAGAGGAAATAACCAGGTCAGGAACAGCTGTGAGATGGAGCTCCAAGTGTCTAACCAGCATAGAAAAGGTCATTAACATCTTCAGCACCAAAGGAAACTAAATCCATTTAATATGAAACACAAACACATTTGCTAAATGAAAGATCTGCTATTCACAATACATAGTGACTTTCTAACCCCAGATATCCTAGGAGGATGTGACCTACTCGTGACATAGACCTAATGGAAAACAAGAATTAACTGGGTAGAAAAGGAAAATGAGCAATTGTAAGTACATAATGCTACATAATATGATGACTGCAATATATTTACAGGATTACAATTTTGATGAGATTATTGCTTCTTTAAATATAAACAGGGCCCTCTTAAATTTTGTGTAGTTTTGTTTCTATGGTTTCTTCTTACTATCTCTTAACTATCCTGCATGGCACTGTACAATATCATTTCATACTGGGGCACTAAGTTTCCCAAATGAGGCATGCAGGTCACTCATGCTCCTCATTAGTAATTTTGGTGAGTATTTTTCAGTGCATGTTTGTCTACGGTTGTCACACTGCCATGTGGTGCCTATGCGACGCCAACTCACCATATCTCCACCTCAAGGATGTGGCTGTGAAGTTAAATGTTCAGCCACTGTTTTTTTTCCTCTGTGTGTGTTGTGGTTTGGAGAGGAAAGTCTCCAGACGTGGCTCTAGGAGGAGATGAAGACATGTGCTGGTCTGAGAGAGCGAACTCTTCAGATATAAGGACTTTGTTGTGATTTATCTTTTGTTTTGCCATTATGCCAGAAAGGCCATGTTTACTTTATTGCAGGGTTCGACAAACCCGGGCGCCAGGTCGCCAGTGGCGCCTAGAAAATCATGCCTGGCGCCCGGGGAATTAAAGAGGAAAAAAAAAATTTTTTACTCAGCTGATTAGCAGCTCCTGCGCCATCTGGATTGCCTCCGCTGCGCCGCGCTGATTGGCTGCCACCATAATTCTGTTTACTGCCGCTAGCCACTAGCGGCATGTTTGTTATGGGAGGCAGGGCCGGCATTAGCACCCGGCCAACCCGGGCAAGTGCCGGGGCCCTGAGCAGGCGGGGGGCCCACTCGCCGTCGGGCACCCTGGCGCCCGTTAGCGGAGGAGAGCGGTGTCAGCGCCCCCACTGGGCCCCCCCAGCTTGTTCAGGGCCCCGGCAGCAGCTGGCACAATACTTACCTCTCCCCGTGCCTCCGCTGCCGCAGCTCCGGGCTCCAGGGGGCGCCGGCGCTTCCTCTCACAGCAGCGCCGCTGAATGATGTCATCATTCAGCGGCCGGCTGTGGCAGAGAGCGCACGGACGCCGGACAGGTGAGATGTGATGTGTATGTGTCTGTTTGTGTGTGTCTGTGTGTATCAGTGTGTGTGTGTATGTAGTGCGGTGCTTTGTGTGTGTGTGTATGTATGTGAGAGAGTGCTTGTGTGCTGCAGTGCTGTCTGTGTGTGATGATGGGCAGGCATTGATGATAATGGGCAGGCATTGATGATGATGGGGAGGCGATGATGATGATGGGCAGGCATTGATGATAATGGGGAGGCAATGATGATGATGAGGAGGCCATGATGATGATGAGGAGGCCATGATGATGATGAGGAGGCAATGATGATGATGAGGAGACAATGATGATGATGGGCAGGCATTGATGATGATGGGGAGGCGATGATGATAATGGGCAGGCATTGATGATGATGGGGAGGCGATGATGATGATGGGCAGGCATTGATGATAATGGGGAGGCAATGATGATGATGAGGAGGCCATGATGATGATGAGGAGGCAATGATGATGATGGACAGGCATTGATGATGATGGGGAGGCGATGATGATAATGAGCAGGCATTGATGATGATGGGGAGGCGATGATGATAATGGGCAGGCATTGATGATGATGGGGAGGCAATGATGATGATGGGCAGGCATTCTGGCTCCTAAATTTTTTGGCTGGCTCCTAGATTCTGAACAACTTTGTCGACCCCTGCTTTACTGAACACTGCTATGGTTTATGCTGTTCCATAGTAAACCAACAGGTAAGTTACCTAAGAAGCTTACCTGTGTCTACTTCTGAAGCAGCTGAGTAAGACAACCCCTCACACTACTTATAAAACTACCAGAGGACAGAGAACTAAGAGCAAAAAAACAGCACATGGCATAGTTTATTTTTAGGCTGTGTTTCCACGATCAGGAAACACAGCGCATTGGACGGAGCAGAAAGTCCGCTCCGCCCAAAGCCCCGCCCCCTTGTGAACACGTGGTGAATCCGGATGTGTTCAGTGAACACATCGGAATGACCGCAGCGCTGCATAGGCCTGTGTTATTTCCCTTGCGGCGACGGAGCGGCGCCGCAAGGGAATAGGACATGCTGCGATCTAAAAAGACGCGCCGCATGTCCGTTAATGCAGGTCTGCTGCCTGCTTGTTTTTATGCATAGTGGAGATGGGATTTCTTGAAATCCCCTCCACTATGCTGTAACATCTGGACGCTGCGTGTTTGACGCTGTGCCAGCGCACAGCGTCAAACACGCAGCAATTACTGATGGAATCCGGATGGTGGAAACACACCCTAAGGGTTATAGAATAAGATCCATTCTTTTAGGGCAAATTCTTATTTTTCCAATTATTATTTTTTATTAATATGGGACAGTAAGCCTGATTTTAGATTTTTAGAATACCCTTTAGGCCACAACAGCTGCATCTCCTGGTAGAAGGGAAAATTGTCTTCATACAAAAGCACTGCAAGACGGAGAAACTCTACAGGAGTGACACAATTTCCTGCAGGTAGTCAGAGAAAATAAAAAAGGTACCAAATAACAGAATTCCCTACATAACTAGAAGGATGGTCGATCCTCTGAGCTGTCTCCAACTTCAGCTAATACAGCATATGTCCACCTGATCACATTACTGTACCGTGATGCAGACAACCCCTTTAATACCTGCATTTGTCTTAGCGGAACCTCCAGCTTTTCCTATACTGATCTCATTAATATATGAAGTGTTTGCGGTGAGTATGGTGAGATCCGTAGACTATCCTGTACATCACCATTTGTCTTGCTTAGGTGCATTGATTCCGGCCATCAGTTGTGATTTCTCACCTGGAGACAGAATGTCAGAGGAGAAACAGGAGGATGGAGCTCTTGAAAAATGAATCCTCATGGGTGAGCTCATTCTTTTCATCCCACCGAGTGCGCTGAAGCTGTATAATGGCGGCACTCTGGCAACTTAGACCGTGCTAAAACAAATGGCCAAGAATCTCCTGAGTAATCTGTTCCTTGTCACAAATACTCCTCTCCTTCTGTGTAAGCATTCTCAATCAGGAGGGGTCTCTTTACACCCTTGTCTTTGCTTCAAGCTTTTGGCTTTTTTTTTTTACAATTAAGACCAAGGATTTTTGAGGCATCGTCTCAGGTCTCATGATTTTCCTAATGAAATCTGTGATTCAAAGTGAATTTTCATGTTCCCCTTATGTAGTTGTGTCTAGTTTCTAATTATTATGTAATTATCTTTCCATATACTGACTTCCTGCTGAACACTTGGTTATAGAAAGAAGACAGTCCAAATAATCAAAGCAGCAGTGTAAATCATGAAGGATAATGTTGCAGACTGGACTTCTAATTGGAAAGGAGTCGGATTCAGAATGCATTGAATGCTTTGTATTCCCAATGAATATCTTGGCTCTAATGGTGAATAGGAAATAATTTGCCCATCATTGCAGTTCTTATATTCCTGGCTCGACCCAGTATGTCCCCAGTAATTGAGAATGTGGAATCTGCTCATTCCTTTACTTTCATTCACCTCTAGGATCTGTCATCTGATTTCTACATACTGTACGTTCTTCAGCTTTGATTGTATAGCAGCAGGTCTCTCGATTTCCCTATAAATATCTTTGAGGATAGATTGCACTCATCCTAATATTGATTAACCACAAAGACCTTGGTAGGTGAGTTCTTCTCATCCGCAGTCAACATCATCTGACTCTGCAGTTTCCACAACTCCATCTAAATGTTAGGTTTGTTTTGATCATATTAAACTATTCAGTTCTGTTCTGTCTATTGCAAACAAATGATGTTACCAGCAGCTTCTTCATGGGGCAGACAGAACATCTTACAGGCTGCGTTCCCAAATCCTTGCCGAACTAATAAATATCCCCGCATCTTTATAAATAAAATTGTTGTCATACCATCATGAATTGCAAAAGTATGTGTACCCCTAGCATGACACCAGTGTCTGCTTGTTGATAGCAATATTGAATTTGCCTGTGCAGCATCCCCACAGTCTTGTATTAAGGAGTAATAGGCACCCATTCGCATACCACTGCATTATAAAGGTATCCTTACCCTACCACCCCAAATGTTGCCCATATTTTGTATCATTTTGGGGACATGCATTTCTTTAGGGACGTTACTATCATCTGTACAATTAGGAATATGTGTAGAACCTTAATACAGTACATGACAGGGTATAGCCGTTTCGTTCCATTCAAAAACTTCCCCTATTTACTAACTTTCTAGTAAAATCCTAGTACAATTCCCTCTCTACGGGAAATAATCATACACAGGATGTAACGCTGCTGCTATGCAGGTAGATGCCAGCTCTACTAGATGGCAACAGAGTGGAGGGAGGACTGTACTTCAAGAGCAGACCTGCAGTGCAGCAGCAAGGCTGCCACCAGGTGACAGCAGAATAGTCAAACAAGCCGGGTCAAATCCTAGACTATAGTGCAGTACCAAAGGAATAAACAAAACTCAGAGTCAGATGCAAGCCAAATGGGTCAGTACTGGTCAGGAGCAGATATGCCAAAGATAAGAGACAGAGTAAAAAAAAAAGGGATAAAATGGTGGATTAACTCCCCGCTGCTTGAAAGATAGAAGTCCAAATGGATATTCAGATGAAAAAGTTGCTTTATTCAACTCGTTTTGGAGTACTATGACTCCTTCATCAGGAAACCACAAAAGTATATACATAGGCACATGTTTGACAGCTCTTAAATAAGTCACAAATTCAAAAAATGGAGCCAGTAGCATCACATGACATGTCAAAGTTAATGTGAAAAAAAAAGGTCCAATATCATGCAGACTTATTTACTTACAAATGGTCCATTTCTAACATAATCTTTATTACATCTTTTGTAGGAATAAAAAAAAGTACTTTTCTCAAGAGTGGATTCACTTATTTAAATGTCATCATCAGATGTGCCACCAACCTTATGGATGCATGTGAAATGAAAAGGAGATCTAATAAAAACAATTTTATTAGGATATACTATAAATAAAAAAAATATATATATTAAAAGAGAAACGAGTGTTTTTTCGTTCTGTGTAAAAATATATATTATAAATATAATGCAAAAATAAAAATAGGCACTGGGTTCAAGAAGTATTGCACCAAAAATAATGAAAACATTCAGGCTAAGTTCACACGTTGCGGAATTGCCGCGGAAATTTCCGCGGCAATCCCGCACTTCTCTGCTGCGGGAAATACGCATTTTTTTTGTATGCGTATTCCCGCCAGAAACTAGCGTTTTGCAAGCGTAATTAGCTTGCAGAATGCTAGCGTTTTCCTAGCGATCTGTAGCATCGCTTGAAAACTGATTGACAGGTTGGTCACACGAGTCAAACATAGTGTTTGACACGTGTGACCAACTTTTTACTATTGATGCCGCCTGTGCCGCATGAATAGTAAAAAGATCTAATGTAAAAATAATAAAAAAAATAATAAATAATGATATTCTCACCTTCCAGCGCCCCGCAGCCTTCCCGCCTCTCAGCGACGCTCCCGGCCAATCGCGTTCCCAAGGATGCATTGCAGCAGACCCCAGATGACGTAGCATCACGCGAGACCGCTACGTCATCTGGGTGATTCTCGCAAAGGACTCCTGGGAACGGGAGCGTCGCTGAGAGGCGGGAAGGCTGCGGGGGCCGCGGAAGGTGAGAATATCATTATTTATTATGTTAATTATTGTTTTACCAGGGATATGGTACCCAGGGCCTGGAGGAGAGTCTCCTCTCCTCCAGACCCTGGGTACCATCGCACATGAACCGCTTACATTCCACATAGCCACATGCGGAAAGTAAGCGGTTCAATTCATTCCTATGGCGGCGATTCCGCCGAGATTACGCAAAATTAATGAACATGTTGCTATTTTTTCCGCGAAGCGTTTTTTTCGCGGAAAAAAACGCAACATGTGGCCAAAACATGCGGAATCCATTAACATGTATAAGATGCTTAATGCTTGCGTTTTTTTCGCGTTTTTACCGCGGAAAATCGCGGAAAAAAACGCAACATGTGGCCAAAACATGCGGAATCCATTAACATGTATAAGATGCTTAATGCTTGCGTTTTTTTTCGCGTTTTTACCGCGGAAAAACGCGGAAAAAAACGCAAATATTCCTGAACATGTGAACTTAGCCTCAAAACCATGAAATCCTGTATTCATTGTACGTAGAAGCATATTGTAAACATATATAATATACTAGTAGATCGTAGTCATTATAACAGCTCATGGAGCTAGCTGTAGATGCACAGGAAAAAAAAAAAAAGAAAGAAAATCTCAACACGATTGAGAACAACGGCTGGATCCCCCAGTAAACATATTGCACAATTTTGTGTATGACAGTAATTTGTATAGTTGGTAGTAGTTTAAAGAGCTATGCATATCTATACCTCAGATAGCCAGAAGTACAACAAGGTACACACTGTCCGAACTGGAGCACACAACCAATCTCGGGACCATATAGCACGCGATCTCACACAAACAACAGAGCCTGCTTGAACCTCTGCTCAAGATATCCCCAGAAAAAAAGAGAAATTATCTATAAAAGTTGACAAATATCAGTGCACGTAGTAAATATATCTAATTACTAATATTAGATAAATAAAATTAATTAATAAGTTGATTAAAGAGAATTAATAAAACTTTAGTGTGTTTATAATAGTGGATTTTAATAGAAAAAAACTTCATTAAAAAAAGGAGGGGTTATACTTGAAAAATATACATATATTTGTGATCAAAGTTATAAGTATATTCCAGAAGAAAGTGCTAATAATTTACTAAAATTAATATATTATATAAATATAACAAGTAATATTCCTAGAGAGAATATATTTCAATAATTTTAGCGGAGAACCTCAGTGATTTCATTCAGTCCATACGGCCTTAATGTATTAAGTTTATACAGTACAGACCAAAAGTTTGGACACACCTTCTCATTTAAAGATTTTTCTGTATTTTCATGACTATGAAAATTGTAAATTCACACTGAAGACATCAAAACTATGAATTAACACATGTGGAATTATATACTTAACAAAAAAGTGTGAAACAACTGAAAATATGTCTTATATTCTAGGTTCTTCAAAGTAGCCACCTTTTGCTTTGATGACTGCTTTGCACACTCTTCGCATTCTCTTGATGCGCTTCCAGAGGTAGTCTCCGGAAATGGTCTTCCAGCAGTCTTGAAGGAGTTCCCAGAGATGCTTAGCACTTGTTGGCCCTTTTGCCTTCACTCTGCGGCCCAGCTCACCCCAAACCTTCTCGTTTAGTTCAGGTCTGGTGTCTGTTGAGGCCAGGTCATGCTGTGATAGCCATGCTGGTTCAGTATGCCTTCAATTTTGAATAAATCCCCAACAGTGTCACCAGCAAAGCACCCCCACACCATCACACCTCCTCCTCCATGCTTCACGGTGGGAACCAGGCATGTAGAGTCCATCCGTTCACCTTTTCTGCGTCACACAAAGACACGGTGGTTGGAACCAAAGATCTCAAATTTGGACTCATCAGACCAAAGCACAGATTTCTACTGGTCTAATGTCCATTCCTTGTGTTCTTTAGCCCAAACAAGTCTCTTCTGCTTGTTGCCTGCCCTTAGCAGTGGTTTCCTGGCAGCTATTTTACCATGAAGGCCTGCTGCACAAAGTCTCCTCTTAACAGTTGTTGTAGAGATGTGTCTGCTGCTAGAACTCTGTGTGGCATTGACCTGGTCTCTAATCTGAGCTGCTGTAAACCTGCGATTTCTGAGGCTGGTGACTCGGATAAACTTATCCTCAGAAGCAGAGGTGACTCTTGGTCTTCCTTTCCTGGGGCTGTCCTCATGTGAGCCAGTTTCTTTGTAGTGCTTGATGGTTTTTGCAACTGCACTTGGGGACACTTTCAAAGTTTTCCCAATTTTTCGGACTGACTGACCTTTATTTCTTAAAGTAATGATGGCCACTCGTTTTTCTTTACTTAGCTGCTTTTTTTTTGCCATAATACAAATTCTAACAGTCTATTCAGTAAGACTATCAGCTGTGTATCCACCAGACTTCTGCACAACACAACTGATGGTCCCAACCCCATTTATAAGGCCAGAAATACCACTTATTAAACCTGACAGGGCACACCTGTGAAGTGAAAACCATTTCCGGTGACTACCTCTTGAAGCTCATCAAGAGAATGCCAAGAGTGTGCAAAGCAGTCATCAAAGCAAAAGGTGGCTACTACGAAGAACCT
Organism: Oophaga sylvatica; assembly: GCA_033576555.1. Lineage (NCBI taxonomy): Eukaryota > Metazoa > Chordata > Amphibia > Anura > Dendrobatidae > Oophaga > Oophaga sylvatica. The sequence goes on along the minus strand of JARQOD010000008.1, from coordinate 107,888,046 downwards.
AGAATTTAAGACATAATTTCAGTTGTTACACACTTTTTTGTTAAGTATATAATTCCACATGTGTTAATTCATAGTTTTGATGCCTTCAGTGTGAATGTACAATTTTCATAGTCATGAAAATACAGAAAAATCTTTAAATGAGAAGGTGTGTCCAAACTTTTGGTCTGTACTGTATATCCAATATATCTCCTTACGATTCAAATTTTGGATTCTATTGTTAGTGCCTACTGGTATATGTTCAATAGGACTAATTCTAAGTTCTTTATCATTTTTATTATGTTCTGTAAAAAAATGTTAAGAAAGTCCATGTAGTAAAAAATCATATATTATATAAAATGGTTAAACAATATTCCTAATAATCAATTCCTTAGGATTAGAAAGAATTGTACCTTTGAGAAAGATTATAGAGAACAAGTGCACATTTTACAAGAGGGGTTCTCTGTCCAAAAATATCCGGACAAATTGATAAAGAGGGCTTTTAAAAATTCATTGTCTACCAATCAAAATTCTCTTTTAATGAATAAAAGAAATAAAATTGAAACAGACAATAGATTTACAATGAATTTTGTTACGAGATATAATTCTCAACATAGAGAAATTAGGATGGTTTTGGAAAAGAATTGCCATATTTTATTAAATTACCCTATTTTAAATAGTTGTATATCCAGGAATCCAGGTATTACATTTCGGAGGGCACCAACTGTAAAGAATATTTTAGCTCCCAGCTGGTTAAAAGCAAAAAGAAAAAAAAGACAAAACCGCATCTAAATTTGGGATTTTTAAGTGTGGATCCAAAAATTGTTTATGCTGCCAATCAATCAATCATGGCTCTACTGATTTTATGTCAACAGTAGCCAAAGAGAAATTTCCTATAAAACAAGTCCTAAATTGCTTGACCGATTTTGTGATCTATCTAATCGAGTGCAAATGTGGAAAACAATATATTGGTAGAACTATACAGCCTTTACATTTAGGACTCAATTCACACCGTCATAATATCAAGAAAGGCTTTTTACTATATGGACTTTCTAAACATTTTTTTCAGAACATAATAAAAATTATAAAGAATTAAGAATTAGTCCTATTGAACATATCCCAGTAGGCACTAACAATAGAATACAAAATTTGAATCGTAAGGAGATATATTGGATATATAAACTTAATACATTAAGGCCATATGGACTGAATGAAATCACTAAGGTTCTCCGCTAAAATTATTGCAATATATTCTCTCTAGGAATATTACTTAAGTTATACACTGCTCAAAAAATAAAGGGAACACTCAAATAACACATTCTAGATCTGAATAATGAAATATTCTTATTGAATACTTTGTTCTGTACAAAGTTGAATGTGCTGACAACAAAATCACACAAAAATCATCAATGGAAATCAAATTTATTAACCAATGGAGGCCTGGATTTGGAGTCACCCACAAAATTAAAGTGGAATGTAATGTCCTTAAAACAGGTCAAAATGATGCTCAGTAGTGTGTGTGGCCTCCACGTGCCTGTATGACCTCCACGTGCCTGTATAACATCCCTGTGCCTGTATGACATCGATATAATGCCTAGTCATGCTCCTGATGAGGCGGCGGATGGTCTCCTGAGGGATCTACTCCCAGACCTGGACTAAAGCATCCGCCAACTCCTGGACAGTCTGTTGTGCAACGTGACGTTGGTGGACGGAGCGAGACATGATGTCCCAGATGTGCTCAATTGGATTCAGGTCTGGGGAACGAGCGGGCCAGTCCATAGCTTCAATGCCTTCATCTTGCAGGAACTGCTGACACACTCCAGCCACATGTGGTCTTGCATTGTCCTGCATTAGGAGGAACCCAGGGCCAACCGCACCAGTATATGGTCTCACAAGGGGTCTGAGGATCTCATCTCGGTCCCTAATGGCAGTCAGGCTACCTCTGGAGAGCACATGGAGGGCTGTGCGGCCCTTCAAAGAAATGCCAACCCGCACCATTACTGACCCACTGAAAAACCGGTCATGCTGAAGGATGTTGCAGGCAGCAGATCGCTCTCCACGGTGTCTTCCGACTCTGTCACGTCTGTCACATGTGCTCAGTGTGAACCTGCTTTTATCTGTGAAGAGCACAGGGCCACAGGGTGCCAGTGGTGAATTTGCCAATCCTGGTGTTCTGTGGCAAATGCCAAGCGTCCGGCACGGTGTTGGGCTGTGAGCACAACCCACACCTGTGGACGTCAGGCACTCAGACCATCCTCATGGAGTCGATTTCTAACCATTTGTGCAGACACATGCACATTTGTGGTCTGCTGGAGGTCATTTTACAGGGCTCTGGCAGTGCTCCTCCTGTTCCTCCTTGAACAAAAGCAGAGGTTGCGGTCCTGCTGGGTTGTTGCCCTCCTACGGCCCCCTCCACATCTCCTGGTGTACTGGCCTGCCTCCTGGTAGTGCCTCCAGCCTCTGGACACTACGCTGACAGACACAGCAAACCTTCTTGCCAACAGCTCGCATTGATGTGCCATCCTGGATGAGCTGCACTATCTGTATGGGTTGTAGAGTCCGTCTCATGCTACCACGAGTGTGAAAGTACAACCTACTTTCAAAAGTGACCAAAACATAAGCCAGAAAGCATTGGTACTGAGATGTGGTCTGTGGTCCCCACCTGCAGAACCACTCCTTTATTGAGTGTGTCTTGATAATTGCCAATAATTTCCATCTGTTGTCTATTCCATTTGCACAACAGCATGTGAAATTGATTGTCAATCATTGTTGCTTCCTAAGTGGACAGTTTTATTTCACAGAAGTTTGATTTACTTGGCGTTACAGTCTATTGTTTAAGTGTTCCCTTTATTTTTTTGAGCACTGTATTTATATAATATATTAATTTTAGTAAATTATTAGCACTTTCTTCAATAATATACAGTCATGGCCAAAAGTTTTGAGAATGACACAAATATTAATTTTTACAAAGTCTACTGCTTCACTTTTTCTAATGGCAATTTGCATATACTCCGGAATGTTATAAAGAGTGATCAGCTTAACAGCAATTACTTGCAAAGTCAATATTTGGCTAGAAAATGAACTTTATCCCCCAAAACACATTTCAACATCATTGCAGCCCTGCCTTAAAAGGACCAGCTAACCTCTTTTCAGTGATTGCTCCACTAACACAGGTGTGGGTGTTGATGAGGACATGGCTGGAGATCAATCTGTCATGATTAAGTAAGAATGACACCACTGGACACTTTAAAAGGAGGCTGGTGCTTGGCATCATTGTTTCTCTTCTGTTAACACGTGCAGTCATCATTGCAATGCACAAAAATGGCCTAACAGGGAAGAGTATCGCAGCTAGAAAGATTGCACCTCAGACAACAATCTATCGCATCATCAAGAACTTCAAGGAGAGAGGTTCCATTGTTGCCAAAAAGGCTCCAGAGTGCCCAAGAAAGACCAGCAAGCGCAGGACCGTCTCTTAAAAGTGTTTCAGCTGCGGGATCTGGCTACCAGCAGTGCAGAGCTTGCTCAGGAATGGCAGCAGGCAGGTGTGAGTGCATCTGCACGCACTGTGAGGCGGAGACACTAGGAGCAAGGCCTGGTCTCAAGGAGGGCAGCAAAGAAGCCACTTCTCTCCAGAAAAAACATCATGGACAGACTGATATTCTGCAAAAGGTACAGGCAGTGGACTGCTGAGGACTGGGGTAAAGTTATTTTCTCTGATGAATCCCCTCTTCGATTGTTTGGGACATCAGGAAAACGCCTCATTCGGAGAAGACAAGGTGAGCGCTACCACCAGTCTTGTCTCATGCCAACTGTTAAGCATCCTGAAACTATTCATGTGTGGGGTTGCTTCTCAGCCAAGGGAATCGGCTCTCTCACAGTCTTGCCTAAAAACACAGCCATGAATAAAGAATGGTACCAGAATGTCCTCCAAGAGCAACTTCTCCCAACCCTCCAAGAGCAGTTTGGCGATCAACAATGCCTTTTCCAGCATGATGGAGCACCTTGCCATAAAGCAAAGGTGATAACTAAATGGCTCAGGGAACAAAACATAGAGATTTTGGGTCCATGGCCTGGAAACTCCCCAGATCTTAATCCCATTGAGAACTTGTGGTCAATCATCAAGAGACGGGTGGACAAACAAAAGCCTAAAAATTCTGACAAAATGAAAGCATTGATTGTGCAAGAATGGACTGCTATCAGTCAGGATTTGGTCCAGAAGTTGATTGAGAGCATGCCAGGGAGAATTGCAGAGGTCCTGAAGAAGAAGGGTCAACACTGCAAATATTGACTTGCTGCATTAACTCATTCTAACTGTCAATATAAGCTTTTGTTACTCATATGTTTGCAATTATATTTCTGTCTGTGATAAAAACATCTGTCAAACACACATAAAAACCAGAGGGCAGCAGATCATGTGAACGATATAATATTTGTGTCATTCTCAAAACTTTTGGCCATGACTGTACTTATAATTTTGATCACAAATATATGTATATTTTTCAAGTATAACACCTTTTTTATTAAGTTTTTTTCTATTCAAATCCACTATTATAAACACACTAAAGTTTTATTAATTCTCTTTAATCAATCTATTAATTAATTTTCTTATTTATCTAATATTAGTAATTGGATATATTTACTAAATGCACTGATATTTGTCAACTTTTATAAATAATTTCTCTTTTCTTCTGGGGATATCTTGAGACGAGATTCAAGCAGGCTGTTTTTCTGTGCGGGATCACCTGCTATATGGTCCCGAGATTGGTTGTGTGCTCCGGTTCGGACAGTGTGTACCTTGTACTTCTGGCTATCTGAGGTGTAGATATGCGTAGCTCTTTAAACTAATACCAACTATACAAATTTCTCAGTCATATGCAAAATTGTGCAATATGTTTATTGGGGGATCCAGCCATTGATCTCAATCCTGTTGAGGGGTGGGATTTTCTTTCTTTTTTCGGGTGCCGACAAGTGAAGCTACAGCTAGCGAACATGAGCTGTTATAATGACTAGGATCTACTAGTATATTATATATGTTTACAATATGCTTCTACAATGAATACAGGATTTCATGGTTTTAAATGTTTTAATTATTTCTGGTGCAATACTTCTTGAACTTAGTGCCTATTTTTTTTATATTATATTTATAATATATTTTTACACACAAAAAAAGAACACTCGTGTTTCTTTTAATATTTTTTTTTTGTTTATAGTATATCCTAATAAAATTGTTTTTATTAGATCTCCTTTTGATTTCACATGCATCCATAAGGTTGTTGGCGCATCTGATGATGACATAAATAAGTGAATCCACTCTTAAGAAAAGTTCTTTTAATATCTGTAGGTTCTCTTCCACTTATGCATAATTTTTTTTTTCTTGCCAATATTTCTTCATTCTTTTGGTTTCTTCCTGATTTTTCTTATTCCTACAAAAGATGTAATAAAGATTATGTTAGAAATGGACAATTTGTAAGTAAATAAGTCTGTATGATATTGGACCTTTTTTTTTTTTTTTTGCTACATGAACTTTGACATGTCATGTGATGCTATTGGCTCCATTTTTTGAATTTGGGACTTATTTAAGAGCTGTCAAACATGTGCCTATGTATATTGTTGTGAACGCTCTGGATCTGACTTCTGAGTTTGGGCTCTCCCTGGTGGCTGCTGACAGTAGTGAAGCTGCTTCGGCAAACACAAGTCTATCAGCTGGGGGCGATGATTGGCAATCAGGTGTTACTGACTGGGGAGATATAAGTGAGCAACCTTCCCATGATCCTTGCCGGTGATTTGTTTCTTCCTGGTCCCTTTTGGAAGTCAGATTGCTTCCTGCTTTGTCCTGCAACTTTCAGATAAGTTATTTGCTGTTTATTTCTGTGGCTTTTGTTTTGTCCATCTCAGTTTTCTGCCCTTCTGGAGTTAGCACAGTCAGGTTCCCCTGCGGGGGCCTGCGCTGCTGTCACGATCCACATTTGGATCTGTGGCAGATCTCTCTCTGCATGTTGAAACCTTTTTCCTGTCTGGCCAGTGTGGGTGTAATGTATGGTGTACAGTTCATATAGCGTCTTGTGCTTGGGTGCGAGGAAAACACATGAGACACAGGTTTGATATAGAAGGACTTGTATTACTTCATACAAGTGGCAAAAATGGTCACACAATTTGCAGGTACAGAAGCAGGAGACACAGCAGGCCAGAGTAACTTAAACTCAGCAATAACTCTCCACAACAGGTTCAGGATCTCTTCTCTGTTACCGTAATTCCATGCAAACGTGGATTTATCAAATAGCAGGTTTCCAGAGTCCACAAGTGTTCCAAAGTTCCTCAGTAGGAAATAGCTGGAGTACAAAGTCCAAGGTTTTCCAGGAGTCAGGTCACAGGCTCACTGCAGGCTTGATTCTGAAGCACTGATTGCTCAGCTGAGGCTGCTTAAGAAGCAAGAGGGAGAGAATCAGGGCGGGAACATGAACGCTGGAAACTCCATATTGACTGAGGGCAAATAGCTGCAGCAAGACAGAAAGCAAAATGGCCGACGGAAAAACTGAGTTTCAAGAAACATGTACAAAGAACCTTACATTACTCCCCCCTTAGGGACAACCTCCGGATGACCTCAGACCAGGCTTGTCTGGGTACCTCTGATGAAACTGGCGGAGCAAGCGAGGAGCATTAACGTTATTGACTGGTTCCCATGAGTTGTCCTCCACTGGGTAGCCCTGCCATTTAATCAAATATTGTAACTGATTTCTGTACAACCTGGAATCTAGAATCCTTTCCACCACAAATTCTTCCTGACCATCGACTAGCACTGGGTCAGGGCAAGGAGAAGAACGTCCAGGAAACGTATTGGGTGTTGCAGCCTTTAGTAGGGATACATGAAAGACAGGGTGGATTCTCATAGTTCTGGGCAGTTGAAGACGACAAGCAACGGCACTTATAATCTTACTGATCTTATAAGGGTTACTGATTTTATAGGGTCCAATGTACTTATGTCCCAACTTAGACGATGGAATCCTTAACTTAAGATTTCTGGTTGACAGCCAGACCAAGTCTCCTACCTTGAAAGCTGGTGCAGGTTTACGAAATTTATCTGCTGCTTTCTTGTACCTTTCCTGAGCCAATTCCAGATTTTCCTTTAGAAGATCCATATTCTTTTGTAAAGACGTGATTCTTTCAGCCACTGCTGGCAAGGGCGTTTCTATGGGAAATCGAGGAAGAATGTTAGGATGATAACCTAAATTGGAGTAAAAAGGAGACTGCTTAGTGGAGGCGCTCTGAGAGTTGTTATAAGAGAACTCAGCCAGTGGAAGTAGATCCACCCAATCATCCTGTAGGTGGCAGATAAAGCAGCGGAGATACTGCTCCAGGGTCTGATTGGTTCGTTCTGTCTGTCCATTAGTCTGGGGATCAAAAGCAGAAGAAAGGTTTACTTTAATGTTCAATGCGGCACAGAAATTTTGCCAAAACCTTGAAGTGAATTGCACCCCTCGATCCGAAATAACCTCATCCGGTACTCCATGTAAGCAAAACACATTCTTAATCATCAAATCTGATGTCTGTTTTGCAGTGGGTAAGCCGACACAAGGGATAAAATGAGCTGCCTTTGTTAAACGATCAACCACCACTAGAATGGTGTTCTTCCCTTGAGAGGTTGGTAACTCCACAATGAAGTCCATAGAAATGGATCCCCACGGGCGGGACGGGGTGGGAAGGGGTTGCAACAGACCAGTTGGTGAGGAGCGAGGTGTTTTGCACCTTGCACAGACTTCACATGAAGTGACATAGTTTAAAACATCTTTCCTGTAAGTGGGCCACCAAAAGAAACGAGAAAGAAATTCCTGTGTCTTTAGAATTCCTCTATGCCCAGCTATCTTGGAATCGTGGATGAGTTGCAATACTCTCAATCTGACTGTTTCAGGTATATACAGACGTTGTCCCTGAATCCACACACCATTCTTAAAGACAAGACTTACGTCCCTTGGGGGTTGTGCCAACAAGGAATCCGCATGGTATGCTTCCTTGATGTCCTTAAGTAGATCTTGATTATGAATCACTCCCAGGAATCTAGAGTCAGGAAGAATAGTCTTAGGAGGAGTAAGTGGACGGGTCTCTGCTGAATGAATCCTAGAGAGTGCATCAGCCTTTCCATTGCGCGATCCTGGCCTATAAGAAATTACAAAATTAAATTGGTTTAGGAAAAGATTCCAGCGAGCCTGGCGAGGAGTCAGGCACTTAGCCGACCTGATAAATTCAAGGTTACGATGGTCTGTCAGGATGACTATTTGCTGTGCAGCTCCCTGAAGAAGGTGTCTCCATTCTTTGAAGGCGGCAATAATGGCCAACAACTCTCTATTGCCCACATCGTAGTTCCTCTCAGCCGAAGACAACTGCTGGGAAAAGAAGGCACAGGGATGCAAGACATTCTTCTCACCTGTTCTCTGAGAGAGTATAGCTCCAACGGCACAGTCTGAAGCATCCACCTCTATTATGAAGGCAAGTTCGGGGTTGGGATGTACTAAGATAGGTGCGGTGGTAAATTTATCCTTTAGATGGGAAAATGCTTCCTGGGCTTGGGGGGTCCAGGAGAACCTAGACTCTTTCCGGGTAAGTTGGGTGATAGGTGACACTACCTCAGAGAAATTCCTAATGAAACGTCTATAGAAGTTGGCAAACCCGATGAAGCGCTGCACCTCCTTCACATTTCTAGGAATTGGCCAATCCTTGATGGCTTGGGTCTTGCTTCCATCCATACTAATTCCTTGTGTAGACAGTACATACCCCAGAAATTGAATTTCGGTCCTATGGAATTCACACTTTTCAAGTTTGATGTAAAGATGGTTTTGTCTTAGACGTTCTAAGACCATTCTCACATGTCCATGATGTTCCTCTGTGGAGTTAGAAAAAATTAGAATATCATCCAAATAAATCACCACGAATGTATCTAGGAGATCCCTGAAGATGTCATTCACCAAGTGTTGGAAAGTGGCTGGGGCGGTACTCAGACCAAAAGGCATAACTAGATATTCAAAGTGTCCATAGCGTGACCTGAATGCAGTCTTCCATTCATCCCCAGGTCTAATACGGACCAAGTTATAGGCCCCACGGAGATCCAGTTTAGAGAAAATTTTGGCATGCCGCACTCTCTCCAAGAACTCAGGGATTAAAGGCAATGGATAACGGTTTCTAATAGTAACCTTATTGAGTTCCCTATAGTCTACGCAGGGTCTCAGAGATCCATCTTTCTTCTTCACAAAGAAGATGGGTGCACCTGCAGGAGATGAAGAGGGGCGTATGAAGCCCTTGGCTAGATTTTCGTCTATGTAATCCTTTAAAGCCTTTAGCTCGGGCCTCGCCAGGGGGTAGATCTTACCAAAAGGTATCTCTGCTCCAGGCAATAATTCAATTGGACAATCATATGGACGGTGAGGGGGAAGCTGGTCAGCGTTCTTCTTGTCACATAAATCCACATAGTCCTGGTATACAGCTGGTAGTTCAGGGACTGACATGGTTCCTTTAGGAACAGAGCAAGCTGAAACTTCTGGACTCATCTGTTTCTCTGGAAAGTGTAATTCCTTGGTCTCCCAGTTAATGGTAGGGTTCTGAGCCTGCAGCCATGGTAGCCCTAGAATAATGGGAAAGTGGGGAGAAGAGATAAGCATAAAGGACAGTTTCTCTTGATGATCTTTACCCATAAGGACCCTCAAAGGCTCCGTTTCCTGATCCACTGGTCCAGAGGTCAGCAGGGAGCCATCCACAGTCTCCATCTGTACTGGAGTAGCCTTCTTAACTGAACGTATCGCCTGTTTCAGAGCAAAGGAGATATCCATAAAATTTCCACTTGCCCCTGAGTCGATCATAGCAGAGCTAGACACCCAGACTGAGTCAACCCAGTGTTTGATGGAAAGGAAGCAATGAGAATTGTTTTTCTTACAACTCAGCTGGGACACCGCTGAGGAAACTTGAAAAATTGCAGCGTTTACACAGTCATCGTCCTCAGAAGTGACGGAGTTTAAGTCCGAGAAATCAATATCTGTTGCTGCAGATCTCTCTGGAGCCTGAGGCTCGGACCTGACAGATCTCCTCTCGCAACACTCACAGTGAATGACTGCTGCAGTAGTCTTACGAGAACGGCTGGGGCAGTTTATAATGAAGTGCCCTGACTTACCACAGTAGAAACATAGATTTTCCTTTAAACGATGTTCTTTGCGTGCATCACTAACCCGTCTTTGTAAAGAGTCCACCTGCATGGGTTCAGGTTCAGGTTCCCGTGTGATCCTACTCAAAGGTTCCTTAGCTGGGGAGGAAGGTAGGAAAAGGTTAGTGCGATTACTTTCGAACCATCTCTCTTGCCTGCGTTCAGTCAGACGAGCATCAATACGGATGCAGTAGTTAATAAAGTCACCTAACGCAGTGGGAGGGTCGGCACGAGCAAGTTCATCCTTAATCAGTGGAGACAACCCTTTTCGAAAAATAGATTTTTTGGCGGAACTGTCCCAAGTGGTATCGAGGGCCCATCTCCTGAAATCCAAGGCATATTCGGCTACTGAGCGCTTACCTTGGCGCAAAGTTAACATGGCTGCTTCAGCTGTTGCACCTCGATTGGGGTCATCAAACACCTGCCCCATGGCTGAAATGAAAGCATCAAGATGATCCAAACATTCATCCTCAGTCTCAATCAGAGGGTTTGCCCACATCAAAGCCTTGTTGGTAAGCAACATGATTATAGTAAGCACTTTAGATCGTTCAGTGGGAAATTGTGAAGCATGTGCAGAAAAAAAAAGATTGCATTGGTTAATAAATCCCCTGAATTTCTCACGTTCACCGCCAAAATGAAAAGGGGGTAACTTGGGAATCCCAGAACTCGGGGTTTGGCAGGAGCCTGGACTCGTTCCTCTAGAACCTCAATCCTGGCTCCTAAATCCTGGGTAGTTTGTCCAAACACTTGCAAATTGTGATTAGTGAGGTCCTGTAGGTTTGCAAAACGGGTCTTTATAGTCTGTATATCTGCAAGGATTGTATCAGTCACTCCGCAAAGCTCCTTTATGCGAGCCTCCATCTTCCAGATCTTTTAAGACAGGAGTACTGGAAGGAGAAGAGAGAAAAAAAACAAAAAAAAACAATAGTGTTTACCTGTGGTAACACTGCAGAGTAAAATTAAGGGAATGTGCTCACCTGGAATGGTTGTGAGAAGTCACAACCACTGTCATCACAGAAAGTATAACCGGACATCTGATATCCACAGTCACAGCAGACACAGCCTTCCCAGACCCAGCAGACACTAACGTTTGGCTTCAGAATCTTGTAATGTATGGTGTACAGTTCATATAGCGTCTTGTGCTTGGGTGCGAGGAAAACACATGAGACACAGGTTTGATATAGAAGGACTTGTATTACTTCATACAAGTGGCAAAAATGGTCACACAGTTTGCAGGTACAGAAGCAGGAGACACAGCAGGCCAGAGTAACTTAAGCTCAGCAATAACTCTCCACAACAGGTTCAGGATCTCTTCTCTGTTACCGTAATTCCATGCAAACGTGGATTTATCAAATAGCAGGTTTCCAGAGTCCACAAGTGTTCCAAAGTTCCTCAGTAGGAAATAGCTGGAGTACAAAGTCCAAGGTTTTCCAGGAGTCAGGTCACAGGCTCACTGCAGGCTTGATTCTGAAGCACTGATTGCTCAGCTGAGGCTGCTTAAGAAGCAAGAGGGAGAGAATCAGGGCGGGAACATGAAAGCTGGAAACTCCATATTGACTGAGGGCAAGATAGCTGCAGCAAGACAGAAAGCAAGACCCATAATCTTGTTTTGGATTGGAAGTCTGTGTCTGTGTTCAGTTGGGGTGTCAATGTGTTCGTGGCCACACTCCTGTTTTTTCTACCTCTCCCCAGTCTCAGGATATCACCCGATTTGAGACTGGCACTGGAGGAATTTCAGGGGATAAACCTGAACGATGCCCAGTGGGGAAATTGTATGTCCCCGACCAATGGAGGAAGAAAGTTATGTCTGAAATTCATTGCTCCGCGTTGGCTTGTCATCTCGGTATTTTTGGTACCAGAGATTTGGTGAGTCGGTCTTTTTGGTGGCCTACTTTATCTTGTGATGTTAGGAATTTTGTGCAGACCTGTGGGACTTGTTCTCGGTCCAAACCCTGCTCTCGCTCTAGTGGATTGTTAATGCCACTGCCTGTGCCCAGGAGGCCATGGACCCATATCTCTATGGATTTTATTTCCGACCTCACTGTCTCTCAGAGAATGACTGTTATCTGGGTGATGTGTGATAGATTTTCCAAGATGGTTCATCTTGTGCCACTGCCGAAGTTGCCATCCTCTTCCGAGTTGGAGCCCTTGTTTTTTCAACAGGTGGTTCGTTTGCACGGCATTCCGGAGAACATTGCATCCGACAGAGGAGTCCAGTTTGTTTCCAGATTTTGGAGAGCCTTTTGTTCTAGACTGGGAATTCAGTTGTCTTTCTCCTCTGCATTTCACCCTCAGACCAATGGGCAGACTGAGAGAGCAAACCAGACTTTGGAAACTTATTTGAGATGTTTTGTATCTGCTGATAAAGATAACTGGGTCTCTTTTTTGCCCTTGGCTGAATTCGCTCTGAATAATAGGGCTAGTTCTGCCACTTCGATGTCCCCTTTTTTCTGCAATTTCGGGTTTCATCCTCGGTTCTCTTCAGGGCAGGTGGAGGCTTCTGCCTGTCCGGGTGTTGACTCTATGGTAGAGAGAATGCAGCAGATTTGGAATTAAGTAATGGATAAGTTGTCTCTCTCTCAGGAGAGGGTCCAACGGTTTGCCAACCGGCATAGGACTGATGGTCCCCGGTTTAAAGTAGGTGACATGGTTTGGTTGTCCTCAAAAAATATCCCTATGAAGGTTGCGTCTCCAAAATTTAAGCCAAGGTTCATTGGACCTTATAAGATTTTGGAAATTCTTAATCCCGTTTCTTTCCGTTTGCTCTTCCAGGGACGTTTAAGATTCACAACGTCTTCAATAAATCTGTATTGAAAAGGTTTGTTGAGCCAGTAGTTCCTATGGCTACGCCCCTGAACCTGTTTGGTCAAGGTCAATCTGGAGTATGAAGTGGAGAAGATATTGGATTCTCGTCTGGCTAGACGGAGACTCCAGTACTTGGTCAAGAGGAAAGGTTATGGTCAGGAGGACAATTCTTGAGTGTTTGCTTCTGACATTCATGCTGAGAGATTGGTTTGCGCCTTTCATCGGGCTTATCCTGATCAGCCTGGTGGCGCAGGTGAGGGTTCGGTGACTGTACTGTTGTGAACGCTCTGAATCTGACTTCTGAGTTTGGGCTCTCCCTGGTGGCTGCTGATAGTAATGAAGCTGCTTTGACTAACACAAGTCTATCAGCTGGGAGCGATGATTGGCAATCAGGTGTTACTGACTGGGGATATAAGTGAGCAACCTTCCCATGATCCTTGCCGGTGATTTGTTTCTTCCTGGTCTGTTGTGAATATGCTGGAGGCGGCTTCTGAGCTGGGACTCCCTCCGGTGGTTGCTGAGGTTAATGAACTGATTACCGAATGGCCTTCAGCTGGCGCTGAATGGTAGGATATAAGTGGCCTGAGTTCCCAGAAGCCTTGCCGGTTATCAATTGTTCCTGCTGTTCTTGCTTGAAGCACTGCTAGTTTCCTGCTCTCCTTCAGATAAGTGTTTGCTGTTTTTTTTTTCTCTGTTTGATTTTCTCTGCTGGTTTGCTGCTTGCAGTGGACTGCAGCCTGTCCCCTTTTGGGGGTCTGGTGCTGCAATTGTGCTCCGTTTGTGTCTGCACTTTTGCTTTGCTCCTTTGTTACTTTTTATTTGCTGAATAGCGTTTTGTTACACCAGAGATCTGATTTAGGTGGATGAGATTCAGGTTACTGCAATCCAATAGGTTCCAGCCTCTCTGGTGTATTACCTCTTTTGCTATTTTTTGCTATTTCTCCTCAGTTACCGAAACATAACAGTATAACCGGCCCAAAAAACTGAAAATTGTATGGTGCTCACACAAGGGGAAAATAGTAATAAGGAAACTCTGTTTGTTGCATTTTTTTCCCCCTCTTTTCTCTGGGTGCTGAGGAGGAATTTTTTTTTTTTCTCTCAATGGAGTTTGCACAGTTGTCTGGCCGTGTGGATCAGCTTGCCACTGAGGTTCGGAGTATTGCTACCTACCTTGCTGGGTTACCGGTTGTGGAACCTAGGATCCCCATGCCAGATTTGTTTTTGGGGGATCGATCTAAATTTCTGAATTTCAAAAATAACTGTAAGTTGTTTTTTGCCTTAAAGCCTAAGTCCTCAGGGAACGCGGCACAGCTGGTTCAAATTGTCATCTCCCTGCTGCGCGGCGACCCTCAGGATTGGGCTTTTTCCCTGACACCTGGGGATCCTGTTTTGAATGATATTGATGTATTTTTTCAGGCTCTGGGGTTATTGTACGATGAACCTAATGTCACTGATCAACCTGAAAAGATCTTGTTGGCATTAAATCAGGGTCTTTATGACGCTGAGTTGTACTGTCAGAAATTTCGAAAGTGGGCAGTTCTGACCAAATGGAATGATGATGCTTTGGCAGCCCTTTTTCGAAAGGGTCTGTCAGAAAAAGTAAAGGACGTTATGGTGGATTCCCTGTTCCCTCTGGTCTCAATGATTCTGTGTCTTTGGCTATTCAAATTGACAGACGTTTGCGTGAGCGCAGAGGTATGTGTGAGATAGTGTTGCCTTGTGAGCCAGCTCCTGAGCCCATGCAGTGTGATGGAGTGACTTCTGGGGCTCAGCGTCATGAGTTTCGTAAGCACAATGGGTTTTGTTTCTACTGTGGTGACACTTCCCATGCTATTTCTGTCTGCCCTAAGCGGGGAAGACGTTTTGCACGCTCAGTTGTCTTGGGTAGTGTTCAAACTAAATTTCTGTTGACTGTTATCCTGATTTGCTCCCTGTTCACATTTTCTGCTCAGGCTTTTGTTGATTCAGGAGCAGCTTTTAACCTGATGGATTTTGACTTTGCAAAACGTTGTGGGTTTCCCATGATACCCCTGCGGAAGTCTATTCCCCTACTGGGCAATGATTCTACCCCTTTGGCGGAGAATAAACCCCAGTTTTCTACTCAGGTGATAATGAGGGTTGAACCAGATCATCAGGAGAGTTGCAAATTTCTGGTGCTGCATAATCTGCATGACATTATTGTACTAGGTTTCCCTTGGTTACAGTCTCATAATCCTGTTTTGGATTGGAAATTTGTGTCTGTAACCAGTTGGGGCTGCCAATGTGTTAATAATGAAACTCCTGTTTTTTCTGCCTCTCTCCAGTCTCAGGATGTCCCTGAGTTTTTGACTGATTTTTCAGATGTGTTTAGTGAAAGTAAATCTGCATCCTTGCCCCCTCACAGGAGCAATGATTGTGCTATTGAGTTAGTGCCTGGTGGTAAATTTCCTAAAGGTCGCCTTTTTAATTTATCTGTACCTGAACACTATGCTATGCGATCTTATATCAAGGAGTCATTGGAGAAGGGTCATATCAGACCATCCTCTTCAGCCTTGGGCGCCGTTTTTTTCTTTGTGGCCAAAAAGGATGGTTCATTGAGGCCGTGTATTGATTATCGCCTCCTGAATAAGATCACTGTTAAATATCAATATCCGTTACCTTTGATTTCTGACCTATTTTCCAGAGTGAAAAGTGCTAGTTGGTTTACCAAGCTTGACCTCAGGGGAGCGTATAACCTTATTCGCATTAAGCACGGGGATGAATGGAAGACGGCGCTTAATCCCCAGAGGGGCATTTTGAGTACCTAGTGATGCCTTTTGGGCTTACTAATGCCCCTTCCTCTTCCAATCCTTCAAGAATGATATTTTCAGGGATTTTGTGGATAAATTTCTGATTGTTTATTTGGATGATATCTTGATTTTTTCCAATGACTGGGACTCTCATGTGAAACATGTTCAGACTGTGTTCCAGATTTTGAGAGAGAATGCACTGTATGTGAAGGGATCAAAGTGTCTTTTTGGCGTACAGAAGATCTCATTTCTGGGATTAATTTTGTCTCAGTTTGTTATTGAAATGGACCCGGTCAAGGTTCAGGCCATCTGTGATTGGGTTCAACCTACTTCATTGAAGGCTCTTCAGAGATTTTTGGGTTTTGCTAATTTTTATCGTAAATTTATTGGTAATTTCTCTGGTATTGTTAAACCATTGACTGATTTGACCAAAAAGGGTTCGATGTGGTAAATTGGCCTCCTGAGGCAGTTTCTGCGTCTCAGGAACTTAAGCAGAGATTCATCTCTGCTCCTGTTCTACGGCAGTCTGATGTTTCTCTGCCGTTTCAGGTGGAGGTTGATGCCTCTGAGATTGGGGCTGGTGCCGTTTTGTCCCAAAGAGATCCAGAGACCTCTAAGAATAACCCTTGTGCCTTTTTCTCTCGAAAATTTTCTCCAACTGAACGTAATTATGACGTGGGTAATCGGGAGTTATTGGCCATGAAGTGGGCCTTTGAAGAGTGGAGACATTGGCTGGAGGGAGCCAAACATCAGGTGGTGGTCCTCACGAACAATAAGAACCTGGTTTATCTCGAATCAGCCAAGCGACTTAATCCTAGACAGGTGTTATGATTTGGTAGCTGAGGAGAGCAGGCAAAAACGGCAATACACCAGAGAGGTTGGAATCTACTGGATTGCAGTACCCTGACTAACCACCACAACTAAAGGCAGCCGTGGAGCGTTCCTACGTTGGTCCTAGACGCCTCGTCACAGCCTGAGAGGTTAACTACACCTAAAGATAGAAAGAGGAAAGCTAACTGCCCCGGAGCAGATCCCCAAAGAACATAGGAAGCCCCCAAACATGTAATGGCGGTTAGACAAGAGGAAATACAGACACAGACAGAAAATAGTATGAGCAAACGTTGGGGCCCAATCTGCCTAGACAGAAAAGGATAGGAAGGATACTCACTGCAATCCAAAAAAACCCTAAAAAAAGCCAACGCTACTAATTGCATAAACATCTGAGATCACACGACCTCGACCACCTAAATTAGTTCTCTGGTGTAACAAAACTAAGCCGCAGCCACTGAAAAAACTGGAAAAGGCAAATGAACAAATAACAGTGGCTCCAGAGGAACTGAGAGGAGCCCAAGCCCCCCAGAGGGGGGAACCTGGCTAACCTCACAGAAATGCAGAGAAATATGCAAATGGTAAGCACAAAAACAAAAAACAGAAAATATCTTATCTGAGAGCAGAAGAGGCAAGACTCAGCAAGCTTCCAAGAGAACCAGGAAACAACGTTGAGACAAGAACAATTGATCACCGGCAACCATGATGGGAGGGAACCTCCCTTATATCCAGCCAGTCTGTGATTCCTGATTGCCAATCCTCATTGAATGGTTCAGTACTGTTTGTAACCACCAGAGGGAGCTTCTGCTCAGAATTCATTTCTAAAACATTCACAACAGACAGGCCAGATGGGCCTTGTTTTTCACACGTTTTAATTTTGTGGTTTCTTCCTGACACTAAGAATGTCAAGGCGGATGCCCTCTCGAGGAGTTTCTTTGCAGATTCTCCTGAGTTATCTGATCCTGCTGTTATTTTGAAAGAGGGTGTGGTTCTTTCCGCCATTTCGCCCAATTTGAGACTGGCTCTGGAAGGGTGTCAGGAGGATAAACCTGAGCGCTGCCTGTTGGAAAGTTGTTTGTTCCAGACCAGTGGAAAAAGAGTGTGATGTCTGAGATTCATTGTTCCGCGTTGGCTGGTCATCCCGGGATTTTTGGTACCAGAGACTTGGTGAGTCGCTCCTTTTGGTGGCCTACTGTGTCTCGTGATGTCAGGGACTTTGTGCAGTCCTGTGGGACTTGCTCTCGTTCGAAGCCTTGCTCTCGTTCTAGTGGTTTGTTAATGCCATTACCTGTACCCAAGAGGCCATGGACCCATATTTCTATGGATTTTATTTCTGACCTTCCTGTCTCTCATAGAATGACCGTTATCTGGGTAATCTGTGATAGGTTTTCCAAGATGATACATCTTGTGCCATTACCTAAGTTGCCTTCCTCCTCCGAGTTGGTGCCTTTGTTCTTTCAGCATGAGGTTCGGTTACATGGCATTCCTGAGAACATTGTGTCTGACAGAGGAGTCCAGTTTGTTTCCAGATTTTGGAGGACATTTTGTTCTAAACTTGGTGTTCAGTTGTCTTTCTCCTCTGCATTTCACCCTCAGATCAATGGACAAACCGAGAGAACAAACCAGACCTTGGAGACTTATTTGAGATGTTTTGTGTCTGCTGATCAAGATGACTGGGTCTCTTTTTTGCCTTTGGCTGAGTTTGCTCTTAATAATAGAGCTAGCTCTGCTACCTTGATGTCTCCATTTTTCTGCAATTCCGGGTTTCACCCTCAATTTTCTTCATGACAGGCTGAGGCTTCTGTCTGTCTGGGAGTTGACTCTATTGTGCAGCGTATGCAGCAGATTTGGGACCAGGTGGTGGAGAGGTTGTCTCTCTCTCAGGAGAAGGTCCAGCGGTTTGCCAACCGGCATAGGACTGATGGTCCTCGTTTTAAAGTGGGGGACTTGGTTTTGTTGTCCTCAAGGAATATCCCTATGAAGATTGCATCTCCAAAATTTAAGCCAAGGTTCATTGGACCTTATAAGATCATGGAAATTATTAATCCTGTTTCCTTCCGTTTGCTTGTTCCAGGGACATTTAAGATCCATAACGTGTTCCACAAGTCCTTATTGAAGAGGTTTGTCGAACCAGTGGTTCCTATGGCTGCCCCTCCCGACCCTGTTTTGGTTGAGGGCAATTTGGAGTATGTGTTTGAGAAGATATTGGATTCTCGTTTTGCTAGATGGAAACTCCAGTATTTGGTTAAGTGGAGAGGTTATGGTCAGGAGGACAATTTTTGGGTGTTTGCTTCGGACATCCATGCTGGGAGACTGGTCCGTGCCTATCATCGAGCTCATCCTGATCGGCCTGGTTGCGTAGGTGAGAGTTCAGTGACCCCTCCTCAAGGGGAGGGTACTGTTGTGAATATGCTGGAGGTGGCTTCTGAGCTGGGACTCCCTCCGGTGGTTGCTGAGGGTAATGAACTGATTACCGAATGGCCTTCAGCTGGCGCTGAATGGTAGGATATAAGTGCCCTGAGTTCCCAGCAGCCTTGCCGGTTATCAATTGTTCCTGCTGGTCTTGTTTGAAGCACTGCTAGTTTCCTGCTCTCCTTCAGATAAGTGTTTGCTGGTTTTTTTTCTCTGTTTGATTTTCTCTGCTGGTTTGCTGTTTGCAGTGGACTGCAGCCTGTCCCCTTTTGGGGGGTCTGGCGCTGCAATTGTGCTCCGTTTGTGTCTGCACTTTTGCTTTGCTCCTTTGTTACTTTTTATTTGCTGAATAGCGTTTTGTTACACCAGAAATCTGATTTAGGTGGATGAGATCGTGTGATCTCAGTTTTTTTTTGGCAATCAGAAGTGTTGGTATTTTTGTTATGGTTTTTTTGGATTGCAGTCAGAATTCTTTGCTGTACTTTTCTGTCTAGACAGATTGGGCCCCAGCGTTTGCTCATTCTATTTTCTGTCTGTGTCCGTGCTTTCTTCTTGTCTAACCGCCATTACATGTTTGGGGGCTTCCTATTTTCTTTGGGGATCTGCTCCGGGGCAGATAGCTTTCATATTTCTGCCTTTAGGTGTAGTTATCTCTCAGGCTGTGAGGAGGCGTCTAGGATCACCGTAGGAATGCTCCACGGCTTCTTCTAGTTGTGTGGTTAGTTCAGGTTACTGCAATCCAATAGGTTCCAGCCTCTCTGGTGTATTACCTCTTTTGCTATTTTTTGCTATTTCTCCTCAGTTACCGAAACATAACACTGGTCCCTTTTGGAAGTCAGCTCGCTTCCTGCTTTGCCCTGCAACTTTCAGATAAGTTATTTGCTGTTTATTTCTGTTGCTTTTGTTTTGTCTTTCTCAGTTTTCTGCCCTTCTGGAGTTAGCACAGCCAGGTTCCCCTGCGGGGGTCTGCGCTGGACTCTGTTTCTCATTTGCCACTGTTTATGCATTTTCAGTTCCCTGTTATTTCAGTATCTGCTGATTTGCTACCAGTTCACACCAGAGTTCTGATCTAGCAGGGGCAAGATCGTGTGGTCTCAGTATTTTTGCATATCAGATGTGTTGGAATTTTTCTTAGAGTTTTTGCTGGATTGCAGACAGTATTCTTTCCTGTCCTGTTCTATCTAGACAGTTTGGGCCCCAGCATTTGCTTACTCTATTTTCTGCCTGTGTTTGTATTTCATCTTGTCTCACCGCCAATATATTTTTGGGGGCTACCTATTCCTTTGGGGCTCTATTCCGGGGCAGTTAGCCTTCCCCTTTCTCTCTTTAGGCTTAGTTAGCTCTCCGGCTGTGTTAAGGCGTCTAGGGCACCGTAGGCACGTCCCATGACTGCTTCTAGTTGGGCTGTCAGTTTAGGGGTCTGCAATCCGCTAGTTACCAACCTCTCTGGGTGTCTGGTTGCCTGGTCTATTTTTGCTGCTGTCCTCCTCGGCTACCAAATCATAACAGTATATACTTTTGTGGTTTCCTGATGGAGTCATAGTACTCCGAAACGTGTTGAATATAGCCACTTTTTCATCTGAATATCCATTTGGACTTCTATCTTTCAAGCAGAGCGGAATTAATCCACTTTTTTATCCCATTTTTTTTACTCTGGCTTGTCACGAGGAGTCCGGTGGATCTGCAGCAGCTAATATTTCTATGAGCCTATGTTTGGGCTCTATCTGGTGAGTAAAATCTGATTAGAGGTATCTCTTAATACCCAGATAAGATCCTATTGCGCTTTTACTTTCCTTCCAGCTTTTTATTGTAAGACAAGAGACAAACAGCAGGTCAGGGTCTAAGCCGAGTCAAATACCAAAGAGTCATAAACATGAAAGGGAAACACTGAGTCGGGATGGGGAGTGGGGAACAAAACAGACACAGGCAAAGTCATAAACAACAGGAGGACAAATCATGGTACTACCAGAGTCAGATACTCACGCCATAGGCAGAAAATATAACTGACATGGCTTGCAGGACGCAGCAGGAAGAAATAGCAAACCTGAATCCAAAATGAGTCCGGGCAAAGTTAACCCTTGACATGATCAGTCTGGGAAAAGGGCAGACAGGACTCAAAACCTGGACTGGATCATGACAGTACCCTCCTCTCAAGGGGGGCCACCGGACCTCCAGGTTTTCCAGGATAATGCTCATGAAACGTGCGAACCAGACGATCAGCATGGACGGAACATGCCAGAACCCAAGATCGCTCCTCAGGACCGTAGCCCTTCCAATGGACCCAAGTACTGAAGCGAACTGCGAACCCTCCGAGAATCGACAATCAGTTCAATTTCATACTCAGTCTGACCATCCTCCAAGACAGGAGGTGGAGAACCAGCAGAGGAAGGTACACATGGCTTAAGAAAGGACTTATGGAATACTGTTGTGAATGAGCAGAGGCTCCCTCTGGTGGTTACAGACAGTACTGAACCTTCCAGAGAGGAATGGCAATCTGGGATCACGGACTGGACTGATATAAGGGAGGTTCCCTCCAATGATGGTCGGCGGTGATCAATTGTTCTGGTCTCAATTGTGGTTCCTGGTTCATTTGGAAGTTTGCTGGTTTCTTGCCTGCATCTGCTGCTTTCAGATAAGATATTTTCTGCTTTTCTTTTTGTGCTTGCTATTTGCATTGGTTTTTTGCAATTTGTGGAGGGCAGCCGGTCCCTCCTGGGGGCCCGACTCCTCACAGTTGTCTGTAGCCCCTGTTGTTTTTTCTTTCTTTTTCCTGTTTTTCACCGGCCAGCTTTTTTTTGTTCAACGGATCTTTTTTTATGGGGGGCAAGATCGTGTGACTCATATTTTTTGTAATCAGAATTTTTGGATTTTTGTGGGTTTTCTGGGTTGTGAAAGTAATCTCTCCTGCCTTTCCCATTTTTCAGCTTTTGGCCCCCGCATTTTTCAATCTGTTTTCTCCTGCTTTGTGTTTTCACTTGTCTAACCGCCCCTTAATTTTGGGGGCTTTCCTATTCCTTTTGGGGGTCTACTCCAGGGAGTTAGCTTTCCTGGTCTATCTTTTTGGTGAGTACTTCAGGCTGTGACGGGCGTCAGGAACAACTAGGAACGCTCCCGGGTACCCCTAGTTGTGGGTTAGTTCTGGTTTCCAACCTATTAGTTTTCCAAATCTCAGGTTTTCGGGTGCCCTGCTTTGTTCCTGTCCCCCAGCTACCGTCAAACAAAAACATGGGGGGGTGAAAGGACGCAGGGAAGCGGAAACGGAAAGGCAATTGGGTTGTCAACCCAAAGATTCCCTAGAACCAATAAACTTAGGGCTCAGTTAACAAAGAACCTTTAGACGTACGTTTTTTGGAGAAACTAAACTTTTCTCCCCCCCCAACTTAGGTCACATAGATCGTCGCTTTCACAAAAAGTTTTTGTTTGCCCAGAGCCACCCCCAATGTTTTTTTTGAACCCCCCCTCCCACCTCCAACCCCCTTGAACTGCCGAACACCCCGGACACTCGAATCCAGCCCGGAAAATTCATCAAAAGGGGGGGGAAAACATAATTACAGAAAAAGAGAAGTACCACGGAAAAAATTAACCCGATTTTTTGAATGGAATTACCCGGGAGTGAGGGGCATCTTGCCGGATTTTCAAGACAAGCAAAAATTTTTTCAAGTGCTGGTTGGTTTTCTCTCCCTTTTTTTCAGGGTTGAGGCCGAAGAGAAGGTCAAATCAATTTCCCTTCTCTTCAGAGAGCCCTCCAGAAAAAAAAAAATTTTTTTTTTTTCCCCAAGGGGGGTTTTTTTTTCCCCCCCCCAAAAAAAATTTTTTTGGGGGGGGGCCCCCCAAATTTGGGGGGGAAATTTTTTTTAAAAAGGGGGGGGGGGTTTTTTTTGGGGGGGGGGGTTTTTTTTTTCCCCTTTTTTAAAGGGGCCCGGTTTTAAATTTTTTTGGGGAAAAACCCCCCCCCTTTTTGGGGGGGTTTTTTAAAAAAAAAAAATTTTTTTTTTTTTTGGGGCCCCCTTTTAAGGTTTAAAAGGGGGGTTTAAAACCCGGCCCCCCCCCTTTTCCCCTTTTGGGGGTTGGTTCGGGGGGAAAAAAAAAAAAATTTTTTCCCCCTTTTTTTCCTTTGGGGAACGAATTTTTTAAAAAACCCCTTTTGAAAAGGGGGGAAACAAAAAATTTTTTTTTTTAAAAAAAATTTTAAAAACCCCAAAAAAAGGGAAAAAAAAAAAGGGGGCCCCCCGGGGTTTTCCCCCAAACCCAAATTTCCAAATTGGGAAAAAAAATTTTTTAAAAAAAAAAACCCCCTTTTTTTTTTTCCCCCTCCCCCCCCCAAAAAAACCCCAAAACCCAATAAAAAAAAAACCGGGCCCCAAAAAAAAAAAAAAAAAAGGAAAAAAAAAAAGGGGGGGGTTTTCCCAACCCGGGGGGTTTTTTTTTTAAAAAAAAACAAAAAAAAAAAAATTTTTTTTTTTTTTTTTTTTTTTTTTTTTTTTTTTTTTGGGGGGTTTTTCCCCCTTTTTTTAAAAGGAAAAAAAAAAGGGGGAAAAAAATTTTTTAAAAAAATTTCCAAAAAAAACCCCCCCCTTTTTTTTTTTAAAAAAAAAAACCCCAAAAAAAGGGGACAAAAAATTTTTTTAAAAATTTTTAAAAAAAATTTTTTTGGGGGGGGGGGGGGGGGGGGGGGGGGAAAAAAGGGGGAAAAAAAAAAAATTTTTTTCCCCCCCCCCGGGGGGAAAAGTTTAAAGGGGGGGGAAAAAAAACCCCCCGGGGCAAAAACCTTTTTAAAAAAAAAAAGGGGGGCCCCAATACCCCCAAAAAAAAAGGGAAAAAAAAAAAGGGGAAAAAACCCTTTGGTTTTTGGGGTTACCCCCCGGAAAAAAAAGGGGGGGAAAACCCCAAAAAAAAAAAAAGGGGGGCCCCAAATTTTAAAGGGGGGGAAAAGGGGTTTTTTTCCCCCTGTTTTTTTTTTTAAAAAAACCCAAAAAAGTTAAGGGGGGGGGGGGGTTTTTAAAGGGGGAAAAAAAAAACCCCCCCCCCCAAAAAAAAAAAAGGGGGGGAAAAAAGGGGGAAAAAAACCCCCGGCCTTTTGGGGGGGGGGGGGCCCCCAATTTTTTCCCCAAAAAACCCCCCCCGGGTTTTTTCCCCTTTCCAAAATTTTTCCCCCAAAATTTTTAAGAAAAAACCCCCCCCTTTTTTTGGGGGGTTTTTGGGCCCCAAAAACCCCCTTTTTTAAAGGGGGCCCGGCCCCAAACCCCCCAAGGGAAAACCCAAAAAAAAATTTTTTTTTTTTAAAAACCCTAAGGGGCCCCGGGGGGGGCCCCTTTTCCCAAAAAAGGGGGGGGGAAAAAAAATTTTTCCCCCTTTCCCCCCCCCAAGGTTCGTAAAAAAAAAACCCCAAAAACCCCAACGGGTTTGGGGCCAGTGGGGGTAACAAAAAAAACCCGGGGGGCCCCCCTTTAAAAAAAAACCCCCCTTTTTTTTCCCCCAGAGGATCGGGGTCCCGGGAGAAAACCCAATTAAACCCTTCCCTGAATTTTTGGGAATTTTTTTTTCCCCAAAAAAAGGGGGGGGGGGGGAAAATAGAACCCTGAAACAGATCTAACAGTCTCAGGAAAACCCCCCCTTTTTTTTTTTTGGGGGGGGGGGGGGGGGGGGCCCCCCCGGGAAAAAAGGAAAAAAGGCAAATTTCCCCCAAAAAAAAAAAAGGGCCACCAGGTGGCAGCAGAATAGACAAACAAGCCGGGTCAAATCCTAGACTATAGTGCAGTACCAAAGGAATAAACAAAACTCAGAGTCAGATGCAAGACAATTGGGTCAGTACCGGTCAGGAGCAAATATGCCAAAGACAAGAGACAAACAGCAGGTCAGGGTCTAAACCGAGTCAAATACCAAAGAGTCCTAAACATCAAAGGGAAACACTGAGTCTGGATGGGGATCGGGGAAGAAAACAGACACGGCAAAGTCAGAAACAACAGGAGGACTAATCAGGGTACTACCAGAGTCAGATACTCACGCCATAGGCAGAAAATATAACTGACATGGCATGCAGAACGCAGCAGGAAGAAATAGCAAACCTGAATCCAAAATGAGGCCAGGCAAAGTTAACCCTGAATCCAAAATGAGGCCAGGCAAAGTTAACCCTTGACATGATCAGCCCGGGAAAAGGGCAGACAGGACTCAAAATCTGGACTCGATCATGACACAGGAGACTTTATTTTGGATAAAATTGGCCACAGCGGCCGTTTATTAACAAATAATAATAACAATCTTGGGTTACCGAAATCGAGGAGGTCCTTGGAGCTACCAGATCTGGTACACACAAATCAAATTATTCAAAAATAGAATTATTTTACACTCAGCCGTAAAACCCAGCTCAAAGGCACCACACCAGTGTCAGTGGTAAAATAACCACAACCACCAGTTCCCAGGATCCACTCCCATTCAGAGCCCCACTAAGTGCCAGATCAGTCATTCCTAATTCCATCCTGAAGGGAACCATCCATATAATTCCCTGCACAACCAATTTTGCACCAACTCCAAGGACCCACAGCCGCCGCAAACTGCAAATGCACTCTGATCCCCCAGATGCATGTGCCTAGTGAGCGTCCACATACATGTCAATTCCAACTGGCATTCAAATGAACCCTTTAGTTCAACCAAAAATTTCCTTCCCTAGTTTTTAAATCATGATGACACACACTAACACCTCCATTGCAAGATACAAAATTCAAAATAGCCATATTTACTTTCAACCTTGCCCTATTAATCCTTTTCACCTATCTTGCTAAACAGCTTATTTTCTAGGCACTATGTCGGACCAAACAACTAGTGTTTTCGGAAATGCTGACCATGACCTCAAAAGGTGAAAATGGATGTCCCTAATCAATTCCCTAACCAAAATATCGGGCATCCTATCCAAATGCGCCGCCTTCTGAACCTCAAGTAAAACTAGACTTCATTTTTTTCCTTAGACAACGAGATGCCAAAACGCTTCACTAACTATACCTTAGTCATCAACAAATTTTTGCAAACCGCCGAATCAGGTGGACCCATAAACAAAAGGTCATCTAAATAACGAATAACGGACTGAATGGCAGAAAAATCCTTCACCACCCATTCCAAAAAGAAACTGAAAGCTTCAAAAAGAGAAAGAAATCGCACATCACATCGACAAACACCTGTCTAGGTAATATCCCCTTTGCCAATAACAACCCGGTAAGTGTATACTCTCTGGATGCACTGGTAGCCACCTAAATGCCACTTCAATATCCATTTTCGCTTATAACATCCAAAGCTCATTGCGTCAAACTCACTGAACAGCCACGTCAAATAATATGTAAGCTGCAAGAGATAATTCAGGGTCAATTACATCTTTCACCGATAATCTTTTCGGGTATGATGATTGAGCAGGAATTAATTAGGTACAACACCCGAAGGTGATACAACCAAATCCACAACCAGGGAAAAAAGAAAAAGGCCAGCCATGCATTCAAGCCGAACTTTGACATTTTTTTTACGACACTACTCCAAGGTATACTGCACTTGGAGCACTGCTTTTGGCCTTTTTTCTATATGGATACGCTGCGAGTGGTGATGTCAGGAAGGTTAAAACAAACAGCTGTGAACTGTTATTAATAGGCTGGGATCCTTTATGGCTATTGGTCCCTTCCCAGAATATTAACATCAGCCCCCAGCTGTCTTCTTTTCCTCAGCTAGTTATTAAAATTAAGGGGGAACCTACGCCATTTAAAAAAATGTATTTGTTTAATATGCGCTATTCGCCTGGTCGCGCTTATCGCAGGGAGACAAGGCACAATTCTGAGAGTTGGATTCAGCACCAGATGCCAGTGCGTGTCACACTGATGGTGCACATGGATGCCACACGGATGTTACACACAGATACCACTGGTACTGTTTTTTTCCAGTATCGAACATATCAGGACTTGTGAAAGAGGCCTTAGACATAATGGAAGGATAAGTCATTCAGGGAGGTTACGAAAAGTTTCCCAAGCTAATGAACACTGAGTTTTTCAATAGTTTTATTTATGCACGCCCATGATTACTTTTTTACACCCTAAATGAAACATTATAGAATCTTTGCATCATCCATTCTGCTGAAATGAACATTACTATGTTTCATATTCTGTACAAGAGATGCGATGTAATCTATTCAATGTCAGTGTAAAGAAATTCTCTCCGCATTGACCTGCAGCCGCGGATGTGATGGCATATACAAAAAGCAAGGTTTTTTGGGGGGGGACTTCTAAAACTGGAATTTATTCAGTGTCCGCCTGTTAAAACAGCAATTCACCTTGAGGAATTTTGAAGCATTGCAGTTTGATGCTCTTTCTTTAACAGTAGCATCTGTCCCTGGCCTTGGTGCTGAAATATTTGTACTCAGATCTCATACAGTCAATTCACACAGTGAAAAAGAGAAATTCAGACTTCTTACCTAAGGGTATGTTTCCATGGACCGTAATGGCAGCGCTTTAGACGCAGCACATGCTCGCTCCATCCAAAGCGCGGCCAGCATTTGTACGTGCGGTGATTCCAATATGTTCATTGAACCATGCGTAATCACCGCATCCTATACATTGGACTGTGATATCTTGCGGAGACGGAGCGTCTCCACAAGATAAATAGACATGCTGCGGTCTAGAAAACACGCCGCATGTGCGGATACGCCGCTGCGGATTGGACGCTTTGGCTTTACGCATACCCTAATAGTCTTTGAATAGACACATAACTGTTTGTATATTAATGTAATCTATATAAAATAATACTTCACAGAAAAAACTACCGGTATATATCCTGTACTGATCCTGAGTTACATCCTGTATTATACTCCAGAGCTGCACTCACTATTGTGCTGGTTGATGGTGAAATTGGCACTCCTATACTGTAATGTGAGTCTTTCTCATAATTTCTTGTTGAAAGTTTTAGAATTGACTTGTTTCTTCTGAATGTGACCCATAATCAGTGCAGCAAACCGCTATATTCCTTACCATACTTCATAGTGATATTAGGCATCTTCTTATATTACTGAATTTATGCGATACTGATAGGTTTACAGGGTTGTATTTGTCTTTTTCTTTAGAATTCAGACATAAAACTTTGCTGCTTCTCTCCTGGGTACATACACACTGTTATCTAATGATGTGCAGGGACAGATGTCAATCTGGGAGATATCTCCTCACTAACAGAACCTAGTCTATTGACAGATATCAAAAGTCTGTGAATTATTGTCAGGACTGTGTAATAAATGGAGAAAAGCCTTATTAATATTGGCATACATATACATGTGTGTGAGCCATGCACAGTACAGTCCTCCGAGTCCCAAAAAGTCACGTTTACAATCTACACTGCAAACATCATCATCTGCAGAACAGCAGGAGCTGCGCTCATTCTGTATGTGCCAGGAGAGGAGAGGAATAATTGCTGGCAGAGCAGCCCTCAGATATTAATAGCAGAATGCACATGGATCATGGCTGCCTCTAGTCTGTGTGTACATGAGGATTGCTCTGCTAGGCAACCATTTCTTGTCCTAAGTAATCATCTGTCCAACTTAGCCATCTGTTGCAGGATGATGTTTGTGCCCTTACTCTGGGCTTTCTCCTTCCAGGTGTCACGTATATAGCCATGAACATTACTTCTGGTATCAAAATCCCTACCTCCAGTTACAGAAATGTTATGTGTCAGCTGCAGAGTTCAATGAGTCTACGGGGCAGAGGGTGATTGGTCATTTAAATCATTTTAAGCAAGCATTTAGAACAAATAATGCCATTCATGTGAAAGTCAATTAGTATTGGTAGGAAATGAAGGACATCTAGGTTGTCTGAGTCCCTCAGACAAGCTAGAGATGTAAGGAGATGGGCATGCTGCCCACATTCCCCCTTGAAACAAGTTTAGTGTTATGTGGTGTAATGTGAACTGTGGTGTATAATGTAAGTTGTGACTTGTATTAATCATGGGTGATAATGTGTGTAGTTTGACAATAGGGATAGTGAGAGTTAATGTTTGGGACTAGCCCAGAGTGGGGGCTAAGCTAATGGGAAAGTGTCAGTTTCCTGGTAAAACATTAGATAGGGCCTGGAGTGCATAGAAAGAGGACCTAAGGTCCATTGTGAGCAGTGCCGCATTTTGGTTGTCCCTAAGTGAGAGATGACCGAGAAAAAGCGAGATTCAGAGCAGAAAGGAGGAATGTGACTGAAAGATAGTGATTTGTTGTAGAAGGGTCCTGTGAGAGGACTCCCAACAGAATTACCCAGAGTTTATAACTTTTGAAGGTACTGGGCCTGAACAGGACTGAGTACATGAGACAAAAAGATTGTCCCGGAAGGGAGCTACAGAGCGTCAGCACTAGAGACAATAACTACTGACCCCATAGCTTCCCTAAGGGGGAGAGATGACACTGAAGCGCCGGTCAAGTAAAGGATTCTTGCTAAACAGGACTGTAGTACTGAGCTGGGTTTTGGTGAAGTAGTGAGAAACAGAGGGGACAGAGGACAAGTAGAGAGGAAAGGTGAACAATAGAGGAAAGAAGGAAAGAAACTGTGTGGAAAAAGACTGTGTACCCGCTATCTCTTGTATATATTCCCTACCAAGTTCCCGTTCAGTAAAAACTTTATTTTTGACTGGAGTCTCCTTCATTGAACTGTCCAACACCTGGTCCTGAGAAACCAGCAACATCGGTCATATGCGGCCTGCACAGGCATAGCGCTCTCATAACAGAAGTCCACAAACCCAGCAAGGGCCCCTACTTTCATGTAAAGCCAGGCCACCACAGACTAGTACCTTACCCACTGCTACCACCCCGCGCCAAGTTACACAGACTTAAAGGGTTTATCTTTGATATTTGGACTGATTCATTTCTTATCAGATCTCCATGTTCCCTGCATAGACATTGAGAAAAAAAGAATTTGTAACCGGATTTACCTTCCAGTCTAATTTATCAGCTATGGTGGTTCATTGATCCAAATTTGGAGTATGTAGATATTGTGCAGTTGCTCCCTAGATATCCCTGCCATAATCCTGCAATGCATCCTTGTGCTAGGAGTCCTCTAAATCAGTGGTCCCCAACCTTTTTTGCACCAGGGACCGGCTTCAAGAAAGACCATTCTTCCATGGCCCGGCAGGGCGGGGATGGAGGTGTGGCAGGGGTGGGGCTTTGGTCATAAGGGGGCGGGGCTATGGACAGGGTTGTAGTTTAGTAGTAGTGCATACTCATCATTTAATTATAACATTTATAATGTGAATGTGACTCCCTTGTATACAAGGCTCCGCTCCCACCCCTTGTATACAAGCTCGCTATCCGCTCCCATCCTTGTATACAAGGCTCCGCTCCCACCCTTGTATACAAGGCTCCGCTCCCACCCTTGTATACAAGGCTCCGCTCTCACCCTTGTATACATGGCTCCGCTCCACCCTCTTATCCTTGTATATATGGCTCCCCTTTGATCCTCCCATCCTTGTATACATGGCTCCGCTCCCACCCTCCCATCCTTGTATATATGGCTCCGCTCCCATCCTCCCATCCTTGTACACATGGCTCCGCTCCACCCTCCCATCCTTGTATATATGGCTCCGCTCTCACCCTCCTATCCTTGTATATATGGCTCCGCTCCCATCCTCCCATCCTTGTACACATGGCTCCGCTCCACCCTCCCATCCTTGTATATATGGCTCCGCTCTCACCCCCCTATCCTTGTATGCATGGCTCCCTCCTCCCTCCTATCCTTGTATGCATGGCTCCCCTCCACCCTCCTATCCTTTTATGCATGGCTCCACTCCCCCGTCCCACCCTTGTATGCATGGCTCCGCTCCCCCCTCCCAACCTTGTATGCATGGCTCCCTCCTCATCCTCCCCCCCATCATACTTACCCTCCTCGCTCCGTCGCTGCAGGTCCCTTGCATCCCTGTCGGCCGCGGAAGCTTCCTCCTGGCAGTGCGGTGACGTAGTACCGCTCATTATGGGCATGAATATGGACGCCACGCCTATGGGAGTGGCGTCGCGTCCATATTCATGATGTTAATGAGCGGTACTACATCACCGCTCAGCGCTGGATGAAGCTGCCGTAGCAGACAGGGATGCAGCGACGGAAGGTGAGTATCGATGTCTTCTTGAAGTCGGCGGCTGCAGCTGTCACTACAGTGCTGCAGCCGCCGGCTCCATGTGTGTCCAGCGTTCTGTGCCGTGGCTCCGCTACCCAGCAGCAGAACTGCAACGGCCCGGTCATGGGCCGCGGACCGGCGGTTGGGGACCCCTGCTCTAAATTATATTTCTCAGTTTACGAGTCCTTCGTATGTAAATTGACAGAACTAATCTCCTTACAACCTTTGTGATTTATAATCATCACAACATAGGAAACCGAAAAAAAGGTTCCATACAAAAGTGGTATGTATGAGTACAAAAATTTTTTATTAAACAGATTTATACAAAAAATCCACTAATAGTTACAAAAGAGACACAACAATATACTAATGAGGGACAAAAACAGCTCAAATGACTCGCACTAAAACAAACCACAGGTAAAAGTTAACTGCACCAAAAAATCAGCTAATCCCATGGGCATAAATAAGCAATATAATGGGAGATGTCCACCATCAATTGTCATTATAGGAACACGATCATGAAATAACTGCCTGCCAAAATTAAACACTGTTGTAACAACATATGTCACAAAATGCAGGCTGCTAAATGCCAAACCGTGCCCCCACACTGCACAAGTTAAAGTGGCCTATAAAAGCTCACAGGACATCAGTCACAACAATAGTATGCTCCAATTGACCCATAAAGAGCCTTGAACATAATAAAAAGTTGCTGCACCCAACCATATTGCGTTCTTACCCGTGGTAATGTGGAGTCCCTTCGGCGTCCCTCTGCCCCGACGCACGTTTCGCTGACGCTTCTTCGGGAGGCGTAATGAGGCAGGGGGAAGCCAGGTTTAAATACAATAGCCCGGTGTTCCTATTCGTTAATTGGATATCCAATCTCCTTAACACACGTGGTGGCCGCTAGCGGTATACCAGAATCAAAACAACAGTCCCCGCATGCGTAATGTTATTCTAATTTAGCACTTCCGGGTGACTGGTCACACGACATTTGCCAGCCCATAATATTGTAAAAAGTATCCCCGCTATGCAATGCCAATACAAGTTTAGATTCATCATATGCGTTATACATGTGTACTAATGCATTCCTTGTATCCCGTGGGTTAATTTCGGCGTCGGGGCAGAGGGACGCCGAAGGGACTCCACATTACCACGGGTAAGAACGCAATATGGTTGGGTGCAGCAACTTTTTATTATGTTCAAGGCTCTTTATGGGTCAATTGGAGCATACTATTGTTGTGACTGATGTCCTGTGAGCTTTTATAGGCCACTTTAACTTGTGCAGTGTGGGGGCACGGTTTGGCATTTAGCAGCCTGCATTTTGTGACATATGTTGTTACAACAGTGTTTAATTTTGGCAGGCAGTTATTTCATGATCGTGTTCCTATAATGACAATTGATGGTGGACATCTCCCATTATATTGCTTATTTATGCCCATGGGATTAGCTGATTTTTTGGTGCAGTTAACTTTTACCTGTGGTTTGTTTTAGTGCGAGTCATTTGAGCTATTTTTGTCCCTCATTAGTATATTGTTGTGTCTCTTTTTGTAACTATTAGTGGATTTTTTGTATAAATCTGTTTAATAAAAAATTTTTGTACTCATACATACCCTTTTGTATGGAACCTTTTTTTCGGTTTCCTATGTTGTGTGAATTATAGATTATTCAGTGGTATTTCCCCATACATTTATGGGTCATATACTATGTTAGGGCAATTTTGTGTAGAACCTTTGTGATTTCTAGTAACAGGCCACTAACATTGCCAGAAGTCATGCCCTTGTTCTGCCCATTCACTGCTGTGCAATGTGAGAAATGATTGGAAGGATGGCAGTAACTGCTGCTTAAGGCTACGGTCACACTATCAGTATGTAGTCAGTATTTTGCATCAGTATTTGTAAGCCAAAACCAGGTGAGGAACAATCAGAGAAAAAGCATAATAGAAACACGTCACCATTTCTGCATTTTACACCCACTCCTGGTTTTATCTTGCAAATACTGATGTGAAATGCTGACCAAATACTGATGGTGTGACCGTAGCCTAGTATTGGTACTTCAAAAGCAAGTGTTCTGTTTTTCCTGAATACATGTACTACTGTGATACACAGTGTGTAGTGGGCAGTGATGAGTAAGACAAGCCAGCAAGACTAATGTGAATATTTATTAGGCCACGGTCACACTATCAGTATTTGGTCAGTGTTTTACATCAGTATTTGTAAGCCAAAACCAGGAGTGGGTGAAAAATACAGAAGTGGTGACGTTTTCTATTATATTTTTCCTCTGATTGTTCCTCTCCTGGTTTTGGCTTACAAATACTAATGTAAAATACTGAGCAAATACTGAACTTGTTAATGTGGCCTTAAACCGAGTCTCAGCGACTGGGGACCATTTAGAAAAAGAGAATGAAATTGGTGTAGGAAGCAAATTTTGTATATCGTGTTTTTCAGGATAATTACATGGAAAAAGAAAAATGATGCATGTTTGTGATCAGTGTTTTACACCATTAGACCTTTGGAACAGATTGCGATAATTCACTTATTCACTTTTTTCAATTTGATAGATTAAACTGTTTACCTACATCCACCACTAGGTAATGCTCAATACATACTAAGCATTGACCTTAAGGTCTTGGCCATTTTTGGCCTTCAGGACAAATCAATTTTTTTCTTTATCTCATTTCAGGAGCTATAATATTTTTATTCATTTGTCAATGTCACGTACACCGAATGCTTGCTGCACGTGACTTGAATGTAACTATAAAGTGGTACACTGCTGCTCAAACTTGTCCACTGAATTATTGCAGTAGGCTACAATTGAGGTAAGCGCATCCTACAGTCTGTGCATACACACACCAAATTTCTTGCTGCCACCACTCGCCGGTTTGTGAGGCCAGTGAGATGCCAACCCTAGGTCACACTAGTATGCACACACATACACAGCTTTCCAGCACCAAACAGGTACCATTCTAGCACTCTGGCATGCACAGGCAGGGCTGCCACTAGGAATTTTGGGGCCCTATTCCTGCAAAATGTTCAGGCCCCCCCCTTGAGAGTTCTCCCAGGCTCCGCCCCTGCTCTACCTCCACCCTTCAAACCTTCCACAGTCCCACCACCCACTCTTGGAAAACTCAACTTCTCCACCACATCCTCACCAATCACATATTAACAGTTCCCATCAAACACCAGATCACATTCATAATCAGCAGCTTTGTTCTGGCCAAAAGAATTTTTAAGCCGGCAGCATGACGCAGTAGACTCTTTTGGCCAGGCCCTACTCTACTGTAGCCTATTAAATATTTCCTAAAATATCCAATACTCAATTCAGGTATATTTTTATGTATTTTTATTTAAGGGAATGAGTCACATACATTTTTATTTAATGATCATTAATAGAACATACAAGAAACAAATACTGTCACACCATGACTAGACCACATAATACCACCACATAATGATCGAATACCACCACATACAAGGGAATAATACAGCCACACCATGACCAGATCACATATTACCACCACATAGTGACTAAATGCTACAATACTGATCATTAATAAAACAAACGCAATACTAAGTGACATTATGCACAGGAGCACTGTATATTGTGTATAGTGTACAGGTAATACAGTGATCACCAGTGACGTTATACAAAGGACCTCTGTATATAGTATACAGTGTATAGTGTCAGTGTACAGGTAACATACTGACTCGCCAGTGACGTTTCTATCTGAAGTCCTTCATCTTTGCTTTTCTTTTTCATGCAGCGCAGACCGACATAACTTCTTCCAGCCATGACTGGTCTCTGCATAAAATAACACACAGTTATCTAGAGCGCCGCTTCCAGAGCACAGTCCCCACTTTTTTCTTTTCTTCTACACTACACATCTGAATCCAGACGTTCACCGTGGAATTATACATTACACTTTACAAAAAAGTGCGAAACAACTGAAAATATGTCTTATATTCTAGGTTCTTCAAAGTATCCACCTTTTGCTTTAATTACTGCTTTGTACGCAGAAAAGGTGAACGGATAGACTCTACATGCCTAGTTCCCACCGTGAAGCATGGAGGAGGTGGTGTGATGGTGTGGGGGTGCTTTGCTGTTGACACTGTTGGGGATTATTCAAAATTGAAGCGGTGAGCGGTCCAGCTCACCCCAAACCATCTCGATTGGGTTCAGGTCTGGTGACTGTGGAGGCCAGGTCATCTGGCGTAGCACCCCAACACTCTCCTTCTTGGTCAAATAGCTCTTACACAGCCTGGAGGTGTGTTTGGGGTCATTGCCCTGTTGAAAAATAAATGATGGTCCAACTAAACGCAAACCGGATGGAATAGCATGCCGCTACAAGATGCTGTGGTAGCCATGCTGGTTCAGTATGCCTTCAATTTTGAATAAATCCCCAACAGTGTCACCAACAAAACACCCCCACACCATCACAGCACCCCCTCCATGCTTCACGGTGGGAACTAGGCATGTAGAGTCCATCCGTTCACCTTTTCTGCGTGCAAAGCAGTAACCAAAGCAAAATGTGTCTACTTTGAAGAACCTAGAATATAAGACATATTTTCAGTTGTTTCAAACTTTTTTGTAAAGTGTAATGTATAATTCCACATGTATTAATTCATAGTTTTGATGCCTTCAGTGTGATTCTACAATTTTCACAGTCATGAAAATACAGAAAAATCGTTGAATGAGAAGGTGTGTCCAAACTTTTGGTCTGTACTGTATAATTGGTTATTTTGCAATCCACCATTCCAAATATAAATTATAATCTACCACTGTTCCCCCACTAACTATAAATAGTGTAACAACCCTTCTGGCATCACTGCATTGCCTCCCATCCCTCACACACTTACTTGCTCACTGCTCCAGGTCATGCTGTGATTTCTGTCTGCTGCCAGCTCTAGGTTCTATACCTCTGGTCTCCTATCTGCTCTCTGTATGTCTCATGGCTATGTCCATAGGGGGGCGGCGCCAGAGCTCTCTGGTTCTTATGGAGTCAGGGTGCACCTGACCAATTATCATTAGCCCTCTAGTATTTAAGGCAGCTCCACCCTGTGGATCTTGCCTGTGCAATGTGTTAACTCAGTTAGGGTGAGTTTCCACGGTCAGGAAACGCTGCGTGTTTGGCGCTGTGCGCTGGCGCAGCGCCAAACACGCAGCGTCCAGATGTTACAGCATAGTGGAGGGGATTTCAAGAAATCCCGTCTCCACTATGCGTAACAATACGCAGGTGGCAGACCTGCGTAAACGGACATGCGGCGCGTCTTTTTAGACCGCAGCATGTCCTCGCGTATTGCGGCGACGGTGCATCGCCGCAACAGAATTTAACACAGGGCTATGTAGCCCTGCGTTCTTTCCGGAGGTGTTCCGGAGGTGTCCTGAACACCTCCGGAAAGATCGCGCGTCATAAAGGGGGCGGGGCTTAGACGGAGCGGAATTTCCGCTCCATCCAAAGCGCTGTGGTTCCGGACCGTGGAACCACAGCCTCAGTATCTTGCTAATGAGCTGCCAGGTCTTGTTTTGTGTTCCTCCATCTTGGAGGCTTCACTCCTAGCCTTGCCTTGTACCTGTTTGTCAGCTCTCTAGGAAGCAGTATATCCTTGTCTCTGTTCTGTTCCTGACCTTGCCTTGTACCTGTTTGCCGCCCTCCAGGAGGCAGAATTTCCTGGACCCTGTGTCTTTGTCTCTGTACCTTGTCTCGTGTCATTACCTTGTCTGAACTCAGTCCTACCTCTGTCTCTTAGTCTCTTTGCCTGTGGTTTCTTCCCTACTGTGTCTTGCCTTGTGGTCTCTCTGCATCTCTCTCTGCCCCTTGTCCGCACTCTTGCGGTTCCGCTCTGCCTCGCTCCTGCCGCCGCAGCAATCTCTTGCTGCAGCTCCTCTCCGTATATCTTGCGGTTTCGCTCTGCTTTGCTCCTGCCTCTGCAGTACCTCTTGCGGCTCTACAGCCCTTCTCCGCAGCCTTGCAGTTCTCCTCCTGTGTGAACTGGTCTCTACCTGTTCCTCCATACTCCATTCCTTTCTGTCTGTACCAGTACCGGTACCTGCTGTGTGAACAGGTCTCTACCGGTCACTCCATATACCATTCCTTCTAGTCAGTCCCAGTATCTACAGTTGCTGTGTGAACAGGTCTCTACCTGTTTCTCCATACACCATTCCTTCCAGTCAATCCCAGTATCTACAGTTGCTGTGTGAACAGGTCTCTACCTGTTTCTTCATAGACCATTACTTCCAGTCAGTTCCAGTATCTGCCCTGTGTCTCATCCATGCCAGCTTGTCTTGTGTCTCATCCATGCCAGTCTGCCCTGTGTCTCATCCGTGCCAGCCTGCCCTGTGTCTCATCCGTGCCAGCCTGCCCTGTGTCTCATCCGTGCCAGCCTGCCCTGTATCTCATCCGTGCCAGCCTGCCCTGTGTCACATCCATGCCAGCCTGCCCTGTGTCTCATCCGTGCCTGCCAGTCCTGTGTCTCATCCTTGCCTGCCTGCCCTGTGTCTCATGCCACCGTCCCCCAAAGTGGGATCAGCAGCCACAGCCAGACACCACCCTGGAGTGGCACCTGGCAGCTGCCTGCCGCACAAGCCTGACCTCACTGTCAAAGGCTCCAGTGAAGGCCGAGGCAGCTGTCCTAGTCAAGCCCCTTCCAGGGTAGTCTAGTTTGTGGCACAGTGGGGCCACAACCCCTTTGGCTCACGCCCATCAGCCAGGGCGTGAGCGTGACAAATAGCCATTTTCCCACTCAATAAATATATAAATTAATTGTACTCTTTCACCCAATTAATTACCAGTCACTTCATCCTGAACACCCCCACTATGTACTTACCACTCTAACACTGATTCATTATATTTACATGCCCCTTCTGCCCCAATTCATTGTCATGTCTTTCTTTCCCACCTTCTATTCATTATCAACTGTTCTCCCCTACATTCAATACATCATTTACTCCCCCAACCTCAAAATTCATCATTATTTGCTCTCCCTCAGGTCATCATTTGCTTTCCCACCCCCACCTTCAATTCATCATTTGCTCTCTCCACCTCCACCTTCAATTCAGTTGCTGTCCCTTGTCCCTCACACTCAATTAATCATTTGCAGTCCCCTTCACTCCCACTTCATGATTTCCAGTCCTCCATCCCCACCCACCACTTCATCATTTTCAGAACCCCCTCACTTCATTTGCAGTCCCCTATCCCCCCTCACTTCATGTGGAGTCCCCTATCCTCATCTAACTTGATAATTTGCAATGCCCCCTCCCCACTTCATCATTTGCAGTCTCCCTCACTTCATTTGCAGTCCCCTATCCCCTCTCACTTCATCTGGAGTCCCCTATCCTCCTCTCACTTCATCATTTGCAGTTCCCCCTCAGACACACTTCATCATGTGTAGTCCCCCTCTCGTCATCATGTGCAGTCCCCCTCACCCCCCAGTTCATCATGTGCAGTCCCCCTCCCCCCACATCATCATGTGCAGTCCCCCTCCCCCCATTTCATCATGTGCAGTCCCCCCCCCCCCACACTTCATAGTGTGCAGTCCCCCTCTCCCAACTTCATCATTTGCAGTGCCCCCTATACCCCACTTCATCATGTGCAGTCATCCTCCCCTCACCCATTTAATTCATTTTATAAAGAAAACAAAAACGTTTTTCATACTTACCGCCATAACGATCCCCTGCAGTTGTATATCTGCTTCTAGCATCCGGTACATGTCGGTGCGTACACGATGACATCATCGCGTATGCACCGTCACCTGACCGGAAGTACAGAGAAGACGGAGGGAATGGGAGCTGCGCAGCCATCAAGGTTAGATGGCCATGCACGACTCCGAAAAAGCTCCCAGGCCCGAGCGTTGACATGTGCGCCGCAGCGCACAGCACTTTAGTGCATGATGGGGCCCGGTGAACAGAAGCACGGACCTGCAGGCCCCCCTCTGTACTGCTACTCACCAGGCCCCAAACAGCAGTAAGGGCAGTAATGCCCTGATGGTGGCCCTGTGCGCAGGTAGCACAGTTCCGCTATACTTTCCCTCTTTGAGGTTGTGGGTACATTTAGAGCAGTATTGAATTAGCTTATTACATTTTAGCAAACCTACTTGTAACGCTAGTTACTGTTCATGGGCAAGCCGTGAGGCAGAGTAGTCAAACGTTCTGGGCTCAGATACCAAGGGAGCAGGTAATAAGCAAAAGGACAAAGGCAAAGTCATGTCACGGTCCGAAATCAAAATGCCAGGAGGATAGAGAATCAGGACAAAGGGATTGAGCAAATGGATAGTCAGGCAGCAATATATCAATGAACAGAGCACAGAATACCAGGCAAACAGCACCAGCGAATGCTACGATTGGCAGAGATCTGGGCTTGAGAGATCAGCTAAGTAGCAAGGAATTCATTAGAAACAGGGAGCACTTGCAAAAAGCCCTGCACCTCCCTGTCTCTGATTGGACAACTAAGCTGTCAATCAAAGTACCGACATCTCAGATTACCACTGCACCAGATTGGATGACTAAGGCCTCTTTCACACTTCAGTCGTGCGACGTCAGTAAAAATCCGCCAAAGTGTGAAAAAAACGGATTTGCCATTTTTTTTTGGCGGATTTGCTTTTTTCCCATTGACTTACATTAGTGACGGATTTTGACGGATGGTTGTCCGTTTGATCCGATTTTTGACGGATCCGTCTTAAATTTGGCGTCCGCCTTTTTTGGAAAACGTTCAATGCAACGTTTTTTGTGTGCGTCAAAATGGCGGACTTTGACGGATCCGCCGCATCCGCCATTTTTGTATAATGGGCGACTATGGGTGGCGGATCCACTGCCATCCGTTTTTGACAGAATCCGCCAGTGGATCCGTTCCTTTCATAGAAAATGCTGAGAACACTGTCCGGGTCTCTCTCTCTCTCTCGACATGCG
This sequence comes from Oophaga sylvatica, assembly GCA_033576555.1. Lineage (NCBI taxonomy): Eukaryota > Metazoa > Chordata > Amphibia > Anura > Dendrobatidae > Oophaga > Oophaga sylvatica. The sequence goes on along the minus strand of JARQOD010000008.1, from coordinate 107,848,074 downwards.
TACCATGCATTTTCCGGGTTGAAAAATTCATGACGGATCCGTCTGAAAACTGATCCGTTTGCATCCGTTTTTGCACTTTTCTGGCGGATCCGCTTCTTTCACACTTTGGCGGATTTTAACTGATGCCAAACGACTGAAGTGTGAAAGAGGCCTAAGCTGTCTATCAACACACTGACAGCTCAGCATGCCCCTGCACTCAATTGGATGAGTGAACTGTCATTCAACCACACTGAAAGCTCAGCACGCCCGTGTACCTGATTGATGACTTAGCTGTCATTTAACACTTGTCACGATTCCACCACTCACAGTGTTCTATGGGCGCTGTGAACGACAGCTCTGCCACCCTATGGGATCGAATGCTTGCTGAACTGTAAGGATTGTGAGTGACACCTAAGCTGAGGCAGAAGAATGAGTATTATGAATGACAAATCAACCTTCCTATCTGGCTGGGTCTGTAGGATCTCCTTCAGGAATCATCCATTCTGGTGATTACAAGACTATTTAACACTCTGACAATTGAGACCATTGCCAATTATAGCTTCTCTCAAGTAGTGAGCTGCTCATGGATTTACCTTTGACTATCCGTTTGACTTACCCCTTTGTCTTGATCCGTTACCTTCCTAATACTTTGACCTCCGACTGTTACCTGATTATGCTTTTGTCTTTTTCCTACATAGAAAAAGTACAGTGCTCAATATATGTAGAAAATATGTTTATTAAATATATTTAGATGTTTATTAAATGTAACTAATGATTAAAAAAATGATTAAACAAAGTTAAGACATTAAGGGTACATGCCCACAATGAGTAATTGTATTTATGTAGCATCAAACCCGCAATGGGTCAAGAAATCCCATGTCCACTATGCGTCCACAAGCTCCTCTGGATCGAGAGAGAGTGAGTAGGAAAACGCTGCTGCGGATCCGCAAAAAGAATTGAAATGCTGCGGAAAAATAAACCTCTGCAAATCTGCGCGGATTTTTCCGCAGCATGTGCACAGCAATTCTTAATTCTATACTGACTTACATTGGCTGTGCACTACACTGCAGATTTCATATTATTCCGCACGTCCAAAAACGCTGCGGAAACGCATCGAAATCCGCAACGTGTGTACATACACTAAATCTGCAAGGTTCAGTGAACACATGTGTATTTACCTTCGCTCAATAGATGACAGCGGTTTGGATGTAAAAAACATGCGCTGCGTCCAAAGCGCTGCTACATCCGGATCGTGGCCACCCAGCCTTAGAATACTAAAGATCGGTGCGTATTAACATCATCTGGTCAAAAACAGGTACATAATAAATCAGATGGAGAACATAAAAGAATACATACAGTACAGACCAAAAGTTTGGCACACCTTCTCATTCAATGATTTTTGTGTATTTTCATGACTGTGAAAATTGTAGAATCACACTGAAGGCATCAAAACTATGAATTAACACATGTGGAATTATACATTACACTTTACAAAAAAGTGTGAAACAACTGAAAATATGTCTTATATTCTAGATTCTTCAAAGTAGCCAACTTTTGCTTTGATTACTGCTTTGCACGCAGAAAAGGTGAACGGATGGATTCTACATGCCTGGCTCCCACCGTGAAGCATGGAGGAGGTGGTGTGATGGTGTGGGGGTGCTTTGCTGGTGACACTGTTGGGGATTTATTCAAAATTGAAGGCATACTGAACCAGAATGGCTACCACAGCATCTTGCAGCAGCATGCTATTTCATCCAGTTTGCGTTTAGTTTGACCATCATTTATTTTTCAACAGGACAATGACCCCAAACACACCTCCAGGCTGTGTAAGGGCTATTTGACCAAGAAGGAGAGTGTTGGGGTGCTACGCCAGATGACCTGGCCTCCACAGTCACCAGACCTGAACCCAATCGAGATGGTTTGGGGTGAGCTGGACCGCTCACCGCTTCAATTTTGAATAAATCCCCAACAGTGTCACCAGCAAAGCACCCCCACACCATCACACCACCTCCTCCATGCTTCACGGTGGGAAACAGGCATGTAGAGTCCATCCGTTCACCTTTTCTGCGTGCAAAGCAGTAATCAAAGCAAAAGGTGGCTACTTTGAAGAAACTAGAATATAAGACATATTTTCAGTTGTTTCACACTTTTCTGTAAAGTGTAATGTATAATTCCACATGTGTTAATTCATAGTTTTGATGCCTTCAGTGTGATTCTACAATTTTCATAGTCATGAAAATACAGAAAAATCTTTGAATGAGAAGGTGTGTCCAAACTTTTGGTCTGTACTGTAAATATTCTCAGTTTTGAGGACGGATACTCCCATGAATAAATAATCCAAAAATGGTAAATGTTAAGTATACAGTATCAATGTATCATACAGTATGATGCTATAAATAAGTTCATCAGAAAAAAAGTGTGTCTAAAATGGTGTCGTCTGTGCCTGTGCAGTAGCAGCTATTGGCGATCCGATAGCTGCTACTGCACAGGTGCCGGGGGTGCCATCTTGCTGGAGAAATATCCTCCTCCAAGATGACGCCGCCAACGCCTGCGCAGTAGCAGCTATCGGATCTAGTGATGAGCGAGTATACTTGCTGCTCAGGTGATCTCCGAGTATTTTGGTGTGCTCGGAGATTTAGTGTTTGTCGATGCAGCTGCATGATTTGTGGCTGCTGGACAGCCTGAATACATGTGAGGAAAGCCTGTTTGTTAGGAATTCCACACATGTATTCAGACTGTCTAGCAGCCGCAAATCATGCAGCTGCGGCTACAAACACTAAATCTCCGAGCACGCCAAAATACTCGGAGATCACCCGAGCATGCTCTGGAAAACCCGAGCAACGAGTATACTTGCGCATCACTAATCGGATCGCCATTTTCAGACACATTTTTTTTTATTATGAATTTATTTATAGCATGATATAAAAGAATGAAGTACACATTACACATGCGATCATGCTGCAGGTGATTTTTTTTTTCAATATATATATAATATTCATTATGTAAACTAGGGGGCAGGTCAGTAAGGGATCGGTGACCTGTCAGAAGTCATACTGGCAGATACCTAATCAGAACACCACATGAAGACCCCCACAGGCCGCCCCAGACCACGAGCATATCATTAACTCAAAAATGAGAATAAACATTAACAACCACAAGACGGATTTCATCAACCAAGGTATCATTTTAATCAGTATAACGGTGCCGACCTGACACTGTCTGTAGGTTACTGTGCACATTCCTGCTGATAGGTTCCCTTTAAAGCAAATGTACAATTAACAGATTGTGGTTTATCACTTCATAACCCCAATCTCGAAACCTCTCTGAGCTACAACAGGATGATGTCTATCCATTAATGACTGCCGTTATTGTGACGAAATGCCTTCATGGCATCATAACAAGCGCACTGCCACCCGGTGCCCTTTACACGGCATTTTAATTGACTTTCCAATGCCTTTTTAGCAACGATACTTAAATGATTGTCTCATCAATCTTTCTATGCTTCTCTTACTCTCTGGTCAGAAAAATGAATATTTATAGAGTTCAGGAAATCTTTGGCCTTGCTTTGGAAAATACATTTTTAATTCTGCCATTTTCATGCTGTATTGAATATATTGAGAAAAACCTTGACATTTCCCATTGTTCACTTAATTAGTGATTCTGCAAAGGAGACGAAAATCCCTTCCTATCCGATATTAAAAGTTCCCACAGATTGTATTGACTCTGAATGCTGGCGAAAAACTCAGAAATCCATAGTATAAAAATCATTTGGGCTTTAAATTATCGATGAGAAAATTGAGCAGAATTGGGTTTTATATTGGCTTTTTTTTCCCCTATATTTAGACTTTAGCAGGAAAAAAAGAAAAAGTCCCAAAGCCATTAATAAAAGCTAAAAAACTACTGGGATATTATGATTCGTCATAGGTCATGTTCTGGAGGAATACATTATTCGTGCCCATTCAAACTGAGTAGGTTTTTCCCCCCGTCTGTCTTTATCACTTCGATCCTATTACAGCCATATCTGATTCTGCTCACAGAGGCTGCTACTTACAATTGTATCCAGAGAATCGGACTCCACATTTACTCTCTAATACAGTGGTTCTCAACCTGTGGGTCGCGACCCCGGCGGGGGTCGAACGACCAAAACACAGGGGTCGCCTAAAGCAGGGGTCCCCAACCGGACACACATGGAGCCGGCGGCTGTAGCACTGTAGTGACAGCTACAGCCGCCGGCTCCAAGAAGACTCAATACTCACCTTCTGTCGCAGCATCCCTGTCGGCCGCGGCACCTTCATCCAGCGCTGAGCGGTGACGTAGTACCGCTCATTAAGGTAATGAATATGGACGCGACGCCACTCCCATAGGCGTGGCGTCCATATTCATGACCTTAATGAGTGGTACTACGTCACCGCACTACACAGGAGGAGGCTGCCGCTGCTGACAGGGATGCAGGGAAGTTCAGCGACGGAGCGAGGAGGGTAAGTATGGGGGAGAATGGGGGAGCCCAGCCATGTACAGAAGGGTGGGAGCAGAGCCTTGTATAAGAGGGTGGGAGCAGAGCCATGTACAGAAGGGTGGGAGCGGAGCCATGTACAGAAGGGTGGGAGCGGAGCCATGTACAGAAGGGTAGGAGCGGAGCCATGTACAGAAGGGTGGGAGCGGAGCTATGTACAGAAGGGTGGGAGCGGAGCCATGTACAGAAGGGTGGGAGCAGAGCCATGTACAGAAGGATGGGAGCAGAGCCATGTATAGAAGGGTGGGAGCAGAGCCATGTACAGAAGGGTGGGAGCAGAGCCATGTACAGAAGGGTGGGAGCAGAGCCATGTACAGAAGGGTGGGAGCAGAGCCATGTATAGAAGGGTGGGAGCAGAGCCATGTACAGAAAGGTGGGAGCAGAGCCATGTACAGAAGGGTGGGAGCAGAGCCATGTACAGAAGGGTGGGAGCAGAGCCATGTATACAAGGGTGGAGCAGAGCCATGTATACAAGGGTGGGAGCAGAGCCATGTACAGAAGGGTGGGAGCAGAGCCATGTATAGAAGGGTGGGAGCAGAGCCATGTATAGAAGGGTGGGAGCAGAGCCATGTATAGAAGGGTGGGAGCAGAGCCATGTACAGAGGGTGGGAGCAGAGCCATGTATAAGAGGGTGGGAGTAGAGTCATATATACAAGGGTGGGAGTGGAGCCATGTATAAGAGGGTGGGAGCGGAGCCATGCATACAAGGGTGGGAGCGGAGCCATGTATAGAAGGGTGGGAGCGGAGCCTTGTATAGAAGGGTGGGAGGGTGGTACAAATGTTATAATTAAATGATAAGTATGTACTACTACTAAACTACAACCCCGTCCATAGCCCCGCCCCCTTATGACCAAAGCCCCCCCTGCCACACCTCCATCCCCGCCCTGCCGGGCCATGGAAGAATGGTCTTGCTTGAAGCAGGTCCCTGGTGCAAAAAAGGTTGGGGACCACTGGCCTAAAGCCATTAGAAAATACATATTTTGAAGTAGCCACCAAAATTATTTTTTTGGTTTGGGGTCACCGCAACATGGGAACTGTATTGCGGGGTCACGGCATTAGAAAGGTTGAGAACCACTGCTCTAATACAATGAAGCAAATCACGACCTTAGTGAATTTGTGCAGGTGCGATGTGCCAATATGTACACTGAATGCATAAAAGAAGGAGCAAATGAGTTGTTCTGCGCTGCCGTGAAAGAATGAAGGATGCCAATCCAATAGTAAGTGGTTTATTAGGCAACGCATTTCAAAGCATACAGCTTCTTCATCAGGACAACCACGATGGGGATACAAGCAGCATGAGCAGATGTAAAAATACAAGACATTTGAAAAAAGGCGCGTGAAAAAAGGGGGTCAGGAAGATCTTTTTTTTTTTCTTTCACGCTCCTTTTTCAAATGTCTTTTCTTTTCTGCCTGCTCATGCTGTTTGTATCCCAATCGTGGTTGTCCTGATGAAGAAGCTGTATGGTCAGAAACACATTGACTAATAAACCACTCACTATTGGATTGGCATCCTCCATTGTTTCGCAGCAGCGCAGAACAACCCATTTGCTCCCTCATTCATGCATTCATCTCCTTGTGGGTCTGCAGCAGCCTTAAGCACTATAAGTGGTTGTGTGCACACAACTAAATCAGGTAAGCACATTTTATGCATTTCTGTTTAATTTGTTACCCAGATAAGACCCTATTTGTGCTTTGTCTTTTTCCAGTGTTTTTCCTTTTCTTAATATGTACACTGATTACACTGAAACATTGTTACAAACCCTAGTTATGTAAGCAGGAATAGGTTTGGAGAAGTTTTAAAGGGAACTTGTCATGTTTAGAAAATGCTATTAACC
>JARQOD010000008.1:107790544-107841647 GCA_033576555.1 Oophaga sylvatica | reverse complement strand
GGGGAAGCAGGTAATCAGCTGTGCTGCGTCGAGATGACAGCCTCTGCCTGTCATTCCGATGTAGCAGAGCTGGATCGTCGTGGGACAGTCGTTACTATGGACTGCGTCGGACAGGTGGTATACTGTTGGTTTGTTTTTTTTCTTTTTTTACAGGAGATCGATGGCGTCGCAGGAATGAGTGTATAATAAAATTAATGAAAACTGTGTTGTCTCTTTTATTTCATTAAAATACTTTTTTCTTGCTGTGTCTTTTTTTTTATACATTTAAAAACTTTGGGATTAATAATGGATCGGTGTCTTATTGACACCTCTCCATTATTAACCGGGCTTATTCTCACCGTGCAATCAACGGTGACATTAACCCCTTATTACCCCACTTGCCACCGCTACAGGGCAGTGGGAAGAGCCGGGTAAAGTGCCACAATTGGCACATCTTTTGATGCGCCAAATGTGGGACTGCTGTAACCTGGTATTATCAGGCTGTTGAGGGCCAAAATCCATGGGCCTTGACAGTCTTTTAATACCAGGCCGCAGCAGTCTGCATTTTACTTGGCTGGTTAACAAAAATAGGGGGACCCCTACGCCGTTTTTTTTTCGAGGGGATCCCCTATTTTTGTTAACCAGCCAAGCTAAGCAGACTGCTGTGGCCTGGTATTATCAGGCTGGCAAGCAGGGTCGGACTGAGGCACCGGGACACCGGAGAAACCTACGATGGGCCCCAGCTCCTGCGTGGTGGGCCCTGATTTGAAAGGATAGGTCGCGGGGCAGAGGGGGCGGTGGCCCCGGGGCCCGCGCTCTGAGGGGCCCACCCGGAGCTACGATACAGTTACATTCTGCGGCAGAGCAGGGAGAATCGCTCTCCCTGCTCTGCCGCCCGGAAGCTATGGGGCCTGAACAGGCGTTGGGGGGGCCCGGTGCCAGCAGTGGGCCCCCCACCCGTCATCGGAGGGTCAGCTGTATCGGCATCCAGCCGATAAAGCTGACCGCATGGAGAGAGAAGGAGCGAGCGCTCCTTCTCTCCCATAATCCCCCTCTCAGCGTATGACAGCGGGCGCAATAACATCACCTGCCGGCGCCCGCTGTCAGACGCTGAGAGGGAGAACAGTGAGCAGCACAGGAGCCGGGAGGTGAGTTTTTTTTTTATTTTTTTTTTAATGAGGGTGCAGTCGAGTCCTGGCTGGAGAAGTCGTCATGTCGGTGTGGGCCAGATGGAAAAGACATGAAAAGTGAACAATTCCATTAGAAAGAACATCAGCGGTAAGTCATTATCTGTACCTGTGCTGTAATCTATTATATGTTCTGTAGGACTGATATTATTTAACACAGACCATATGGCGGTAATATCAATATTGGTCTTTTTATATATAGATTATTTTGGCCAACAGCGCGGTCATTTGCTGAGGTTCTCTGATGATGGGCCCACTCAGAAGTTTTGCCCCCACTAAACCAAAACCCTAGCTACACCTTTGGCTCTCTCTCTAGTCTTTCTTTCTCGCTCTCTGTTCTTTCCTTCTCGCTCTCTGTTCTTTTTTCTCTCTGTTCTTTCTTTCTCTCTTTCTTTCTTTCCTCTCTTTCTTTCTCTGTTCTTTCTCTCTCGCTGCTCTTTCTTTCTTTTCCTCAGTACCAGCCACTGTGCCCTCATTACCAGTCAGTGTGATCAGCAGTGCTAAATGGTTACGCTTGGGGCGAGGATATGGGTGTGATTAGCTGTGAAATGGGTGTTGTCGGGGCGTGGCCTAAAATTTTCAGCGGCGCGCAACACGCGCCGCAGCCTTTAATCCTCTTTCCTGTCTTCCAAATTTGGGAGGTATGCTGTATGACCTCCCTACAACTTCTGGCCATGCTCCTGATGAGCGCGACGGATGGTCTCGTGAGGGATCTCCTCCCACACCTGGACTAAAGCATCCACCAACTCCTGGACAGTCTGTGGTGCAACGTGGCATGGCCTAAAATTTTCTGCAGCATGCACAGCGTGCCACAGCCTTTGTCCCTCTTTCCCTTATTCAAAGGTTGTGAAGTATGATGTTGGGCCGCAAGAATATATTTTCTCTGGTGGGCCCAAGGTACTCCAGTCCGACGCTGCTGGCAAGGTCCATGTATGTTGGCTCCTTAACAGCCTTAAATACCATGCCTCAGCAGCAGGGTCGTACATATAAATCATGGGGCCCCATAGCAAAAGTCTGAATGTTCCCCACCCCCCAAAAAAAAAACCCAGAGGCATTGTAAATGTAAAGTGCCAGCACAGTGAGGGAAGTTGAGTCGCACAGAGACAGGGGTTTTGGGGGTACTCGGCACCGATCACGTCGACTTCTATGGGGGATGTCACGAGTAGCACAGCTCGGTCCGTGACCTGGGCGATCACTGGAATGTGGGATATTTCCAGGGGATGATAGAATGTTCGTGTAGTTTGTCGTGACGCCACCTGTAGTACCTGGTCAGGGTGTCCAGCGCTGCTGTGCAGGTCCTCTGGAAGGGATGGTGTAGTGCAGGTAGGTGAAAAGTCTTCTACAGGTAACACGCTATCCTTCCAGGGCAGATAGATGTGAGATAGAGCAATGGTGCAAAGTGATGTAGCAGAGTGGACTATGCGACGTAGTAAGAAAGCAGGAAACACTTCAAGTTAAACGTTGCATAATAAAATTTTTAATAATAACATTACAAAAGTGCAAATAGCATTAGTGCCGAAGTTCGTGGAGACTTCTTAGGACTACCCCCACCGGGGTAACTTCACAGTGTCCTTTACTTGTGCTTGTGGAGGACCCGCTCCAAACCTCCAACTGTGGTCTTGGGTGGGCTGCAAGACTTTCCTTGAGCAGACCTCACTTTCGGCCACACCAAACGGGTTTTTAGTTTCTGAGGTAGTTGAAAATAGTGCACAGTTAAGTTTTTTGTAAAACCAAGATGGAGCACCGAAGTGCCAACTATTTACAGAAAAGTTTGTGAGCCAGTACAGTTCATGGCTTCAAAGTTCAACATTTTGATTACAGTGAAACACCATTACCCAACCTGGGTATATTAAGGCAACAATAAACTTGTTCTTCTGAACATTCACCCGTCCGGGTACATCAAACCATTACCCAACCTGGGTATATTAAGGCAACAATAAACTTCTTTTTATGAACATTCACCCGTCCGGGTACATCAATAATTTAACTATTTACATACAGAGACCCTGTCCGGGTTATTTAGACTTCTTTGGCTGGCCTCTTACAGGTACCACCTGGTACTGTTCTGGAGCTTGCCAAACATCCGTGACAGGAGGGTCCACCCAGACCTGATGACGTCGTGTGGCCTGTACAGTGACGTCGTGACCCGCTATCTGGGTCTGTGTGGCCACCTCTTTCGTCTCCCTCCGGGTCTGGACCCCTATGTCCCTGACTGAACGAACCCCAGGGGGCCTAACAGGCGCCGGGTACGGGCCAGCTATCATTATCATGTCCATAGCTGGGGCTGCTGAGGAGACCACTGAGGGAGGCTGGGGAGATTTACGGCGTGGGGTGGGCACTTGTGCAGAGGCCTGGTTGGGGGAGGCTGAAGGCTCGTAGGGTCTGTCAGTTTCCTGACACTCTGGGGAGTAGGGGTCGCACCTGGTAACATTTAGGGCGTACCATCCATTGTAACCCCAGTGTCGGTTGTAAGTCACCAAGTCTCCTGGCAACAGGTCCCTCCCCGGGTGTCCTTCTGGGAGGTGAGCCTCCACGTCCCGCCGGGTTACAAAACTTCTAAATAAAGTCCAGGCTCCTGGATGAAGCCCCAACCACCTTTTAACTTAAAGTTCCGTACTGCACCCTTACGCCGCGGCTCCCTCACCGTACTTTTATCCTTTCTCATACGTGCCTTCTCTGCCAGGTCCTTCTCCAGGTGACGTTGCCGAAGCTTTTGGGATTCTCACTGCTCCCTTTGTCGCTCTGCTTCCCGCTCCCGACGTCTCCACTCTTCCTCCTGACGCCTGTTGTAATTCTCCTCCACCAGCAGCTCCATGTCTCCACCATCAAACGCCAGCTTACGATGTCCGGTTTGCGGCAGCTCTCCTGGCGCCCGCCAGTCCTGGCGGCGCTCACCTGTGGCGGAAGCAGCCGGCTCTGGAACAGATGACGGTCGGGGCTCCGGTACAGGCAGGTAGAGCTCTGGTGCCTGCGCGGTCTCATCCATGAGGACGGGTGTCGCTTCTTCTGCCTCAGCGACGGGGGCAGACAGCGGGATCTGGGGTGCTGGTGCGGCGTTTTCTGCAGGAACGGGTGCCTCCACTGTGATACTGGCAACCGGTTCAGATTGCAAGGGCTGGGATGCCCGCACGGCCTCCTGTACTGGAACGGGTGCCTCCACTGAGATACTGTCAACCGGTTCAGATTGCAAGGGCTGGGATGCCCGCCCGGCCTCCTCTACTGGAACGGGTGCCTCCACTGAGATACTGTCAACCGGTTCAGATTGCAAGGGCTGGGATGCCCGCACGGCCTCCTCTACTGGAACGGGTGCCTCACCTTCCGGTACAGACACTTCAGGGGGTAAGAGGGATTGGCGCCGCTCCAATTGTAGTTTTAGGGCCAGCCAGCTCGCTTCCATCCTGGCGACCTCCTCCCGGTGCCGGGCCAGGTCTCTCAGGGTATCCTCCGCTTCTTCCAGTGTAGGAGGGTTTCCAGACCGGGTGCCAAACGGTGGCTCCGTGGCGATCGGGTCGCTTCCGTGGGGGGAGAGCTCTGACTCCTCCATCCCTTCCCACTTCTGCTCACGTCCATTCGCCATCTCTGCCAAGTCACATGTGTCATTAGCATCAGGAGAGGCGCCATCTTTTGTAGGGAGGCGGGACCTTCGCGTTCGTTTCCGCCCACTGAGGATGAGGAGGCGGAACTCCAGAGCTGTGGGGCACGATCTTAGATTGCAGTAACATTTAGAGTGTGCGGACATCATTTTCGCGCCACGGAGTGAGTGTACGCCCACGAGAGCACGCCCTTATTCTTCACCTGTGCCTCGTGGCGCAGATATGACGGAAAAATGGCAAATACAGTCTATGATTATTTTTGCAATTCTCAAGCAAAAAAACAGTTCAATTAACGACACAGGACTCGCTTATAGCGAGCTTCTGAATCCTGTTTGTGACGCCAAAGTTGAGTCGCACAGAGCCACAGGTTTTGGGGGTACTCGGCACCAAGCCCGTCGACTTCTATGGGGGATGTGATGGGTAGCACAGCTATGTCCGTGCCCTGGTCGCTCACTGGAATGTGGGATATTTCCAGGGGATGATAGAATGTTTGTGTAGTTTGTCGTGACGCCACCTGTAGTACCTGGTCAGTGTGAGCAGCGCTGCTGTGCAGGTCCTCTGGCAGGGATGGTGTAGTGCAGTTAGGTGATAAGTCTTGTACAGGTAAGACGGTATCCTTCCAGGGCAGATAGATGTGAGATAGAGCAATGGTGCAGAGTGATGTAGCAGAGTGGAGTATGCGACGTAGTAAGAAAGCAGGAAAGGAAACAATTCTTACTACAAAGACATGCAGCATAAGGCTGCCTCAACCCCTCCCATCCAACTAGCTACACCCTGTTCTAACCAGCCTGAGCTAGACCATCCCATTGGGTCCGCCTACACTCAGCTGGCATAGTGTACTGTTGAATGCAGTGGTTGGAGTCAATGGGGTGTTTCCTCCTTACCTGAGAGTAAGTTGTCACACCGCTGGGTGCAATGCAACATCTCTGTGGCGACTGGACCCTCGGGTGCTTCTGTCTTTTCACAAATGCCGGCTTTACCCGGCAATTGAATCAGAGGCTATTTTACTATGTAGAAGTGAATAAACTATAAATATATGTATATATATATATGTCACAATGACATGTATATATATATATATATATGTATTCTAAGTGTGTATATTTTGTGTTTACAAGGAAAGAAAGTGTTTTTTTAGTTGCGATATTTTGTTCCCATAGACTTACATGGGACTTCCGGTATCGGAATCGGATATCGCCGATATTTAGTGATATCGGCGATACCATTCCGATCCGATATTTTTAGATATCGAGCAGTATCGCTCAACACTAGTTATTAAACTCCTTGAATGTGGTTTTGAGTACCTTGAGGGGTGCCGTTTTTAGAATGGTGTCACTTTTGGGTATTTTCTGCTGTATAGACCCCTCAAAGTGACTTCAAATATGAGGTGGTCCCTAAAAAAAATGGCTTTGTAAATTTTGTTGTAAAAATGAGAAATCGCTGGTCAACTTTTAACCCTTATAATTTCTTAAGAAAAAAAAAATTTGGTTCCAAAATTGTGCTGATGTAAAGTAGACATGTGGGAAATGTTATTTCTTAACTATTTTGTGTGACATATTTCTCTGTTTTAAGGGAATAAAAATTCAAAGTTTGAAAATTGCAAATTTTCAAAATTTTCGCCATATTTGCGTTTTTTTTGCACGTTAATGACCGGGCCAATTTTTACAATTCTGGCCACTGTCTCTTTATGAGGTTATAACTCTGGAACGCTTCAACGGATCTTCGCGATTCTGAGATTGTTTTCTCGTGACATATTGTACTTCACGTTAGTGGTAAAATTTCTTCGATATACCTTGCGTTTATTTTTGAAAAAAAACGCAAATATGGCGAAAATTTTGAAAATTTTGCAATTTCCAAACTTTGAATTTTTTTTCCCTTAAAAACAGAGAAATATGTCACACAAAATAGTTAAGAAATAACATTTCCCACATGTCTACTTTACATCATCACAATTTTGGAACCAAAATTTTTTTTTGTTAGGAAATTATAAGGGTTAAAAGTTGACCAGTGATTTCTCATTTTTACAACAAAATTTACAAAGCCATTTTTTTAGGGACCACCTCACGTTTGAAGTCACTTTGACGGGTCTATATAGCAGAAAATACCCAAAAGTGACACCATTCTAAAAACTGCACCCCTCAAGGTACTCAAAACCACATTCAAGAATTTTATTAACCCTTCAGGTGCTTCACAGGAGCTGAAGCAACGTGGAACGAAAAAATGAATATTTAACTTTTTAGCCACAAAAATGATCTTTTACAAACTTTTTTTTATTTTCACAAGGGTAAAAGGAGAAAATGGACAGATAAAGTTGTTGTGCAATTTCTCCTGAGTACGCCAATACCCCATATGTGGGGGAAAACCACTGTTTGGGCACACGGCAGAACTCGTAAGGGAAGGAGCGCCGTTTGACTTTTTCAAACTAAAATTGGCTGGAGTTGAGATTGGACGTCGTGTTTGGACAGCCCCTGATGTGCCTAAACAGTGGAAACCCCCCACAAGTGATACCATTTTGGAAACTAGACCCCCTAAGGAACTTATCTAGATCTGTTGTGAACACTTTGAACCCCAAAGTGTTTCACAAAAGTTTATAATGCCTGGGTGTGAAAAAAAAAACAAAACAATTTTCCACAAAAATGATTTTTTAGTCCCAAATTTTTGATTTTTCCCAAGGAAATTGGACCCCAAAAGTTGTTGTCCAATTTGTCCTGAGTACGCTGATACCCCATATGTGGGGGGGGGAAACTGTTTGGGCGCATGGCAGGGCTTGGAAAGGAAGCAGTAACGTTTGGAATGCAAACATTGATGGGGGTCATGTTCCGCTTGTAGTGCCCCAGATGAGCCTAAACAGTGGAAACCCCCCACAAGTGACCCCATTTTGGAAGCTAGACCCCCTAAGGAACTTATCTAGATCTTTGGTGAGCACTTTGAACCCCCAAGTGCTTCACTCAAGTTTATAATGCCCGGGCATGAAAATAAAAAATCCTATTTTTTTCCCACAAAAATTATCTCTTAGTCACTAATTTTTTATTTTCCCATAGGTAACAGGAGAAATTGGACCTCAAAAGTTGTTGTCCAATTTGTCCTGAGTACGCTGATACCCCATATGTGGGGGGAATCACTGTTTGGGCGCACGGCAGAGCTCGGAAGGGAAGGAGCACCATTTGACTTTTTCCAACCAAAATTGGCTGGAATTGAGATTAGACGCCATGTTGCATTTGGAGAGTCCCTGATGTGCCTAAACAGTGGAAACCCCCCACAAGTGACCTCATTTGGGAAACTAGACCCCCTAAGGAACTTATCTAGATCTTTGGTGAGCAATTTGAACCCCCACACAAGTTTATAACGTAGAGCCGTAAAATTAAAAAATCATATTTTTTCCACATAATTGATCTTTTCACCCCAATTTTTATTTTCCCAAGGGTAACAAGACTCCAAAAGTTATTGTGCAATTTGTCCTGAGTACGCTGATACCCCATATGTGGGGGTAAACCACTGTTTGGGTGCATGGCAGAGTTTGGAAGGGAAGGAGCGCCGTTTGACTTTTTCAACCAGAATTGGCTGGATGCCATGTCGTGTTTGGAGAGCTCCTGATCTGCCTAAACAGTGGAAACCCCCCACAAATGACACCATTTTGGAAACTAGACCCCTCAAGGAACTTATCTAGATGTGTGGTGAGCACTTTTAACCCCCAAGTGCTTCACAGAAGTTTATAACGTACAGCCGTAAAAATAAAAAATCTTTATTTTTTTTTGCAAAAATGATTTTTTTGCCCCCAATATTTTATTTTCACAAGGGTAACAGGAGAAATTGGACCCCAAAAGTTGTTGTCCAATTTGTCCTGAGTACGCTGATACCCAATATGTGGGAGTAAACTACTGTATGGGCGCACGTCGGGGCTCGGAAGGGAAGTAGTGACGTTTCGGATTGCAGACTTTGATGGATTGGTCTGGGGGCGTCATGTCACATTTGGAGAGCCCCTGATGCGCCTAAACAGTGGAAACCCCCACAAGTTACCCCATTTTGGAAAATAGACCCCCCAGGAACTTATCTAGATGTGTGGTGAGCACTTTGAAGCCCGAAGTGCTTCACAGAAGTTTATAGCGTACAGCCGTAAAAATAAAAAATCCTTTTTTTTTTTACAAAAATGATTTTTTTGCCCCCAATTTTTATTTTCAAAAGGGTAACAGGAGAAATTGTACCCCAAAAGTTGTTGTCCAATTTGTCCTGAGTACGCTGATACCCAATATGTGGGAGAAAACTACTGTATGGGCGCACGTCGGGCTCGGAAGGGAAGTAGTGACGTTTTGGATTACAGACTTTGATGGAATGGTCTGGGGGCGTCATGTCGCATTTGGAGAGCCCCTGATGCGCCTAAACAGTGGAAACCCCCCACAAGTGACCCTATTTTGGAAAATAGACCCCACAAGGAACTTATCTAGATGTGTGGTGAGCGCTATGAAGCCCCAAGTGCTTCACAGAAGTTTATAACATACAGCCGTAAAAACAAAAAAAATCATTTTTTTTTTACAAAAATGATATTTTCGCCCCCAGTTTTTTATTTTCCCAAGGGTAACAGAAGAAATAGGACAAATTGCACAATAACTCTTGGGGTACAGAGTACGCTGATACCCCATATGTGGGGGTAAACTACTGTTTGGGCGCATGGCAGAGCTCAGAAGTGAAGGAGCACCGTTTGACTTTTTCAACGCAGAATTGGCTGGAATTGAGATCAGACGCCATGTCACATTTGGAGAGCCCCTGATGTGCCTAAACAGCAGAAACCCCCCAATTCTAACTCCAACCCTAACCCCAACACACCCCTAACCCTAGTCCCAACCCTAACCACAAACCTAACCCTAACACACCCCTAACCCTAATCCCAACCCTAACCCTAATCCTAACGTTAGCGCCAACCCTAACCCTAACTTTAGCCGCAACCCTAACCCTAATGGAAAATGGAAATAAATACATTTTTTAAATTTTATTATTTTTCCCTAACTAAGGGGGTGATAAAGGGGGTTTGATTTACTATTTATAGCGGGTTTTTTGATTGGCAGCTATCACGCTAAAAGACGCTTTTTATGCAAAAAGTAGTTTTTTGAATCACCACATTTTGAGAGCTATAATTTTTGCATATTTTGGCCCACAGAGTCATGTGAGGTATTATTTTTTGCGGGACGAGGTGACGTTTTTATTGGTACCATTTTTGAGCATGTGACTTTTTTTGATCGCTTTTTATTTCGATTTCTGGGAGGTTAGAATGAACAAAAATCAGCAATTCATGAATTTCTTTTGGGGGAGGCGTTTATACCGTTTTGCGTGTGGTAAAATTGATAAAGCAGTTTTATCTTCAGGTCAGTACGATTACGGTGATACCTCATTTATATCATTTTTTTATGTTTTGGCGCTTTTATAGAATAAAAGCAATTTTATCTAAAAAATTATTATTTTTGCATCGTTTTATTCTGCGAGCTATAACTTTTTTATTTTTTTGCTGATGATGCTGTATGACGGCTTGTTTTTTGGGGACAAGATGACATTTTCAGCGGTACCGTGTTTATTTATATCGGTCTTTTTGATCGCGTGTTATTCCACTTTTTGTTCGGCGGTATGATGATAAAGCATTGATTTTTTGGTTTTTTTTTTTTTTTTCTTTTTAAGGGGTTCACTAAAGGGGTTAACTAGTGGGACATTTTATAGGGGGGGTCTTTACGGACGCGGCGATACCAAATATGTGTACTTTTATTGTTTTGTTTTTTTTATTTACAGGAAGAAATGAATTTATTGGGGAATATTTTTTTTTTTTTTATGATTTTTTTTACCACTTTTTATTTTCATTTTTTTAACTTTTTTACTTTGTCCCAGGGTCGGACATCACAGTATTTTAGCAGATCGCTGGTGTGACAGTGTGCACAGCACTCTGTCACACCAGCGATCGCTCTGGCAGTGCTGCAGGCTTCTCAGTGCCTGCTCTCAGCAGGCACTGAGGAAGCCGCCTCCCTGCAGGACCCCGGCGCCATCTTGGATCCGGGGACCTGGAGGGAGGACGGACCCTCGGAACAGCGCGACACATCGCGCTGCTCTGAGGGTCTCAGGGGAGCGCGCAGGGACCCCCCTCCCTGCGCGATCCTCCCCTGTGCCCTCGGTACAGCGCGATCATGTTTGATCGCGGTGTGCCAGGGGTTAATGTGCCGGGAGCGGTCCGTGACCGCTCCTGACACATAGTGCTGGGTGTCAGCTGTGATAATCAGCTGACACCCGGCCGCGATCGGCTGCGCTCCCCCCGGTAGCGCGTCCGATCGCACGGGACGTACTATCCCGTCCATGGTCATACGGGCCCAGGTACCATGGACGGGATAGTACGTCTGATGGCATAAGGGGTTAAAGAGTATTACAATAAAAGATAATCATACAAGTCTTGAAGTAACAAGCTTATTTGACAGATGTAAAACTCAAAATATTGATTTAAAGAACATTGCCAAAAAGTAAGTCATACAGGTTTGAAGGTATCAAGCTTATTTGACGCTTATTTGACAGGTATAATACTCATAAATGTCCCCCACCACCCTCAACCCTCCCATCCCCCCAACATATAAACCCCTAAAGCGACCCTGCATTTGATTAACAATCAACAAGCTCAAGGAATAGGATTATGTCCGCTAATTTTCTGAAGAAGATACCACTGGGTGTTTTCAAAATGTGTCCTTAGTTTGTCCCTGGTGTCCTGAGACAGAGATGGGATGAACAATGACCATGTACTTAAAAATTTCCCAGTCAATTTCTCTTTATTTGTCAGGGTGTCTAGCCAGTCCATTCGAAAAATATACAATTATTTTGGAGTATATGAGAGATTTGGGTGGTGGCAATGGATTTAGCCAGTGCTGCAAGATACTTTTCCTGGCAGCTGAGGCCCATATTATCAACATGGCCTTAACATGTTTGGGGAATTTGTGTTGAGAGCTGTCTAGAATATTAAATATTGCCCATTGCGGCGTCAAAGGAAACAATATCCCACCAAGATTCTGTAGTTCGGTATGGATAGACTGCCATATTTTTTGCACTTTGGGGCATCCCCACATATGATGAAATATGTCACGGGATACATTCTTAACGTGCCTTTAACCCGCTCAATCCAGTCCCACAGCGTGATGTTATTCCCCGTAAATTTAGGGAGATTGCTGAGCATCGCCCCCAGCAGCAAGGTGAATAGTTTAGTCTGCTGCCTCTGCGTTCGTGAACTGCATCCTGCTGACTACGCCAAATGTAAGCAGGTGCGGTAATGCAGTAACGCAGGGATGGTAGAACAAGGCTATCTAACAAGGTTGTTTAATGGGTTGACAGTCACATGAGCAAAAATTGCAATGGCCTCCTCGCAGGAAGCAAGTAATATTCAACAGTAAATAACAGAGGAAGCAAAACAGGGATTAACATCAAAGTCTAATATGAAAATGACACTTGTCGTTATCCTCTCGGGTCCTTATCCAAATATAGTCTGATGAAGATGGTGGTATCGGTAACGGCTGGCACGGTGTCCTTAGAAAAATCCAAGAAAATCACGATCCAGCTTCTGGCAGCAACGGGTGGTCATCGGTTTTACCCGTTGAGCCCCTAGTCCATAACACTGTGCAGCTGGAGTGGAGGGCGCTGCAGAAGTCTCTTTCCAACGCGTGGGATCCTGCTGCTACTCGTCTTTAGGCAAAGGGGAACACACCTTTGGGACCTGCACTTGGCACCCGCCCCTCTGCACGAGCACGGTCCTCTCCCTAGCAGGGCGTGTGGTGCTCTGCCTACTACTGCCTACTGTCTGTCCCGAGCGCTCACTTAATCTCTGCCGGGCCTCGCCCGCGCACTGTCTCTCATGCTGCAGAGCGCACCGCTTGCCCAACCCTGCTCGCGTTGTTGCTGGCGAGAAACTCCCTGCTTTTTCCCGTGCTTCCTGTTCTCTCTCCGGCTTAGCCACGCCCCCTCTCTCCAGGTCATGGAACCTGTCCAGTCCACTATTCTTTCCCCCCCGGCAACACTGAACGCAGCCTCCACAGTTCTGGACCCGGCATGACACAGGTACCCGCAGCGCGGTCTTCGTCCTTACACTATCAACCACTTTATCATTTTTAGTCTACACTGACACTGACACACTACTTCCATTTATAGCTTTACCCTCCTCTTGATCAAGCACTTGCCCTGAAGGATTAGGCCCAACCACCCACACGGGAACCGGAGACCCCGTTATGCACCCAATCCAATCTCTCTAGCAAATCCCAAACTACCCTAATACATTTCCAGTAGATCCCCTTTCGGAATCTTGAATACCCAGAATAGACTCCCTAAAAGGAGTACTTCCTGTAAAACTTAGGGCCTGGCTAAATCCAGCCCAACTAAACTAGAAGAGGACGCACACAACTTTGAATCATACCAGGCTGCATCAGTGCAGGAAACCCACCAGATGAAAATCCAGAGTCCAGACGATCTTCCTCTTTTCGCTCAGGAATGAACCCTTCAGTTGCTTGGCAAAGGGCACCCTGGCAAACTGTCATGTTTCTACTCAGCACAACCTTCAGGGAGCTGACTTATGGCTGCACATCTTCTCGAAATTCAGATCTTTGTGGAGTATGGACTATTCCTAAAGACCCCAGTGCCCCGTCTCAAGGGGCACCCAAGAGGAAGCATCTCCTGAAGAACAGGCAGGCCCAACATCTGGAACATTGCTTGTTATAGATAGAAACACTAGGGGAAGCAGGCCTGATCACATAACAGGCTGCAGGCCTGCATTCCTCTGCAAGCCCCGGCTACCTAGCAAGATTCCTCTCAGGCTGCGACCTGCATTCTGAAACAGAAGGGGGCGGATCAGGGCCTGATAGGTCAGTGGTAGGGCTACTGCGGCACCTCTGAAACCTAGGGGCCACATTGAGTGACAGGCGCTCTGGTGACGGGCAGAAGATGTCATAGCCTCACCCCTAGCAGCAGCTCCTCCCAGCATATCCTGCATCTGCAACCACACAAATGCTCCATTAGCACCACCAGCTGCAGACTTCATCTGGTCCAGGAACTCCTCGTCAGAGAGGTAAAAGGGACACAGGTACCTTTCTCAATGGTACCTACGTGCAGTTTACCAGTTCCCATCCATCCATAACTATATATAGGCCATCCATCCCCGTTTTCCACTTCTTAAACTTTTATAATATATATTATTATAACTAATAAGTCATGTCAGACTAACTTAATTTCCTTCTATGACAGAATCACTGACTGGGTGGATCAGGGAAATGCTGTAGATATAGTATATCTTGACTTCAGCAAAGCATTTGACAAAGTATCTCACACAATCCTTATTGAAAAAATGACTAAGTATGGAATGGACAAGGCAACTGTTAGGTGGATTCATAACTGGCTTAGTGATCGGACTCAAAGAGTGGTCGTAAATGGCTGCACATCCAGTTGGAAGAATGTCTCAAGTGGGGTACCACAGGGCTCTGTTTTGGGCCCTCTATTGTTCAACATCTTTATCAATGATTTAGATGAAGGAATTGAGGGTAAACTGATCAAATTTGCTGATGACACAAAGATAGGAGGGGTAGCTAATACTAGAGAAGAGAGAGAGAGGATTCAAAAAGATATAAACTGGAGCAGTGGGCAGCAACTAACAGAATGGTTTTTAACAGGGAAAAATGCAAAGTACTACATCTGGGCAATAAAAATTAAAAAAGCATATACAAAATGGGAGGAATAGGGCTAAGTAACAGCACATGTGAAAAGATGGGTATACTAATTGATCACAGACTGAACATGAGTCAACAGTGTGATGCAGCAGCAAAAAAGGCAAATACAATTCTAGGATGTATCAACAGAAGCATACAGTCTAGATCACGTGAGGTCATTATTGCCCTCTACTCCTCTTTGGTCAGACCTCATCTGGAATACTGTGTCCAGTTTTGGGCACCACATTTTAAAAAAGACATCAACAAACTGGAGCAAGTTCAAAGGAGAGCCACCAGAATGGTGACCGGTCTGCAAACCATGTCCTATGAGGAACGGTTGCAGGATTTGGGAATGTTTAGCTTGCAAAAAAGAAGACTGAGAGGAGACTTAATAGCTGTCTACAAATATCTCAAGGGCTGTCACATTGTAGAAGGATCATCTTTATTCTCATTTGCACAAGGAAAGACTAGAAGCAATGGGATGAAACTGAATGGGAGGAGACACAGATTAGATATTAGAAAAAACTTCTTGACAGTTAGGGTGATCAAGGAGTGGAACAGGCTGCCACGAGAGGTGGTAAGTAGTGTTGAGCGATACGATACTGCAAATATCGGGTATCGGCCGATATTAGCTGTATCGGCCTTTCGATAATTCGTTTCGATATTTTCGTCTTATCAAATACCGGAATCGGATTTGTCACTGTCACTGTGAGTGTCCGTCGGTCGGGTCTGTCAGGAGTCAGCGGCACTTACCTGGCAGAAGATCTCCGGCGGTCACGTCCTGGACTGCTTGATGGCCGCCATTATCTTCTCCCTGGCGGTCACATGCAGTTTTTCGCGATAACTGCAGTGACTGCTGGCTAATCCCGGCCGTAAAGCAGTCAGTCCGATGACGTCACCGCCGGGGAAGCAGGTAATCAGCTGTGCTGCGCCGGGATGACAGAGCTGGATCATCGTGGGACACTCGTTACTATGGACTGCGTCGGTCAGGTGGTATATATATATATTTTTTTTTCATTTTTTTACAGGAGATCGATGGCGTCGCAGGATGAGACTGTAATAAAAGTAATGAAAACTGTGTTTTTTTTTTTTTATTAAATTAAAAAACTTTTTTATGAGCATTCACCCGTCCGGGTACATAAACAATTTAACTATTTACATACAGGGACCCTGTCCGGGTTATTTATAATTCTTTGGCAGGGGTGTTCCAGGTACCACCTGGTACTCTTCTGATGCTTGCCAAACATCCGAGGCACCAAGGACCACCAGGACCTGATGACGTCGTGTGGCCTGTACAGTCAAGTTGTGACCCGCTATCTGGGTCTGTGTGGCCACCTCTTTCATCTCCCTCCGGGTCTGGAACCCTATGTCCCAGACTGAACGAACCCCAGGGGGCCTAACAGGCGCCGGGTACAGGCCAGCTATACTTATCATGTCCATAGCTGGGGCTGCTGAGGAGACCACTGAGGGAGGCTGGGGGAGATTTACGGCGTGGGGTGGGCACTTTTGCAGAGGCCTGGATGTGGGAGGCTGAAGGCTCCGAGGGTCTCACAGGTTCCTGACACTCTGGGGAGTAGGGGTCGCACCTGGTAACATTTAGGGCGTACCATCCATTGTAACCCCAGTGTCGGGTGTAAGTCACCAAGTCTCCTGGCAACAGGTTCCTCCCCGGGTGTCCTTCTGGGAGGTGACTGTGTATAAAAATGAAGCGTGTGCACTGCAGTATAAAGAGGTGCCTGAGTAGGTTCCCAATCCAAATAGTATATAGTAAAACTCGGCACTCAACTTTGAGAAAACGTGGTAGTATTTATTGTAGTCAGTGATGTCAAACGTTTCGGTCCCAAGGGACCTTCAACAGTGACTATACAAAAAATAATGTTATATGGTGAGTAAATTAAATTTGAAAGTTGCATAACCGATGCTAAAAAAGTATTTACACGTGGTCAATTAGATTAATAATAGTAGTATATCAAATGGAAGAAGACAATAATGGTTCAGTCGTTTCAGCATAGTATAACATATATAGTGGGTGAGCAAAGTGGAGTCTCTTATGCTTACCCCAGGAATAACACACTAGTGTGTTATTCCTGGGGTAAGCATAAGAGACTCCACTTTGCTCACCACTATATACAGTTTTATTTCTCACTTATACCACCACCATCGTTTCCAGGTCATTATGGGCAAATAGAATCGCTCTGGCAATATAATTGTATCTAACTGTGATCTACGGTATGTGCATTTTTTCTGTTATACTATGCTGAAACGACTGAACCATTATTGTCTTCTTCCATTTGATATACTCCTATTATTAATCTAATTGACCACGTGTAAATACTTTGTTTAGCATCGGTTATGCAACTTTCAAATTTAATTACTCACCATATAACATTATTTTTTGTATAGTCACTGTTGAAGGTCCCTTGGGACCGAAACGTTTGACATCACTGACTACAATAAATACTACCACGTTTTCTCAAAGTTGAGTGCCGAGTTTTACTATATACCTTCTGGGAGGTGAGTCTCCACGTCCCGCCGGGTCACAAAAACTTCTAAATAAAGTCCAGGCTCCTGGATGAAGCCCCAACCACCTTTCAATTTAAAGCTCCGTACTGCACCCTTACGCTGCGGCTCCCTCAGGGTTCCTTTATCCTTTCTCATCCGGTCCTTATCTGCCCGGTCCTTCTCCAGCTGATGCTGGCGAAGTTTTTGGGATTCTCGCTGCTCCCTTTGTCGCTCTGCTTCCCGCTCCCAACGTCTCCACTCTTCCTCCTGACGCCGGTTGTAATTCTCCTCCACCAGCTGCTCCATGTCTCCACCATCAAATGCCAGCTTATAGTGTCTGGTTTGCGGCAGCTCTCCTGGCGACCCCCAGTCCTGGCGGCGCTCACCTACGGAGGAAGCAGCCGGCTCTGGAACAGATGACAGTCGGGGCTCCGGTACAGGCAGGTAGTGCTCTGGTGCCTGCGCGGCCTCCTCCATGAGGACGGGTGTCGCTTCTTCTGTCTCAGCGACGGGGGCAGACAGCGGGATCTGGGGTGCTGCCGGTGCAGCGTTTTTTGCACGAACGGGTGCCTCCACTGCGACAACGTCAACCGGATCACATTGCAAGGGCTCCTCTACTAGAACGGGTGCCTCACCTTCCGGTACAGACACTTCAGGTAAGAGGGATTGGCGCCGCTCCAAGTTTATTTTTAGGGCACGCCAGCTGCTTCCATCCTGGCGACCTCCTCCCGGTGCCGGGCCAGGCCTCTTAGGGTATCCTCCGCTTCTTGCAGCGTAGGAGGGTTTCCAGGCCGGGTGCCCAACGGTGGTTCCGTGGCGATGGGGTCGCTTCCGTGGGGGGAGAGCTCTGACTGCTCCATCCCTTCACACTTCTGCTCGTGTCCATTAGCCATCTCTGCCAAGTCACATGTGTCATTAGCATCTGGAGAGGGCCCCTCTTTTGTAGGGAGGCGGGACCTTCGTGTTAGTTTCCGCCCACTGAGGAGGATGAGGAGGCGGAACTGAAGAGCTGTGGGGCACGATCTTACATTGCAGTAACCATCGTTTTCGCGTCACTGAGTGAGTGTACACCCATGAAGAGCACGCCCTTCTTCTTCACCAGTGCCTCGTTGTGACGCAGATATGGCGGAAAAATTGCAAATACATTCTCTGATGATTTTAGCAATTCTCAAGCACAAAACCAGTTCAATTCAGGCACACAGGACTCGCTTATAGCGAGCTACAGAATCCTGTTCGTGACGCCCAAGTTGAGTCACACAGAGCCAGAGGTTTTTGGGGTACTCGGCACCGAGCCCGTCGACTTCTATGGGGTATGTCACGGCTTTACCCGGCAATTGAATCAGAGTCTATTTTACTATGTAGAAGTGTATAAACTATAAATATATGTATATATATATGTCACAATGACATGTATATATATATATATATATATATATATATATATGTATTCTATGTGTGTATATTTTGTGTTTACAACGAAAGAAAGGGTTTTTTTTGTTGCGATATTTTGTTCCCATAGACTTACATGGGACTTCCGGTATCAGAATCGGATATCGACGATATTTAGTGATATCGGCGATACCATTTCGATACGATATTTTTAGATATCGAGCAGTATCGCTCAACACTAGTGGTAAGTTCTCCTTCAATGGAAGTCTTCAAACAGAGGCTGGACAGACATCTGTCTGGAATGATTTAGAGAATCCTGCTTTGAGCAGGGGGTTGGACCAGATGACCCAGGAGGTCCCTTCCAACTCTACTATTCTATGATTCTATGATACCCAAACAAGTCCCTCCCTTGCCAAGCTAAATTAATTAACCCCTGCTTTGCCCTACAAAGCTGACTCATGGGTCGATATGCCCATGGCCCTGCTGGGGCTTAGTTTTACCTTAAAGGATGAAATATAAAGATACCCATTAGTCAGCCTCGCTACTCCAGTAGTGACATTCAGTGATAGTGCGCCGTGCATCCACGTGACCGCAACAGCCGTTCAGTGGCATCAGTGGTGATACGAGCATGTGTGGCAAAAGGCTGCAGACGCTGGTGATTGGATGCAGCACACATGTGGCATGTGTGGCACGATATGGACGCAGTGGTGCAGGAGCAGCAAGGTAATAGATTTTTATGTTTGGTTAATTTTAAACCTGCTTTATGTTGCATGCATTTCCATTGCAATGATTAGTAGTTTTGGAAACCACTAATGTGTACAATCAGAAGTTATTGATGTAATAGTGGGTCTCCAATTTGGATATTAATCCACACTCAAGGAGAACAGACACTGCAAAAGAGTGTCTTGACTTCTGGAGAATCCAATGCACCTTTTAATGTGCAAACAGCGACCACCAGAAATAAAGGGAGGGGGACTCGATCATATCTTAATCCAAAGAACTTTGAGACCCAGTTTTTTTTTCATAGCAGTTTCAGCATGTTTTATGACAGAATACAGGCTTCAGTGTAGACAGTCTGTATGCTGCTAACAGATTTACAATGGGTATTGGATCGTTGGGAAATTGCTAAATATACCATCATAAGTTAGATGAAAGAGATAAGACAAGAACAGCCGCTCTCAGGATGCCATATACAATCAACTCTAACCGGGTCATTGAGATTAATGGAAAGGGACAGGATACATTGTAATTACCAGGGAATTGATCTGTTGTTTCATTACTCACTGTGCGGCATAAGGAAATTAATTAAAACTCAATTAGATTTTAATTATTAGGAAGTGAACTCCTTATAATATTACGATGGTAAACATTTCCCGCAACTTTGATCCTCAGCATTTAAGGAAATTACTGCAGTGATGGAAAATCCAATAAATCATAAAGCTCCAATAATCTGGCAGCCGTTGTATCAGGAAGATGAGGCTATACTACAGTTTTATGGATCACTGGATATTTTTACAGTTCAATAAAATCCCCAATAACCTAGAAAGCTCAGTGGAAGCTATGTGGTATTGCGGGCAGCGACTCCATGTACAGTCATAATCAAAGTTTAATATCAGCGTCATACACAACTATCATTTCCATTAATAAAATGTAGGATCCTGCCTACCCCACAATTTGGACAGTAATCTACGTGTTCCTTTACAGTTTCTCTAATTGCACAAAGATGCAACAAATTCCAACAATGAGGAAAGAGATGCAAGACAAGGGTGAAACGCCAATCAATTAAAATTAATGAAAACGACATGGAAATTTAATTCCCCAATAGCAGCCATTCACACCATACAGAACAAGAAATAAAGGCACAGAGCAGTGTGATTTCTATTAGGATTCATTGCTCACAGTGCTGTTACTTACAAGCCACCAACACGGCTATAAATGCACGCTAAATCATACTACTACAGGTTTATACACACATAAAACAATGTGCGTTCCTGCGCCCTTCACATTACAGAGAGTGGAAATGTTCAGATTGTGCAGAGGGTTGTGGGACAGTAAGGCTATGTGCACACGTTGTGGATTGTTAGCGTTTTTGCTGCGGTTTTTCGCGGCGAAAACGCGGCAAAAACGCTTACCCAACGCAACTCATTATATTCTATGGGATTCCGCAATGCTGTGCACATGCTGCGTGTTTTTCCGCAGCGGAATCGCATCGCAGAAAAATCCGCAGCATGCTCATTCCTCCGCCATAGGAATGCATTGAACCGCTTACTTTCCGCATGTGGCTATGCCCACCATGCGCAAAGTAAGCGGTTCATGTGCGGATGGTACCCAGGGTCTTGAGGAGAGGAGACTCTCCTCCAGGCCCTGGGTGCCATATCCATATTAAAACAATAATTAAAATAAAAAATCGTGATATTCTCACCTTCCGGCGGCCCCCGCAGCCTTCCCGCCTCTCAGCGACGCTCCCGGCCAATCCCGTTCCCAGGCGTCCTTAGCGACAAAGACCCCAGATGACGTAGCGGTCTCGAGTGATGCTACGTCATCTGGGGTCATTGTCGCTATGCATCCTTGGGAACGGGATTGGCCAGGAGCGTCGCTGAGGACCAGGAAGGCTGCGGGGGCCGCCGGAAGGTGAGAATAGCACGATTTTTTAGTTTTTTTAAATTTTTAACATTAGATCTTTTTACTATTGATGCGGCATAGGCGGCATCAATAGTAAAAAGTTTGTCACACTTGTCAAACACTATGTGTGACCAACCTGTCAATCAGTTTTCCAAGCGATGCTACAGATCGCTTGGAAAACGCTAGTATTCTGCGAGCTAATTACGCTTGCAAAACGCTAGTTTCTGGCGTGAATACGCATACCTATAAAAATGCGTATTTCCTGCGGCAGGGAGGTGCGGGATTGCTGCTGAAATTTCCGCGGAAATTCCGCAACGTGTCCACATAGCTTAAGAATGTTTTTTGGAAATACACCTAAAATGTCCAAAAAATTGAAAACCCCTAACTTCACCCTTGGCACCCTTGAAATTGTTCCCGAAAATGAAGTATTTCTCCCAGAAAATGCTTGCAATTACACGTTATGTTATTCACATGTTTATATCCTTGGTATATACTGGAACAAAACAACAACAAAAAAGAGAGAAAAATGCAAAATGGACATAACTTCACAATAAACCCCAAAAACGTTTGCACCATTCCAAAAATGTGGATAAACATAACCAATTTTGTTTCAAGCATGTGATGCTCGTTCAAACTTACCTGTGGCAAGTAACAGGTGTGGGCAATATAAAAATCACACCTTACAACAAAAAAATTGGAGAAAAGTTGACTCAATCTTTGCATTATGTGTCTGTGTATGCCACAATAAGCATGGAGAACAGAAACAGGTAAAGAGGCGTGGGACGATAGACGTGGGTGAGGTACTCGAATTTGATACCCAGGCACACTACATTAAGATGGGGTCCTGTCTGGGTGTGTGGGATTCGTCCATGGGGGTGCCTCCCAAAAATCGGAATAGAAAGTGATCAAAAAATTAAGGAATTTGCTCCTAAGGCCTTGTGGGGGCATCACAAAACATTACCAGACCCCAATCAGAGGACAATAAAACTTTCACTCCTCATCTATGAACTGATCCAATATTTATGGTCACAACTGTTCATCCCTCTCCCATATTGATAATTCTGCTTTACGTCACTTGTCTTATCTATTGCACTATTCCTGTGTCCTGTTGTGTATAAATATGTGATTCTTCAGATGTATTAGTCTTTGCCTGATGAAGAGACCTGAGTAGTCTCGAAAGCTTGCAATTTGTTACCATCTTTTCAGTTAGCCATTAAAAGGTATCAACCACTGAGGACTCTCAATTCTAAATATTTTTCTATCTACTGGCTAACATGGTACAAAGATATACATCTTTCCTGTATCACAATATGGAGGAGAATTCTTACTACTGCTCTGTTATGACAATCTGCCACATAAATATTACAAGGGTTCCCTTTCCAATGCCGATTCAAACTAGGGAATAGAGATGAGCTAATCTTTCAAGGTTCAATTTGGCTCAATTCGTCGAATGATTAGATGTTTGACGAACGTTCCTGAACGCCACGATTAGATGTTCGACGAACATACCTGAACGCCATTAGATTCAATGGGAGGCCAAACAGTATACACAACACATTAAGGGGTTACAAAAACAGCTCAATTTTTTTAATTTCCCAGCCACACTCAGGCTCAAACATCAGTGTAATGTAAGGAGTACAGTTCATATAGTGTCTTGTGCTTGGGTGCGATGAAAACACAGGAGTCACAGGTTTGATATAGAAGGTCTTGTATTACTTCATACAAGTGGCAATAATAGTCACACAGTTTGCAGATACAAAAGCAGGAGACACAGCAGGCCAGAGTAACTTAAGCTCAGCAATCACTCTCCACAACAGGTTCAGGATCTCTTCTCTGTTACCATAAGTCCATGCAAACGTGGATCTATCAAATAGCAAGGTTCCAAAGTCCACGAGTGTTCCAAAGTTCCACAATAGGAAATAACTGGAGTACAAGGTTCAAGGCTTCCAGGAGTCAGGTCACAGGTACACTGCAGGCTTGATTCTGAAGCACTGATTGCTCAGCTGTGGCTGCTTAAGAAGCAAGAGGGAGAGAATCAGGGCGGGAACATGCAAGCTGGAAACTCCATATTGACTGAGGGCAAGACAGCTGCAGCAAGACAGAAAGTAAAATGGCTGACGGAAAAACTGAGTTTCAGGAACATGTACACAGAACCTTACATTACTCCCCCCTTAGGGACAACCTCCGGATGGCCTCAGACCAGGCTTGTGTGGGTACCTCTGATGAAACTGACGGAGCAAGCGAGGAGCATTAACGTTATTGACCGGTTCCCATGAGTTGTCCTCCACTGGGTAACCCTGCCATTTAATCAAATATTGTAACTGATTTCTATACAACCTGGAATCTAGAATCCTTTCCCCCACAAATTCTTCCTGACCATCGACTAGCACTGGGTCAGGGCAAGGAGAAGAACGTCCAGGAAACGTATTGGGTGTCGCAGCCTTTAGTAGAGATACATGAAAGACAGGGTGGATTCTCATAGTTCTGGGCAGTTGAAGACGATAAGCGACAGCACTTATAATTTTACTGATTTTATAAAGGTCCAATGTATTTATGTCCCAACTTAGATGATGGAATTCTTAACTTAAGATTTCTGGTTGACAGCCAGACCAGGTCTCCTACCTTGAAAGCTGGTGCAGGTTTACGAAATTTATCTGCGGCTTTCTTGTACCTTTCCTGAGCCAATTCCAGATTTACCTTTAGAAGATCCATATTCTTTTGTAAAGACGTGATTCTTTCAGCCACTGCTGGCAAAGGCATTTCTATGGGAAATCGAGGAAGAATATTAGGATGATAACCTAAATTGGAGTAAAAAGGAGACTGCTTAGTGGAGGCACTCTGAGAGTTGTTATAAGAGAACTCAGACAGTGGAAGTAGATCCACCCAATCATCCTGTAGGTGGCAGATAAAGCAGCGAAGATACTGCTCCAGGGTCTGGTTGGTTCGTTCCGTCTGTCCATTAGTCTGAGGATGAAAAGCAGAAGAAAGGTTCACTTTAATGTCCAATGCTGCACAGAAATTTTGCCAAAACCTTGAAGTGAATTGCACCCCTCGATCCGAAATAACCTCATCTGGTACTCCATGTAAGCGAAACACATTTTTAATCATCAAATCTGATGTCTGTCTTGCAGTGGGTAAGCCGACACAAGGGATAAAATGAGCTGCTTTTGTTAAACGATCAACCACCACTAGAATGGTGTTCTTCCCTTGAGAGGTTGGTAACTCCACAATGAAGTCCATAGAAATGGATCCCCACGGGCGGGACGGGGTGGGAAGAGGTTGCAACAGACCAGTTGGTGAGGAGCGAGGTGTTTTGCACCTTGCACAGACTTCACATGAAGTGACATAGTTTAAAACATCCTTCCTGCAAGTGGGCCACCAAAAGAAACGAGAAAGAAATTCCTGTGTCTTTAGAATTCCTCTATGCCCAGCTATCTTGGAATCGTGAATGAGTTGCAATACTCTCAATCTGACTGTTTCAGGAATATACAGACGTTGTCCCTGAATCCACACACCATTCTTAAAGACAAGACTTACGTCCCTTGGGGGTTGTGCCAAAAATGAATCCGAATGGTATGCTTCCTTGATGTCCTTAAGTAGGTCTTGATTATGAATCACTCCCAGGAATCTAGAGTCAGGAAGAATAGTCTTAGGAGGAGTAAGTGGACGTGTCTCTGCTGAATAAATCCTAGAGAGTGCATCAGCCTTTCCATTGCGCGATCCTGGTCTATAAGAAATGATAAAATTAAATTGGTTTAAGAAAAGATTCCAGCGAGCCTGGCGAGGAGTCAGGCACTTAGCCGACCTGATAAATTCAAGGTTACGATGGTCTGTCAGGACGACTATTTGCTGTGCAGCTCCCTGAAGAAGGTGTCTCCATTCTTTGAAGGCGGCAATAATGGCCAACAACTCTCTATTGCCCACATCGTAGTTCCTCTCAGCCGAAGACAACTGCTGGGAAAAGAAGGCACAGGGATGCAAGACATTCTTCTCACCTGTTCTCTGAGAGAGTATAGCTCCAACGGCACAGTCTGAAGCATCCACTTCTATTATAAAGGCAAGTTCGGGGTTGGGATGTACTAAGATAGGTGCAGTGGTAAATTTATCTTTTAGACGGAAAAATGCTTCCTGGGCTTGGGGAGTCCAGGAGAACCTAGACTCTTTCCGGGTAAGTTGGGTGATAGGTGACACTACCTCAGAGAAATTCCTAATGAAACGTCTATAGAAGTTGGCAAACCCGATGAAGCGCTGCACCTCCTTCACATTTCTAGGACTTGGCCAATCCTTGATGGCTTGGGTCTTGCTTCCATCCATACTAATTCCTTGTGTAGACAGTACATACCCCAGAAATTGAATTTCGGTCCTATGGAATTCACACTTTTCAAGTTTGATGTAAAGATGATTTTGTCTTAGACATTCCAAGACCATTCTCACATGTCCATGATGTTCCTCTGTGGAGTTAGAAAAAATTAGAATATCATCCAAATAAATCACCACGAATGTATCTAGGAGATCCCTGAAGATGTCATTCACCAAGTGTTGGAAAGTGGCTGGGGCGGTACTCAGACCAAAAGGCATAACTAGATATTCAAAGTGTCCATAGCGTGACCTGAATGCAGTCTTCCATTCATCCCCAGGTCTAATACGGACTAAGTTATAGGCCCCACGGAGATCTAGTTTAGAGAAAATTTTGGCATGTCGCACTCTCTCCAATAACTCAGGGATTAAAGGCAATGGATAACGGTTTCTAATAGTAACCTTATTGAGTTCCCTATAGTCTACGCAGGGTCTCAGAGATCCATCTTTCTTCTTTACAAAGAAGATGGGTGCACCTGCAGGAGATGAAGAGGGGCGTATGAAGCCCTTGGCTAGATTTTCGTCTATGTAATCCTTTAAAGCCTTTAGCTCGGGCCCCGCCAGGGGGTAGATCTTACCAAAAGGTATCTCTGCTCCAGGCAATAATTCAATTGGACAATCATATGGACGGTGAGGGGGAAGCTGGTCAGCGTTCTTCTTGTCACATAAATCCACATAGTCCTGGTATACAGCTGGTAGTTCAGGGACTGACATGGTTCCTTTAGGAACAGAGCAAGCTGAAACTTTTGGACTTATCTGTTTCTCTGGAAAGTGTAATTCCTTGGTCTCCCAGTTAATGGTAGGATTCTGAGCCTGCAGCCATGGTAGCCCTAGAATAATGGGAAAGTGGGGAGAAGAGATAAGCATAAAGGACAGTTTCTCTTGATGATCTTTACCCATAAGAACCCTCAAAGGCTTGTTTCCTGATCCACTGGTCCAGAGGTCAGCAGGGAGCCATCCACAGTTTCCATCTGTACTGGAGTAGCCTTCTTCACTGAACGTATCCCCTGTTTCAGAGCAAAGGAGACATCCATAAAATTTCCACTTGCCCCTGAGTCGATCATAGCAGAGCTAGACACCCAAGCTGAGTCAACCCAGAGTTTGATGGAAAGAAAGCAATGAGAATTGTTTTTCTTACAACTCAGCTGGGACACCGCTGAGGAAACTTGAAAAATTGCAGCGTTTACACAGTCAACGTCCTCAGAAGTAACGGAGTTTAAGTCCGAGAAATCAAGATCTGTTGCTGCAGATCTCTCTGGAGCCTGAGGCTCGGACCTGACAGATCCCCTCTCGCAACACTCACAGTGAATGAGTGCTGCAGTAGTCTTACGAGAACGGCTGGGGCAGTTTATAATGAAGTGCCCTGACTTACCACAATAGAAACATAGATTCTCCTTAAAACGATGTTCCTTGCGTGCATCACTAACCCGTCGTTGTAAATAGTCTACCTGCATGGGTTCAGGTTCAGGTTCCCGTGTGGTCCTACTTAAAGGTTCCTTAGCTGGAGAGGAAGGTAGGAAAAGGTTAGTGCGATTGCTTTCGAACCATCTCTCTTGCCTGCGTTCAGTCAGACGAGTATCAATACGGATGCAGTAGTTAATAAAGTCACCTAACGCAGTGGAAGGGTCGGCACGAGCAAGTTCATCCTTAATCAGTGGAGATAACCATTTTAGAAAAATAGATTTTTGGGCGGAACTGTCCCAGGTGGTATCAAGAGCCCATCTCCTGAAATCCAAGGCATATTCAGCTACCGAGTGCTTACCTTGGCGCAAAGCTAACATGGCTGCTTCAGCTGTTGCACCTCGATTGGGGTCATCAAACACCTGTCCCATGGCTGAAATGAAAGCATCAAGATGATCCAAACATTCATCCTCAGTCTCAATCAGAGGGTTTGCCCACATCAAAGCCTTGTTGGTAAGCAACATAATTATAGTAAGTACTTTAGATCGTTCAGTGAGAAATTGTGAAGCATGTGCAGAAAAAAAAAGATTGCATTGATTAATAAATCCCCTGAATTTCTCACGTTCACCGCCAAAACGAAAAGGGGGCAACTTGGAATCCCAGAACTCGGGCTACGGCAGGAGCCTGGACTCGCTCCTCTAGAACCACAATCCTGGCTCGCAAATCCTGGGCAGTCTGTCCAAACACTTGCAAATTGTGATTAGTGAGGTCCTGTAGGTTTGTAAAACAGGTTTTTATAGTCTGCAAATCTGCAAGGATATTATCAGTCACTCCGCAAAGTTCCTTTATGCGGGCCTCCATTTTCCAGATCTTTTAAGACAGGAGTACTGGAAGGAGAGGAGA
This sequence comes from Oophaga sylvatica, assembly GCA_033576555.1. Classification (NCBI taxonomy): domain Eukaryota; kingdom Metazoa; phylum Chordata; class Amphibia; order Anura; family Dendrobatidae; genus Oophaga; species Oophaga sylvatica. The sequence continues at coordinate 107,814,017 of JARQOD010000008.1, read as the reverse complement.
AGAGAAAAAAAAACAATAGTGTTTACCTGTGGTAACACTGCAGAGAGAAAAAAAAATTAAGGGAACTGCTCACCTGGAATGGTTGTGAGAAGTCACAACCACTATCATCACAGAAAGTTCAACCGGACATCTGATATCCACAGTTACAGCAGACACAAAAGAGAAAAGAAAAAAAAAACAATAGTGTTTACCTGTGGTAACACTGCAGAAAAAAAAACTTAAGGGAATTGCTCACCTGGAATGGTTGTGAGAAGTCACAACCACTGTCATCACAGAAAGTACAACCGGACATCTGATATCCACAGTTACAGCAGACACAGCCTTTTCCAGACCCAGCAGACACTAACGTTTGGCTTCAGAATCTTGTAATGTAAGGAGTACAGTTCATATAGTGTCTTGTGCTTGGGTGCGATGAAAACACAGGAGTCACAGGTTTGATATAGAAGGTCTTGTATTACTTCATACAAGTGGCAATAATAGTCACACAGTTTGCAGATACAAAAGCAGGAGACACAGCAGGCCAAAGTAACTTAAGCTCAGCAATCACTCTCCACAACAGGTTCAGGATCTCTTCTCTGTTACCATAAGTCCATGCAAACGTGGATCTATCAAATAGCAAGGTTCCAAAGTCCACGAGTGTTCCAAAGTTCCACAATAGGAAATAACTGAAGTACAAGGTCCAAGGCTTCCAGGAGTCAGGTCACAGGTACACTGCAGGCTTGATTCTGAAGCACTGATTGCTCAGCTGTGGCTGCTTAAGAAGCAAGAGGGAGAGAATCAGGGCGGGAATATGCAAGCTGGAATCTCCATATTGACTGAGGGCAAGACAGCTGCAGCAAGACAGAAAGTAAAATGGCTGACGGAAAAACTGAGTTTCAGGAACATGTACACAGAACCTTACAATCAGTTTCACAGACTAGTATTGGTAGAAAAATGTAAGTACAAGCAAGTGACTGATCAATTGACCCACAGTAGAACATTTTAGAATGGCACAGATGCAGTCAGCAATAGGCCATGCATGTGGTATTAGGGTCTGGGGGCCAGCATTTAGATTTAGAGCTATGAATTTAAATTAAGATAAGGTGGGTGAGGAACCAGAGTAGGCCGGTTGTGCTAGGAGCCCTGATACCTCATGCAACAGTTCAATTTTTTTTCCCAGCCAGACTCAGGTGGCACAAATATCAGCTTGGTAGAGCACTAATGTTAAAAAAATCTAAGGATATTAACACTGGTAGTTGACTAAAACTAAGTGCAGGCCGGTCGATCTGGGAGCCAAAATGCAACAGGCACACACATGAAGGAGACCCAACTTGGAGTACAAATATTTCTCAAAATTAGGGCAGACAACAGGAAACGTGGCATCAATTTACCTACAGTAGAAATTTGATAATGGCACAGCAGAAGTCAGTCATGTGCCATGAATGAGAATCAGGGTCTTGGCCAGCATTTAGAGCTTTGAACTGAAGATTCAATTAAGACGTGGTGGCTAAGGGAGCGATGTAAGCCTTCTATTCTGGGTAAGCTGATACCTGATGCAACATCTCCAATTTTTTTTTTCAACCACACTCCGATGGCACAAACATCAGTTTCATACAGTAATATTGGTAGAAAAATGTAAGAAAAGTAACACAGGTGGTTGACTGAAAGTAAGTGCAGACCTGCATGTCTGGGAGCTCTACTTACATGGGTAACTCACCAGCTGGAGACCCAACTTCGAGTCTCCTCATTTCGAAAAATAATTGTCACACCAGCAGCAGTAGCAACAGCAAGCACAGAAGACACCACAAAGATGGCACAGACTGCAATAATGCGAGATCAATACATGACACTAAAAACGACACCATCGCCTAGTCTACCCAATCTGCGACTGGGATGTAAAAGTAATTGGAGATCCATGACTTGTTCATTTTGATGAAAGTTATTCAGTCTACACTTTCAGGGGACAGCCGGATGAGCTTATCCATCAGGACACCAAAAGCAGTGCTGAAGACACGTTCTGACGTTCTGAGAGAACGATAGCTATCGGGCATAACAAAACCTCCAAGGCGTGACAGACGAGCTCAGGCCATTCTTCAATTTTGAAGACCAAAATGCAAAAGGGTCCAAACCCCCCCTGATGGCATTGATATTGAGCTCCAGATACTCCTGCACCATCCTCTCCAGTTGTTCACAACTTATGCCACTTACACTGCTGCTAATGTTTTGGTGATGACACCTTGATGTTCCTGGGGTTGGACGTCTAGAACTTGGATGTATGCTGTCTTGGGGAAACCACTATTAAGATAGTCTTCAAGCGTGTTTCGATACTCCAACATGTGGGGTGAAGCATCTGGCTAAATTTACTCTTGTACCGTGGATCTAACAGACTGGCAACCCAGTAGTCAGCACTATTTCAAACTCTAAGAATATGGGCATCGTGTTGAAGTGCAGCAAGAAGACGCTCATGTGTGGGGAGCTTCCATGAGGTCCAAGTCCATGCTGTGTTAGTGGAGGGGTAGCACTCAAGGTTGCTTCTTCCATCACCTCCCGCCAACCATGGAAAACAGAGCAGACCATTATCCTCTTTATCTCCTGACTGTTGCGAGTCCATCATCTTGTCCTCCTCCATTTGTTCCTGGGCTCCTGCATCATCACTAACAGTTTGTCTCATACAATGAGCTCCCCTTTGATCGCTGTAATCCACACTCCCATGGCACCCGCCTATGCAATATTTAAAATATTGTTATCCCTTCCGCATCCTCCTCTGCTTTCAATTCTTCATCTGGGACCATCACCTCCTCACGCAGAGTATTCAAAGTGTGCTCCAGCGTGTAGATGACGGAATAGTGATGCTGATGACAACATTGTCAGCGCTAACCATCTTAGCAGCCATTTCAAAACTGTGCAGAAGGATGCAGAGGTCCTTCACCTGTGCCTACTCCGCAAGCGTGATTTGCACCAAGTCCGGACGGCGTTGGCCCAGGCTATGGAAAAGGACATGCTGCACCAGGGCTTGCTGCTGCCACAGCCGCTCAATCATGTGCAGAGTAGAATTCCACCGTGTCGGAACATCACTAATCAAACGCTTAACTGGTAGACCGAAAGACCTCTGTAGCAATGAAAGTCGATAACCTGCGGGTGCGATCATTGGAAGTGAGCACACAGCGACCGTGCTTTCTGCAGAGCAGCGCATCGAGGCCGGGATATTAGCGGAGAAATTGCTGTACCACCAGGCTGAGGATGTGAGGCAAGCAAGGCACGCGTGTGAGGTTGCGACAGCGTAGGGCCGCCACAAGGTTTGCACCATTATCATAAACGGCCTTTCCTGGTTCCAGATTTAGTGGAAACAGCCATTGCTCTAACTCAGCCTGGATACCTGTCCACAACTCTTGAGCTGTGTGACTGCGATCTCCAAGGCATATTAATTTAAACACTGCCTGATTGAGGTGAGCCATGGCTGCGCAGTATGGAGGTGGGGGAGATTCTATCTACACTGTTGGAACGCATGTCTGATTAATGGTGAGGTTGATGGCACAGGTGGAGGCCCTAGAGGAGGTGGAGCAGGCAAAAGCAGTGGAGGAACTGTTAGATACAGAGGTTTGTCCTGCAAGTCTTGGGGATTCAAAACTTGTGGAACAGCCCCTTGACCGCCTGCCCCCACAGCCACTAGAGTCACCCAGTGCCTAGTCAGTGAGCTGTAACGCACCTGTCCATGTTTGCTCGTCCAGGTGTCAGTGATGACATGCACCCTGGCAGAGATAGATTTTTTCAGGAAACTCGTGAAGTTGTTAGCGGCATGCTGGTGTAGCGCAGGCACAGTTTTCTTATGCTGTTTTCACATTTGCGTATGTGTGCGTGTTTGATCCACATAGATCCGCATGCGTCATGCTTACATATATTTAACATGGTGTATGCAGGGACATGCGTTCGCATTCGTTTGCGTACGCATGCGTCATTCCGCAGTGTGCGGCGGTGTCCGGCGAACGCAGCATGTTGCATTTTTTGAAGCGTCAAATATGCGTAGTCACATGCATGCGGATGAGTGCGTCAGAACAACGCATTAATGTCTATGGGAACGTATTGGTACACAAGGACGTGCGTATGGATGCGTTCGATACGCATGCGGACTTCAGACTGCGCATGTCCAGGAACTGATGACAGCACCTGGAAATATCGAACGTATGCGCATAAGTAATGCAAACGAATGCCAAAACGCATGCACATGCAGCGGGTTTTTTTGGGCATCATTTGTAAGCTGATGCAGATAAAAAAAACGCTGTGTTAGCATGCGTTTGAGCATGCAGATGATACGTTGCGCACACAAACGCTAATGTGAACCTAGCCTTAGAGAAGTAATGGCGACTGGGCATCTGGTACTGGGGGACTGCGAAGGTCATCAACTTTCTGAAACCGTCTGTATCCACCAGGTGGAAAGGCAGCATTTCCGTGGCCAACAGATTAAAGATGGAGAAGTTCATGCTCTTAGCTTTGCCATGTGTAGGAGGAAACATTCTTTTACATGACCACAACTGCAGGACCGAGAGGTGGCTGCTGTGCTGAGAAAGGGCGGAGTACGGAGAACAGGACAAACTGCTGGACTGTGAGTGAGGTGCAGGCGGAGATGTCATGGTGGATTGAGAAAGATGTATTGTGCTAAGTGACACAAAAGCAGTCATATCTACTTTCGTAATAGCTGACTGGCTCTCACTCACCCCGACTGTGGCGGGTAAACAATTGTAGTTTCTGCAGTCGGAGACCTGTGTGAGAAGACTTTGAAAGGTGTCGGAGGAGGAAAAAGCAGCAGATGGGGTTGATAGGACAGTCGGTGGTTGGTGAGGCCCGCTAGTCCACATTTTAGCGCAGTTTGATTACCACACTAAGGAATGTTGATCGCGCATGTGCCAATTCATGCATGCAGTTGTCAAATTATTGCAATTTTTGCCTCTTCTGAGTTTTTTTCAAATTTGACAGATAACATGTGTTGGGTCATCATTTTCGGTCTCATAATACGCCCAGGCTAGGCAACCCTTGCTGCCCCTGCAAACTGCCAGGGCTGGTCACAGCCAGAGATGGGGCTGAGGATGCAGTGTTTGTCGTGTTTGCATCACTTTGTGTCTGTATGGGAAGCCGAAACATAACCTCCTCATCTTCCTCTTCTGCTAAGATACTCAGCTGCGTACCTCTGGGTTCACACCAAGTGGGATCTACAACCTCATCGTCATCCTCTATGTTCTCACACTCCTCACCCTGAGAGTCACCCTCATCTTCCGGCCCTGACACTACAGTACAGTTCTCGTGCGCATCTGGTATCTGATTCTCATCAGGGTCACCTCCACCCTCCATCGGTGCAGATGCTTTCCTCCACTCAATTCTGTGATTCTTCAGAGCAGACCTCTAATGCCCATGGAATAGAATGTGTGAGCGGTGCGTCAGAATGACACATCTGAGGTTCCCCACAGTCAGTTGGGCGTTTGTAAATTTTTGATGAGTGGGAAACAAGGGTGATTGGGGTGCCACTTCTGAGAATTGTACTGTGTGTGATGTTAAGGTGGAGGAAGAGGAGGAGAGCCTACTTGATGCAGCACTTGCACTGTACAGCACAGCACTGTAGCACATGCTCTTTCTAAGCCTCCTCTACAAGGCGTGTGCAGCTGCCAAAGAAAGGGAGTTGAGTAGCCCAGCCAGTAGCATGTTGTCAGTGGTCTTTGGAAAGGACAAGACGGTGTTTGTTCAGTTGAGCTTTTCTTCACGTTAACATCTAACCCACATACACGTCGACCACCAAGCCTATTCCCCCTTCCACCACAACCTCCCTTTTTCGCATTCATGTTGTAAGTAGCCTTCCCCTCTTGTAACTTGATGTTTCACAACCTTAGGCCCACAGCTGTCAGTCACCTGTCACTAAATGAAAAATCACTATTTATTTTCATAGTTAGTCTGCCTGAACAACACTGTTATATCTAACGATTTTTAAGTGGAAATCTGGCCTCCTGATTTGCCACTGAAACACAGTTTTAGCACAAACGATTTGGAGTATCTAATTGGGTCTCGTGGCTGTGTAAGGAGAGAGACCGGACCGCGGGTATCTGTACCGCAGCGGGTCTGGAGTCTGCATCCCATATTGTCAGAGGGAAGACAAAAAGGCCCGGACAGGTGCCCTGACCCGGAAGCGCGGTTAAAAGTAAAAGCGCGCGCAGTGTCAGCCAGTTTCCCGCCGGCAATGACAGAGGCAAGGTGCGTGCTCCGTGGGGTGTGCAGCTAGGCCATACCGAAACGCAGCCGACTGGACACCAGGACGTTGCCAGAGCCCACCGCAGTAACAGGGAGAGAGCCGAGAGCCCTGTTCAGCTGAGTGCCGCACATAAGTATAAGGGCCGGGGCAGGGTGCAGGACTGTTTGTTGCTGCCCTCATTGCCGGACATTGCCATGGCGGTTGGCCAGGACCCTGACAGTACTGCGGCCTTGTTTGCATTGGCCGCATCCACTTATGGGCTAGGGTCTCAGCAGAAGGTACCAGTGACCGACAGCTGCCACCAGAAGACGGGCAACCGTTGCCTGCAGGACCTCATTGTACAAGCATCACGTCAGCCGTTGATGGCGCTACTGACTTCCAAGCATCATCTACAGCGTGAGGAATCTCTGACATGATAAGTCGTTACCTTGTTCATTAACTCTGCATATCCATTAAAACTTAATTATTTATTCTCATTCAACTGTTTGCCTCCCTGCGTGGAGTATCCCCTTGTTAAATTAAATTGTTAACCCTTGCTCTGCCTCTCGTGCGTCACTGCATCCCGCAACCTGCTCACAGCTGCACCACTATATTAGGCCTAACAATTTTTAAGTGGAAATCCGGTCTTGTGATTTGCCACTGAGACATAGTTTTTGCACAATCTACTTCGATGCTGGAAGATGGATTTTACACAGGACAGTGTTCACTTTCAGCACCAGCACTAGCGCAGGAGCGACCTCTCTGCACTGTGACACTGAGCAAATGGCAACAGCAAAACAAGATATCCGCTTTTTATATGGCCAGGGACATGTGACTTCGGCAGCCAATCACAGAAGACCTTGTGTGATGACGTTGTGGATGGTTTCTGTGCCCTGATTGGTTGCCGAAATCAACACACATTAAGTTAAGGGAAAAAAAACACGCACCGCTCCTGTAATCTCTTCAGACGCTACTCTAACCTCTCCACACCCTCTCCCCTCATCAAACAAGTCCCCCTCGCTCATCATACAGCAGCACTATACTAGCCAAAGTAATAACAGAAGCATTAGTGGAAACACAATGATTTAGCGAACTGTGACTGACTTTTGCCGCCTTTGAGTAAAAATGCTTGTGAAAGTGAACGCAAATCCGAATGTGCTACATTCGTGCCGAATTTGAGATGGGCAAACGTTCGCTCATGTTTGCTAGTGATGTGCATTTGTGGACTATCTGTAGAAGTGTAACCACTTGTCTGACGAGACGCGGAATCCCTGGTGAAAGATTTCACTGTTGGGTTTATTGTAAAAGCAGAGCATGAAACACATAGGAGCTGTTACTAACTTATCTAACCCAGCTCCCGCCTTAGCTGCCTCATCTGTCAGGCTTCACATTGTTCCTACTATGTGGGTGATGCTGACAGCAAGGGTGCAGGGTGCTGATGTCAGTTCTGAGTGGAGGTGGTGATGTCAGCTCTGAATGGAGCACTTGGTAATTAGTTCCTCTGGAAGTGGAGCATTCTTTATCAATACTAGCATAATAATATAAAGGAACTGCTAACGAGCCAATCACTGGTGTATGGTGGCCAATGGGGACACATCGTGCCCAATATAAATCTGTAAAGTTTGCTCTGTAACTCACCTGTTATTGCATTGTAATATGTATTGCTGTGAGCAGGCTTCTGTATTGTGATTACTTGGATAAATAACCCCTTGTATGGCTTTTTAGACTTGACTTCAGACTTTCTTTTGTGGCTTAATTATTGGCCTGACCCTCTGGACCTGATTGCTGCTATTCACTTAACTGTGCTGCTATGTATAATATTCTGTCATGGGCTCTGGTTCTGGCCCAGCTAGATGACACTTATTTCCTCAACTCATTCCACTGGCCAGCAACTCCTCCATGGATACCACCCAGGGGCCATTGTAAATACCAGAAAAGCCTTGGGAACTCCTACTGTTGATTATGCAGTTTGCAAGTGGAAGCCAATTTTGAGGTGATGGATTCGATCCAGGAGTGCAAGGTCACTCTACAAGTAAGGTGTTAAACCCCAGAGGCCCATCGGCGTCATATGGGGCTATTTGCTGATGGACCTCATGGATCTTAATGGAACTGGATTACATTATCAGCCTTGGTTCTGTGTTGACCCGCACCACAATTGTGGTTTACCAGAGCAATGGGGTACTCAGAGCCGAGCCCATGGAAGTCTATGGGGTTGTCACAGGTAGCGGTGGCTCGGTCTGTGGCCCTGGCGGTCAGGCGTATGTTGGGGGGGTATATTTACAGGGGATAGGTATATATATACAGTTCGTGACGCCACCTGTAGTTCTCTGATCACTAAGACCAGCGCTGCTGTAGATCTCTGAGGGATGGTGAGGCAGCTAGATGTCGGGTCCCCTACAGGTGGGACTCTTCCCTCAGGTCGATAGTTATGGTTGGGTTGTGCAGGGATGCAATCAAATAACTCAGTCTCACACATAGAAGCTTCTTCCCATACCTTTACTTGTCAGATGATAAGGCAGGTCCCAGGGAGGCTGGTCGGGTGGAGGATGTGCTTTGAGATAACAGCTGAACAGGTTGGGGGCCTCCTTTACTTTCAAAGATGATGAGTTCAACCAGCATAAAGCCTAGTTCACTCCAATTTCTCCAGCTTCTCCAAGCTGTACTGCCCGGTCAGTTTTGTGGTCGGAACCTTCCTTTGATGGAACTAGGTTCTTGCTTTTGCTGATCAGGCTCAAAGTTCCTATTCCACCTGACCCCTGTTACGTACTGACACTCCAAGGGCTGCTTGCTGCGACCTAAGGTCCAGTAAGACTCTGGTTCTTCTATCACTATGCCTAAAGCTATAGTGACACTTCGGTCCCAGTGACCGGTGACAATGTGCAGGATAATCCAATCCTTAAGGCACTACTGAATTCCTTCCACTGCGCCCTTCGCCCTGTCCGCGCTTGTAGCATAAGCACTCCACACTTCCTAGGTAATGCAGGCTAGTCCTTTCTTGCTTCTTCCCAGAGCTCACTACAGATTCTCAGTATTCTTCTAGTTCAGGAGCACGTCGACTGAACTCCACTGTCCTTGGGACAGGAGACTGAAGTTTCTGCTATTAACTCTTCCTTCTTCCTCAATTGTCTCTGTCTTCTGATTAAGCACAGCTCTGACTAGGCTAAGGTGAACTGGCTCACCCTTACTAGCCTCCACTTTAAGAACTGCTGACAGGATCTGGCTGGACTTCTTCCTCCCTCCACGTCCAGGCTAGACTACTCTCCTCTGTCTTCTCGCAGGAAACTCTCTGACTCACTGGCTACATACCCTATGGGTGTGTCTAAGTGTGTGATGGAGTGAATGTTTATTGAGCATTAAACTGTTACCTCTCCGCACATCCTCCAGGGTACTGCGTGTGCCTTCACACCAGGGCTACACAGTTCCATGGTGAGTTCCCAATTTTGGCCTGTTTATAGAAACACTTAATTACTCTACACAGAACTGCTCCATTTATGGCACCACGATACAGATGTCTACTGACATTATCTTGGACAGCAACACTCCTACAAAATATACTCATTGTTTTCACATTCTTCTATGGATTTTTTTTCTCTGCAATAAACATTTGAATTATTTCCACTTTTAAGTAAAACAGCCGTAGAAACGTCAGAGTCCTGGCAGTAATACTGGACATATTCATGGCTGGGGTGAACTCAGCCATCACAGTTGTTGTCTAGGGACATAATCTTACATAAGACAACGCAGAACAGCAAAGATTTCATTTTTAAAGGACCACTGGTCGTCATGCGGACAGACATGAATTTCCTTACAATGTGCCCGATTCTCTTCCTCTATTCTCACTTATTATTCCAATACCTTATACATTTTGTGACATTCTCTACCTTCTGATATAAATCACTCTTCCCCACAAGTTTTTTTTTATTTTTTATATTTTTTGTTACAAATGCAGAAAGTTAATCTTCATTGGAACTTCTGGGATTTGTCAACATAAAGGCCTGGAGAGTTTGGGCTTAATCCTTTCCTCCTTCCTCTAACTAGCATCTTCTAGTTGGAGCGCCTCTCTCTCTATCAGTATTTTAGGCCAGGAAGTTTATTTCAGCATCTGCTGCTTAAAGTACGAGTTACTATGGAAACAGCATCTGGCGACCAGCGTGCATTTCCCAGCCAATAAATAAATAACAACAGGGCGAACGGGGGGAAAAGCTTTTGTTGACTTTCACAGAAATTGTACAGGAAAAAAAAATGAAAAAGAAATTAAATCCTCGATGACAAAGTAATTTTATTTTAATCCCCGGAGTCTGAGGGGGGTTGTGATAATTTACGGTACGCCTTGGAGCCGTCTCCTGTTGTTTATCTTTTGTTGAGATATCTAGGCCGCTGAGAGCCGCTACCTGCTGCTACAATAGCTTCACAAGGGATTGATCTGATTGTAAAGCAATCCCCGTCAAGTGCACAGGCCATTAACAGAGAATTAAAATGTTTGAGGGGGCAAATGCCTCCTACCTGCCCTACAGCCTTAATGGAACATGAAGCCTACGCTTTGTATTTATTTACATTTTTACTACCTTGCCTCAGGTCTTCATAAGGAACACGGAAGACTCTGAAACTGATTTAGGACTCGCAATATAATCAGACAACTCAGCTAATGTTCGGTGTAAGGACTTTGCCCCATCAGACAATGTAATGCACTCAAGCAATGGTGGACAGTAATGCTGGTCAAATAAAAAGATGGAAGAAGCCAGAATGTTACTCACCTATTCCAACTCCAGCACCAGGTTTTGCTTTTCTTATGACCGGCTCCCTCTGTGCTAATACAGCAAGCACCACAGACGTCATGATACTAAGCCTTTTAGGTCCAGCTCGCACAGCCACCCACTTCATGAGTATTCAGGACGTAACCTTCAGGAAGTGGCCTTTCTGCCACGTGCTTTCCTGGAGTTAGCCTCATTTTCTTTTTATTTCACTTTAGCCAAGTGTCTTCCCAGTTACTTCTGTTTGCCATCCAGAAACCACCTACTACTTCCAAGCTCAGTATAGTAATTCCTGAGCTATGACACTCGGAGCTCTTCAACAAGCTCCTCTCTGCTTTCCTGATGCTGCCTACATTTTCTACTCAGCTAAACCTGTGTGTAACTGCACATCTGAAAGCAAGATACCAGTTTATCTATACTACTCTACAATCCCTTGTGTAACTGCACATCTGCAGGCTAGATAGCAGTTTGCCTATATCTCTATGCTAATCCTGTGTGTAACTGCACGTCTGCAGTCAATATAGCAGTTTGTCTATACATCTATGCTATTCCTGTGTGTAACTGCACATCTGCAGGCAGGATAGCAATTTGTCTATATTTGGCATTCATCATCATCATCGAGCAGTAGATCCTGCAGTTTCGGGTTCGGCAGGTCGAGTCATCATAAGAGGTGGGAGCTTTCTCAGTTGGTCGTGCCATAGGGCAAGCCAGGTTTGCGTGCTTTCTGATCAACTTTGGCCTCTCGGGCTGGTTGTACACAAGAAAGCCTTTCTCTGACACCTCAACCCTCTGAGGGCTCATATAGATGAGGAAAAGAAAAAGATGATTTGTGCTAACCAACATGTAGATATTTGGTCCGTGGTATCAGTCGACAAGCACACAGTTGACAATGAGCGGAGACCCACTGTCACAATCCATTTTTGGATTTGTGGCAGCTATGGTTCCACTCAATTAAAACTTTTTTCCTTTCAGGCCAGCGGGGTTAATATCAGTTTTTGCCCCGCTGGCAAGCTGGTGTAATTACATCAGCTGACTGTTGGTAGTACAGGTCCTTTCTGGAAACCAGCCTAGCAGGAGCAGCTCTCTGGTGTGTCTTGTGTTTGGAGTCCAGTTGCTATGTTTTATGCTATGTGGAGCTTAGCAGCGGTGTTCATAAGCTAAGTGTGGTGTTTTTTGTTACCTTGTCTCTTTGGTGTTTGTCACTTCCCCCTGTGTTTATTATCTACAGAGGTGAAGCTAGTGCTCCTTGCCGGCCAGTGCACTAGCCAGGACAGTAATAGGCGACAACTAGGGACGAGGTATCTTGAGAGCGGCGCTGGAAGGAGCCACATAGGGCGTTAAGGGAGTGCAGGGACTGGCTCAGGTTTGAGCTCAGGTGGAGACCGTCCCTCATTCCCTATTGTTAGGGCCCTCCTCTCACCTTTCCCATCCCGTTGTGAGTTGAGTTATACGCTGACCGACCACCCGTTGGGTCGTGTCACACATCGTGACACCCACATTAGAGAGAACCTTCAACAAGAGGCAAAAAGTGGCCAAAACTATGGGCAACTAGATACAAGCCTTTAAGGTGCTCGACTGCGTTATGGGCCAGCAGCACCCAGAATGCTGTTCCGAATAGTTTACTTACATGGATTCGGTTTATAACGCTTACAAATACCACGGGGGCAGTGCCTGGTACAAATACGACGAGGAGAATCATCGTTAAAGAAAAGATTGATATTAGGCCTCTTTTCGTCCTTCCCAGTCTCAACCCTGAGGGTGTCCCCTTTGGGTATCGTCCCTAAGAAAGAGCAGGATAAATTTTGCTTAATTCACCACCTTTCACATCCTAAGGGCATGTCGGTAACCGACGGTATTTCAAAAGAAGAAGCTTCGGTGGCTTATGTTTATGTTGACAGGGTGGTCGCCTTAATGTGTGAAGCTGGCCCTGAAGCACGGACGGCAAAATCTAACATCGAGTCAGCTTTCCACCTTTTTTACGACACTTGCTTGCCCATGGGGTGTTGTATATCTTGCCATTACTTCGAACTGTTTAGTTTTTTCTTGAATGGGTGGTGCGATATGAGACCGGTTCTAGGGCGATCATCCACTACATGGATGATTTTCTTTTCATTTCCCTGCTTGACAGTGACCAATGCCAATTCATCCTGGATTCGTTTTGTCACCTAAAGCAGAAATTTGGCGCCCCTCTATGTTTAAAAATACGTTGACCCTACGTGCCCGTTGTCCATTTTACAAATGGTGGAGGATAGGAGTAGTGATCTGTGCTACTGAGCTAGATTCAAGAAATCCGGGAGAAGGTGATGAGGGATTAGATCATGTGGTTTGTTTGCAACAAGGTTTGAAGTTGAACCAACTTCTTCATCAGGAGTTTCACAATGGATTTGGACATTGTGGCTCTCCTGATGAAGAAGTTGGTTCAACTTTGAAAAGCGTTGAGAATAAACCGCATGATCTAATCTCTCATCATGTTTTCCGGATTTCTTGAATTTGGCACAGCAGTGCAGGCCACTACTCCTATCCTCCACTAATTGCTCTCTACGTGGGATTTCCCAACAGGTAAACCACTGTTTGGGCGCACGGCAGGGCTCGGAAGGGAGGGAGCACCATTTGACTTTTTGAACATCACGTCGTGTTTGGAGAGCCCCTGATGTGCCTAAATAGTGGAAACCCCACAATTTTAGCTCCAACCCTAACACCAACACACCCCTAACCCTTATCCTATCCCTAACCCTAATCCTAACCCTAATTCCAACCCTAATTTTATCCCTATCCCTAATTGTATACCTAACCCTAATTGTATCCCTAAACCTCATTGTAACCTTAACCCTAATTGTAACCCTAACCCTAATTCCAACCCTAACCCTAACCCTAATGGAAACATGAAAATAAATACAATTTCTTTATTTTATTATAAATCCCTAATTAAGAGGGTGATAAAGGGGGGGGGTTTATTTACTATTTTTTTTATTTTGATCACTGTGAAAGCGTTTATTACAGTGATCAAAACGTACTTTCACTGAATGAATGAATCTGCCGGCAGGCAGATTCGGCGGGCGCACTGCGCATGCGCCCACCATTTTTTTTAACAGGATGAAGACTCCAGGAGGCTCGGATCTGCAGGAGGACATCGGGGGACCCGGAGACCCCGGAGAAAATCCAACTTGGCGGGCGCACTGCACAGGCGTCCGCCATTTTCTTTGCCAGGACAAGACACAGGGAGCTCAGGGAGACATGGGAGGACTGGGGGCACGGGGGACTGATCAGTTGTCCCGGGGACCCCATTTCTCTCCCCTCTGATGTGCGATCACATCAGAGGAGAGAGAAATTAAATGGAGAATCGCTGCTTTTTTTTTGCGATCTCCGTTATAGGGTTAATAACGGCGACCGCAAAAGTGGGGTCGGTAAAAACTGACCCGAATCATGTTCTCTGGGGTAGCTGAGACCCCGGAGAAAATCCGACTCTGGGGGGCGCCATACATTTTTTTCACAGCGCTTTTAATTAACGGCGCTGTGGTTTAAGTACCCTTAACTACCGCCGTTAAAAGGCGTATCGGCGGTTGTTAAGGGGTTAAAGCCTTTGCTAATATCGCTGCTCCCATTCGCTTCCAAACTCCTGGAGCTGCACGTCCACTCTGAGCTTTCCTACCACCTCTCATCTAATTTGCTCTTTGACACTCTACAATCTGGTTTCCGCCCCCATCACTCCACTGAGACAGCCCTGACCAAAATTCCTAATGACCTACTTACAGCCAAAGCGAACGAACAATACTCTATACTCCTGCTTCTTGACCTGTCCTCTGCTTTTGACACAGTTAACCACTGCCACCTACTACAGATTCTCTCCTCCTTTGGCGTCAAGGACCTCGCCCTATCCTGGATCTCCTCATACCTTTCCAACTGCACATTCAGCGTTTCCCACTCCCACACTACCTCCTCGTCCCACCCTCTCTCTGTTGGAGTCCCCCAAGGCTCTGTTCTAGGACCCCTACTCTTCTCAATCTATACACTTGGCCTGGGGAAACTGTTAAAGTCCCACAGATTCCAGTACCACCTTTATGCTGATGACACTCAGATCTACCTCTCTGGCCCAGACGTCACCTCTCTGCTGTCCAGAATCCCGGCGTGTCTATCAGCCATATCCTCCTTCTTCTCCTCTCGCTTCCTCAAACTCAATGTGGACAAATCTGAACTCATCATCTTTCCCCATCTCACAGATCTTCCTTACCTGACCTATCTATCACAATTAATGACATAACGCTTTCCCCCGTACCGGAAGTCCGCTGCCTCGGAGTAACCCTTGACTCTGCCCTGTCCTTCAAACTGCACATCCAAGCTCTTTCTACCTCCTGTCGCCTTCAGCTCAAAAATATTTCCAGAATTCGTCCTTTCCTCAACCCTCAATCTACTAAAATGATTGTGCACGCCCTTATCATCTCCCGCCTCGACTACTGCAACATCCTTTTCTCTGGCCTCCCTGCTAACACCCTCACACCTCTCCAGTCCATCCTTAACTCTGCTGCCCGACTAATTCATCTCTCTCCTCGCAACTCCTCTGCTTCTCCCCTCTGCAAATCTCTTCACTGGCTCCCATTCCCTCAGCGTATCCAGTTCAAACTACTAATACTGACCTACAAGGCCATCTATAACCTGTCTCCTCCATATATCTCTGAACTAATCACTCGATACCTTCCCTCACAAAATCTCCGATCCTCCCAAGACCTCCTTCTCTCCTCCACACTTATTCGCTCCTCATCCAACCGCCTCCAAGACTTCTCCTGAATATCCCCCATCCTCTGGAATTCTTTGCCCCAACGAGTCCGACTATCAACCACATTCGGATCCTTCACACGGAACCTGAAAACCCACCTCTTCAGGAAAGCTTACAGCCTGCAATGACCCTGCTACCTCCTCACCACTACCAGAGATATCGCCTCAACCAACACCGGAACTTCTGCAACCCACCAACATGCTGTCTCCTTCCCCACCATCCTGTAGAATGTAAGCCCGAAAGGGCCGGGTCCTCTCCCCTCTGTATCAGTCTGTCATTGTTAGTTTGTTTACTGTAAGTGATACCTGTAATTTGTATGTAACCCCTTCTCATGTACAGCACCATGGAATCAATGGTGCTATAGAAATAAATAATAATAATAATAATAATACACTGTGTTCCAAATTATTATGCAAAAATTGTTTAGGAGTGATAAGGTAAGAATTTTTTTGTTTGTCAGTTAAACTCATTGATGGTGATGTGTGTCAGAGCTCTTTATATCACTGTAAGCAATTGCAGACACCTGTGCTAATTAGTTTGGCAGGTGTGTCCAATGAAAGGCAAGACTACTTAAGAAGGCTGTCCCACATTATTAAGCAGCCTACATTTTCTGCCAAAATGGGAAAGAAAAAGGATGTGTCGGCTGCTGAGAAGCAACAAATTGTGGAGTGTTTAGATCAAGGCATGACTACAATCAACATTGCCAAGACACTTCATCGTGATGATCGCACAATCAAGAAGTATGTAGCTGACTCACAGTACACACGTGTGCATGCTGATAAGGGGAAATTGAGGACTCTTTCCTACAGGCAATTACATCAGGTTAAAAGAGCAGAAGCAAAAAGCCTTGTCATAGCAGCAGACAAGTTTTTGAAGCTGCTGGTGCCTCCAACGTCCCCTGAACAGCAAGATGCAGGATCCTTCAGAGGTTTGCAGCTGTGCGTAAGCCATCCTGTTGACCTCCTCTATCCACTGCACACAAGCAGAAACGGCTCCAGTGGGCCAAACAATACATGAAGACTGACTTCAAAACTGTTTTGTTCACCAATGAGTGCCGTGCAACGCTCGATGGTCCAGATGGATGGAGTGGAGGCTGGCTGATTGATGGACACCCCATGCAAACACGGCTACGGCGCCAACAAGGAGGAGGTGGAGTAATGTTTTGGGCTGGAATCATGGGGAGAGAGATTGTTGGCCCCTTTAGGATCCCTGAAGGGGTAAAGATGAACTCCATAGTGTATTTTGAGTTTCTCAAACAGCACTTCCTGGCATGGTTCAAGAAGAAGAACCGTGCATTCCGCAGCAAGATCATTTTCATGCATGATAATGCACCGTCTCATGCTGCACATAACACATCTGCATCTCAGGCTGCTATGGGCATAAAAGGGGACAAACTTATGGTGTGGCCCGCATTCTCCCCTGACCTTAACCCCATTGAGAACCTCTGGAGCATCATCAAAAGGAGTGTCTATGATGGCGGGAGGCAGTTCACATCTAAGCAACAGCTCTGGGAGGGTATTCTGTCCTCATGCAAAACAATTGAAGCAGAAACCATCCAAAACCTGACAAATTCATGGACGAGAGAGTTCAGAAGCTCCTTTCGAACAAGGGGTCCTATGTGCAAATGTAACATCACCTAGAATAAAGTTTTGAGTTGAAAACCGTTTGATTTCAGTTTGTAAGAACCTGCTAATGCTTATAATTTCAAAAATGTCCATTTTTTTGTTCTTTATTAAAATGAAAAGGTTGAAAACTCTGCCGTGCATAATAATTTGGAACATGCATTTTGAGTGCAGTTTGAGTGTTTTATTTTTTAAAAAATATACTGTTATCATAGGCAGTTTGTACAAAAACCTTTCAATTGTACTCTAATAGTTATTTGACTGGAAAATTACAATGACTGCAATTCATATAGGTAATTTGGGAAAATCTGAGAAAATATTATTTGCATAATAATTTGGAACACAGTGTAAAAAGCCAATGAAAATCCAAGTCATTATCTCAGTAAATTAGAATATTTTATAACATCAGCTTGAAAAATTATTTTAAAATCCAAAATGTTGGTCTTCTGAAATGCATGTAAAGTAATTGTACTCAATACTTGGTCGAGGCTCCTTTTTGTTACAATCGGGGACTCAGCGTAGCTTACCCAGGCAACACTCACATGTCGTCGAACCATAACGACGATGGGGTATGCGTCCCAGGTGATCGTGGAATGTGGACCCACTGGACCACAGGGGGGACTGTTAGGTTTCGGTAGCTGAGGAGAAAAAGCAAAAACGGTAATACACCAGAGAGGCTGGAACCTATTGGATTGCAGTAACCTGAACTAACCACACAACTAGAGGTAGCCGTGGAGCGTTCCTACGTTGATCCTAGATGCCTCGTCACAGCCTGAGAGATAACTACACCTAAAGGCAGAAAGATGAAAGCTATCTGCCCCGGAGCAGATCCCCAAAGAAAATAGGAAGCCCCAAACATATAATGGCGGTTAGACAAGAAGATAGCACGGACACAGACAGAAAATAGAATGAGCAAATGTTGGGGCCCAATCTGTCTAGACAGAAAAGTACAGGAAAGAATTCTGACTGCAATCCAACAAAAACCCTAAAAAATACCAGCACTTCTGATTGCCGCAGCCACTGAAAAAACAGGAAAAAGCAAATGAACAAATAACAGTGGCTACAGATAAACTGAGAGGAGCACAGGCCCCAGGAGAGGACCTGGCTGACCTCCACAAAAGTGCAGAAAACTATGAAAAAAGCAAGCACAAAAAGAAAAGCAGAAAATATCTTATCTGAAAGCAGCAGGTGCAGGCAAGACTCCAGCAACTTCCAAATGAACCAGGAACCACAATTGAGACAAGAACAATTGATCACCGGCGACCATCATGGGAGGGAACCTCCCTTATATCAGTCAAGTGAGTGATCCCAGATTGCCATTCCCCGCTGAAAGGTTCAGTACTGTCTGTAACCACCAGAGGGAGCCTCTGCTCAGACACCATCTCTAGCCATTCACAACAGTACCCCCCCTTGAGGAGGGTCACCGAACCCTCACTTGTGCAACCAGGCCGATCAGGATGAGCTCGGTGATAGGCACGGATCAGTCTCCTAGCATGGATGTCCGAAGCAAACACCCAAGAATTGTCCTTCTGACCATAACCTCTCCACTTAACCAAATACTGGAGTTTCCGTCTAGAAAAACGAGAATCCAATATTTTCTCGACCACATACTCCAGATTGCCCTCAACCAAAACAGGGTCAGGAGGCGCAGCCATAGCAACCACTGGCTCGACAAACCTCTTCAATAAGGACTTGTGGAACACGTTATGGATCTTAAATGTCCCTGGAAGAAGCAAGCGGAAGGAAACCGGATTAAGAATCTCCATGATCTTATAAGGTCCAATGAACCTAGGCTTAAACTTTGGAGATGCTACCCTCATAGGGATATTTCTTGAGGACAACCAAACCAAGTCCCCCACTTTAAACCGAGGACCATCAGTCCTATGCCGGTTGGCAAACCGCTGGGCCTTCTCTTGAGAGAGAGACAACCTTTCCACTACCTGGTCCCAAATCTGCTGCATATGCTCCACAACAGAGTCAACACCCGGACAGACAGAAGCCTCCGCCTGTCCCGAAGAAAATCGAGGGTGAAACCCAGAGTTGCTGAAAAATGGAGACATCAAGGTGGCAGAGCTAGCCCTATTATTAAGAGCAAACTCAGCCAAAGGCAAAAAAGACACCCAGTCATCTTGATCAGCAGACACAAAAAATCTCATATAAGTCTCCAAGGTCTGTTTTTTTCTCTCGGTTTGTCCATTGGTCTGAGGATGAAATGCAGAGGAGAAAGATAATTGAACACCAAGTTTAGAACAAAATGTCCTCCAAAATCTGGAAACAAACTGGACTCCTCTGTCCGACACAAGGTTCTCCGGAATGCCGTGCAACCGAACCACGTGCTGAAGGAACAAAGGCACCAACTCGGAGGAGGAAGGCAACTTAGGTAATGGCACAAGATGTATCATCTTGGAAAACCTATCACAGATTACCAGATAACGGTCATTCTCTGAGAGACACGGAGGTCGGAAATAAAATCCATAGAGATATGGGTCCATGGCCTCTTGGGCACAGGTAATGGCATCAACAAACCACTAGAGCGAGAGCAAGGCTTGGAACGAGAGCAAATCCCACAGGACTGCACAAAGTCCCTGACGTCACGAGACAAAGTAGGCCACCAAAAGGACCGACTCACCAAGTCTCTGGTACCAAAAATCCCGGGATGACCAGCCAATGTGGAACAATGAATCTCAGACATCACACTCTTCTTCCACTGGTCTAGGACAAACAATTTCTCAACAGGGCAGCGCTCAGGTTTATCCTCCTGACACCCCTCCAGAGCCAGTCTCAAATTGGGCGAAGAAGTACTACACCCTCTTTCAAAATAACAGCAGGATCAGATAACTCAGGAGAATCTGCAAAGAAACTCCTTGAGAGGGCATCCGCCTTAACATTCTTAGTGCCAGGAAGAAAAGAAACCACAAAATTAAAACATGTGAAAAACAAGGCCCACCTGGCCTGTCTAGGATTTAAGCCTCCGTCTCACATAGCGATATCGCTAGCGAGATCGCTGCTGAGTCACTAGTTTTGTGACGCAGCAGCGAGCTCACCAGCGATATCGCTGTGTGTGACATTCAGCGACGATCAGCCCCCCTGCCGGGTATCGCTGATCGTCGCTGAATGTCCTGGACATTTTTTTGATCGCTGGTCTCCCGCTGACAGGCACGCATAGCTGAGTGTGACAGGCGGGAGACCAGCGATCCGCTGGTAACCAAGGTACACAGCGGATTTCCAGGCGCGGGGCTGTGCCTAGAAACCCGCTGTGTACCTTGGATACCAGCGCCCTGATGCAGGGAGCTGGTAACCAAGGTACACAGCGGGTTTCCAGGCGCGGGGCTGTGCCTGGAAACCCGATGTGTACCTTGGTTACCAGCTCCCTGCATCAGGGCGCTGGTATCCAAGGTACACTGCGGGTAACTAAGCGATGTTACCCGCAGTGTCGCTTGTACTGATCGCTGCCTGAGCTGCCTGTTTGGCAGCTCAGCAGCGATAATGTAGCGATACACCAGCGATCCTGATAGTTGTCGGGATCGCTGGTGTATCGCTATGTGAGACCCGGGCTTAAGTCGCTTGGCTGATTCGAGATAAACCAGGTTCTTATGGTCCGTGAGGACCACCACCTGATGTTTGGCTCCTTCCAGCCAATGTCTCCACTCTTCAAAGGCCCACTTCATGGTCAATAACTCCCGATTACCCACGTCATAATTACGTTCAGTTGGAGAAAACTTTCGAGAGAAAAGGCACAAGGGTTACTATTAGAGGTCTCTGGAACCCTTTGGGACAAAACGGCACCTGCCCCAATCTCAGAGGCATCAACCTCCACCTGAAACGGCAGAGAAACATCAGGCTGCCGTAGAACAGGAGCAGAAATTAATCTCTGCTTAAGTTCCTGAAATGCAGAAACTGCCTCAGGAGGCCAATTCACCATATTGGAACCCTTTTTGGTCAGATCAGTCAATGGTTTAACAATACCAGAGAAATTACCAATAAATTTACGATAAAAATTGGCAAAACCCAAAAATCTCTGAAGAGCCTTCAATGAAGTAGGGTGAACCTAATCACAGATGGCCTGAACCTTGACCGGGTCCATTTCAATAACAGACGGAGACAAAATGAATCCCAGAAATGAGACCTTCTGTACGCCAAAAAGACACTTTGATCCCTTCACATACAGTGCATTCTCTCTCAAAATCTGGAAAACAGTCCGAACATGTTTCACATGAGAGTCCCAGTCCTTGGAAAAAATCAAGATATCATCCAAATAAACAATCAGAAATTTATCCACAAAATCCCTGAAAATATCATTCATGAAGGATTGGAAGATGGAAGGAGCATTAGTGAGCCCAAAGGGCATCACTAGGTACTCAAAATACCCCTCTGGGGTATTAAACGCCGTCTTCCATTCATCCCCGTGCTTAATACGTATAAGGTTATACGCCCCCCTGAGGTCAAGTTTGGTAAACCAACTAGCACTTTTCACTCTGGAAAACAGGTCAGAAATCAAGGGTAACGGATACTGATATTTCACAGTGATCTTATTCAGGAGGCGATAATCAATACACGGCCTCAATGAACCATCCTTTTTGGCCACAAAGAAAAAACCGGCGCCCAAGGGTGAAGAGGATGGTCTGATATGACCCTTCTCCAATGACTCCTTGATATAAGATCGCATGGCATCGTGTTCAGGTACAGATAAGTTAAAAAGGCGACCCTTAGGAAATTTACCACCAGGCACTAACTCAATAGCGCAATCGTAGTTTCTGTGAGGACAGACTTACTTTCACTAAACACATCAGAAAAATCAGTTAAAAAGTCAGGAACATCCTGAGACTGGGGAGAGGCAGAAAAAATAGGAGTGCCAGCATTAACACATTGGCAGCCCCAACTGGTCACAGACACAGAATTCCAATCCAAAATAGGATTATGAATCTGCAACCAAGGGAAACCCAGAACAATAATGTCATGCAGATTATGCAACACCAGAAATTTGCAACTCTCCTGATGATCTGGTTCAACCCTCATTATCACCTGAGTAGAAAATTGGGGTTTATTCTCCGCCAAAGGGGTAGAATCAATGCCCAATAGGGGAATAGACTTCCGCAGGGGCATCATGGGAAAGCCACAACGTTTGGCAAAGTCGAAATCCATCAGGTTAATAGCTGCTCCTGAATCAACAAAAGCCTGAGCTGAAAATGTGGACATGGAGCAAATCAGGGTAACAGTCAACAGAAATTTAGTCTGAACACTACCCAAGACAACTAAGCGCGCAAAACGTCTTCCCCGCTTAGAGCAGATGGAAATAGCTTGAGAGGCGTCACCACAGTAGAAACATAACCCATTGCGCTTTCGAAATTCATGACGCTGTGCCCCAGAAGTCACTCCATCACACTGCATGGGCTCAGAAGCTGGCCCACAAGGCAACACCACTCCACGCATACCTCTGCGCTCACGCAAACGCCTGTCAATTTGAATAGCCAAAGACATAGAATCATTGAGACCAGAGGGTACAGGGAATCCCACCATAACGTCCTTTACATTCTCTGCCGGGCCCTTCCAAAAAAAGGGTGCCAAACACCACATTTCCCTTTGGTCAGGGCTGACGACTTTTGAAAATTTCTGACAGTCATTCACGGGTTCAAAAGCCCTGACTTAAGCCAAAAATCTTCTCAGCCCGATCATGACTTAGGTTCACGACAAAAAACCCCAAGCCGAAAAAATACACAACATCATTCAAAACAGGATCCCCGGTGCAGGGAAAAACCCCAAACCTGAGGGTCGCCGCGCAGAGAAGATACAATTGAACCTCTGTGCTCGTTCTCTGAGGACTTAGGCTTCAAGGCAAAAAAAAACTTACATTATTTTTTAAATTCAAAATTTAAACCCCCTCCCCCAAAACAAATCTGGGTGGGGGCCAGGTTCCACAACCTGCAACTCACAAATGGAACAATACTCCAAACCCCAGTGGCAAGCTGACCAACGCCAACAACTGTGCAAACTCCATTGAGAGAAAAAAAAAAACCTCCCAGCACCCCGAGGAAAGATAAAAAAACAAAAAAACAGAAAAAAAAAAAACTCTGACAACCTGAAAAAATTTTTTCTTTCCACACTATTTTTTCCCTTCTGTGAGTACCAAAAAATTTTTTTT
>JARQOD010000008.1:107763466-107790444 GCA_033576555.1 Oophaga sylvatica | reverse complement strand
AGGGCAAATTATTCAAAACTACCAAATCCAAATTCTCTTGATGAACACCATTAATAGTAAGAGGAAATTCACAGATATGGTGAGTAACATTTTTCAAGGGAGAACCATCCACAGACACCACATTAATAGGGGAAGACAGAAGTTTGGGTTCTAATTTTAGTTTTTCAAAAAATTTCCCATCAATCACATTGAGAGTTGAACCACAATCCACAAATACCCGAAACTCCATTAATTCCTCCTCAACAGCAGTGGTAGCAGAAAGAAAGACACCTTTATTGTTTAAACAAGCTATGCGGGCGAAACTGACCTCATTTTTTTTTTTTCTTTATTCATACGAAGCGCACAGTTCTTAATGAAATGGTCAGATTTGCCACAATAGAAACACAAGCCCTTAGCAAATCTGCGTTCTTCTTCACGAGAGTGAGGTGTCATTGCTCCAATTTCCATCGGCTCTCCAATGTCAGTACATTCCTTCTCCAAACTTGGAGCTGACAAGGCAGATTTACTCTCATTAACCCTAGCACGCAGTCTCCTATCCACCCGTATGGCTAATTGCATAGCCTCTTGCAAGTTACCAGGTATGGGATAAGCAATCAGCAAATCTTTAACCCTTTCACTTAACCCTGCAAGAAATAAACTTTTCAAAGCTGAATCGTTCCATCCTACCTGAGTGGACCATCTACGGAAGTGAGTACAATACTTTTCCACACCACCTGATCCCTGTCTCAAACGTCTCAATTCTGTCTCAGCTGATGAAACACGATCCGGATCGTCATACAATAACCCCAAAGCAGAAAAAAAACTATCCACTGATCTAAAGCATGGATCACTAGACTGCAGAGAAAAGGCCCATTCCTGAGGTTCTTTGCGCAAAAGTGACATTATGAACCCTATGCGCTGTGCGTCATCACCAGAGGATCTGGGTCTCAAACGGAAATACAACAAGCAAGCATTTTTAAAAGAAAAAAAATCTTGTTGTTCACCAAAAAATAAATCAGGCAAACGTACATTTGGCTCCACGAAATGTGCTCCAGAACAACTACTCACGTGTTGCTTTATCTCAGCCACCTCCAGAGAGAGTCCCTGCAGGCGTTGAACTAAATCCTGAATCGACACCATGATAGAAAAAGAAAATCTTTCCTTACAGATTTTTTTTTTTTTTCTTGGCTGGACTTACTGTTATGATCTGCTACAAGCACTAAGGAAAGGTAGGAATTCTGTCCCTACAATAGTACTAAGCTGGATCCCTACGATGTAACGGGGAACCTGATCCTGCGACCAGACCCGCTAAAGTCCTCAGCTAGTCTGAACGAAGACCTATAGTTGCGAGGGAGGAATCCCTACAAGATCTAGGGACTGGGTGAAAAGGTGGACACCTCCTAACAGAAATTGTAGCAGAGAAAAATAAAACAGAAAACAAATTACTAAGAGATCCTAAGATCAAGCAAAACTGACAGAGTAAGGCACCTAAGCACCCGGCTAGCTTAAGAGTAGATAATACAATGAAGTCCAGCAAAGCCAGAAGGGCGGAGGCAGACTAAATAGGGTAAAAAGGTCATGGACCAGCAAACTGAAACAAAACCTAACAAGAGGGTTATAACAGATAGGATTCGGACATCTGGAAGTGGTCATCAGACACTGGACATCAGGCCGCGGTTTTCAGGCTCTGGACAAGAGGCCACGGTCATCGGGTTCCGGACATCTGGCAGCGACCTAAAAAGGAACCCAAGCGGTCTGGTGCAAGCCCCGCTGGGTTGAACTGGAGCCGGCCGGGGATTGAACCGAATAACACGCTGAGCACAGAGTAGCAGAGACTCAGCAGACACACCGGACTCCTACTTCCAAGATGAACCCAGGTTAGATCACAGAAAGTCAGTTAGCAAAGAGTCACGGTCACTGGGCACAGGATTCAGGACACAGAAGGACTTCAGGAACATAATACAGCAGGAATGAGGACTTCAGGAACACAACACAGCAGGAATCAGGACTAGGACTTTGGAAACAACACAAAAACAGGATAAGTGTTACAATCGGGGACGCAGCATGGCTTACCCAGCCAACGCTCCCATGTCGTCGAACCATAACGACGACGGGGTATGCGTCCCAGGTGATCGTGGAATGTGGACCCACTGGACCACAGAGGGGACCCGGGCCTACATGGACTAGGGAAGGGTAGTGACCGGCGTCTGTGGCAGCTGAGCTTGTGGACAAGATGGCCATATGCAGGACTAAAAGACACCGCACAACTTCAGGTATGAAGAAACATAAAGTTTACTTAAATAAAGCAAATGACGTCAAAACACCAAGTTCTGGATTATGCACATCACGAAGGAAACACCTCTCATGTTGACAGGCAATGCAAGAGGTCATCACGGGTTGACACAGTCCAGGGTCGTCTGGCACGGGCATACTAGGATGGCCTCTCTCTCAGGCCTCGGGCGTAGCACAGGCTCAGCAGGAGAACAACAGACACCGACTTCAGCAAACTTCGAATGATGGCTAGGGTCATCACAGGTTGATGCAGGCCAAGGTTATCTGGCACGGGCATACTAGGATGGCTTCTCTCAGGCCTCAGGCGCAGCACTGGCACAGGAGGAGAACATCAGACACTGACCTCAGGCAGCCTTCAGACTATGGCAGGAGCCATCATGGGTAAGACGACAGGGAACCGGCAGGACATCAGAACATAAGCAAGATACGGATAGCACAGGTCCAGGAACATTGGCACTACAGCACCGGACATCGGCTGGTCAGGTCCAGGACTCACTGGCGGGACCGTCACCGGGGAACAGAGCTGGAGACTCCCGGAAACCATGAAGGAGGAATCCATCCAGGAACACAAGCGGGACCGCCTCAAAAGCGGCTACGCAGCGGAGCTGGGAACTGAGCAGCATCCATACAGCTAACTGACAACAGCATTCCAGCTCATTAGAGGCAAAAGAGCGAAGGGTTAAAGCAGAGATATGCAGAGTAACGCCAGGTAAACAGAGTACAAACATAGCGGCATTACAATAAGTCCAGAAACTCAGACATCAGCTGTCCCAAAGCTGATAACAGAAACGGATCTGGGTATTCTACCCCCAGAGCAGACGGAAGACAGGCATCAGCTCACCTAGAACTGCAGGCAGGACAGGTCCTGAACACCAAACAGACATAGCAAGACTCAGAAACTTAATGCGAAGCTCTGGCAACGCCCCACAGGGCAAAGGAACTCTATATAGGAGCGGCCTCACAGCGATAGGCTGGAGCAGAAATTCTAGCACACACCTATTCCTCATAAAATCAGGGGAAGTGTGGCACCCTAAGCACAGCCAGACACAAATCAGCATAGCAAAGGTCACCTGGCAGCGGCTTCAAACCTGAGCACACGTGGTAAGTCATGCACAACTGCAGAGGACCTTGCAACCAGCGGATAGCTTTCCACAGCAGCAGCCAGGGACCGCACAAGCGGGTGGTCATGAAGCGCAGCGGAGCCACTCACGCATGTACGGCTACGCAGCGGAGCCGGGAACTGAGCAGCATCCACACAGGTAACTGACAACAGCATTCCAGCTCATTAGAGGGAAAGGAGCGAAGGGTTAAAGCAGAGATATGCAGAGTAACGCAGAGTAAACAAAGTACAAACACAGCGGCGTTACACTTTTTCATTTGGAAATCAAGGTCTCAGAGTCTGGAGGAAGAGTGGAGAGGCACACAATCCAAGCTGCTTGAGGTCTAGTGTGAAGTTTCTACAATCAGTGATGGTTTGGGGAGCCATGTCATCTGCGGGTATAGGTTCACTGTGTTTTATCAAGACCAAAGTCAGCGCAGCCATCTACCAGATAATTTTAGAGCACTTCATGATTCCCTCTGCTGATAAGCATTTTGGAGATGGAAATATCATTCTCCTGCAGGACTAGGCACCTGTCCACACTGCAAAGAAGTACCAATACCTGGTTTAAAAACAACAGTATCACTGGCCAACAAACTTACCTGACCTTAACCCCATAGAGAATCTGTGGGGTATAGTCAAGAGCAAGATGAGAGACATCAGACCCAGCAATGCAGACGAACTGAAGGCTGCTGTCAAAGCAACCTGGGCCTCCATAACACCTCAGCAGTGCCACAGGCTGATCGCCTCCATGCCACGCCGCATTTATGCAGTAATTGATTCAAAAGGTGCCCCGACTAACTTTTTGATGATAATTCTAATTTAGTGAGAAGCACTTGTAGGTCTGGTGGGCCGTGTTGTCTAAAAGGGCTCTGATCTGTGAGGAGCTGGACTTTTCTATAACTCACATTCAGGATGTTCTTCGCTGTCTCTTCCTCCCAACCATCCCCCCATTTCAATTCTCAGCACTGCAGATGCATGAGAAGTGAGATTATTATTTCAATATTATCATCTCATGAGTATTCTGCAAGCTCTTCCATGAATCTTTCCCAAGCAAGGCTCCAGCAATACGGCGCTGGGCAAATCCTTGTAAAGCTTTTTATTTTAAATTACAAAAAAATCTGCGTGCACCTCAGAGACATGGCCCACTGTGGCTTTGATAAACACAGTATTGGTGTACATGTAATCTTAGCTATGGTCGACACAACGGGATTACCGATAAGCATCAGTTTTCCTCATAAACCCGTCATAGTGAAACGTTTATTATAGGGGAGCTCATGGGAACATGACGTTTTGCTTTAAATGCTCCCCTATATCTTTCTGGGTAGGATGTAATGGTAAATAAATGAGTCTTAATATGTTATATGATGCTTAAACCCAATAAGGAGCAGAGAAGTAAAGAAAAATAAACGAGAAGTCCTCATTCATTATAGAGTAATTCTTACATTATTTTCTTCTTGGAAAATAAAATCCGACAAATTTGCCTAAGGCCTCATTCACACAAATGTGTTTCCAGTCAGAGAGCTAACCATATGTACAACACTGACCAATGAAAATCAATGTGTGTAAAAATTGAAAAATTGTCACCATGAACAAGTCTCATCCATTATGTGGACAAAACAGATAAGTTTAATAGTAGAAGCAGATACAATATGCAGATGTAACTAGCCTAAGAAATCGACAAGGGGCTTCATTCAGACTTCCTTGTATGACTGTCTGGGTACACGTAACAATGCACAGAATCACTGTGCATCTCCTGACAGTATAATGGGCAAATATGTCACGATCCACATTTGGATCTGTGGCAGATGTCTCTCTGCATTTTAAAACCTTTTTCCTTTTAGACCACAGGGAGTTAATGTCAGTCTTTTCCCCCGGTGGCCGCTGGTGTAATTGCATCGCTCCTGGCTTTTCAGGAGAGGGCTGTGACCACTCCCTTCGTCCTTTAAAAGGTCCTCTTAGGTGTCAGCTGGTGTTGGTGATATTGCTTCCTGTGGAAACCAACCAAGCTGGAGCCAGGAGCTGCTGAGCGCAGTGGTGCTTCTGCTTTTTCCCTGTTCTGGGGCCTTACTCTGCTGTGCGGAGCATTACAGCAGAGAAAGCTAAGTGTTTATTGTGTAGTTGATTTAACCCTTAGGTGTCTGTCTTTCCTTTTGTTGTTTTGGTGTTATTCACATTATTCCCTGTCTCACCTCCTGGGGAGGCGGTTGGTGGGTTTAGCTCTAGGCTAAACAGGAGACAGGGACAGGTGGGTGACTTGGGCCTCACTACCTCTAAGTGTACCCCCAAGTTAAGGAAATACAGGGCCCTTCCTTAGCCTTAGGTGCAGTTCAGGGGCCCAGGTTCCTTGTCCCCTGTATTTCTACGACTGCCCGTGACAATATATGAGAGTTTTGAGTTGGGTTAAGAGACTGCATTGTACTGTGCACTTACACCTCATTTAGATGTCCTTGTATCATGGGCTGGGTACTTACTGCAATGCACAGAATGGCCGCGGGTCTCCTGAAAGTATCATGTGCATATATGAAAGTGTTGAGTTCGGGTCAGGAGACCTGTGGCCAGGCGGTGCTTTGTGGTGCGCACATAGGCCTCATTCAAACATTCTTGTATTACGGTCCAAGTTCAGAGTGACCATTCAACAATGCAAAAATGCAGAAATCCAATGAGCGCTACCAACATCAAGTTTAATAATGGTGGATTGCAAAGTTTATCTAAAAGTACACTTATCACAATGTTGACGTTTCTTTATATGACCCTTTCTGGTCAGCTCATTGGGTGCCACAACTGAACCTATTACTCTATGGAGAGCTGTCTGTTTTAATAGTTATTTATTTAATCTCTTTATATAATTTGGAGGATTTGACATTCAGGAATTTGGGAGAGATAGCAGAGCGTTAGTGTAAATGCCAATGAGAACAAGCCAAGGACTTACACTATATACACAGGTGATTTTTCTATTTTATGGGGGAATATAGTCATCTATATATTCCTCTGCGACATCAGAAGTGCAAGGGTCGCACGTCGCTGAAATGCAAGCTATAAAACATATAAAATGGCTGGGTTAGAAATGCAGATTCTTCCCAAGCGAATGAGGCTGAACGGCGACTTTTAAGAGTTCATCAACCTCTTTAGGAAAAACATTTATGAGAGCACTGAAATTAATGTGCGGCATTATCTGCTGAGACTTGTCTGAATGATTGCATGAAATAAGGACCATAACACATTTACTGCACTTGCTGTAAGTGAAAAATTGGATACTAGCAATGTACAAATTCCAGGACTGTAAATGTCCTGTAATTCTCTGCATCGTCCAGGTATATTACCATTTACGACTCCACTATTGATTAATATTCTATCTAGCCAGACTATTTTAGGACCAGACACGTTGAATCCTCGCACCTTGTGGACAAACAAAAGAAGGAGAAAGAGTTTATAATTTTCAATTATGGATATGTTTCAGGATTCACGTCATATTCCGCGGTGTCAGGTGAGTGCTGACAGCCAATCAGGGTGCTATCTGTTGCGGCCGATCCAGGGAAGCCTATTTGCATTTTATTGATTACAATAAAAGAGAAGCAGGGAGCAGAGAGTGATCGAGCAGATGATACCGCTGGGAAATCCTGAAGCTAATAAACACATCAAAAGCAGTGTTTCCAGCTTCAATGAAGTAATAAATATGTATATATCTGTACACAATGTACAGCAGGATATAGATCAGGTTATTGCGGCCCTGAAATCAATTACAGCTTTATTGATGCTTCTTGGTATTTATGTTCCGGGGTTGGCAAAGGCTCCTGCTTCTTAGCAGGGGTTGCATTTTAAGAGCATTTGGTTGACCTGACTGCAAAAGCAAGAACAGCCGCTCAGTCTCTGCTAGAAAAGATTAATGCTCCGAGCAAAATACATGCAGCACCTTTCACACCCGCTAGTGTTATCCATGCAGATGGGTGACCTAAATTCACCAGCTCTGAATATGGAGGAGAAGATTCATGTACAGATAAGAACTGGAATAAAATATCCATATATATTATAAATAATTGTACTATATCCAGGAAAAGCTGCAGAGCACAGCTTGGCCAATATATTGTTCTCCGGCTAAGCATCCAATTTGGCCCACTATGGAGCTTCAGATTCAATAGACGATCAAAAAGGGAAGAAGCTATTAAAAGGAAGACTTTTGCTGCACCCAGGTAACATTTTTAGCTCCAATTACACAGTACATAAGACCAGTGATGCACCATCAAGGTCATTACATCACACCCAATCTGAGCTATGATGTGCTGATTGCCAAGTTGTCTACACTGAAGCTGGTGGGAGCAAGTGATTTTCATGCCATCTCTACAGAATTATTGGTTACAATGATCATATTTTGAATGTGGTCCATAGGACTCAATCTCCCCCAGAGCTGGTATCTGAGCGTGAATGATAAGGTCACTTTAAAGAATGGTAATAAAAATGATGACTTTACCTCTCATTTAGGAGCAATGTACTACTCGTCTGGTTATGGCCTTGTGTGTCATATATTACATCAGCGTTATGGTAATAGCCGTACCTTCTCCCAAGATCTATTCTCAAATCTTTACATAAGGATTTTGGTGAAAGTCATACAATGTATTGTTAGGCATCAATCCTGTTCACATCCATAATATTTCACCCTCCTCCTCGTTGGTGCCTTTCATAGATTTAGAATAGTGTAGCAGCCACAATGCCTTCCCATTTCAATGAATGAATACGATACAGTTTGTCGATTATTGTGGTCCATCAACACTAACTGCTGAATTCATTAAGTCCAACCAATTCTTAAATTACTCTGAACATTACGTCACATTCACACGTTCAGTATTTTACATCAGTATGTGTAAGCCAAAACTAGGAGAGGAATGATCAGAGGAAAAGTATAATGGAAACATGTCACCACTCCTGCATCTTCCACCCACTCCTGGTTTTGGCATACAAATACTGATGTAAAAAACTGACCAAATACTGAACTTGTGAACACTGCCTTAGTGCCACTCCTTCGACGGCATTTCAGAAATCTCCAGTAATCTACTAGTCAAATGAATTAGCATCAAGGCACCAAATTAAAGAAGTCCCCATCCAGTAATCAATGGGAAGCTCCAAAGCTTATGGAGAATTAGTCAGTAAGCTGCCGGAGATGAAAAGGGTACTTAGTTAATATTATTTGGACCAAAAAAGCCATTCCATTGCGACAATGTGTATCCAACTGGGACGGTCCTATCCTTTCTCTAGTATTAAAACTTCACCTTGTGTCAGCCGACATCAATATAAATAAAGGCAGAGCATGGTACTGACCTGACTGTCCAGACACCTGCCCATAGAAAGTTATATAGACTAAATGCCTAGCATAAATAAGGGGGACCATGCCCTTGTTTGTGCATTTTATTTTTTTCCTGCGGTTTGTCTGTGAACATGCCCTTACACATTTATACCAACTTATGCTCCAGCTCATTTTTTTGTTTGCTGTAGTTTCTTGTACTCTGTACAAACAGGAAGGTGGCTTCATTTTTGAACTAGGCATTTCATTTTTGTAGCTTCCCATGGACAGATGTCTGAACAGTCGTGCCCCTGTCCTGCTCTGCCCTTATCTACATTGAGATCGGCTGACACAAAATTAGATTTTAATATTAGAAACAGAATAGGACTATCCCGATTGGATACATCATCGTGGTAGGATGGCTTTTATGCGTTTTTGATCAAAACAGTGTTAACTACAGTAAGTACCCTATGTTTACATGCACTATTACTATTTATTTACTTACTACAGGGTACATGCTTATTTTGTTTTTTTCCTTGGGTTTTTTCTGTGAAATCGCCACAGTGTGAACATGTTCTTATGCAATGCATGTATATCAACTTAGGTTTTGGCTCATTTCTTTGGATTTACAAATAACTAAATCAACATAACTAAAAAAATTAGTGAAAAATTGTTGAACATAGACTGAGGAATGGGCCACAAGCCAAGGGACGCTAGTAATGTTTTTCCCAGCACTGCTTTTCATCTCCGATTTGCAATTCCTATTAGTTTTTAAATCAAATGCTGCACAATGCTACCTCTCTGCTGGACTTCTTTACGACAATATTTACAGAAGTCGCGTGTTGGCAGCACTATTACCCCAGGATCAGTAAAGCTGTAAGTAAAAAAGTTATAGCGCAACATCTGTGCAGACTGCACCCTGTACAAAGTGTTCAGAAGCCGCACAGCAAAATGTCCCTGGCACTGTAATTAAAATTTTGGCAACTCTAGGCGGAGGTCATGCTGGGGGCTGAAATGAACTCGGGAGGGGAACTAAGTTTTGAATGTAAAAACATGAATTAAAATTGACAAAAGTCAAAATAAAAGCACAGGGTAAAGGTTGATAATAAGCAGAGTAATGTGCACCAAACGGAAACTTGTACAGGGGTTCACAAGTCGGGCATCAAAGAAAACATGTATATTGCACGCAAATACCGTAAATTACTTCACCAGTAAGCCAAAATCACAGACAATCACCAATCATTAACAAAAAATGGCGACAACACCAGTAAAACACAGACATCTCCATAGGATTTTTCCCTGCGCACTGAATTATTGCTAAACTTGATCCGTACAATTATTGTGACTCAGCCCCTCACACGAGTTGGGCCGAGTCTCAGATCACATTATCTTGAAATCTACACACAAAAAAAAGTAGAAAAATGCCTCTCCATCTGCGCCTGCGCAGAAGCCGCGACGGGATACAAAGAAGAGGCCGGCTTCGCTAGAAGATGGGAGCCGCTGAACCGGACCGCGACGCCCATCGGACCGGACAGGACGGCGGACCGCCCCTGGTGAGTATAATCTAACTCGTTTTTCTTCACTTTCAGGTAACATCGGGGGCTTATCTACAGCATTACAGAATGCTGTAGATAAGCCCCTGATGGCGGTGGCCGTATCTCATAGGGCAAAAATGGGGTGACAGATTCCCTTTAATAAACTATTTGTTCCCGTTAATCTTCGTCTTAGAGTCCTTAGTGAACATCACGATTCGGTGTTGATCTTTATGATATATACGTATTTGAGTGCGGCCTGGTGGTGTCGTTCATACAACGCTACAATATACTCAATCTAGCATATAGTAATCGCATTAAGATAAACTGTAGAGAAAAACCCTGATGCGATAGACGAAAACCAATACTTGTTTTGAAATCGGCATGCCTATTTTAGTCTAAATCAACAGAAAAATTTCACGCAACAAAAATCATGATCAAAATCGTTCCCCATAATTATTCATCAAACAATTTTAGGCAGTATTTTGGAGTAAATCTGTTTTAAATGCCAAAAAATTTTACTCCAGTCCTGACCAGCTCTGACAACTTTGCAAAAAAGTGAGCAAAACTTAGCCGAGTGAGAGTGGCCGACAAATTAATCATAATGTGTTTCACAAAAAGGAGTAAATTAAGATGGAACTGTCCTCCAGTCTCTGGAAAACAGCAACCGCCTCTTACAGGGAATGAATCGTCAGAAAGTGAACTGTTGTTTACATCAGGTTTTTGTTTTGCATTTGTTTTGGGGTTTTTTCAAATTTTTTTTTTTTTATCACACCACAATCTTTATTGCAAATTAATGTTAGTAATCTTGCAATCTTCATACTGGACAGAGTTGCCAACCGACCAGAGTTTCCTCGACAGTCTGTAAAAATAGGGCACTTTTTTCCTGTCCATTTTTTCTGCTCTTTCAGGAAGAATTTTCATTAGTCTCAAATATCAGCAGAGGCAGGAATACAATTACTGATAATATTGGATCCACCATTCACAACAGATGATATTACAGCTCCCCCTGCCTTCACAATGACCTTTGCTCTTGCTCATTAAAAGCTTCAATACAGAAGATGGGCCCTGAGCCAGTCTATTGCTGCTAATGTAGATGTGGATTTTCTGAAATCTAAAAGAAAAAAGTGTCAAGTATGAAAATTGCAAGATTTCTCATATTTAATAAAAAAATTAATACGGAAAAAATGTATTGCCAAAAGTTTTTTTTTTAAACACATATAACAAAAAAAAACTTCAACAATAAGTCATTTTCACATTTATATTCCCTTTAATGAATTTGGTGAATTTTGCTCCAGCACATTCTTCATGAAGACTGAAGTTTGGAACCTGGGCCATAATGTAATTAATATTATAAAATGTCTAAAAATTTTGTCATTGAGCTCAGGCAATGTGGATCCTGACAAATCTCATACCTAGAACATGAGAACGTGTGAGCATATTGTGAGAATTAGAGAACATCTTTAAGTACAACATTATTACTGACATAGTGATTTCATGCGCTCTCCCAACAAGGAAGAGTTACTCCAACACCTAGAAGAGAAATACATCAGCTTAACAGATTGGGCTCTTCACGTGGAGACCTCGTAGCCTTGTTAATCTAAATGCAATTGTAAGGACATCAAGAGATACTACTGGCCATCAATCGTAACATGCTCTTTAGACTGGGATGTAGTAGGCTGGAAATGGGAGATTTATTTAAAGCTGGTAAATGCTTTTCTCTCTCTCTACTGTTTGGATGGGTATGAATATTTCAGGATGTTCACACAGGACAGATGGGCTAAATCACAATAAGAAGTCAGTGGGAAGGGAGGAGGACCCTTCCTGGATGCGAATGAGAACAGAGATCTCACGGCAGTCACTATAAGATATTGCACACAAGGTTCTCGTTTACATCAAGATAGGAGGAAACCTTAGAAATGATCTACAAATCAATGCCCAGTTTATCATCGCCGGATAACACCCATCAGCCAGATTTCGCTCTGGGAGCCCATGGGGTCCATGAAGTCCTATACTTTTTTTTTTAGCTAAAAGAAAAGGAACTGTCACAATCCATTTTTGGATTTGTGGCAGCTCTGGTTCCACTATAATTTAAATGTAGCTTTTTTCCTTTTAGGCCAGCAGGGGTTAATGTCAGTTTTCATTGCTGGCAGCTTGCTGTAGCTGCTGAGTTGCTAGGTCAGCTGATGTGGGCTGTGACCACTCCAACCATCCTTTAACCCCCTTCCCGACATGTGCCGTACATATACTGCTCTGCGAGAAGTACGTTCCCGCAAAGAGCAGAATATCTACGGAGGCACGATTGCGTGGCCTCAGGCTAAGTGCCGCAGCGATCGGGTACGGGTGTCAGCAATGCCACAGCAATGCCCATGATCAGTGCTAGCACCAATCGTGGGCATTTAACCCCTCTCATGTCGCTGTCAGCTCCATAAGGACATTGCGATGCGATCGCAATTGCCTGATGGTCTCCATGCAGACCCTCAGCACGAAGATGGCCGCGGGGTCCTTCCGGGTCCTGCAGGGAGGTGGCTAGAAAGTGCCTATTAAGAGCAGGTGTCGGCATGCCTCCTTTCCTGCCTGTCAGATCGCTGATCTGATGCTAAGCAGTGGAAGCAATGGAAAGTGTCAGATCAGCGATCTGACATTACATAGTGATATCCCATCCTGGGACAAGGTAAAAAAAAAATATTAGAATGTGTAAAAATATATTTTTTTAAATTCTTAAATAAAGAAAAAAAAAGAATAAAAAAATATATATACAGCATATATTTCCAATACATTTATGTAAATAAAAAAAAAAACAATAAAAGTACACATATTTGGTATCGCCGTGTCCGTAATGACCTGCTCTATAAAACTATCCCACTAATTAAGCCCTTCAGTTAACACCATAGAAAACGAAATAAAAAACGAGGCAAAAAACAATGCTTTATCATCACACTGCCAAGCAAAAAGTGCAATAAAACGCTATAAAAAGAACGTATGTAAATAAAAATGGTCCCGCAAAAACAAGCCGCAATACAGCTTCATCAGCAGGAAAATAAAAAAGTTATAGCTCTCAGAATAAACCGATGCAAAAATAATTATTTTTTCTATAAAATAGTTTTTATTGCATAAAAGCAACAAAATATAAAAGAACAATATAAATGAGGTATCGCTGTAAAAGTTCTGACCCGAAGAATAAAGCTGTCTTATCAATTTTACCACAGGTGGAACGGTATAAAAAAAAGCAATTCCTGAATTGCTGTTTTTTGTTCAATCTGTCCCCCAAAAATCGTAATAGAAAGTAATCAAAAAATGTCATGTGCCCGAAAATGGTACCAATAAAAATGTCAGCTCGCCCTGCAAAAAACAAGCCATAACATGACTCTTTCAGCCAAAATATTAAAAAATTATAGCTCTTAAAATGTTGTGATGCGCAATAAAAAGCGTCTTTTAGTGTGTGACAGTAGCCAAACGTAAAAACCCGATATAAATTTGGTATCGCTGTAATCACACTGACCCGAAGAAGAAAGTAGCCTAATCACTTATACCACACGAGGAACGGCGTAAAAAGTAAGTAAAACCAATTCTTTACAAGTTGTTGATTTTTTTCTTTCTGCCTCCCAAAGATCGCAGTAAGGCTCGGTGCACATTTATCCTGCGCTCTGCGCTGAGAGCTTGCACTGGGATTTCTGAGTAAATCTCTGAAATATGTGATTCAGACAGAACCCCCGGCTGAAGATTCCCTATAATGAGGCACTGTGGACGCCATAGGACCTGTGATCAGGCGGTGTCCGTCTTTTTAGGATTGCATAAAAGTGCTGTCGGCCACAGTTTTGTGCACTTCTGAAAAGGACACTGCTGAACAGAGGCCAGATGGAGTCCAGAGTAAATCTGCTGCCTCATTATAGTGAATGGATCCCTCAGGGGTTTCATCTGTCACGTCACTCAGAGATTTAGATGGAAACCCCAAAGCGCTCAGAGTAGAGCGACGGATAAATGTGATCCCTAACGTTATGTAAAATGTTCACAATTAAAGCTTCAACTCAATCCACAAAAAAAACAAGTCTCCACTCAGGTCCGTCATCTGTTAACGGAAATAAGGCTTCCATCTTACTGGTAGCACAAAGACTCTGCAAAAGCGAAATGGCTTCATGCTCCCCAAAAGAAATTCAGCAAATTCTCTGCTTCCAAATCCAAATGCCCTCCTTTCTTCTGAGCTCCAGTGTGCCTAAACAACATTTAGCGCCCACATGATTGGCATTTCAGTAGTGATGAGAGCCCGCCTAATTTACAGGTGTGTGTCTCCACAAGATTGAGCTGGGCATAATGTACTGGTCACTACAATGGCAGTGTGCAATTTTCACTCAGCAACATCCACTGCTGCTTGTTTCTGGAAAACACATATGGAGTCAAAATCGTCACTACATCTGTAGATAAATTCCCAATTTCCAAAATGTGGTCACTTGAGGGGGGTTTCCACTGTTTAGGCACATCAGGGGCTCTCCAAACATGACATGGCAACCGCTAATTATTCCAGCATAGTTTACATTCAAAAAGTCAAATGGTGCTTCTTCCTTTACAAGCCTTGCCGTGCACTCAAACAGTTGTTTTCCTCCACATATTGGGTATCGGCGTACTCAGGAGAAATTGTACAACAAATTGAATGGAGCAATTTCTCCTGTTACCCTTGCGAAAGTAAAAAAAATTAGGTCTAAAGGAAAATTTTTGTGAAAGAAAAGTAAATGTTTATTTTTTTCTTCCACATTCCAAAAATTCCTGTGAAGCACCTGAAGGGTTAATAAACTTCTTGAATGTGGTTTTGAGTACCTTGAGGGGTGAAGTTTTTAGAATGGTGTTATTTTTGGGTATTTTCTGTCATATAGGCCCCTCAAAGTCACTTCAAATGTGAGGTGGTCCCTAAAAGAATGTTTTTGCAAATTTTGTAAAAATGAGAAATCGCTGGTCAACTTTTAACCCTTATAACTTCCTAACAAAAAAAATTATGTTTCCAAAATTGTTCTGCGGTAAAGTAGACATGTGAGAAATGTTGATTATTAACTATTTTGTGCGATATAACTCTCTGATTTAAGGGCATAAAAAGTTTGTAAATTGTGACATTTTCTAAATTTTTGCCAAATTTGTTTTTTAACAAATAAACACAAGTCATATCAAAGAAATTTTACCACTATTATAAAGTACAATATGTCACAAGAAAACAATCTCCGAATCAGCGGGATCTGTTGACACGTTCTAGAGTTATGACCTCATAAAGTGACAGTGGTCAGAATTGTAAAAATTGTCCTGGTCATGAAGGTGAAAACAGGCTTCGGGGTGAAGGGGTTAAATAGTTACCTGATGCATCAGCTGACTGTTGGTGATAGAGTTTCTCTGGAGACCAGCCAATGCGTGAGGAGCTCTCTAGTGTCAGCATGTATCAGCTGTTTGAGGTCCTGGTTTGGTATCCTCTGCTGAGTGGAGTTTGCAGCAGCAGCTTGGGAGCTAAGTTTCCTTATTCCTTGTCTTTGCCTGTCTCATGCTTTTCACTACCACCTGTGTTTTCACCATCTGCAGTGGTGAGGCTAGCATCCTAGCCGGCCAGTGCACTAGCCAAGGTATAGTAAGGTGACAGCTAAGAACGAGGTTCGTTATGGCGGCGGGGGGAGGGAGGACCTGCATATTGCGTTAGGGGAGCTTAGGGATAGGCACAGGCTGAGTTAGGAGGTGCCCCATCCCTCGTTCCCTATTGTGAGGGCCTTCCTTCCCCTTTTTCCATCCCCATTGTTGGTGTTCGTTTTGTTGTCCATTGGACTTAAATGAGTTGGTTTTGTGACAGGAACCTCATATACCATAATGGTATAGTTCACAAAGAATACTTGGCCAGCATGCAAAAAAAAAAAGACTGGAAAAATGCACTAATTTGATCTGTTATTCTCCATGAAAAATGGTGGATTTTTTTACATACTTGTCTGAACCCTGACAGAATGATGGAAGGGGTTGTCTTATTTCACATAACTTCTAACCAGGTGTGAAAAAAAAAACCCCTAAGCTTTCTTTTTTACCTCTCTGCCATGTGGATGCAATGAGCCACTCAGCTCAGTGATTGGCTACAGCACTGCTAATGTGACGGTTGACACTCTAGTAAATACACTATCTTTTTTTTTTTACTTTTGGGGATGGTTAAAGTTGCATTTACTCCAAAACCATCCAAATAAAAGTCATCAAGGGCAGAAAGTTGGAGGTCTGAACAAGGAGATGCACAACGACCAGCAGGACGGAAGGTTATTCAGCTGTCCCTGGTGGAAAAAATATAATACCTTAAAAAGCTTTTTTTAAATAGATGAAGGAAATGAAGCATCCATCATTGTATAATCCGGGAGAGGGAATGACAGAGCAATATGACTTCACATTTCCCAGACTTAGTTTGCTAATAAAGATTCTGGCAGAGACACATCTGATACATGCTGTATCATGCCACATCCTTGGCTCCTGTCATTCACCCGGTGAAGACTGACAGGGCCGCCATTAACACAAGGAAGGATAGCACTGCTGCCACCAAATATTTTCAGGAAAAAAAAAACAAAACAAGAATAAATCAGCCCAGCTTATAAAAGGGTCAACATGTTTGTCATCCAAAGTCTCTCCATAACTGAAAATGTGCTGTACACATCAACCAAATAATGGCCCCAAAAGCCACAATGAAATATCTAACCAGCCCAGGGCTACAAAATAAAATTGGCAGCACATATGTCATTACTGGTGCATTGTGCATTCAGTGCTCAGCGCAGCCACAGCTGCTGCGTTCCCTTGGATGTGGGGACAGCAGAAATTCATTGAAATGCTCTAAACTGCATTAAAGGGCCTCCATATGTTTTTTCTATGTATCAGTTCAGCTAAACCATTTACCTTCCATTTACTCGGTTCTATACGGCTTGTAATCTCATTTTACTCCATGGTGGAGGGGAATGCCTGCCTGCGTTAACGGTTTGCTGGGTAACAGATAAGAATGAAGATTGCGGCAATGCTGGTGTACGTGAGAAACAGAGGAAATAAAAGCACATTAATATTTCCTCTAGAATAAAAAAGACAAATGGAAGTCGGATTAAAAGTTTGAAATAGCTGAGATTACATGCACAAGAGGCTTATAGCCCTGCCATCTATAGATCCTGAATGCAATTGAAAATTTACAAAAAAAAAAGGAAACTGGAAGCAATTCAAGGAGACCATTTACAGTAAATCTTTGTAAATTCCACATTAAAGCAGAGACAATAGCACAGCTCATATAACTAGCGCCTTTGTATACATGGTTACAAATCACTCTTCCCTTTTATCTTGCCCCAACAGATCCACATCTGCACCAATCACAGGAGCTCAGGTCATCAAAGATATCTAACGCTTCCAATGACGCATTGCAGTTTAATTGGGGGAGGACACAGAACTAATGATAATCGTCAGTCAGCAATGCTCATCTGTGTCTGTGTGTAGCCCTGGTACACAATACCAGGAGGATGAGTGGAGAGGTAACAGTTAAGGTCTCTTCATGACATCATGTACACTTCTGACACACCCAGCAGGGGTGTGGAAGGGAGTGATTTTCTAGTCAGTCAGTGTCCGGACTTCAGAGTGAGAAGTCAGTTTCCTGTCCTTGGACAGAGTAGACGTGTCCAGTTTAAGTCTATCATCAGTTCAGAAAGTGGAGTCTGGTGTAGGTGTCTGTATACACCTTAGTCTAGTCAGAGCTGTGCCCCACTGGAAGAAAGACTGAACTATCTATTAAGAGACAAGCAAGGCGAAGGGCAAAGTGGAAGGAAGATAATTGGAAAAGTGCTTTTGACTTGGAAAAGTCCTGCACGTTGCAACCGGTTACTGGGGACCGAAGGATCACTATTGTACAGCATAGTGAAGAGAAAACCAGGAATCTACCGGACCCTAGGTCGCGGCAGACAAGCCCCTTATAGTCAGAACGTAGCTGGAGTCAGGGGGTGTGAAGACTTTGAGTTAGTGCACGACAAGAAAAGGATTCAGCTCCCTCGCAGGAAGGCTTCTAACACAAATCTGACTGGGCAGGTACAGCTAAAGATAAGCTGGAGATTTGAGAGGATTACGCTTCAGGCTGGTCGTACTCAGCTTCATTGGAAAGTAAAGGAGGCCCCTAACTTGCTTAGCTGTTGCCTCAAAGCTCATCCTCCATCAACCCCATCAGCCTCCCTGGGACCTGCCTTATCATCTTGCAAGTAAAGGTATGGAAAGACGTTGACTGTGTGAGACTGAGTTATTATTGCATGCCTGCACAATCCCTACCTAACTACCGACCTGAGGGAAGAGTCCCACCTGTAGGGGACCCGACATCTAGCTGCATCACCATCCCCTCAGAGATCTACAGCAGCGCTGGTACAAATTACCAGAATACT
The DNA here is from genome assembly GCA_033576555.1 of Oophaga sylvatica. Lineage (NCBI taxonomy): Eukaryota > Metazoa > Chordata > Amphibia > Anura > Dendrobatidae > Oophaga > Oophaga sylvatica. The sequence continues at coordinate 107,771,874 of JARQOD010000008.1, read as the reverse complement.
ACAGGTGGCGTCACGAACTGTACATAAATCAATCCCCTGTAAATATATCTCCAACATACGCCAGACCGCCAGGGCCACAGACCGAGCCACAGCTACCTGTGACAATCCCCATAGACTTCCATGGGCTCGGCTCTGAGTACCCCATTGCCCTGGTAACCCACAATTGTGGTGGCGGGTCGACACAAAAATTTGGCGTCACGAACAGGATACGAAACTTGCAGCATTGCGAGCCCTGTGTGCCTGTGGATTGTTTTTGTGAAAAAGGACTGTTTGCACTTTTGGCGCCAAAATCGCCATTTTTGTCGCCATATTCGCGCCCTCAGGCGCTGGAGAAGAAGGTGGGCGGACCTGAAAAAGCGCGCAGAGTCTTGGACACGCCCCCAACCTGCACCCCAAACCGCATCGCAAACTGCATAGCAATCTGCATCGCAAACCGCATAGCGAACTGCATAGCAATCTGCATCGCAAACCGCATAGCGAACTGCATAGCAATCTGCATCGCAAACCGCATCGCAATCCGCATAGCAAACTGCATCACAATCTGCATTGCAATCCGCATAGCAAATTGCATCGCAAAATAGAGCGGCAGGTCCTGCAACAGGAAGTGAACGCTCTGACATCAGAGCGCCTGCGACGAAGGTCCTGTTCCCACTGCGGTGCCTGTGAAGTAGCAGCATCTGAAACCGGTAGGCTCCGTTTAACCAAGGGGGCGCTAAGATGTCACAACAACCGGCTGACAGTGCGGCCCCGGCCGGAGGCCCCAATCCCGCACCGCTTGGTATTGTAGCGCCAGATGGGGGCGCAGGCCCTGCACCCAGTCCGGTAGTCCCGATCATGCCACTAACGCTCCCATATATGCCTGGGGCGAAATGGCTTCCCCAATACAGCGGTGGGCCAGGCACATTAGCAGGCTTCAAGCGGAAGCTATGCAGCATCCTAGAAATGTACTCCATGCCTGAGAGACAAAAAGCTGCTGTGCTAATAGGGCAGCTAACTGGCGCTGCTGAGAGGGAAGTGGAGACCTGGGATACCGTTGATCAGGAGTCGGTGCCTGCGATCTTCCTGAAGCTTCATGCCATATTTGAAGACCGCACAGAAACGGATCTCCGGATGGCCTTCTATCACTGTTCACAACAGCCAGGTGACAGCATCCGGGACTATGCTTGCCGACTACAGGGAGCCCTGAGAGCCCTCAAGCAAATTAACAATTTAAATGCTATCGACGAGAATAGAATGCTGAAAGAACAATTTATACAGGGATTGAGATCCCCAGAGGAACGCAGAACTGTAAATTGGTGGTCCTTAGATCATCCGGATGCTACCTTTGATGCCCTAAAGGACATGGCAATAAAAGGGCTGCGGCCCCTGGGCAAACCCGAGGTGGCCACCCAACATCATCAGGGTGAAGTCACTCTGGAACCGGCAGTAACCCCCTGTTCCCCGCTAGTGGCAGAAACCAAAACGCAGGTGACACCTCCTAGTGAATTGGACTGTCTGCGCTCAGAGGTGCGCCAGCTGACTAAAAATCTGGCCGCTGTGATGAGTGCCCTACAGCTGCGGAAAGAAGAGGAAGGGAAGATCTTGCTAGCTGACTGCCCAGAGGACGTTCCGTGGATGCACCGGAGAAGAAAGAAGACGTCGCCCCCCCGGAGGAGGACAACGCCACCCCCAGGAGCAACCTCTGATCAACACCCTTCTCGTCGAGAGATCATCTGTTATCGCTGCAACCGGAAAGGTCATCTGTCTACACAGTGTCCTTTAAACGGGCAGAACCTGGGTCCAAGGGCCAACACCCAGGAGAATACCCGTCAGGCCCCCTAGACTGGAACCGCAGGTATGTGGGCGGGCGACCCTACCTGTCTATTATTCTAGATGGTATTGCTGTTCCAGCATTGTTAGACACTGGGTCCCAGGTGACCCTCATACCTGATGCTCTATATACCAAGTACTGGTCAATGGACAGTCTTAAACCTCCGAGCCTTGACTTTACTGTGTATGCTTCGAATGGTCTTCCTGTAGAAGTACTCGGAACAAAATGTGTAGATGTAAAGGTGGGCAGAGAGGAGTTGAAAGACCAAGGGCTTCTGGTAGTAAAGACTGTAAATGAGGAGAACGGTTTAAATATCATTTTGGGTACTAACATTATCGGTAATTGTTTGGGAGAAGTTGTGTTCTTACTCCAACAGCTCGCTGAGATTGCCCGACCAAGGCAGAGAGGAGTAATCCAAAGAGAGATCCGGGCCCTGGTGTGTCAGCAGCAAGCGAAGCTTACCGACGGCGAAATTGGTAATGTACGGGTCACTGACTCAGATCCTATTGTGATACCCCCAATGAGTGAAATGATCATTTGGTGCAGGGCAGCCATAGGTCTGAGAGGACAGAATTACCAAGCTGTAGTAGAACCCCACCATTCAGAACATAGACCTACACTTATGACTGCTAGAGGAGTAGTAGAAGTGGTGAATGGAAGAGTACCGGTACGACTTCTCAATTGGGGAGATGATGAGGTAAATTTACCCCGTTATGCAACCATTGCTAAACTTCATGCTGTTGATAATAATTCTATTCTCCCGGCTGAGTCCTTAGACTCCTGTCAAATAGCGGAGGACAATGACCCAGCAACTCAGGTGGCGGAATGGTGTCAGCAACTCCATGTTGGGACGGACACCACTCCCGCTCACCAGAAGCAAGGGGTATTACGGGTGGTGCAAGAGTACGCCCAAGTGTTTAGCAAAAATCCACTTGATTTTGGGACAATTAAGGGAGTACAACATCATATCCCTACAGGCAGTCATCCTCCCATCAAAGAGCGGTATAGGCCCATACCTCCAGCTCATTATCAGAAGGCTAAAGAAATGTTGAATGATATGAAGAAAGCTGGGGTGATAAGGGATAGTTGTAGTCCCTGGGCAGCCCCTCTAGTTCTGGTTAAAAAGAAAGATGGTAGTATGAGAATGTGTGTGGATTACAGGCAGGTGAACCGCATAACACACAAGGATGCATACCCGCTACCACGCATAGAGGAATCATTAGCTGCTCTGAAAACGGCTAACTACTTTTCTACCCTTGATCTGACTAGTGGTTACTGGCAAGTGGCTGTGGCTGAGGAGGATCGTGAGAAAACGGCTTTCACCACCCCAATGGGGCTCTGTGAGTTCGACAGAATGCCGTTTGGGCTCAGTAGTGCCCCAGGAACATTTCAGAGAGTGATGGAAAACTGTCTGGGACATCTCAATTTTGAAACCGTGCTGCTATACCTAGACGACGTTATCGTGTATTCCAAGACATATGAGGACCATCTGAAGCACCTGGCAGAAGTGTTTGAGTCCCTGTCCAGGTACGGGATGAAGTTGAAACCCTCAAAATGCCATCTACTCAAGCAGAAGGTACAATACTTGGGGCACATCGTCAGTTCGGAAGGAGTAGCGCCGGACCCAGAGAAAGTCACTGCCATCCAGAAGTGGCCGGAGCCGAAGAACCTTAAGGAAGTGCGACAGTTCCTGGGACTAACGGGTTACTATAGGAGATTCGTGAAAGATTACACGAAGAAGGCAGCTCCTTTACAGGACCTCCTGGTAGGACAATCCTTAAAGAGCAGAAACCCTCCCTTTAATTGGGGTAAAGAACAGGCTGAAGCATTCCAAAAGATGAAAGAGATCCTGACAGGTGATGAGATCTTAACCTATCCTGATTACAGCCAACCGTTCCTGTTGTACACCGACGCCAGTAATGAAGGGTTGGGAGCCGTTCTCAGTCAGAAGCAGAATGGACAAGAAAAAGTCATCGCATATGCTAGCAGAAAACTCAGGCCAACTGAAAGGAATCCGGAAAATTATAGCAGCTTCAAGCTAGAGTTTCTGGCGCTGGTCTGGGCCATTACTGAAAGATTTAAGCACTATCTGGCCTCCAATAAGTTCACTGCGTTTACAGACAACAACCCGTTAACGCACCTGGAAACCGCCAAGCTGGGTGCCATGGAGCAGCGATGGATGGCTCGGTTGTCCAATTACCAGTTTACTATCAAGTACCGGGCAGGTCGAAAGAATGCTAATGCTGATGCGTTGTCCCGAAGGCCGCATGACTCTGACACGGAAGAAGAATCGGACGACCTGGAAGAAATTGAGCTACCCGCGTTCCATCGAAATGGGGTAGTCCACGAGCATCGAGTCCACAGAAAGCAGAATGGTGCAACATTAAATCCTTTACCCCATCATAGTTGGAAAGAGACTCAGGACAGTGATCCAGTGGTCAGCCGCATCAAGGAGTTGTTAAGACAGGAAGGCTCCTCTCTGGAAAAGGATGCACCTATGTCAGCCAAGCTCCTGTGGAACGAGAAAAGCAGGTTGTTCCTATACCGTGAGAAGTTGTGCAGAAGATACGTCAACCCCAGAACCCATGAAATGGTCTGGCAAATCGTGGTCCCCAAGGCAGACGTCCCAATGGTGTTGGAAGCGTACCACGATCAAGCAGGACACTTTGGCTGGAGGAAGCTGGAGACCCTGTTGAGATGCCGGTTCTACTGGGTAGGGATGCGCAGCTCCGTCGAGAGGTGGTGTCGGAACTGTGGACCCTGTGGTCTCAGAAGAAAGGACTACGGTAGTCAAAAGGCCCCCCTGCAACCTATCCGGACGACTCGTCCCCTGGAGATTGTGGCCCTGGACCACGTCAAACTGTCGCCGAGTAGATCTGGATACTCATACGCCTTGACCATGGTGGACCATTACTCCAGATTTCTGGTAGTCGTTCCAGTAAAAGACCAGACCGCAGTGACGGCCGCGAAGACCTTTCAAGCAAGCTTCTGCAGACCGCATGGGTATCCCGAGCAAGTCTTAACCGATCAGGGACCTGCTTTCGAAGCTGATTTATTCAAGGAATTCTGTCAAATGTACGGGTGCAAGAAAATAAGAACAACACCATATCACCCTCAAACCAACGGTCTTTGTGAAAAGATGAACCATATTGTCCTTGACTTGTTGAGATCCATACCGTTGGAAGACAGGAATCGATGGCCGGATTTACTACCTGATTTGGTTGATTTGTACAACCATATACCTGTAAGCTCAACTAACTGCACTCCAGCCTATCTTATGAGAGCAAGGCCCGGAAAACTACCAATGGATTTAGAACTTGGAGTGGTAGAACCGGAGGCAGACGATGCCGTGGAGAACTGGGACGTCAATCGGCAAGAGCAATACAGAAGAGTACAAATCTGTGTGGAGGAAAGTCTTAATAAGGCACGGGAGAAACAGGAAGATGTTTACAACGGAAATGCTCCTGCCAAGCCTCTGATGCCTGGAGAGGTAGTATTAAAAAGAAAAAGAAAGATGCACAAACTGGATAATCAGTGGGAGCAAGAACCCTACGTCATACAAGATTCTAAATACGACAACAGAAAAGTTTGTGTCGTCAGTAAAGACGGAGGAAGAACAACAACCACTGTGTCCAGAGATCATTTGAAGTTGTGTCCAGAACACTTAAAGAGTTGTGAAAAGAACCCTGTCTTCAATCAAAGAGAAAGAAAGGAAGAGGTCCTACACACCGATCTGGGAGATTTTCCTGCGGATTGGCCCCGACTGGGAGATGCTGTGATAATTCCAGTGTTGCAGTTTTATCAGCCACAAGAGGAAGTTTTACCTCCAGTTGTGCCTGTGGTGCCAGTTGAGCCCGTCCAGGAGTTACCCATTCCAGCAACACCTCAACCTGTAGAACCTCAAGATGGATCATCTGAAGCAGCGCCCCATACTATGGGATCCCCTGGTGAAGCTGACTCACACCGCCCAGCCATCAGTACGCTTGCCAGATCCATAGAAAGGTTAAGGCAGTTCTATAGTTTGCCGTTACGCAGTGCAGACAGATCGCAACTTGTTATACCTGAAACTACACCACGTAGATCAGAGAGAATCACAAAAGGGAAATTACCCATTAGATATCAGCAGTAGTTATAACGAATTTATGTGAACATTGTAAAAGTCTATATATATAAATGTGTTTTTTTCCCTATTATGTCTTCGTTTAACAATGGACTCAGAGGCTGAGGACTGAGCCAGCCCAAAAACTGTATCCTGTAAATAGTTGCACTAAAGTGCCTTCTTAATGGTTTCACATGAAACCTTGACTCACCTCTGAACCAAAAACCCGTGTGGTGTGGCACTGAGTGAGGTCTGCATTTGGATGTCCTGCAGCCCACCCAGGACCCACGTTGAAGGTTTGGTGCGGGTCCTTCACAAGTATCTTGTATATATATTTATTAAATGCTATTTGATACTTTTGTATTTCTATATGTAAAATGTTATTGTTCGTAACGTTCAAGGTGTTCTCACCTCCCGGATGGGAAGATGTTATTGTTTAATGTTTATTGTATGAACAAAAATGTCTCTTTATATTTTACAGCCCGGGAGTGCTGTCGTTTACCATGGGGGAATGTGTAGCCCTGGTACACAATACCAGGAGGATGAGTGGAGAGGTAACAGTTAAGGTCTCTTCATGACATCATGTACACTTCTGACACACCCAGCAGGGTGTGGAAGGGAGTGATTTTCTAGTCAGTCAGTGTCCGGACTTCAGAGTGAGAAGTCAGTTTCCTGTCCTTGGACAGAGTAGACGTGTCCAGTTTAAGTCTATCATCAGTTCAGAAAGTGGAGTCTGGTGTAGGTGTCTGTATACACCTTAGTCTAGTCAGAGCTGTGCCCCACTGGAAGAAAGACTGAACTATCTATTAAGAGACAAGCAAGGCGAAGGGCAAAGTGGAAGGAAGATAATTGGAAAAGTGCTTTTGACTTGGAAAAGTCCTGCACGTTGCAACCGGTTACTGGGGACCGAAGGATCACTATTGTACAGCATAGTGAAGAGAAAACCAGGAATCTACCGGACCCTAGGTCGCGGCAGACAAGCCCCTTATAGTCAGAACGTAGCTGGAGTCAGGGGGTGTGAAGACTTTGAGTTAGTGCACGACAAGAAAAGGATTCAGCTCCCTCGCAGGAAGGCTTCTAACACAAATCTGACTGGGCAGGTACAGCTAAAGATAAGCTGGAGATTTGAGAGGATTACGCTTCAGGCTGGTCGTACTCAGCTTCATTGGAAAGTAAAGGAGGCCCCTAACTTGCTTAGCTGTTGCCTCAAAGCTCATCCTCCATCAACCCCATCAGCCTCCCTGGGACCTGCCTTATCATCTTGCAAGTAAAGGTATGGAAAGACGTTGACTGTGTGAGACTGAGTTATTATTGCATGCCTGCACAATCCCTACCTAACTACCGACCTGAGGGAAGAGTCCCACCTGTAGGGGACCCGACATCTAGCTGCATCACCATCCCTCAGAGATCTACAGCAGCGCTGGTACAAATTACCAGAATACTACAGGTGGCGTCACGAACTGTACATAAATCAATCCCCTGTAAATATATCCCCAACATACGCCAGACCGCCAGGGCCACAGACCGAGCCACAGCTACCTGTGACAATCCCCATAGACTTCCATGGGCTCGGCTCTGAGTACCCCATTGCCCTGGTAACCCACAATTGTGGTGGCGGGTCGACACATCTGTAATCTCTTTCTCTTGCAGAAGACTAAAGAAATGTCAATTTCCAAGTAATCTAGAATGCAAAACACAAATCTCATGTATTTTTCCTTCAGACATTGCACAGAGCTGGGTAAAGGCCACACTTCTGCACTCCCCTCCTTTATCATGACACTCCCCAAATGAGTGCGTAGACATGACCATCTGTTTCTGAACACATCAGAGCCCCCAAGATGTGCAGCTAGACTCCAAAGTCTGTGCTATAATTTACCCAAGACACATGGCTCACAAGCCAATTTCTTAAGGTACACATTAAAGGGGAAAGGTGTCCTTGGAGTTTAAAGAGGAGTTATTGTTTAAAGCAGGGTTCCCCAACTCCAGTCCTCAAGGCCCACCAAAGGAAATCCTGAAAGCATGACCTGTTAGTGGGCCTTGAGGACTGGAGTTGGGGAACCCTGGTTTAAAGGGACTGTGTAACATTTCTTTTACATCATTTGTAAGGAGATAGACAAAAGAAAAGATGCACGCAATAATTACCTAACAGAGTGGTTGCAAACGGACACCGCCATCTGCTGGTTAGAGATGATGGAGAAGGTGGAGGCAGAGAGAATTGCATTGGTAGGAACCTAAGACTGAAGTTCATGTTCCCTCGGAGAAGAGATTAGAGAAGATACCAGGTCAGATGATAGCTATGGCACAGTTAGGAATTATAAAAAGCTCAGGAGGAAAGTGATGGGAAAGAGTCGACACTTGAACCTGTCGCAGGACGGACGTGCGTCACAATGGAGTTGGCTTATAGCAGTAGATACAAGTAACGTCATTACATGAGCTGCTGAGGGGAATGGCAGGAGGATCTAAAAGTCAGCTTATCCAGTGGTGTCCGTGACAAAAAAA
>JARQOD010000008.1:107700412-107763366 GCA_033576555.1 Oophaga sylvatica | reverse complement strand
TGTTCCACAAGTCCTTATTGAAGAGGTTTGTCGAGCCAGTGGTTTCTATGGCTGAGCCTCCCGACCCTGTTTTGGTTGAGGGCAATTTGGAGTATGTGGTTGAGAAAATATTGGATTCTCTTTTTTCTAGACGGAAACTCCAGTATTTGGTTAAGTGGAGAGGTTATGGTCAGGAGGACAATTCTTGGGTGTTTGCTTCGGACATCCATGCTAGGAGACTGATCCGTGGCTATCATCGAGCTCATCCTGATCGACCTGGTTGCGCAGGTGAGGGTTCGGTGACCCCTCCTCAAGGGGGGTACTGTTGTGAATACGTTGGAGGTGATTTCGGAGCTGGGGCTCCCTCCGGTGGTTGCTCAGGTTAATGAACTAATTGCTGAATGGCCTTCATCTGGATCCGAATGGTCTGATATAAGTGACCTGAACTCCCAGCAGCCTTGCTGGTAATCAATTGTTCGTCAGGTCTTGCTTGGAGCTCAGCTTGCATTCCTGCTTTCATTCAGATAAGTGATTTGCTGTTTTTTTTTTCCTCTGGTTGGATTTTCCTTGTTGGTTTGCTGCCTTGCAGTAGACTTCAGCCTGGTCCCCTTTTGGGGCCTGGCGCTGCATTTGTGCTCAGTTGTGTTTGCACTTTTGCTCTGTTCCAGTGTCGCTTTTTATTTGCTGAATTGCTGTGTGTTACACCAGAGATCTGATTTAGGTGGTAGAGGTCGTGTGATCTCAGGTTTTTTGTTAATCAGAAGTGTTGGTATTTTTGTCAGGGTTTTTTGGGTTGCAGTCAGAATTCTCTCCTATACTTTTCTATCTAGACAGTATTGAGCCCCAGCGTTTGCTCATTCTATTTTCTAAAAACAATTGCAGGGAAATAAAAAATAATTCACAAATAAAAATAGGTGTTTTTTAGTTATATTGCTCTGCAAAAAAATGAATGGCAGACCATTCGGTATACACTGTGTTCCAAATTATTATGCAAATAATATTTTCTCTGATTTTCCCAAATTACCTATATGAATTGCAGTCATTGTAATTTTCCAGTCAAATAACTATTAGAGTACAATTGAAAGGTTTTTGTACAAACTGCCTATGATAACAGTATATTTTTTAAAAAATAAAACACTCAAACTGCACTCAAAATGCATGTTCCAAATTATTATGCACAGCAGAGTTTTCAACCTTTTCATTTTAATAAAGAACAAAAAATGGTCATTTTTGAAATTATAAGCATTAGCAGGTTATTACAAACTGAAATCAAACAGTTTTCAACTGAAAACTTTATTCTAGGTGATGTTACATTTGCACATATGACCCCTTGTTCGAAAGGAGCTTCTGAACTCTCTCCTCCATTGAATTTGTCAGGTTTTGGATGGTTTCTGCTTCAATTGTTTTTCATGAGGACAGAATACCCTCCCAGAACTGTTGCTTAGATGTGAACTGCCTCCCGCCATCATAGACACTCCTTTTGATGATGCTCCAGAGGTTCTCAATGGGGTTGAGGTCAGGGGAGCATGGGGGCCACACCATAAGTTTGTCCCCTTTTATGCCCATAGCAGCCAGAGATGCAGATGTGTTATGTGCAGCATGAGACGGTGCATTATCATGCATGAAAATGATCTTGCTGCGGAATGCACGGTTCTTCTTCTTGAACCATAGCAGGAAGTGCTGTTTGAGAAACTCAACATACACTATGGAGTTCATCTTTACCCCTTCAGGGATCCTAAAGGGGCCGACAATCTCTCTCCCCATGATTCCAGCCCAAAACATTACTCCACCTCCTCCTTGCTGGCGCCGTAGCCGTGTTTGCATGGGGTGTCCATCAACCAGCCATCCTCCACTCCATCCATCTGGACCATCGAGCGCTGCACGGCACTCATCGGTGAACAAAACAGTTTTGAAGTCAGTCTTCATGCATTGTTTGGCCCACTGGAGCCGTTTCTGCTTGTGTGCAGTGGATAGAGGAGGTCGACAGGATGGCTTACGCACAGCTGCAAACCTCTGAAGGACCCTGCATCTTGTTGTTCGGGGACGTTGGAGGCACCAGCAGCTTCAAAAACTAGTCTGCTGCTATGACAAGGCTTTTTGGCCGCAGCTCTTTTAACCTGATGTAATTGCCTGTAGGGAAGAGTCCTCAATTTTCCCTTATCAGCACGCACACGTGTGTACTGTGAATCAGCTACATACTTCTTGATTGTGCCATGATCACGATGAAGTGTCTTGGCAATGTTGATTGTAGTCATGCCTTGACCTAAACACTCCACAATTTGTTGCTTCTCAGCAGCCGACACATCCTTTTTCTTTCCCATTTTGGCAGAAACTGTAGGCTGCTTAATAATGTGGGACAGCCTTCTTAAGTAGTCTTGCCTTTCATTGGACACACCTGCCAAACTAATTAGCACAGGTGTCTGCAATTGCTTACAGTGATATAAAGAGCCCTGACACACATCACCATCAATGAGTTTAACTGACAAACAAAAAAATTCTTACCTTATCACTCCCAAATTATTATGCAAAAATTGTTTAGAACACAGTGTTGTATCAAAACAAAAAAAAATTTTACACCAAGATTAAAAATATATTAAAAATATAAAAGGACAAAAAAAATATATATATAGTAAAAAACCTTTATTAATAGTGGTTATAACCCAGTACATGAAAAAACACACAATAATAAATTTACATAAATGGTCCAAATATAGGTTCAATATAGATGATAAAGTTTAGCAAAAAGTCTTTGTAAGAAATAATGCACTAAAAAATAAAAAATAAACATAAAAATAATGAATAAAAATAAAGACCAAGTGTTGAAATTATGTGAAAAAATTCTCAATAAAAATAATAAATAATAAATACATAGAATGATCACAATATACCCACACAGTGTTACCATAAAAAATGTGATGAAGCAAAATAACCAATAAAAGTGCAATATCACAAAAATAATAAAAAATATAATAAATCACAATGTATCATAAAGTGCAAATTCCTGTGCAAAACACCACAATACTAAAAAAATAATAATAAACACTGTGTAATATATTAATATTCACATTCACATGGACACTCATATACCTCCGATTAAACAATGTTACTTACGCCTAGAAGGGGACCATAGCACCTACTGCCATCAAAACCATTGCAGTATTTGAACCACAATATACAATAAAAGCAATAAATATGGACCGAAAACGTTACCTTTAAATAACCCAGGGGCGCGTTCAGCACACATAGCATTCTGACCCCTTATTTAAAGGTAACGTTTTCGGTCCATATTTATTGCTTTTATTGTATATTGTGGTTCAAATACTGCAATGGTTTTGATGGCAGTAGGTGCTATGGTCCCCTTCTAGGCGTAAGTAACATTGTTTAATCGGAGGTATATGAGTGGCCACATATATTTATTTATTTAGGAGCCTAGCGCCTTTATAGGGGAACTTTAGCCTTAGGGCTCATACTCACTTGAGCCGAAAACGGATAATTTTCAGCCGATAAAAAATCTGATTCAAATTGGACCAATGTTATTCAATAGGTGACATCTCATTTGCGATTTTATTTTTTCTCAGCCGAAATCGGTGTGAGAAAAAAATCTCAACATGCTGCGATTTGATGCGATTTTGGCATGATAATCGCTAATGCAATAGATGGTGCTATAAAAAATTGCATGCAAATCGCATGACAATTGCACATAATCGGACCATCCTGAAAACTGACCGTTTTTTTTCCAGCAAGTGAGTATGAGCCCTTACACTGTGATTAATCACACATTGCAGGTGAGGGTATTTAGCAATCTGCTATAGTGAGATAATTTTTGCACTATTTTGCACTTCTTTGCAAATTTGCACATATATGTGCAATTATTTCCTTAGTATCCAGTAGCGTTATTTAGCACATTCATAGCACTTTAGCACTTTTTGTAATCTATTTAGTATATTTATATTTATAAATGTGAATATTAATATATTACACAGTGTTTATTATTATTTTTTTTAGTATTGTGGTGTTTTGCACAGGAATTTGCACTTTATGATACATTGTGATTTATTATATTTTTTTATTATTTTTGTGATATTGCACTTTTATTGGTTATTTTGCTTTATCACATTTTTTATGGTATCACAGTGTGGATATATTGTGATCATTGTATGTATTTATTATTTTTTATTGAGAATTTTTTCACATAATTTCAACACTTGGTCTTTATTTTTATTCATTATTTTTATATTTATTTTTTAGTGCATTATTTCTTACAAAGACTTTTTGCTAAACTTTATCATCTATATTGAACCTATATTTGGACCATTTATGTAAATTTATTATTGTGTGTTTTTTCATGTACTGGGTTATAACCACTATTAATAAAGGTTTTTTACTATATATATATTTTTTGTCCTTTTTTATTTTTAATATATTTTTAATCTTGGGGTAAAAAATTTTTTTGTTTTCATTCTATTTTCAGTCTGTGTTCGTATTTTCCTCTTGTCTAACCGCCATTACATGTTTGAGGGCTTCCTATTTCTTTGGGGGTTCTGCTACGGGGCAGTTAGCTTTCATCTTTCTGCCTTTAGGAGTAGCTATCTCTCTGGCTGTGACGAGGCGTCTAGGATCACCGTAGGTACGCTCCACGGCTACTTCTAGCGTTGCTGTTAGTTCAGGGTCCTGCAACCCAATAGTTTCCAGCCTCTCCGGTGTATTGCTACTGAGCCATTTTTGCTATTTCTCCTCAGTTACCGAAACATAACAGTAAGGGTTGATATCACCTTTGTACTGTCAGATGACATCAAGCCCAGTGGTTAGTAATGGAGAGGCATCTATAAGTTGCCACCATTAACGCTGAAATGCAGGACATAATGAGCTGCTGCGAGTGCAGTTCACTGTGAGTGGCCTGATGAACTGCAGTTAGAAATTTCTCACGGCGATCTCATTGAGGTCACTGCAGTTCATCGTCCCGGCTCACAATGATGTGACCTATTTGACATCACTGCTCGTCACTAAAGCTGTGCTTGCAGCACCTCATTGTCTCATGGTTTTCAGCCTGGATGGTTGCATCATGTTCAGGTTTTAAACCAGATATCTCAAAGATGGATTACAGCATGGTACAATATCGCTTATCTTCAGTTCGGACAGATGAGGGATATGGTTGTTTAATATATATATATATATTTTTTTTTACAGAGGTCAAGGGCTTCAATGTATTATATGTAAAAGGTGAGTATTATGGTTATTATTTTCTGTTTTTTTTTTACAGGATACAAGGGCTTCAATGGATTAGGCATCAAGTGAGTATAAATTTGTTTTTATTTTAAATAAATGTGTTTTGATTTTTATTTCAAATAAAGGATTGTATTCTTGCTATGTGTTTATTTCCAAACTTACTATGGGGTTAGTAATGGTTGGCGTCCTGTACAAGCCTCTCCATTACTAAGTCCTGGGCTTGATGTCAGCTGACAATACAAAGCTAACATCAACCCCACAAATATTACCCCCTCTTGCCACCGTAGCAGAGCAAGTGGGAAGAGTGAGGCTAAGTGCCAGATTTGGCGCATCTTATGGATGCGTCATTTCTGTGGTGGCTGAAGGCTGATGTTGGTAGCCTGGTGGGGGGCAATATCCATGACCCCTTGCCAGGTTATTAATATCAACCCACAGCTGTCTATTTAACCTTTGCTGGATTAAATTATAGGGGGACCCTGCATAATTTTTTTTCTGGGGTCACCCGTAAATTCATCAGTAAAGGATAAGCAAACAGCTGTGAGATGTTATTAATAGGTGGGAAACTTTTGGGATATTGTCCTTTTTGCTAAATTATTAACATCAGTCCCCAGCTGTGAGCTTTTCCTCTGCTGGTTGTGAAAATTCCGTGGGAGCTCCCACGCCGTTTTTTTTAATTGAATTCTTTATTTTACACAGGAGTTACACAGCTGTTGCAGAATACAACTCACATCATTGTCTCCTGGTCACGCTGATCTCATTGAGAGCAGAAGAGAGCTGCTTTCAGCCGCTCGGCACCTGGGAAAAGTGAGAACTGTACTGGTTTTTTTCCAGGTGCCGGCACGTGTCATGCTGATGACACATGGATGTGATATGTGTGTCATTAGTCTGCACGTGTGCAGCAAGCATTTTGTTGATGCTGGGCAAAAACCCTGAAATGTCTGCAGGTTTTTCACAATGACACATGGTCCATGTGCAAAACCTGACATGTGAGAACCAGTGAATACAATGGGTGTATGTGTGTCCTTATTTGCGGCCCTTAATAAAAAGAAATGCATAGGGACACAAAAAACAGACGTGTGAAGAAGGCCTTACTTTGACAAGGTGCAAACAGAGGAACAAGCAGGATTCAGAAAAGACAGATGAGATGAAAAAGAGATGTAAATGCTAACATTAGATGGAAAAGGCCAAAGAATACAATAAGGAGATTTATTGTCACGTTACTGGCGATACTGGACTGGAGGTCAGTGGCCGGAGCAGAAGTGTGCAGATGACCGGACCGTGGAAAGACTTCTGGAAGTGCAGTATATGGCAGTGGTAGATCACTATATCGGCAGATGCCCGAGCACGGGCCGGCCGAGATCACGCACAAGCACCAAGTCCGCTTAGGTGATTGAAGTTCGAGGTAGGAACAGCAGGGTTTCCACAAGAGACAGGAAGGCGCCAGCAGAACACCTTCCAGATCAGGAGCTCAGATAATGCTTCACTCAGTTAGACTGAGCACCACAATATACTCAGCAACAGGAAGCTGCACAGGGCCAGGTATATATAGCAGGTCCAATCCGTCTTAATCAGGGCGAGAACAATCAGCAGGGCAGGTGATGATCTCTATCCAATCAGTCTCAATCAGGGCGGAACAATCAGCAGGGCAGGTGATGATCTCTATCCCAGACGAAGTTCATATGGTTTCAGGCTGAAGTTATTCAAGTTCCGAATAGCTCCACAGCAAAGGAACAGACTAGCAAGCCATGGTTCACAGGTTCAAATCCTAACATTTATTTTTGTTTCATCGACTACAGCAAAGCCTTCGACTCTGATGATCAGCAGAAACTTTGGAATACCATGAAGTATATGGGTGTGCCGAACCATTCTCATCAGCAACCTTTACATTGACCCAGAAGCAAAAGTCTTAACGGAACATGGTTCAAAGTAGAGCGAAGTGTCAGACAAGGCTGCATCCTGTCATCATTTCTCTTCAATTTACATGCAGAAGCTATTTTCAGGTAAACTGGACTTGTCGAAAAAGAGAAAGGAATTAAAATTGCTTGATGAATCATCAACAATCTTAAATAAGCAGAAAATACAACATTAATAGCAACAAGCATAGATGGAATGAAGGACTTATTATGGAGTGTCAAAATGGAAGGTTTCAACATGGGACTGCTACTCAATACAAAGACGAAAAGGATATTGACTACAACAAGGACTTATTTGAGCTAGACAGGTATGAACTGGAAGTTGTAAAGGACTTCACCCTACTTGGATCAATGATTACTCAAGATGCAGGGATGACATTGAAAGTCAATAGGAGAATAGCTATGGACAAATATACAATGAAGTCACTGGACAAGGTCTTCAAATAGAGGAAAATTTCACTGGCAACGAAGACACATCTAGTACATAGTCTTGTTTTTTTCTGTAGTAACATATGTTTGCGAAGCCTGGAGGATAAAGAAATAAGTCAAAAGAAGAATCGACGCCTTCGAAATGTGGTGATGGAGAAGGATGTTATCAATACCATGGATGACAAGAAAACACACAAATCAATATTGGAACAAATCAAGCCAGGCATGTCATTCGAAACAAGGATCACCAAGATATGACTTGCCTACTTTGGACACATCTTATGAAAAGAGCAGTCACTGGAGCTGGACATCATGGGCGGAAGAATAGAAGGAACAGGGCAAAGAGTAAGATCAGCAACCTGAAAACTTGATACAATCAAAATAACAGCGGAGAAGACCCTTGTGTTGCACAAGATTGATCTTCCTACAGATGGTTCAGCTATCAAGTCGGCATGGCTGGAAATCGAGCCGAAGGCTGTTAAATAATGTGTTGACGCAGTCAAAGAGAAGTGGCTGATATTAGGGACACATTGATGAAGTAAATGCTTCTGGAGGTTCACAGAACTGAAAATGTGCGATCAGATTATCATCAATAGGGTCAAAGGGGATGAAAGACTGCTCAAAGTACACGCCTATCTGGAATAACTTTAATTTAGAAGAGTTGCAGAAATTGGAGGGATTTGGAGATTGGAAGAATAGGGGATTGAAATACGTGCAACAGTTATAATCAGATAACCATCTCAAGTCGTTCGAAAAGCTTAAACAGGAGTTTAATTAGCATAAAACTGACTTCTTTACATACTTGCAACTAGGACATGCAATACGGGCTCAGGACTCTATCTCTGATCTTTCTGTATCCAATAATGGGCTGCTAGACTTTGTAGCACAGGCAAA
Source organism: Oophaga sylvatica (assembly GCA_033576555.1). Classification (NCBI taxonomy): domain Eukaryota; kingdom Metazoa; phylum Chordata; class Amphibia; order Anura; family Dendrobatidae; genus Oophaga; species Oophaga sylvatica. The sequence continues at coordinate 107,754,925 of JARQOD010000008.1, read as the reverse complement.
ATCAAAGAAGGGAATCATCTCTCTGGTTTACAACTCATTGTTGCTAAAGATTTTGGGTGACCCAATGGCTCAGGTTTGGGGTAAGAGGGAGGAGGATGTTGGTAACATTTCTACAGAGGAATGGGAAGAGGTGCGGGAATTTCCAAGGCTGCTTTCAATAACATAGTAACATAGTTAACAAGGCCGAAAAAAGACATTTGTCCATCCTGTTCAACCTATATTCCGTCAGAATAAATCCCCAGATCTACGTCCTTCTAAAGAACCTTATAACTGTAAGATACAATATTGTTACACTCCAGGAAGACATCCAGGCCTCTCTTGAACCCCTCGACTAAGTTCACCATCACCACCTCCTCATGCAAGGAATTCCAGATTCTCACTGCCCTAACAGTAAAGAATCCTCTTCTATGTTGGTCAAAAGGGGCATTCTCAGCGTCTGGAGGAGAGAAGGTTTTTCCACCGTCACCTTCCTTGGTATAAACAGATCCTCGGATAAACACAACGAAAAGAAGATCTCAACTGTTTCTAGTTCATAGAATCTATAGAACCCCCAAGGTTTAGTACTGAATGGGCCTAAAGACAGATGACTGTTGTCAGTGTTGCTGGGATGAAAATGCGGACCGGATGCACATGTTTTGTCCATGCCAGAGACTGCTGGGACTTTGGATGGCGGTTGGTAGATTAATAGCAGAAATGTTTAATATTCAAATAATGCTTAGTGTGAAAACGTGTGTTAGGATTAATAGGGGAGGTGGGACGATCTCCCCAAGTACAGTTAGCTATTGCTAAAATACTGTACCAGACGAGAACCCATAGCCACACATTGGCTGGTAACCAGAACACCCTGTGTTGAAGAAGTGGCCCAAGCTCTCAACTCTACTATTTTAATGAAAATAAAGGTTTATATCAAAAGGGGCAGGCCAGTAAATTTGGTAACGTATGGAGAGTCTTGATTAGGTGCGCAGCTGTGATTCTGGAGGAGCTGGCAACAGATGTCTTATTTAATTAACTCATCCTGTAAATTATGATTACCACCTGTATGGTAGGAGAGATGATGTACTTAACTATTTGTAACAGTAATACCTCTGTGAGTATGGGTATGGTTATATTGTAATGCACACTTTTGGAGATGGTGGGGAGGGTGAATGTTAGTTCTGGGTTGGGAAAGGGAGAACTAAATGGCGGTTATTTCAAAGTCAGTGAATGAACACTGGGTTTATATAGGTTCTACTCCTGTATATATACTGAAGACATGCAAAATAATTATTCTGTTGTAAACTGTTATTTGCTGTTTAATAAAAGTTCATAGATTAAAAAAAATTTAAAAAGAGGGTCAGGGGGCTCACCCTACTAAAATATGTACAGCCCCCTACACGTGAGATTAGGGTTAGCCAAGCCTTCATTGTTTAAAATGTAAAGGGCCTCTCAAATCTACCAAGACAAACTATGGGGTGAGAAAGATAGAGTAATATGAATTTCAATAGCTCATTATGTTCTCAGAAGAGATACACTGCTAGAAGATTCTGGAGGGAAGAGTACAAAAGAATCCAGAGGGAGGGGACAGAAAAGACTGGAGTGAAGGGGAAAGAAGAGTATGTATTGAAGGGGGCAGAAGAGTTTGCAAAGGAAATGGACAGAAGAGTCCGGAGGAACGGAGACATAAGAGTCTGAAGGAATGGGGCTCAAGAGAGCCTGGAGGGGAGTGGACAGGAAAGTCAGGAGGGAAGGAGACAGGAGAATATGGAGAGAAGACAGAAGAGTCCGCATGGAGGGGGACAGAAGAGTCCAAAGAGAAGGGGAAAGAAGAGTCTAGAGGAAAGGGGACAGAGGAGTCTGGAAACACATGAACACTCGGCCATACAGACTACAACTTTTAAGGTTACCATTATATTCCTATGTGTCTTTTTATGTGCATATAAGACATGTAAGATATTCTTAAAGCTTTGGGAGGTTTGAAGCTCTTTAACTTAAATGAAAAACAATGCGCTAAAACTTCATCTTACTAAACAATAGAACAGAAAATCCATTCATGTCTTGGCACGAAGAAACAATTCTGGCTCGTAGCTAATAAATCCTCCATTCCTAGATCTACCTCATATCTAGGTCTTCGTGTTCTGCAGCAATAATAATGTTGTACGAAAAACAGCGGTGCCCAGCTGTGCCACCATCCACAGTAACATTTTCATTTTGCAGTCAATAAGTCCCCGCAGTCAGTTACCTCAATGTACTCACTAAATGTCTGGTAAACGACTTGGTCAAGCAATAACCCGCTGTGTTGCCGATGATACATGTGGTGACACATTTTCAGCTAGATAAAATGATGACAATGTAAAAATCAAGTTTCCAATCTAGATTAATAATCTATGATTGTCTGACTCTGTTATAAAATGCCCGACACCTGGCAGACTGCATCGTGCTGAAGCAGAAAGCAAGTCTATTCTGTTCTGCAAATAGCAAAATACAAGATTCCACTTTAAAATCACAAGAGTGAAAGCAATGAGGCAAAAAGTTTTTGAGAGTACATATGGATAAGAAAAAAATACACCCTTTTAAAAAATACGTGGAATATGGCAAGTGAGTTCAGGCGCACAGTGTGGACGCAACATTTCTAATATATAGTACAATATTATAATTTCCACAGATAAAACCCCAATTTTTCAACATTTGCCTGAGTTTTTGGGATTCAGGAGACTTCAATGCATTGAGCATCCCAGGATTAGTGACTTCCAGCACAAAATATGCAAAAAGTTGGTGTGCAAGACGTGGCAGCATCCCAGATAAGACAGGAGGTGAATTTCAGACTACTCAAGGACCCCATACACATTAGGCTAATGTCGGCCAAACCCACTCTGTTTGGTGGCCATAGACCACTCAGAGAAGGAGGGAGTTTGGGATCTGACACTTCCGATTTTGGACTCCCTGTCCTTTTGTTATCTCAGGTAGATAAGCCACCACCCTGACACATCTGGTTGTGGTTCTGAACACATGCACTTGGCCGATCAAGAGCTCCTGTGTTTGAGAGAACCAGCAAAAATGGCAGCTTGAGGATCATCTGAACCATTGCTTGGTCTACCAATAACCCGCTGTGTTGCCGATGATACATGTGGTGACACATTTTCAGCTAGATAAAATGATGACAATGTAAAAATCAAGTTTCCAATCTAGATTAATAATCTATGATTGTCTGATCATCTAATGTGTATGTTCAGCTTTAGACTCCATAGCTAATGTAACTAGGATGGAATAATTGATTACGGATTTACCTTATAATGCGTCCACCGCCCTTATATGTACTGTACATGAATTTGATGGATGTCCAAATAACATCTGAATGTTTTATACCTTACCGAAGAGATTCCAGCAGGAAAGAGGAGGTTCACAGACCTTTGGTCCAGTGAACACAGACTAGTGATGTAGCTGCTAGACCAGTGTCTGGTAAATCATATTGCTCAAAGCTAAGTCTTTGTGATCTACTGGGTGTAGCCCTGCAGATCTGTACAGCCTTCACTGCCAATAATTGAGCTGCATTAGACTTTTTTTTTTTTTTCATAGCTGCAGTGTAAAGCAGAGAAAAAAAACCAGACCATCAGATAGGACAGGAAGTTTTTTCGACTACCTTGAACTCCAATAGACAGTGTAGCTAAGGTGGAGGAACTAATAGATGTACCATGATAAAGCAGAATGAAGGCTCACATACACATAATGTTGCTGATAAGGATCTAGCATGTCTGATTTTTAGCTGCTGATATTTTTGCTCTTTACGAGATAAGTCACTGCCAGACAAGTCAGCCCAGCAAGCACTCCTGTGTATGGGAGAGTCAGGCAAGATGTCTGCCAGATGAGCAATTGACTTATAGCTTTTTAGTGATTGGGGTGTTTTAACCAAAGGCTGAAAATGAAGATAACACATAACTTAGTGCATAACTGAACAAGCGGCTTAATTGGCACCAGAAACCATAATGTCCACGTGAGAACTGTTCAGAACATTAGAAATCACATTTGCTATTGTCTTAGTTGATCTCAACATTGTTCTTATCGGTATCTCTTTGCATATCTCTCTGATTTAGCGGAGGACATGATGGAGCTGAGCACACACTTCTTTCTGTACAAGTTGAACATTCGCTCCTCCCTTGATACCTGCTGTATGAAATGCAGAAACTCTTTATTTTGTATAATTTCTCATTGTACTGGTAGATGTGTGCAAAGTTCTTTAGGGAGCTTGGATCGTACAAAAGAACGCCTTTTAATGGCTGTCTTTTGTCTTTTTTCTCAAATGTTTCTGCATAATTCACATATCAAAGAGGGAACTGATCAGAGCCGAGCTCTTGTGATCACACTTGTCTGTGAAGACGTTCCATTATCTGAGGTTTCTAGAGCAATGGTCCCCAACCTTTTTTGCACCAGGGACCGGCTTCAAGAAAGATCATTCTTCCATGGCCCAGCAGGGCGGGGATGGAAGTGTGGCAGGGGTGTGGCTTTGGTCATAAGGGGGAGGGGCTATGGACCGGGTTGTAGTTTAGTAGTAGTGCATACCTATCATTTAATTATAACATTTATAATGTGAATGTGACTCCCTTATATACAAGGCTCCGCTCCCACCCTTGTATACAAGGCTCCGCTCCCACCCTTGTATACAAGGCTCCGCTCCCACCCTTGTATACAAGGCTCCGCTCCCACCCTTGTATACAAGGCTCCTGCTCCCACCCTTGTATGCATGGCTCCGCTCCCACCCTTGTATACAAGGCTCAGCTCCCTCCCTTGTATACAAGGCTCTGCTCCCACCCTTGTATACATGGCTCCGCTCCACCCTCCCATCCTTGTATATATGGCTCCGCTCCCACCCTTGTATGCATGGCTCCTCTCCCACCCTTGTATACATGGCTCCGCTCCACCCTTCCATCCTTGTATATATGGCTCTGCTCCCACCCTTCCATCCTTGTATATATGGCTCCGCTCCCACCCTTGTATGCCGCTCCCACCCTTGTATGCATGGCTCCGCTCCCACCCTTGTATGCATGGCTCCGCTCCTACCCTTGTATACATGGCTCCGCTGCACCCTCCCATTCTTGTATATATGGCTCCGCTCCCACCCTCCCATCCTTGTATATATGGCTCCGCTCTCACCCTCCCATCCTTGTATGCATGGCTCCGCTCCCACCTTTGTATACAAGGCTCCGCTCCCTCCCTTGTATACAAGGTTCCGCTCCCACCCTTGTATGCATGGCTTCGCTCCCACACTTGTATACATGGCTCTGCTCCACCCTCCCATCCCTGTATATATGGCTCCGCTCCCACCCTCCCATTGTTGTATATATGGCTCCGCTCCCACCCTCCAATCCTTGTATGCATGGCTCCGCTCCTCCCTTCCATCCTGTATACATGGCTCCGCTCCACCCTCCCATCCTTGTATATATGGCTCCAGCATCGGACTGGAACACCTTGGGCCCACCAGAGAAAATCATTCTTGGGGCCCACTATGTAGCTACATAGAAATAAATACAAGTCCACCAATTGTGCAGTAAAACACACTAATATCAGGGTATAATACAAGGTAGTACATGTCTTAATTATGTAGCAGGAATTGGGGTAGCCTCCCTCATAGATTATAAAGCAGCCCCCTCATAGGGGATAATGCTGCCCCCCTAATAGAGGATAATGCTGCCCCCCCTTATAGGGTATAATGCTATATATATATATATATATATATATATATATATATATATACATATATATATGTAGATAGATATAGATAGATAGATAGATAATGATAGATAATAGATAGAATAGATAGATATGATAATACCATATATACTCGAGTATAAGCCGACCCCCTAATTTTGCCACAAAAAACTGGGAAAACTTATCGACTCGAGTATAAGACGAAGGTGGAATATGAGATTATGCCCCATATGCTGCCCCATGTATTATGCCCACAAGATGCTCCATAGATTGCCCATATGCTGCCCATGTATTATGCCCCCATAGATGCTCCATAGATTGTGCCCCATAGATGCCCATAGATTGTGCCCCCATAGATGCTCCTTAGATTTGCCCCCATAGAAGCTCCATAGATTGTGCCCCCATAGATTATGCCCCTATAATGCTCCTAGATTATGCCCCCATAAATGCTCCTTAGATTATGCCCCCATAGATTATGCCCCATAGATGCTCCTTAGATTATGCCCCCATAAAGCTCCATAGATTTGCCCCCATAGATTATGCCCCTATAGATGCTCCATAGTTAGGATATGCCCTCCCATAGAATGCTACCTAGTATTATGCCCCAAGCCATAGATTTATGCCCCTATAGATGCTCCATAGATTATGCCCCCATAAATGCTCCTTAGATTATGCCCCATAGATTATGCCCCCATAGATGCTCCTTAGATTATGCCCCCATAGAAGCTCCATAGATTGTGCCCCCATAGGTTATGCCCCTATAGATGCTCCATAGATTATGCCCCCATAAATGCTCCTTAGATTATGCCCCCATAGATTATGCCCTCATAAATGCTCCACAGATTATGCCCCCATAGATTATGCCCCCATAAATGCTCCACAGATTATGCCCCCATAGATTATGCCCCCATAAATGCTCCACAGATTATGCCCCCATAGATTATGCCCCCATAAATGCTTGCCAGATTATGCCCCCATAGATTATGCCCCCATAAATGCTCCCCAGATTATGCACCCATAGATTATGCCCCCATAAATGCTCCCCAGATTATGCCCCCATAGATTATGCCCCCATAGATTATGCCCCATAAATGCTCCAGATTATGCCCCCATAGATTAAGCCCCCATAAATGCTCCCCAGATTATGCCCCCATAAATGCTCACTAGATTATGCCCCCATAGATTATGCCCCCATAAATGCTCCACAGATTATGCCCCCATAGATGCTGCAAAAAAAAAAAAAAAAGACATACTCACCTCTCGTCGCTGGGGGCCAGGTGCTGGTGTCCTGAGCAGGCTCAGGGCCCCAGCACCTGCTATATTTACCTGTCACCGGGTCCACTGCTGAGCGCCGCTGTCTTCGGTCCTCCGGCAGTGAATGCTCAGGCAGGGGGCGCGGCGCTCACTAATGACGTCATCGCGCCCTCTGCCTGAGCATCGCAGCAAGAGAGGACGCGAGGACAGCGACGCCCATGGGGGCGTGGGAAGCAGTGAATATTCATTTCTCTTTAGCAGCGGGGACAGGGGCTCCTGCCTCCTGTCACACGCTGCTACTCCGCTGGCACGGGGCCCCCATGGCAGCTGTGTGGTGTGCCGCTATTAGCGACACGCCACCGGCTGGGGGCCCCTGGAGCAGCGGGGGCCCTAGGCAACTGGCCCCTGTATGCCAGCAGGTGCCAGGGCCCCCCAGATGCCAGGGCCCACCGGAGAATCCTCCGGTTCTCCGGTGGGCCAGTCCGACCCTGTATGGCTCCGCTCCCACCCTTGTATGCATGGCTCCGCTCCCACCCTTGTATACATGGCTCCGCTGCACCCTCCCATCCTTGTATGCATGGCTCCGCTCCCACCTTTGTATACAAGGCTCCGCTCCCTACCTTTTATACAAGGCTCCGCTCCCACCCTTGTATGCATGGCTTCGCTTCCACACTTGTATACATGGCTCTGCTCCACCCTCCCATCCCTGTATATATGGCTCCGCTCCCACCCTCCCATCGTTGTATATATGGCTCCGCTCCCACCCTCCAATCCTTGTATGCATGGCTCCGCTCCCCCTTCCATCCTGTATACATGGCTCCGCTCCACCCTCCCATCCTTGTATATATGGTTCTGCTCCCACCCTTGTATGCATGGCTCCGCTCCCACCCTTGTATACATGGCTCCGCTCCACCCTCCCATCCTTGTATATATGGCTCTGCTCCACCCTCCCATCCTTGTATATATGGCTCCGCTCCCACCCTTGTATGCCGCTCCCACCCTTGTATGCATGGCTCCGCTCCCACCCTTGCATGCATGGCTCCACTCCCACCCTTGTATACATGGCTCCGCTGCACCCTCCCATTCTTGTATATATGGCTCCGCTCCCACCCTCCCATTCTTGTATATATGGCTCCGCTCTCACCCTCCCATCCTTGTATGCATGGCTCCGCTCCCACCTTTGTATACAAGGCTCCGCTCCCTCCCTTGTATACAAGGCTCCGCTCCCACCCTTGTATGCATGGCTTCGCTCCCACACTTGTATACATGGCTCTGCTCCACCCTCCCATCCCTGTATATATGGCTCCGCTCCCACCCTCCCATCGTTGAATATATGGCTCCGCTCCCACCCTCCAATCCTTGTATGCATGGCTCAGCTCCCCCCTTCCATCCTGTATACATGGCTCCGCTCCACCCTCCCATCCTTGTATATATGGCTCTGCTCCCACCCTTGTATGCATGGCTCCGCTCCCACCATTGTATACATGGCTCCGCTGCACCCTCCCATTCTTGTATATATGGCTCCGCTCCCACCCTCCCATCCTTGTATATATGGCTCTGCTCCCACCCTCCCATCCTTGTATGCATGGCTCCGCTCCCACCTTTGTATACAAGGCTTGCTCCCTCCCTTGTATACAAGGCTCCGCTCCCACCCTTGTATGCATGGCTTCGTTCCCACACTTGTATACATGGCTCTGCTCCACCTCCCATCCCTGTATATATGGCTCCGCTCCCACCCTCCAATCTTGTATATATGGCTCAGCTCCCACCCTCCAATCCTTGTATGCATGGCTCCGCTCCCCCCTTCCATCCTGTATACATGGCTCCGCTCCACCCTCCCATCCTTCTATATATGGCTCCGCTCCCACCCTTATGCCCACCTTGTATGCTGCTCCGCTCCCACCTTGTATACATGGCTCCGCTCACCCTCCCATCCTTGTATGCATGGCTCCGCTCCCCCCTCCATCCTTGTATAATGGCTCCGCTCCCCCCTCCCATCCTTGTATGCATGGCTCCGCTCCCACCTTGTATACATGGCTCCGCTCCCCTCCATCCTTGTATAATGGCTCCGCTCCCACCCCCATCCTGTATGCATGGCTCGCTCCCCCTCATGTATACATGGCTCCGCTCCACCCTCCCATCCTGTATATATGGCTCCGCTCCACCTGTCTCCCTCCATTGTATACATGGCCGCTCCACCCTCCATCCTTGTATCATGGCTCGCTCTCCCCCTCCATCCTGTATACATGGCTCCGCTCCACCCTCCCATCCCTTGTATATGGTCCGCTCCCACTCCCTTGTATATGGCTCCCCCACCCTTGTATGCATGGCTCCGCTCCCCTCCCATTTGTATATATGGCTCCGCTCCCACCTCCCATCCTTGTATATGGCTCCCTCCCCTCCATCCTGTATCATGGCTCCGCTCCCACCTTGTATACAAGCTCCGCTCCCCTCCCTTGTATACTATGGCTCCGCTCCCCCACCTTGTATGCATGGCTCTCCCACCCTGTATCAGGCTCGCTCCACCCTCCCATTGTATACATGGCTCCGCTCCCACCCTCCCTTGTATATATGGCTCCGCTCCACCCTCCATCCTTGTATGCATGGCTTCCGCTCCCCCTTCATCCTGTATACTGGCTCCGCTCCACCCTCCCATCCTTGTATATATGGCTCCTGCTCCCACCTGTAAGCATGGCTCCGCTCCCACCTTGTATAATGCTCCCGACTTTTCCGCTCCACCCTCCCATCCTTGTATAATGGCTCTGCTCCCACCCTCCCATCCTTGTATAGCATGGCTCCGCCCCACCCTTTACCTGCTCCCTCCCTTATATATGGCTCCTGCTCCCACCCTTGTATGCATGGCTTTCCGCTCCCACCACTTGTATACATGGCTCCGCTGCCACCCTCCCATTCTTGTATATATGGCTCCGCTCCCACCCTCCCATCTTGTATATATGGCTCGCTCCCACCCTCCCATCCTTGTATGCATGGCTCCGCTCCCCCTATTGTATACAGGCTTCCGCTCACCCTCCCCTTGTATACATCGGCTCCCCCGCTCCCACCCTTGTATGCATGGCTTCCGCTCCCACCTTGTATACATGGCTCGCTCCACCCTCCCATCCCTGTATATATGGCTCCGCTCCCACCCTCCATCTTTATATATGGCTCCGCTCCCACCCTCCATCCTTGTATGCATGGCTCCGCTCCCCATCCTCCTGTATACATGGCTCCGCTCCACCTCATCCTTGTATAAGGCTCTGCTCCCACCCTTGTATGCATGGCTTCCGCCTCCACACTTGTATACATGGCTCGCTGCCACCCTCCCATCTTGTATAATGGCTCCGCTCCCACCTCCCATCCTTGTATATATGATCTCTGCTCCACCCTCCAATCCTTGTATGCATGGCTTCCGCTCCCCACCTTGTATACATGGCTCTGCTCCACCTCCCATCTTGTATATATGGCTCCGCCCCACCCTCCATCCCTTGTATGCATGGCTTCGCTCCCCCTCCATCCTGTATACATGGCTTCCCCTCCACCCTCCCATCCTTTTGTATAATGTAGATGGCTCCGCTCCCCCCTTGATCATGGCCACCCTCCATCCTTGTATATATGGCTTTCCCCTCCACCCTCCCATCCTTGTATATATGGTTTCGCTCCCCCCTCCCATCCTTGTATATATGGCTCCGCTCCCACCCTCCCATCCTTGTATATATGGCTCCGCTCCCACCCTCCCATCCTTGTATGCATGGCTCCGCTCCCCCCTCCCACCCTGTATACATGGCTCCGCTCCCACCCTCCCATCCTTGTATGCATGGCTCTGCTCATCCCCCCCTCCTATATACATGGCTCCGCTCCACCCTCATCATACTTACCCTCCTCGCTCCGTCGCTGCAGGTCCCTTGCATCCCTGTCGGCCGCGGAAGCTTCCTCCTGGCAGTGCGGTGACGTAGTACAGCTCATTAAGGGCATGAATATGGACGCCACGCCTATGGGAGTGGCATCTCATCTATATTCATGACCTTAATGAGCGGTACTACGTCACCGCTCAGCGCTGGATGAAGCTGCCGCAGCCGACAGGGATGCCGTGACGGAAGGTGAGTATCGATGTCTTCTTGAAGCCGGCGGCTGTAGCTGTCACTACAGTGCTGCAGCCGCCGGCTCCATGTGTGTCCAGCGTTCTGTGCCGTGGCTCCGCGGCCCGGCAACAGAACTGCAACGGCCCGGTCATGGGCCGCAGACCGGTGGTTGGGGACTCCTGCTCTAGATCAGTGGTCCCCAACCTTTTTTTGCACCACGGACCGGCTTCAAGAAAGACCATTCTTCCATGGCCCAGCAGGGCGGGGTGGGGCTTTAGTCATAAGGGGGCGGGGCTATGGACAGGGTTGTAGTTTAGTAGTAGTGCATACCTATCATTTAATTATAACATTTATAATGTGAATGTGACTCCCTTGTATACAAGGCTCTGCTCCCACCCTTGTATACAAGGCTCCGCTCCCACCCTTGTATACAAGGCTCCGCTCCCACCCTTGTATACAAGGCTCCGCTCCCACCCTTGTATACAAGGCTCTGCTCCCACCCTTGTATGCATGGCTCCGCTCCCACCCTTGCATACAAGGCTCCGCTCCCACCCTTGTATGCATGGCTCCGCTCCCCCCTCCCATCCTGTATACATGGCTCCGCTCCACCCTCCCGTCCTTGTATATATGGTTCCGCTCCCATCCTCCCATCCTTGTATATATGGTTCCGCTCCCCTTCCCATCCTTGTATATATGGCTCCGCTCCCACCCTCCCATCCTTGTATGCACGGCTCCGCTCCCCCCTCCCATCCAATATAGAGTCTTTACTGAACAATAATTTGGTACAAGGGATAGCGGGTACAAAGCCTTAGTCATTTCCTCTACAGCATACAGCATTCTCCTTCACACAGTGTCCTTCCTCTGTAGTCTTCTGTTTCGCCCTAATGAGCCACAACCCAACTTCAACAGCACAGTCCTGATCAGAGAGTCTCTCTATCCATGGACCCTTCTCCGGAAGGTCACTATGACTATTCAAGAATATTTAGACTTGAGAATATTTTTCTATCTACTGGCTAACACGGTACGAAGATATACATCTTTCCTATATGACTATTCAGTCACTTTTCCTCAGGATCTAGCTATCCCTGTCCTTAGGTCTCCTCCTACTGTAGATCACCCCATGTCAGCACTGCTCTCTTCACTCTACAATCCCCATCTAACTAACCACAGGAAGCAGTCACTTGCCCTAACACTTATGCCCTCCTACTATGGACTAGTCCAAACATTAACTCTATACTATCTGACCCTATCGTCATCACCTATACTACAGTCAACAATCTATCCCTATACTACCTATCTTACACTATGTCAAACACTATACATTACTTATAATAATACTACACACTATTCATAACCACATCATAATATATACAAAGACGCATGAAACAATACACAATACACATGACGCAATTGGTGTCTTCAAGGGTAGGAACACGATAGCACATTCAACCATCCTTACATTTACGACCCACTGTGAGTGGCACACTGTCCTGATTGCATGTGGAGCAGATACAGCTGCATTAACCCCTTTCTGACGTGGTCCGTAATAATACGTCCCTGCGTCCTGATACTTATTGACGGGGGACAGATTATAACGTCCATGCGATCGTGTGTGCACACAGACTATGAGCGTGCGATTGCCCTCGGGTGTCAGCTGTCCCACACTGCTCTTTAACCCCCTAAATGCTGCTATCAAACTCAATTGCAGCATTCTGCAAGCAGGCAGAGGGAAGACCCCGCGGCATTATAGTGGGGTACCGAACCTTGCCATGGTAACCCAATGTCGTCATGACGACAACGGGGTCATGAGAGCTAGTAAAGTTGCTAGATCATTCTCAGAGTATGATCAGTAACTTTGTCAGTGCAGAGCTGACATTTTGCATAGCATAGGGATGCTGCTGCATCCCCATGCTATACAAGCATCCAGCCTATAAAAAATGATAGTCTCATAGTGGGACAAAGTGAAAAAAAAATCAAAATAATTGTAAAAATATTAAAAAAGAAATAAAAAATAATAAAAAAAAATCAAAAGATATTGTACACATAAATAAATATTTGTATGAAAAAAAATATAAACAATAATTGTACATATATTTTGTATCGCCGAGTCCGGAACGGCCTGACCTATAAAACTGTCTGACTTACTAACCCCTTCAGTGAACACCATAAAAAAAAAATAAAAAACAAGGTAAAAACAATGCTTTATTATCATACCACTGAAAAAAAAAACAATATAAATGAGGTATCGCTGTAATAGTACTGACCCGAAGAATAAAACTGCCATATCAATTTTACCACACGGAGAATGACATAAACCCCCCCAAAAATTTTTTTCCTGAATTGCCAGTTTTTGTTCATTCTGACTCACAAAAATCAGAATAGAAAGCGATCAAAAAAATGTCATATGTCTGAAAATGGTACCAATAAAAACGTCAACTTGTCCCACAAAAAACAAGCTCTCACATGACTCTGGGCCAAAATATGGAAAAATTATAGGTCTCAAAATGTGGTAATTAGTGTTGAGCGATACTGCTCGATATCTAAAAATATCGGATCGGAATGGTATCGCCGATATCACTAAATATCGTCGATATCCGATTCCGATACCGGAAGTCCAATGTAAGTCTATGGGAACCAAATATCGACATTAAAAAAAAACATTCTTGCCTTGTTGGTTAATTGTACATGAAGGAAAACAACAAAGACTAATGTAGAATGTATTGGGGGAGGTTGAGGAGACAATAAAGGCATACATGTTTAACCCAATGCATTGGAATAGCATTAATATATTTTTTTTTGGAAATACGTTTGGATTGACTAACAAATTGACAATGTTGTTAACCTTTTTTCTATTTTGGCAAATATGTATGTTTCACAACTTCCATGCTCTTCACCTTTTTAACTTTTGCCAGTGCCACACTTTCTCCTTCATAATCTTCAGCAGCATCATCTTTCTCATCAAATTATTCTTCATCTTCACCTTCTTAATCTTCTTCTTAAACTTCTTGCTATTCATGTTTTTGTTTACATTACTCATATTGTTATTATTAAACTAATTAATCTTCATATTCAAATTCTTCATCTTCTTCCTCTTCATCTTCTTCATCATATTCTTATTTGTGACAGAGATTCCTGTACTTGTAATCTGTAAAAGTATGAATTGTTCATCCTTCCGTTCTTGCTGTCACAAAAGATTTAAATTACAACAGTATTTGTCCGTGTTCAGTTTAGCCTGCAGCAGCAGGCATTTTCCAGGGGCACCACGAGGAGGAACGGACTCACCCCCATACACTGCTTAGTCTTCTTCTGCTTAGAATTTAGAGCATATATTTTGCTCTTCATTTTGGTCTTATACTTCATGTTCTTCTGCTTTTTGATCTTCTGCTTATTGTTCTTCTGTCTCTTGTTCTGTATCTTGTAGTTTGTCTTAACCTTCTTTGTCCTGTTGGTGATCTTCTTCTGGGTAATCTTTTATTTTTTCTTTGTGATGGTGTTCAGGCTGGTTGGCTTCATGCTCGTCGTCCTTGTTGTCGTCATCTTCTTCTGGGTGGTCTTTAAGGTCGTCTAATTTCCGAGAACCAGCTGACGTTACTGGAACCCTGACGGTTATCAGATGGAGCAAGAGACAATGGAAGTAACGAGGACCAGCTGACTGTGCTGGAACCCGGAGGGGCAGCAGAAGGAAAAGAGGCAATGTCACAACCGAGTACCAGCTGACGTTACTGTGACACGGTTACTAAGCGTGGGTTACCTGTGCTCCAAAGCACTACCAGGACCAGCAGACGTTGGTGGAACTCGATACGAGATGGAAGCACCTAGGCCAAAGGCACTGGGGAGAACCAGTTGACGGTACTGAACCCGGACGGGTAGCAGAAGGAAAAGAGGCAATGTCACAACCGAGTACCAGCTGACGTTACTGTGACACGGTTACTAAGCAGGAGGTACCTGTGCTCCAAAGCACTACCAAGGACCAGCACACGTTGGTGGAACTCGGATACGGAGATGGAGGCACCTAGGCCAAAGGCACTGGGGAGAACCAGTTGATGGTACTGGACCCCGGACGGGTAGCAGAAGGAAAAGAGGCAATGTCACAACCGAGTACCAGCTGACGTTACTGTGACACGGTTACTAAGCAGGAGGTACCTGTGCTCCAAAGCACTACCAAGGACCAGCAGACGTTGGTGGAACTCGGATTCGGAGATGGAGGCACCTAGGCCAAAGGCACTGGGGAGAACCAGTTGATGGTACTGGACCCCGGACGGGTAGCAGAAGGAAAAGAGGCAATGTCACAACCGAGTACCAGCTGACGTTACTGTGACACGGTTACTAAGCAGGAGGTACCTGTGCTCCAAAGCACTACCAAGGACCAGCAGACGTTGGTGGAACTCGGATTCGGAGATGGAGGCACCTAGGCCAAAGGCACTGGGGAGAACCAGTTGACGGTACTGGACCCCGGACGGGTAGCAGAAGGAAAAGAGGCAATGTCACAACCGAGTACCAGCTGACGTTACTGTGACACGGTTACTAAGCAGGAGGTACCTGTGCTCCAAAGCACTACCAAGGACCAGCAGACGTTGGTGGAACTCGGATACCGAGATGGAGGCACCTAGGCCAAAGGCACTGGGGAGAACCAGTTGACGGTACTGGACCCCGGATGGGTAGCAGAAGGAAAAGAGGCAATGTCACAACCGAGTACCAGCTGACGTTACTGTGACACGGTTACTAAGCAGGAGGTACCTGTGCTCCAAAGCACTACCAAGGACCAGCAGACGTTGGTGGAACTCGGATACGGAGATGGAGGCAGCTAGGCCAAAGGCACTGGGGAGAACCAGTTGACGGTACTGGACCCCGGACGGGTAGCAGAAGGAAAAGAGGCAATGTCACAACCGAGTACCAGCTGACGTTACTGTGACACGGTTACTAAGCAGGAGGTACCTGTGCTCCAAAGCACTACCAAGGACCAGCAGACGTTGGTGGAACTCGGATACGGAGATGGAAGCACCTAGGCCAAAGGCACTGGGGAGAACCAGTTGACGGTACTGGACCCCGGACGGGTAGAAGAACGCACCCATGAAAATGTAAGTTGACAGGACGCAAGCCGTCCGCAGTTACCGAATCACACAGTCCTACAGTGGGTGCTTGTCCTATTGTCACAATGGAAACCGCCTTTATTTACATATCCCACAGCACACATAGGAATCACCTAAACTGCAGGCACCATAGAGTCGGCTAACCCGAATGCAACACGACAGCACAACTTATTGGAGGATAATTGACGTTCACACTGCCAGGAAACAGCTGTCGTGCTGTAACCAGGCTGGCCAGGAGTCAGTACCCCTGCCAATTACTTACGAGCAACAAATGGCAGTGTTGTAGCCCAGGGAGTAGAGTTCAGGTGGTAGAAAGATGAACATAACAGGAGACATGGAAAACGTTGCCAAACAGTTATTTAATCTGAAAACGGACAGGCAAATTCAGTTGAGATCCATGCCTTGTTCATTTTCAGAAAAGTAAGCCGGTCTACATTCTCTGAGGATAGTCGCATGCGACGGTCTGTTACTACACCACCTGCAGCACTAAAGACACGCTCAGATAATACACTGGCAGCAGGGGAAGCCAGCACCTCCAATGCATACTGGCTAAGCTCTGGCCATGTATCCAACTTAGAGACCCAAAATTTGAAAGGGGAAGAGGCATCTGGGAGTACACTCAGAGGGAAAGCCAAGTAGTCTGTCACCATCTTACGGAAACGTTTCTTCCTGGTGACTGGAGCCGTCTCGGATGGTGTAGACCTTGCTGGCGCTGTCACAAAACTTTGCCACATTTGTAACATACAGCTCTTGCCCTGTGCAGAGGCGCTGCTTCTGCTCCCTCTTGTTGTAGAGGTGTCTACACTGCCTCGACGCACAGAGCTGCTTTGTAAAGCAGTAGCAGCAGCAGCAGCTCTCTCGGCTGGAATGTACAACAGTATGGATTGCACCAGTGTGTCTTGGTACTCCTGCATTTTACGTTCCCGGTTCACCGTGTGATGAGGGTTTGTAAGTTGTCCCAGTAGCGAGGGTCTAGGAAGGTGTACACCCAATAATCTGACGTGGTGAGAATGTGGGCGATGCGGCGGTCGTTTCTCAGGCACTGAAGCATGAAATCAACCATGTGCTGCAGACTCCCAACTGGCCAACAAAGGCTGTCCTCTGGAAGAGGCGTCATCTCTGCCTCCTCTGCATCACCCCACCCTCGCTCTACATACTGACTAGAGCGTTGTGTACCTCCCTCTGTAGGGATTTCTTCCTCCTCCATTGACTCCTCCTCCTCCTCATCCTCCTCACAAAGTGAGCCCTGCCCAGCCCTTTGTGAGGAACCACGTTGCGCTGACTGTCCTGAAGGTAATTGAATTTGTGACTCCTCATCCTCCACCTCTTCCAAAACCTCTTCCTTTAGTGCTTTCAGTGATTTCTGAAGCAGGCAGATAAGGGGGACAGTCATGCTGACTAGTGCATCATCTGCACTCGCCATCCGCGTTGAGACATCAAACGCACGCAAAACGTCGCAGATGTCCTTCATAGAGGCCCACTCAGTAGTGGTGAAGTGTGAACGGCGCAAATTGCGAGTTGATTGCGCCTGTTGCAGCTGATACTCCATTACTGCTGGCTGCTGCTCACACAACCGCTCCAACGTATGTAACGTGGAATTCCACCTGGTGGGTACGTCACATATGATGCGATGTTCAGGAAGGCGAAATCTGACTTGCAGAGCTGCAATGCGCGATCTGGCCATGCTGGAACGTCGCAAGTGAGCGCACTCTAGGCGGACCTTGTGCAGCAGTGCATCAAGATCCGGATAGTCCCTCAAAAAACTCTGCACGACCAAGTTGAGCACATGTGCCAGACATGGTATGTGAGTGAGGTTGCCAAGGCCCAGAGCTGCCACCAGATTTCGGCCATTGTCACACACTACCAAGCCTGGCTGGAGATTAGCTGACAAAAACCACACGTCGCTCTCCTGCTTGATGGCATCCCAGAGCTTCTGCGCTGTGTGGCTTCGATTCCCCATGGAAATTAATTTCAGGACGGCCTGTTGACGTTTGGCCACGGCTGTGCTCATATCGGTCGCAACAGGTAAGCGTTCACGGGTCCATGTGGAGGTATACCGTGACGGCTCGTGCAGAGATGATTCTGAGGAACTGGAGTAGGAGGAGGAATCAATGTGTACAGACTGGATTCCTGCAATCCTTGGAGTTGGCAGAACACGTACAGCGCCACTGGCAAGATCTGTACCCGGCTCCACAACATTGACCCAATGGGCAGTGAGGGAAAGGTATCGTCCCTGGCCATGGGTACTGGTCCACGCATCGGTGGTCAGGTGGACCCTGCTACTGACGGCGTTTAGTAGCGCATGTTTAAAGTTTCCCTCGACATGTTTTTGCAGAGCAGGGACAGCTTGCCTGCTGAAATAAAATCGGCTTGGCACATTATATTGTGGGACTGCCAATGCCATAAAGTTCCTGAAACTGTCAGTCTCCACCAGCCTGAATGACAGCATTTCAAGGGACAGGAGTTTTGCAATGCCAGCATTCAGAGCCTGTGCTCGTGGATGATTTGCCGAGTATGGCCGTCTTTTATCCCATGCCTGTGGTACCGATGGCTGTTTTGTGGTCTGGGAGTGTGACGATAACTGTGAACTTGCTGCTGTGGGTGGAATAACAGTTTGTCTATGGACAACAGTGACCGAGGTTATTCCATGGAGATCATGTGAGGAAGCCGAACCAGGTGTGTGTGAGCTGGAGGTAGAGGCTCCAACACGACCTGAAGATGTAGGTGCTGCTGTAGGTTGGCCTACATCTCCAGTGTGTCTTTGTAACTCAGCTACGTGCTTTGTCCGTACATGTTTCCACATATTTGTGGTATTCAGGTTACTGATATTTTTACCTCTTTTAACTTTTTGCTTACACAGCTTGCATTGAACATAGCAAATATCATCTACAAGTCTGTCAAAAAAGGACCACGCAGTGCAAGTCATGGGAGCGCCAATTTTGACATTTCTAAGAGAACTGCTCCCAACAGGTGCCAAACTGGAGGCTACAAGCAAGCGAGTCTGCAGCCTACCTCTCCCTCCTCTTTGTACCGTTGGGACAATCTCTTCCTCAGAGCTGCTCCCACCACCTTCCTGTTGCTCACACCATGTTGGGTCTCGGACTTCATCATCTCCACTACCCTCTTCCAACACCTGCTGCTGTTGGATGGTCTGGGCAGCACCATGCTCCACAAAACCTGGCACCTGACTCTCATCATCATCATAAGATGCGTTCTGCGGTGTGCTGTCCATCGGCACTGGCTCACCCGCCTCTTCAGATTGAGAGAGACACAGCTGTTGCGCATCACTGCATACTCCCTCTTCTTCAAATTGCAGAATGCTGCTTGCCTGTGCCCGTGTTTGCGAGCCAACAGATTCTGAGAACAGAAGCAGAGACTCAGCTGGCTCCTGTACAGAACTCTCTGACTGCCTGGGCAATTTGACAGGCGGTGAACAGACAGATGGTTGCTCAACAGTGTTGTGTTCCTGAGAGGAGGTGGAAGGAATTGAAGTCGATGCATTGGCTGCCATCCAACCAACAACGGCTTCAATTTGTTCTTCCCGCAGCAGGGGGGCACGCCGAGCTCCTACCAAAGTGCGCATAAAGGAACGCTCATGGGTAAAACTGGTGGATGCTGTGTCACTGAGGGCGGCAGCAGCCACAGAATCACCACGTCCTCTCCCTGCTGAAACTCCACGGCCATGACCACGTGCCTTACTCACTGCCTTCTTCATCTTGTGTAATGTATGTAGTACAGTTCATATAGCGTCTTGTGCTTGGGTGCGATGAAAACACAGGAGTCACAGGTTTGATATAGAAAAGTCCTGTATTACTTCATACAAGTTGGCAGAAATAGTCACACAGTTTGCAGACACAGAAACAGGAGACACAGCAGGCCAGAGTAATCCAAGCTCAGCAATCACTCTCCAATACAGATTCAGGATCTTCTTCTCTGTTACCGTAAGTCCATGCAAACGTGGGTCTTTCAAAGAGCAGGGTTCAGAGTCCACAAGTGCTTCAGAGTTCCTCAGTAGGAATAGCTGGAGTACAAGGTTCAAGGCTTACAGGAGTCAAGTCACAGGTTCACTGCAGGCTAGATTCTGAAGCACTGATTGCTCAGCTGTGGCTGCTTAAGAAGCAAAGGAGAGAATCAGGGCGGGAACATGCAAGCTGGAAACTCCATTTTGACTGAGGGCAAGATAGCTGCAGCAAGACAGAAAGTAAAATGGCTGACGAACAAACTGAGTTTCAGGAATATATACATAGAACCTTACATTACTCCCCCCTTAAGGACAACCTCCGGATGACCTCAGACCAGGCTTGTGTGGGTACCTCTGATGAAACTGACAGAGCAAGCGAGGAGCATTAACGTTATTGACCGGTTCCCATGAGTTGTCCTCCACTGGGTAGCCCTGCCATTTAATCAGATATTGTAACTGATTTCTATACAACCTGGAATCTAAAATCCTTTCCACCACAAATTCTTCCTGACCATCGACTAGCACTGGGTCAGGGCAAGGAGAGGAACGTCCAGGAAACGTATTGGGTGTCGCAGCCTTTAGTAGGGATACATGAAAGACAGGGTGAATTCTCATAGTTCTGGGCAGTTGAAGACGACAAGCAACGGCACTTATAATTTTACTGATTTTATAGGGTCCAATGTACTTATGTCCCAACTTAGACGATGGAATCCTTAACTTAAGATTTCTGGTTGACAGCCAGACCAAGTCTCCTACCTTGAAAGCTGGTGCAGGTTTACGAAATTTATCTGCTGCTTTCTTGTACCTTTCTTGAGCCGATTCCAGATTTTCCTTTAGAAGATCCATATTCTTCTGTAAAGACGTGATTCTTTCAGCCACTGCTGGTAAAGGCGTTTCTATGGGAAATCGTGGTAGAATGTTAGGATGATAACCTAGATTAGAGTAAAAAGGAGACTGTTTAGTGGAGGCACTCTGAGAGTTGTTATACGAGAACTCAGCTAATGGAAGTAGATCCACCCAATCATCCTGTAGGTGGCAGATAAAGCAGCGGAGATACTGCTCCAGGGTTTGATTGGTTCGTTCGGTCTGTCCATTAGTCTGGGGATGAAAAGCAGAGGAAAGGTTTACTTTAATGTCCAATGCTGCACAGAAATTTTGCCAAAACCTAGAAGTGAATTGCACCCCTCGATCCGAAATAACCTCATCCGGTACTCCATGTAAGCGAAACACATCTTTAATCATCAAATCTGATGTCTGTTTTGCAGTGGGTAAGCCGACACAAGGGATAAAATGAGCTGCCTTTGTTAGACGGTCAACCACCACTAGAATGGTGTTCTTCCCCTGAGAGGTTGGTAACTCCACAATGAAGTCCATAGAAATGGATCCCCACGGGCGGGACGGGGTGAGAAGAGGCTGTAACAGACCAGTTGGTGAGGAGCGAGGTGTTTTGCATCTTGCACAGACCTCACATGAAGTGACATAATTCAAAACATCCTTCCTGCAAGTGGGCCACCAAAAGAAACGAGAAAGAAATTCCTGTGTCTTTAGAATTCCTCTATGCCCAGCTATCTTGGAATCGTGAATGAGTTGCAATACTCTTAATCTGACTGTTTCAGGAATATACAGACGTTGTCCCTGAATCCACACACCATTCTTAAAGACAAGACTTACGTCCCTTGGGGGTTGTGCCAAAAAGGAATCCGCATGGTATGCTTCCTTGATGTCCTTAAGTAGGTCTTGATTATGAATTACTCCTAGGAATCTAGAGTCAGGAAGAATAGTCTTAGGAGGAGTAATTGGACGTGTCTCTGCTGAGTAAATCCTAGAGAGTGCATCAGCCTTTCCATTGCGCGATCCTGGTCTATAAGAGATGATAAAATTAAATTGGTTTAAGAAAAGATTCCAGCGAGCCTGGCGAGGAGTCAGGCACTTAGCCGACCTGATAAACTCAAGGTTACGATGGTCTGTCAGGACTAGAGTTGAGCGATACTTTCCGATATGCTAAAGTATCGGAATCGGAATGGTATCGCCGATTTCACTAAAATATCGGCGATACCCGATACCGATACCGGAAGTCCCATGTAAGTCTATGGGAACAAAATATCGCAACTAAAAAAAA
Source organism: Oophaga sylvatica (assembly GCA_033576555.1). Taxonomy (NCBI): domain Eukaryota; kingdom Metazoa; phylum Chordata; class Amphibia; order Anura; family Dendrobatidae; genus Oophaga; species Oophaga sylvatica. The sequence continues at coordinate 107,732,743 of JARQOD010000008.1, read as the reverse complement.
CCCATTCTTTCCTTGTAAACACTAAATATACACACATAGAATACATATATATATATATATACATGTCATTGTGACATATATATATACATATATGTATAGTTTATACACTTCTACATAGTAAAATATCCTTTGATTCAATTGCCGGGTAAAGCCGGCTTCAGTGAAAAGACAGAAGCACCCGACATGAAATGACACTTGGTGTACATAGGGTTAAACATTTCTTTTCATGTCCTTTGCTATCTAATTTGCACAAACAATTAAATCAGACTATGTGTGCAAGATTTCACACCTGTAGGGGTTAATTAAAGGTGTAAATTCGTTGTAAAAAAAACGGACTTTTTTGCTACAAAATTTACACCTTTAATTAACCCCTAGAGGTGTGAAATTTTGCACACATAGTCTGATTTAATTGTTTGTGCAAATTAGATAGCAAAGGACATGAAAAGACATGGTTAACCCTATGTACACCAAGTGTCATTTCATGTCGGGTCACCCGACATGAAATGACACTTGGTGTACATAGGGTTAAACATTTCTTTTCATGTCCTTTGCTATCTAATTTGCACAAACAATTAAATCAGACTATGTGTGCAAAATTTCACACCTCTAGGGGTTAATTAAAGGTGTAAATTCGTTGTAAAAAAACGGACTTTTTTGCTACGAATTTACACCTTTAATTAACCCCTAGAGGTGTGAAATTTTGCACACATAGTCTGATTTAATTGTTTGTGCAAATTAGATAGCAAAGGACATGAAAAGACATGGTTAACCCTATGTACACCAAGTGTCATTTCATGTCGGGTTCTGCATTTTCACAAAAGCCGGCAATTGAATTAGCGGCTATTATACTATGTAGAAGTGTATGAATTTCAAATATAAATATATATAATATATGTGTCACAAATTCAATGACATGTATATATATATATGAGGTGTAAAATTGCTGAAAAAAAATGCGTGGGCTCCCGCCCTATTTTCGCAACCAGACAGACAAAGCCAGTGAGTGGGGGCAGATAATAATAGCCCAGAGAGGGACCATTATTTTTGCCCCCCCCCCGGCTACTAACATCTGCCCCCAGAACACCCAGGAAAGACAAATCTATAATTAGATTCGCCCTTTCTGGCACTTTGCCGTCTATTCCCATTGCCCTGTAGCGGTGGCGAATGGGTTAATATGGGGTTAAAGCCACCTTGCTATTGAAAGGTGACCTTAAGCCAGGTTAATAATTGAGAGCTGTCAATTAGACAACTAATCAATTATTAATCCTATTGCATGAAATAAAAATAAAACACACACACTTTAATTAAAAATCATTTTAATGAAATAAAGACACATGTTTTTGACCATCTTTTATTTTACTGCAAAAACCATTTCCTGTAATAAAAATAAAATAAAAAAGCAAAATTATTCTTACCTATCCCATGCACAGTCAGGTCCCACGGTGTAATCCTTCAGATAGGGTTAATGTTTACTGCAGGGACCGCAGCTAATGCTGCAGCCTCACAGTAAACCCCAAATGAATGAGTTCCTCTCCTGCCTGACAGGAGAGTAAAGGCTGGGTGTCACATAACGATACACCAGCGATCCCGACAACGATATGCACTTGTCAGGATCGCTGGTGTATCGCTACATGATCGCTGCTGAGCTGCCAAACAGGCAGCTCAGGCAGCGATCTGGGACAGCGACACTGCGGGTAACATCGCTTAAGGGCCCGTCTCACATAGCGATATCGCTACCGAGATCGCTGCTGAGTCACTAGTTTTGTGACGCAGCAGCGAGCTCACCAGCGATATCGCTGTGTGTGACATTCAGCGACGATCAGCCCCCCTGCCGGGTATCGCTGATCGTCGCAGAAATGTCAGGACCTTTTTTTGATCGCTGGTTTCCCTCTGACAGGCACGCATCGCTGCGTGTGACAGGCGGGAAACCAGCGATCAAAGGTCCTGACATTTCAGCGACGATCAGCGATACCCGGCAGGGGGGCTGATCGTCGCTGAATGTCACACACAGCGATATCGCTGGTGAGCTCGCTGCTGCGTCACAAAACTAGTGACTCAGCAGCGATCTCGGTAGCGATATCGCTATGTGAGACGGGCCCTTAAGTGGAAAGCTTAATTGATTGCTTTCCACTTTCACTTCAGGTCAGCCAGGGACACAATCAGTGACGTGAGAGGGAACTGATTAACAAAAATAGGGGTTCCCTTCGAAAAAAAAATGGCGTGGGGTCCCCCCTATTTTTGTTAACCAGCCAGATGAAGCAGACCGCTGAGGCCTGGTTTTTCAGGCTGGTAAGGATCCAATATCCATGGACCTTGCAAGCCTGATAATACCAGGCCACAGCAGTCTGCTTAGCTTGGCTGGTTAACAAAAATAGGGGATCCCCTCGAAAAAAAAACGGCGTGGGATCCCCCCTATTTTTGTTAACCAGCCAAGTAAAATGCAGACTGCTGCGGCCTGGTATTAAAAGACTGTCAAGGCCCATGGATTTTGGCCCTCAACAGCCTGATAATACCAGGCTACAGCAGCCCCACATTTGGCGCATCAAAAGATGTGCCAATTGTGGCACTTTACCCGGCTCTTCCCACTTGCCCTGTAGCGGTGGCAAGCGGGGTAATAAGGGGTTATTGTCACCGTTGATTGCACGGTGACAATAAGCCCGGTTAATAATGGAGAGGCGTCAATAAGACACCGATCCATTATTAATCCCAAAGTTATTAAATGTGTAAAAAAAAGACAAAGCAAGAAAAAAGTCTTTTAATGAAATAAAAGAGACAACACAGTTTTCATTTCTTTTATTATACTCTCATTCCTGCGACGCCATCGATCTCCTGTAAAAAAAGAAAAAAAACAAACCAACAGTATACCACCTGTCCGACGCAGTCCATAACGATAGTCCCACGACGATCCAGCTCTGCTACATCGCAATGACAGGCAGAGCCTGTCATTGCAACGCAGCACATCTGATTACCTGCTTCCCCGGCGGTGACGTCATCGGACTGACTGCTTTACGGCCGGGATTACCCAGCAGTCACTGCAGTTATCGCGAGAAACTGCATGTGACCGCCGGGGAAAGAAGATGGCGGCCGTGAAGCAGTCCGGGATGTGACCGCCGGAGATCTTCTGCCAGGTAAGTGCCGCTGACTCCTGACAGACCCGACCGACGGACACTGACAGTGACAGTGACAATCCCGATTCCGGTATCCGATAAGACGAAAATATCGGAACTCGGAATCGGAATTCCGATACAGCCAATATCGGCCGATACCCGATATTTGCAGTATCGGAATGCTCAACACTAGTCAGGACGACTATTTGCTGTGCAGCTCCCTGAAGAAGGTGTCTCCATTCTTTGAAGGCGGCAATAATGGCCAACAACTCTCTATTGCCCACATCGTAGTTCCTCTCAGCCGAAGACAACTGCTGGGAAAAGAAGGCACAGGGATGCAAGACATTCTTCTCACCTGTTCTCTGAGAGAGTATAGCTCCAACGGCACAGTCTGAAGCATCCACCTCTATTATGAAGGCAAGCTCGGGGTTGGGATGTACTAGGATAGGTGCAGTGGTAAATTTATCTTTTAGACGGGAAAATGCTAGGGGAGTCCAGGAAAACCTAGACTCTTTCCGGGTAAGTTGAGTGATAGGTGACACTACCTCAGAGAAATTTCTAATGAAACGTCTATAGAAGTTGGCAAACCCGATGAAGCGCTGTACCTCCTTCACATTTCTAGGACTTGGCCAATCCTTGATGGCTTGGGTTTTGCTTCCATCCATACTAATTCCTTGTGTAGACAGTACATACCCCAGAAATTGAATTTCGGTCCTATGGAATTACACACTTTTCAAGTTTGATTTAAAGATGATTTTGTCTTAGACGTTCCAAGACCATTCTCACATGTCCATGATGTTCCTCTGTGGAGTTAGAAAAAATTAGAATATCATCCAAATAAATTACCACGAAATGTATCTAGGAGATCCCTGAAGATGTCATTCACCAAGTGTTGGAAAGTGGCTGGGGCGGTACTCAGACCAAAAGGCATAACTAGATATTCAAAGTGTCCATAGCGTGACCTGAATGCAGTCTTCCATTCATCCCCAGGTCTAATACGGACTAAGTTATAGGCCCCACGAAGATCTAGTTTAGAAAAAATTTTGGCATGTCGCACTCTCTCCAATAACTCAGGGATTAAAGGCAATGGATAACGGTTTCTAATAGTAACCTTATTGAGTTCCCTATAGTCTACGCATGGTCTCAGAGATCCATCTTTCTTCTTTACAAAGAAGATGGGTGCACCTGCAGGAGATGAAGAGGGGCGTATGAAGCCCTTGGCTAGATTTTCATCTATGTAATCCTTTAAAGCCTTTAGCTCGGGCCCCGCCAGGGGGTAGATCTTACCAAAAGGTATCTCTGCTCCAGGCAATAATTCAATTGGACAATCATATGGACGGTGAGGAGGAAGCTGGTCAGCGTTCTTCTTGTCACATAAATCCACATAGTCCTGGTATACAGCTGGTAGTTCAGGGACTGACATGATTCCTTTAGGAACAGAGCAAGCTGAAACTTTTGGACTCATCTGTTTCTCTGGAAAGTGTAATTCCTTGGTCTCCCAGTTAATGGTAGGATTCTGAGCCTGCAGCCATGGTAGCCCTAGAATAATGGGAAAGTGGGGAGAAGAGATAAGCATAAAGGACAGTTTCTCTTGATGATCTTTACCCATAAGAACCCTCAAAGGCTCTGTTTCCTGATCCACTGGTCCAGAGGTCAGCAGGGAGCCATCCACAGTTTCCATCTGTACTGGAGTAGCCTTCTTCACTGAACGTATTCCCTGTTTCAGAGCAAAGGAGACATCCATAAAATTTCCACTTGCCCCTGAGTCGATCATAGCAGAGCTAGACACCCAAGCTGAGTCAACCCAGAGTTTGATGGAAAGAAAGCAATGAGAATTGTTTTTCTTACAACTCAGCTGGGACACCGCTGAGGAAACTTGAAAAATGGCAGCGTTTACACAGTCAACGTCCTCAGAGGTAACGGAGTTTAAGTCCGAGAAATCAAGATCTGTTGCTGCAGATCTCTCTGGAGCCTGAGGCTCGGACCTGACAGATCCCCTCTCGCAACACTCACAATGAATGAGTGCTGCAGTAGTCTTACGAGAACGGCTGGGGCAGTTTATAATGAAGTGCCCTGACTTACCACAATAGAAACATAGATTCTCCTTAAAATGATGTTCCTTGCGTGCATCACTAACCCGTCGTTGTAAAGAGTCTACCTGCATGGGTTCAGGTTCAGGTTCCCGTGTAATCCTACTCAAAGGTTCCTTAGCTGGAGAGGAAGGTAGGAAAAGGTTAGTACGATTGCTTTCGAACCATCTCTCTTGCCTGCGTTCAGTCAGACGAGTATCAATACGGATGCAGTAGTTAATAAAGTCACCTAACGCAGTGGGAGGGTCGGCACGAGCAAGTTCATCCTTAATCAGTGGAGATAACCCCTTTCGAAAAATAGATTTTTTGGCGGAACTGTCCCAGGTGGTATCAAGGGCCCATCTCCTGAAATCCAAGGCATATTCAGCTACCGAGTGCTTACCTTGGCGCAAAGCTAACATGGCTGCTTCAGCTGTTGCACCTCGATTGGGGTCATCAAACACCTGCCCCATGGCTGAAATAAAATCATCAAGGTGATTCAAACAATCATCCTCAGTCTCAATCAGAGGGTTTGCCCACATTAAAGCCTTGTTGGTAAGCAACATAATTATAGTAAGCACCTTAGATCGTTCAGTGGGAAATTGTGAAGCATGTGCAGAAAAAAAAAGATTGCATTGATTAATAAATCCCCTGAATTTCTCACGTTCACCGCCAAAACGAAAAGGGGGCAACTTGGGAATCCCAGCACTCGGGGCTACGGCAGGAGCCTGGACTCGCCCCTCTAGAACCTCAATCCTGGCTCGCAAATCCTGGGTAGTCTGTCCAACCACTTGCAAATTATGATTATTGAGGTCCTGTAGATTTGTAAAACGGGTCTTTATATTCTGCAAATCTGCAAGGATATTATCAGTCACTCCGCAAAGTTCCTTTATGCGGGCCTCCATTCTCCAGATCTTTTAAGACAGGATTACTGGAAGAAGAGGAGAGAAAAAAAACAATAGTGTTCACCTGTGGCAACACTGCAGAGAGAAAAAAAAATTAAGGGAACTGCTCACCTGGAATGGTTGTGAGAAGTCACAACCACTATCATCACAGAAAGTTTCAACCAGACATCTGATATCCAGAGTTACAGCAGACAAAAAAGAGAAAAGAAAGGAAAAAAAAAAACAATAGTGTTTACCTGTGGTAACACTGCAAAAAGAAAAAACTTAAGGGAATTGCTCACCTGGAATGGTTGTGAGAAGTCACAACCACTGTCATCACAGAAAGTACAACCGGACGTCTGATATCCACAGTACAGCAGACACAGCCTTTCCAGACCCAGCAGACACTAACGTTTTGGCTTCAGAATCTTGTAATGTATGTAGTACAGTTCATATAGCGTCTTGTGCTTGGGTGCGATGAAAACACAGGAGTCACAGGTTTGATATAGAAAAGTCCTGTATTACTTCATACAAGTTGGCAGAAATAGTCACACAGTTTGCAGACACAGAAACAGGAGACACAGCAGGCCAGAGTAATCCAAGCTCAGCAATCACTCTCCAATACAGATTCAGGATCTTCTTCTCTGTTACCGTAAGTCCATGCAAACGTGGGTCTTTCAAAGAGCAGGGTTCAGAGTCCACAAGTGCTTCAGAGTTCCTCAGTAGGAATAGCTGGAGTACAAGGTCCAAGGCTTACAGGAGTCAAGTCACAGGTTCACTGCAGGCTAGATTCTGAAGCACTGATTGCTCAGCTGTGGCTGCTTAAGAAGCAAAGGAGAGAATCAGGGCGGGAACATGCAAGCTGGAAACTCCATTTTGACTGAGGGCAAGATAGCTGCAGCAAGACAGAAAGTAAAATGGCTGACGAACAAACTGAGTTTCAGGAATATATACATAGAACCTTACATTTTGGTAGATTGATAAAGAAAGTCAGAAAAGTTATAAGGCCTAAGTGTGGTTATTACGCAGAGACTGAAGTGAACACTGAAACACAACTGTTCACAATCTGTGAAAGGCTACTCCTTTGTCTACTTCTATAGTGTTTGCAACCAATGTATTGGATACGGATGGAAGCGCGTCACACTAATAGATTATATTTTAAATGGAATGGAGCAGAACCAATTGGAGATAAATGAAAAGGATGAGGCACTGAGACACGCTCAGCAGAGTACAAGCAGCAGTGCTTGAACAAGTAACTGGAGCGTGATGTGCACTCAAAAAATAAAAAACACAGACTGAAGTGAACACTGAAACACAACTGTCCACAATCTGTGAAAAGCTCCTTTGTCTACTTCTATATAGTGTTTGCAGTCAACCAATGTATTGGATACGGATGGAAGCGCGTCACACTAATAGATTATATTTTAAATGGAATGGAGCAGAACCAATTGGAGATAAATGAAAAGGATGAGCACTGAGACACGCTCAGCAGAGTACAAGCAGCAGTGCTTGAACAAGTAACTGGAGCGTGATGTGCACTCAAAAAATAAAAAACACAGACTGAAGTGAACACTGAAACACAACTGTTCACAATCTGTGAAAGGCTACTCCTTTGTCTACTTCTATAGTGTTTGCAACCAATGTATTGGATACGGATGGAAGCGCGTCACACTAATAGATTATATTTTAAATGGAATGGAGCAGAACCAATTGGAGATAAATGAAAAGGATGAGGCACTGAGACACGCTCAGCAGAGTACAAGCAGCAGTGCTTGAACAAGTAACTGGAGCGTGATGTGCACTCAAAAAATAAAAAACACAGACTGAAGTGAACACTGAAACACAACTGTCACAATCTGTGAAAGGCTACTCCTTTGTCTACTTCTATAGTGTTTGCAACCAATGTATTGGATACGGATGGAAGCGCGTCACACTAATAGTTAAATTGCATGGAGCTGCAAGAATTACACTGAAGAAAAAAAAAAGAGTCTGTGAGTGACACGTGCAGATGCCTACAGACAGCGTTGCATGCAGAGCAAACTGCAGCGTCACTTACACTCACACACACACCTTGCAGAGCTGTTAAAACAACACTGCAGGCAAAAGGAAGCTTTACACAGCGGTTGGTGCTAGCCTGCCTACAGCACAGTACACTAAATCGCAATCTCTAACTGTCCCTCAGAGTCAGCACAGCAGCGTTCTGTCCCTTACTGAATTCACAGCACAGTGACGCTAAAATGGCGGCGGCGCCTTTTATAGAGCATTCTGACATCATTTCAGCATCCAATCACAGCCATGCCATTTGTTAACATGACCGCAGCAGTACAGGATGTGCCCACACTTCTTAGGATTCCTCATTGACTGACTAAAATCACATTGCCTCTCAAAGAATTATGGGAACTTCCGATTCCGGCATACGATATATGGAAAATATCGAAACTAAGTATCGAAAGGCCGAAACAGCTAATATCGGCCGATACCCGATACTTGCGGTATCGTATCGCTCAACACTAGTGGTAATGCAAAAGCTATTTTTTACAATAAAAAGCGTCTTTTAGTGTGCGACAGTAACCAAAACACAAAAATCCGGTCCATCTGGTATCGCTGTAATCGCAACGACCAAAAGAATAAAGTCGCCTAATCACAACGCAGAGAATGGCATAAAAAATGAAATAAAATAAATTTTTCACCTGCTGTTGATTTTTTTCATTCTACCTCTCAAAGATCGCAGTAAGGCTTAGTGCACATTTATTCTGCACGGTGCGCTGAGCGCTTACACCGGGGTTTCCATGTAAATCTCTGAAATACGTGATTCAAACGGAACCCTTAACTGAAGATTCTGTGGCACCCTTGAGGGTTCAGTCAACACAGAAGTACTGCATCTCATCCAAAGGTGTGGTACCCCACTCTCAGGTATGGAGGGAGCACCACCCAGGACTCTAACACCTGCACCCAACACAGACTATTGCAGCAGGGCACCCTGGACGTACCCTAATGTAGTATAGTCTCATCCCAGGCTGGGTAGTAAAGGGTGTTGGTAGAGTGGGTGGAAAAAGTAGAAGGGGGTGGAGCTTAGTGAGCGGGAACGAGACTGAACAAGAGAGGAGCTCAAGCTGTGAGGCGCTTGTCCCCAGACGCAGAAAGGACAAAAGGGGTCCTAGGGGCACGGATAGTGAACAATCCATCTGTGGGGCCCGATCCAGTAGTGGAGGGACCAGGTCGCAGTGGGGTACCGGCCCCCCGAGACTAGTGGAGAAATCACCAGACTCAGCTAGCAAGCCGGAGGAAGTGGCACCTTTAGGTGCTTCAGCCACAGTTATCGTTGCTGAAAAGGCAGCCATATAGGAGCAAGGGGACGCAGAGAGGACGTTACCCAACAGGGTCCGCGGCTGCTGGCTCGGGACACTGACTGTGAGGTGCTGGACAGGAAGGGCGGAAAGTCAGCACAGTGAGACGGCCAGGAAAGGAACATATTGAAGGGAGTCCTGGAAAGGTGTATCCTGAACTACCTGGGAGTTTTCTGGACCTCTCACCTGGAGGACGCGGCACCAAGCGGGCATCTGCGCATAACAGAACTGTGAGTAAAGCACTGGAAACTGCACCCCGATTTGTCCTCTGAATTATTCCTGCGTCACCTGCCCCGCACCACACTCACCACCAACATCACCTTTAATATCCTAACTGCCCTGGGACATAGCCCTGCCTGTGGAGGGCTGAACCAATTCTGATGCATCAACAACTGTCCCAGAGGACTGAATCTGCAGCTAACATCTTCATGCTGAGTACCACAGATGGCGTCACGAACACTTTATTACAAACTCTTTATTTTTCCCTTTTTCATCATCATCCCCTTTTATTGGACGCCCAGGGCCACGGACCGAGTCACTGCTGCCGTGACACTGCCCCTTTGAAGAAGCGGTCCCGAGTATCCCCATTGCCCTGGCAGGAGATCCAATTCCCTATAATGAAGAAGTTGGAGGCACTGTGGATGCTGTCTGACCTGTGACCCGGCGGTGTCCGTCTTTTTAGGACTGCATAAAAGTGCTGTCGACTACAGTTTTGTGCACTTCTGAAAAGGACACCGCTGAACAGAGGCCGGATGGAGTCCAGAATAACTCTGCTGTCTCATTATAGAGAATGGATCCCTTGGGGGTTTCATCTCTTAGAGATTTAGATGTAAACCCCAAAGTAAGTGCTCAGCGTAAAGCGCAGGATAAATGTTATCTCAAACGTTATGTAAAATGTTCCCAATAAAAGCTTCAACTCAATCCACAAAAAAAAGCAAGCCCTCACTCAGGTCTGTCATCCGTTAACGGAAATATAGGGGGCTTCTGCATTACTGGTTATACAAAGACTCTACAAAAGCGAAATGGCTCCTCACTCTCCAAAAGAAATTCTGCAAATTCTCTGCTCCCAAATCCAAATGCCCCCTTCCTTTGTTTGGCATTTCAGAAGAGATGAGAGCCAGCCTAACTTACTGGTGCATGCCTTCAGAAGCACGGGCTGGGCATAATGTACTGGTGACTGCAACGTACTGGTTATGACAGCATACTGGTTACTACAACGGCAGTTTGCAATTTTCACTCGGCAACATTCATTGCTGCTTGTTTCTGGAAAATGCACATGGAGTCAAAATCATTACTACACCTGTAGATAAATTCCCAAAGGGGTATAATTTCCTAAATGGGTTCACTTGAGGGGGATTCTTCTCTTCTAGCAACTAGGGGCTCTGTATATGGAGTCCACAAACTGTTCTAGGAAAATCTGTGCTTCAGGAGGCAAATAGCGCTCCATTCCTCCCTGAGTCTCTCCGAATGGCTAAGTAGTACTGTACAGCCACATATGGGGTATTGCCAAGTTCAGTAGAAATTGTTGGACAACTTATTATGCCAGTTTTACCCACTTCTTGTGTGAAAATGTAAAATCTAGGGCCAAAACTAAATTTTGGTGGTAAAAATGTAATTAATTTTTTTTCACTGCTCAATGGTATAAAATTCTGTGACACACCCGTGTTGTCAATATGATCACTGCACTTCTAGATGAATTCATTGAGAGGTGTAATTTGTAAAATGGGATCACTTATGGGGGTTCTGCTGTTCTGGCACGACATGGGCTCTCCCAGTGTGTCATACCATAACAGTAAAATCCGGTGCTCCTTGCCTTCTGAGCTTTGCATTGTGCCTAAAAAATATTTCCCAATTATATGTAGGGTATTCGCGCACTCAGGAAAAAATGGACCTCAGTTTGTTGTAAAAAAAATTTCCTATTAGTCCTTAGAAAAATTAAAAACTTGGGGCTAAAACAACATTTTAGGCCTCTTTCACACATCAGTTTTTTCCGTCAGGCGCGATCCGGCATTTTTAAAAAAAAACGGATCCGTTTTTTTTTACTGCCGGATTCGTTTTTTTATCATTGACATGCATTAGCGCCGGATCGCGCCGCATGTCATTGCGCTTAGTCCGTTTTCTGCCGGATCCGTCATAGATATTAATTCCGGCGGCCGGACAGGACGCATCATGTAAGGTTTTTTTTTTTGTGTGCCGGAAACGCCTGACAGCGCCTGAAGCGGTGCATCAGGCGGCCGGAAACAATAGAAGTCTATGGTACCAGATCAGTGTTTTGTGCAATCCGGCAAAAGACTGATCCGGATTCTGGAAATCAAGGACTACTGCTACTGCTGCTGCTGCTACTACTACTACTATACTTAGGAGAAATTGCACAACAAACTGTATGGTGCAATTTCTCCTGTTACCCTTATGAAAATGCAAAATTTGGGTCCACAATAACATTTTTGGGGAAAATGTGATTTTTTTATATTTTCACAGTTCAATTTTAGAACCTTCTGTGCAGCACTTAGGGGTTCAAGGTGCTCACCACCCATCTAAATACATTCCATCAAGGGTCTAGTTTCCAAAATGGGGTCACTTGTAGGGGGTTCCACTGTTTAGGCACAACAGGGGCTCTCCAAACGGGACATGACCTCCGCTAATGATTTCAGGAAATTTTATATTCAAAAAGTCAAATGATGCTCCTTCCCTTCCGAGCCCTGCCGTGCGCCCAAACAGTAGTTTTCTCCCTCATATGGGGTATCGTCGTACTCAGGAGAAATTGCACTACAAATTGTATGGTGAAATTTCTACTGTTACCCTTATAAAAATGCAACATTTGGAGCTAAAAACATTTGTGGGGAAAAAGTGATTTTTTTTATTTTTATTTTTCACGTCTCACTACACATCTAGATCAGTTCCCTGAGGCGTCTAGTTTCCAAAATAGTGTCACTTTTGGGGGATTTTCACTGTTTAGGCACATCAGAGGCTCTCATAACCCGACATGGCATCCGCCAATTGTTCTAGCAAATTTTGCATTTAAAAAGTCAAATGGCGCTTCTTCCCTTCTGAGCTCTGCCATGTGTCCAAACAGTTGTTTTCTCTCTCATATGGGGTATCGGTACGCTCAGGAGAAATTGTACAAATTTTAGTGTCCATTTTTTTATGATACCCTTGTGAAAATAAAAGAAAATTTGGATCTGAAGTAAATTTTTTGTGAAAAAACGCTAAATGTTAATTTTTTTTCCCACATTCCAAATATTGCTGTGAAGCACCTGAAGGGTTAATAAACTTCTTGAATGTGATTTTGAGCACCTTGAGGGGTGCAGTTTTTTTTAAATGGTGTCACTTTGGATGTTTTCTATGGATGTTTTCTATCCTATAGACCCGTCAAAATGACTTCAAATGTGATGTCGTCCCTAAAAAAATGGTTTTGTAAATTTTGTTGAAAAAATAAAAAAAATCATTGGTCAATTTTTAACCACTTCCATCCTACTGATCGCTCCAAAAATAAAAGCCCATGTCAGGTGTTCTTAAATGTGACTTAGGTCAAATAACTTGATCAAGTCCACACTCTCTTTTATTTTGTATTTTAACCACAGCTGTGGCTGTAATTACAATGCTCTCCAGCGGATTCAGTATGTTTCTATGCACATCCTGGGAGACATGTAACGACCATCGTATGATTCCCATCACTGCCTCCCATACCCACTCCCCCTCTCTGTTTAAACTTTGGTGGGTTAAACACCTGTTACCATACAGGGAGCCAGTGACAGGGTGTCCACATTTCCTTGCAATTTACCAGCTCAATGTTCCACTGAGAAACTAAAGTTTTGCAATGACTAAAAACATCTTGTGACCTGAGCTTTCCTCTCCTTGGTATTTCTCAGCCAGACCTAGGTGAGTGGTCTGTTACCAAGCAGTACAGGATGTGCCCACACTTCTTAGGATTCCTCATTGGCTGACTAAAATCACATTGCCTCTCAAAGAATTATGGGAACTTCGATTCCGGTATACGATATATGGAAAATATCAAACTAAGTATCGAAAGGCCGAAACAGCTAATATCGGCCGATACCCGATACTTGCGGTATCGTATCGCTCAACACTAGTGGTAATGCAAAAGCTATTTTTTACAATAAAAAGCGTCTTTTAGTGTGCGACAGTAACCAAAACACAAAAATCCGGTCCATCTGGTATCGCTGTAATCGCAACGACCAAAAGAATAAAGTCGCCTAATCACTAATACCGCACGAGGAATGGCATAAAAAATGAAATAAAATAAATTTTTCACCTGCTGTTGATTTTTTTCATTCTACCTCTCAAAGATCGCAGTAAGGCTTAGTGCACATTTATCCTGCACGGTGCGCTGAGCGCTTACACCGGGGTTTCCATGTAAATCTCTGAAATACGTGATTCAAACGGAACCCTTAACTGAAGATTCTGTGGCACCCTTGAGGGTTCAGTCAACACAGAAGTACTGCATCTCATCCAAAGGTGTGGTACCCCACTCTCAGGTATGGAGGGAGCACCACCCAGGACTCTAACACCTGCACCCAACACAGACTATTGCAGCAGGGCACCCTGGACGTACCCTAATGTAGTATAGTCTCATCCCAGGCTGGGTAGTAAAGGGTGTTGGTAGAGTGGGTGGAAAAAGTAGAAGGGGGTGGAGCTTAGTGAGCGGGAACGAGACTGAACAAGAGAGGAGCTCAAGCTGTGAGGCGCTTGTCCCCAGACGCAGAAAGGACAAAAGGGGTCCTAGGGGCACGGATAGTGAACAATCCATCTGTGGGGCCCGATCCAGTAGTGGAGGGACCAGGTCGCAGTGGGGTACCGGCCCCCCGAGACTAGTGGAGAAATCACCAGACTCAGCTAGCAAGCTGGAGGAAGTGGCACCTTTAGGTGCTTCAGCCACAGTTATCGTTGCTGAAAAGGCAGCCATATAGGAGCAAGGGGACGCAGAGAGGACATTACCCAACGAGCTCACTTACTCCTGGACTCCTCCACAACTCTTGGCTGGAGCATTTGTTTCACCTCAGCCACAATGGCTTGCCTCCAGGCCTCTGGCACACGGTATGGTTTCATTTGTACCCTTGCCTGAGACTTGGTGATAGTGTTACAGCGGATCACCGATGTACGGCCAGGCAATTCCGAGAATATGTCTGTATTCTGTTGCACTAATTTCTGAGCCTTGAGCCGCAGTGGTTCGGATAGGGTGTCACTTATCTTTACCTCATTTCCGGCCTCCTTCGGGGCCGATGTCGTGTCTGCAACCATACATTCCCTGTTTTTCGATTCCATGTTTTTCCAGGGTAATAAGTTTAGCAGAAGTGGAATTGCCTCCGTGTAACGGGTAGTATAGTCTACTTCCATTAATATGTGTTATTAGCCATGGGCTAACTTTACAATGAGCCCTACTAGTTCCATAAAAATCCATTCAAAAGGTAACTCTATAATGGGTAGAGGCTAGTGTTGAGCGATACTGCTCGATATCTAAAAATATCGTATCGAAATGGTATCGCCGATATCACTAAATATCGTCGATATCCGATTCCGATACCGGAAGTCCAATGTAAGTCTATGGGAACAAAAAAAACCCTTTCTTTCGTTGTAAACACAAAATATACACACATAGAATACATATATAATATATTATATATATATATATATATACATGTCATTGTGACATATATATATGCATATATTTATAGTTTATACACTTCTACATAGTAAAATAGACTCTGATTCAATTGCCGGGTAAAGCCGTGACATACCCCATAGAAGTCGACGGGCTCGGTGCCGAGTACCCCCAAAACCTCTGGCTCTGTGCGACTCAACTTGGGCGTCACGAACAGGATTCTGTAGCTCGCTATAAGCGAGTCCTGTGTGCCTGAATTGAACTGGTTTTGTGCTTGAGAATTGCTAAAATCATCAGAGAATGTATTTGCCATTTTTCCGCCATATCTGCGTCACGACGAGGCACTGGTGAAGAAGAAGGGCGTGCTCTTCGTGGGTGTACACTCACTCAGTGGCGTGAAAACGATGGCCGACCACTCTAAATGGTACTGCAATGTAAGATCGTGCCCCACAGCTCTTCAGTTCCGCCTCCTCATCCTCCTCAGTGTGCGGAAACTAACACGAAGGTCCCGCCTCACTACAAAAGAGGGGCCCTCTCCAGATGCTAATGACACATGTGACTTGGCAGAGATGGCTAATGGACACGAGCAGAAGTGTGAAGGGATGGAGCAGTCAGAGCTCTCCCCCATGGAAGCGACCCGATCGCCACGGAACCACCGTTGGGCACCCGGCCTGGAAACCCTCCTACGCTGCAAGAAGCGGAGGATACCCTAAGAGGCCTGGCCCGGCACCGGGAGGAGGTCGCCAGGATGGAAGCCAGCTGGCGTACCCTAAAACTAAACTTGGAGCGGCGCCAATCCCTCTTACCTGAAGTGTCTGTACCGGAAGGTGAGGCACCCGTTCTAGTAGAGGAGTCCGTGCGGGCATCCAGCCCTTGCAATGTGATCCGGTTGACGTTGTCGCAGTGGAGGCACCCGTTCCTGCAAAAAACTCTGCACCGGCAGCACCCCAGATCCCGCTGTCTGCCCCCGTCGCTGAGACAGAAGAAGCGACACCCGTCCTCATGGAGGAGGCCGCGCAGGCACCAGAGGTCTACCTGTCTGTACCGGAGCCCCGACTGTCATCTGTTCCAGAGCCGGCTGCTTCCTCCGCAGGTGAGCGCCGCCAGGACTGGGGGCGCCAGGAGAGCTGCCGCAAACCGGACATCGTAAGCTGCAGTTTGATGGTGGAGACATGGAGATGCTGGAGGAGAATTACAACCGGCGTCAGGAGGAAGAGTGGAGACGTTGGGAGAAGGAAGCAGAGCGACAAAGGGAGCAGCGCGAATCCCAGAAGCTTCGCCAAGTCACATCAAGAAGGACCGGGCAGATAAGGACCGGATGAGAAAAGATAAAGGTACCCTGAGGGAGCCGCGGCGTAAGGGTGCAGTACGGAGCTTTAAATTGAAAGGTGGTTGGGGCTTCATCCAGGAGCCTGGACTTTATTTAGAAGTCTTTGTGACCCGGCGGGACGTGGAGACTCACCTCCCAGAAGGACACCCGGGGAGGAACCTGTTGCCAGGAGACTTGGTGACTTACACCCGACACTGGGGTTACAATGGATGGTACGCCCTAAATGTTACCAGGTGCGACCCCTACTCCCCAGAGTGTCAGGAACCTGTGAGACCCTCGGAGCCTTCAGCCTCCACATCCAGGCCTCTGCACAAGTGCCCACCCCACGCCGTAAATCTCCCCAGCCTCCCTCAGTGGTCTCCTCAGCAGCCCCAGCTATGGACATGATAACTATAGCTGGCCCGTACCCGGCGCCTGTTAGGCTCCCTGGGGTTCGTTCAGTCCGGGACATAGGGGTCCAGACCCGGAGGGAGATGAAAGAGGTGGCCACACAGACCCAGATAGCGGGTCACGACTTGACTGTACAGGCCACACGACGTCATCAGGTCCTGGTGGTCCTTGGTGTCTCGGATGTTTGGCAAGCATCAGAAGAGTACCAGGTGGTACCTGGAACACCCCTGCCAAAGAATTATAAATAACCCGGACAGGGTCCCTGTATGTAAATAGTTAAATTGTTGATGTACCCGGACGGGTGAATGTTCATTTAAAAGTTTTTTAATTTAATAAAAAAAACAACAACACAGTTTTCATTACTTTTATTACAGTCTCATCCTGCGACGCCATCGATCTCCTGTAAAAAAATGAAAAAAAAAAACAGCAGTATACCACCTGTCCGACGCAGTCCATAGTAACGAGTGTCCCACAACGATCCAGCTCTGCTACATCAGAATGACAGGCAGAGCCTGTCATCCCGGCGCAGCACAGCTGATTACCTGCTTCCCCGGCGGTGACGTCATCGGACTGACTGCTTTACGGCCGGGATTACCCAGCAGTCACTGCAGTTATCGCGAAAAACTGCATGTGACCGCCAGGGAGAAGATAATGGCGGCCATCAAGCAGTCCAGGACGTGACCGCCGGAGATCTTCTGCCAGGTAAGTGCCGCTGACTCCTGACAGACCCGACCGACGGACACTCACAGTGACAGTGACAAATCCGATTCCGGTATTCGATATGACGAAAATATCGGTATTCGGAATCGAAAGGCCGATACAGCTAATATCGGCCGATATCCGATATTTGCAGTATTGTATCGCTCAACACTAGTAGAGGCACTAATGGACTACAGAAACTTGAGGTGGGTGTGGTCAACTGACATTCTGGAAAAGACTCACAAAACCTCTACACCTCGGCATAAATTCCAGGCCCAAAAAAATCTGCAGAATCCACTCTTGCATCTTTTTAATCCCATGGTGACTGCCCAGCATGTGTTTGTGGGCATTTTAATCACTGCCCAACGGTACAACTGGGGCACTACTAGCTCACCCACTACTTCGTCCTGGATTTTGTCAACCTGATATAACAACTCCTGGTTGACCGCCATATGTAGAAAAACCACCTCTGGCCCCGATTGCTGTTTCACCTCATTTACCTCTGTCACCCTTTCCCATGCTTGCATCAGTGTGAAATCCTGGAGCTGAGTTGTCCCCAGGATATTTCTAGCTCCAGGATTGATGTGGTCTCCTCGACGTCTCCTACCAACACTTCTAGGGGAAACCTATCAGGTTTACACTCTTTCTCTATGAGGTTGACCCCTACGTAAGGTATACCCGGCTCGGGATGTTCGGGTTCTGCGCCCACATAGACCTTTACACTGGGAGGGTTAATTTTACTCTCCCACAGGGACCACAACAGGGGCAAGTCTCTTTCCAATACAGACACATAAGGAAAGGTCTTCACTACTCCCAACCCACTTAACCTTCCCATAAGGAAATTGAAAAGATAACCTCTGCTGTCGGATACCCCCAGAGATCGCCGTGTATAGAAATCATCAAGATGTAAGGTTCTATGTATATATTCCTGAAACTCAGTTTGTTCGTCAGCCATTTTACTTTCTGTCTTGCTGCAGCTATCTTGCCCTCAGTCAAAATGGAGTTTCCAGCTTGCATGTTCCCGCCCTGATTCTCTCCTTTGCTTCTTAAGCGGCCACAGCTGAGCAATCAGTGCTTCAGAATCTAGCCTGCAGTGAACCTGTGACTTGACTCCTGTAAGCCTTGGACCTTGTACTCCAGCTATTCCTACTGAGGAACTCTGAAGCACTTGTGGACTCTGAACCCTGCTCTTTGAAAGACCCACGTTTGCATGGACTTACGGTAACAGAGAAGAAGATCCTGAATCTGTATTGGAGAGTGATTGCTGAGCTTGGATTACTCTGGCCTGCTGTGTCTCCTGTTTCTGTGTCTGCAAACTGTGTGACTATTTCTGCCAACTTGTATGAAGTAATACAGGACTTTTCTATATTAAACCTGTGACTCCTGTGTTTTCATCGCACCCAAGCACAAGACGCTATATGAACTGTACTACATACATTACACAAGACTTTCCCCCCAGTGAGTTCTAACCCGGAGATCAGTGACTCATGGATGAGTGTCACTAGGCTCCCTGAGTCAAAGCGATCCTCCACCGGGGTCCTTTGACTCGCTCCTGGCACAGATGGGGTTCACCTATTGGACCCATGGCATCCACGGTATAGACGGTCTGGGCATACATCGACACCTGGCAAATAAACCCGCAGACCATGGTTCAGCAATCAGGGGGGCAGTTGGCAGCCACATGTCCTGGCTCTTGGGACCGCCAGCACCTAATAACAGTGGCACTGCTAGTCCACGATACAGGTTTAGAGGGAACTGGTCTCCTGCTGTCCTAACTTCGGGGTAGCCCCTTATTATGGACTTGGTTCTGACTGACCCCAGCAGAGGGTTGGGTCCCATTTCCAGGCTCCTTGGCTTGCAAAGCAGGCGTGATACTTACTGTGGGGGCAGAGTCCCGTATGACGTCCTGGTTGGCCACATTACATAACACTCAATCAAGCTAACCCCATGATTTATGTTGCCCCGGTCCCCTTGCCCCACCCAGCGCTGTATGGCGACTGGCAGAGTTTGCATCAACCGGTCAACTACTACCCTCTCTAACCAACTCAGCAGGGCTAAAGGTGAGAAATTCTTACCGTGATCTGCGGTGAACTCAGTGACTTTTTCTCACGGTGCTGAGGTCACCGCAGTTCAGCCCGGCTAGGAACGCAGCCTCAGTGACCCGCACTGACCTCAATAAGGTCACCGCTGCTCACTGATTATGCACTCGCAGCAGCTCATTCATCAGTGGATTTCAGCCAGGACCATCGCATCTTGGCACCATCCACGTTTAAAATTATTTATCCCCTGACCTGGATTACAGAGTGAGACAGAACGATGGACAGGTGAGGTGTTATGATTCGGTAACCGAGAAGGACAATAGCAAAAATAGGCTAGGCAATCAGACACCCAGAGAGGTTGGTAACTTAGTGGTTTGCAGACCCCTAAACTGACAACACAACTAGAATTAGCCGTGGGCCGTACCTACGATGCCCTAGACGCCACGGCACAGCCAAAGAGTTAACTAAGCCTAAAGAGAGAAAGGGGAAAGCTAACTGCCCCGGGGTAGAGCCCCAAAGGAATAGATAGCCCCCAAACATATATTGCTGGTGAGACAGATGAAGCACAAACACAGACAGAAAATAGAGTGAGCAAATGCTGGGGCCCAAACTGTCACAAAAGGACACTGTCTGCAATCCAGCAAAAACCCTAAGAAAAATTCCAACACATTTGATATGTTAAAATACTGAGGCCACACGACCTCACCCCCGCTAAATCAGAACTCTGTGAAAACATACCAGGAATCAAAGATAGATAACATTCTTGAAAAAGCGAGATGCTCTCCATAGGATACATGAAAGAATAAAGGGCAAATGGGAGCTTATATCCCTAAAATAAATGTAAGTTATTTGTGTGGATAATAAGTACCTAAATTCAGAACATAGGAATCTGATAAAGAGTCAAGAAATGTACTTTATTTAAATATATAATTAGACACATGATATAAACACCACACATATAGAAAATAGTTAAAAAGGACCAGTAGAAAATGATATGACCATGGTGTGACAAATGCAGGAAGCTGAAATAACCAAATAATGAATCTGGGTCAAGATGTGTGCAAATGACTAATGACCTATTTGTCAAATAGACAGAAAAAGGTGGAAAGAACTCTGGTGTGAAATGGACGCAAATCAAACGATACTGAAATAACAGGGAACAAGAAGTACATCAACTGTGGCAAATGAGAAACAGAGTCCAGCACAGGCCCCCGCAGGGGAAATCTGGCTGAACTAACTCCAGCAAGGCAGAAAGCTGAGAAAAGCAAAAGGTAAACAAATGCCACAGAAATAAACAGCCAAATAACTTATCTGAAAGATGCAGGGAACAAGCAGACTTCCAGAAGGCTCAGGAAGAAAACAAATCACCTGCAAGAATCATGGGAAGGCTGCTCACTTAAATCTCCCCAGTCAGTAACACCTGATCTCCAATTATCGCCACCAGGTGATAGACTTCTGTTAGCCAGGGTAGCTTCATTACCAGCAGCAACCACCAGAGAGAGCACAAACTCAGAAGCCAGATTAAAGGTGTTCATAACAGTGAGGGATATGGTTGTTTTTTATTTTTGTTTTATTACATGAGACCATGGCTTCAATGGAATGGTCATTAGGTGAGTATAACTGTGTTTGTTATTTTTAAATAAAAAATAAAAAGTGTGTTTTGTTTCTATTTCAAATAAAAAGACTTTATACTTGATGTGTGTTTATTTACAACACTATAGGATTAGTAATGGAGAGGTGTTTAATAGACGCCTCTCCATTACTAATCTGTTGGTTTGATGTCACCAGACAATACAAAGGTGACATAAAACCCACAGATATGAGCCACACTTGCCACAGCCACAGGGCAAGTGAAAAAAAGACAGGTAAAGTGCCAGAATTGGAGCATCTAATAGATGTGCCTTTTCTGGGCTGCTATTTTTAGGCAGGGAGGGCCAATATTGCCAGCTACCAGTTGTCTGCTTTAGCAAGGGTGGTTGCCAAAAATGGGTAAGACCCCACAGTGTTTTTCTTTTTAATTATTTATTTTAATAATTAAAAAATACAGCGTGGGAACCCTTCTATTCTTTATAACCAGCCTTGCTAAAGCTGACAGCTGAGGGTTGCAGCCCGCAGCTCTCAGTTTTGCCTGGCTGGTTATCAAAAATACTGTAAGGTTCTGTGTACATGTTCCTGAAACTCAGTTTGTTCGTCAGCCATTTTACTTTCTGTCTTGCTGCAGCTATCTTGCCCTCACTCAATATGGAGTTTCCAGCTTGCATGTTCCCGCCCTGATTCTCTCCTCTTGCTTCTTAAGCAGCCACAGCTGAGCAATCAGTGCTTCAGAATCAAGCCTGCAGTGAACCTGTGACCTGACTCCTGTAAGCCTTGGACTTGTACTCCAGTTATTTCCTATTGTGGAACTTTGGAACACTCGTGGACTTTGGAACATTGCTATTTTGATAAATCCACGTTTGCATGGACTTACGGTAACAGAGAAGAGATCCTGAACCTGTTGTGGAGAGTGATTGCTGAGCTTAAGTTACTCTGGCCTGCTGTGTCTCCTGCTTTTGTATCTGCAAACTGTGTGACTATTATTGCCACTTGTATGAAGTAATACAAGACCTTCTATATCAAACCTGTGACTCCTGTGTTTTCATCGCACCCAAGCACAAGACGCTATATGAACTGTACTACATACATTACAAGATTCTGAAGCCAAACGTTAGTGTCTGCTGGGTCTGGAAAGGCTGTGTCTGCTGTAACTGTGGATATCGGATGTCCGGTTGTACTTTCTGTGATGACAGTGGTTGTGACTTCTCACAACCATTCCAGATGTCCGGTTGAACTTTCTGTGATGATAGTGGTTGTGACTTCTCACAACCATTCCAGGTGAGCAGTTCCCTTAATTTTTTTTTCTCTCTGCAGTGTTACCACAGGTAAACACTATTGTTTTTTTTTTTTCTTTCTTCTCCTCTCCTTCCAGTACTCCTGTCTTAAAAGATCTGGAAAATGGAGGCCCGCATAAAGGAACTTTGCGGAGTGACTGATAATATCCTTGCAGATTTGCAGAATATAAAGACCCGTTTTACAAACCTACAGGACCTCACTAATCACAATTTGCAAGTGTTTGGACAGACTGCCCAGGATTTGCGAGCCAGGATTGAGGTTCTAGAGGAGCGAGTCCAGGCTCCTGCCGTAGCCCCGAGTTCTGGGATTCCCAAGTTGCCCCCTTTTCGTTTTGGCGGTGAACGTGAGAAATTCAGGGGATTTATTAATCAATGCAATCTTTTTTTTTCTGCATATGCTTCACAATTTCCCACTGAACGATCTAAGGTGCTTACTATAATTATGTTGCTTACCAACAAGGCTTTGATGTGGGCAAACCCTCTGATTGAGACTGAGGATGAATGTTTGGATCATCTTGATGCTTTCATTTCAGCCATGGGGCAGGTGTTTGATGACCCCAATCGAGGTGCAACAGCTGAAGCAGCCATGTTAGCTTTGCGCCAAGGTAAGCACTCGGTAGCTGAATATGCCTTGGATTTCAGGAGATGGGCCCTTGATACCACCTGGGACAGTTCCGCCAAAAAATCTATTTTTCGAAAAGGGTTATCTCCACTGATTAAGGATGAACTTGCTCGTGCCGACCCTCACACTGCGTTAGGTGACTTTATTAACTACTGCATCCGTATTGATACTCGTCTGACTGAACGCAGGCAAGAGAGATGGTTCGAAAGCAATCGCACTAACCTTTTCCTACCTTCCTTTCCAGCTAAGGAACCTTTGAGTAGGATTACACGGGAACCTGAACCTGAACCCATGCAGGTAGACTCTTTACAACGACGGGTTAGTGATGCACGCAAGGAACATCGTTTTAAGGAGAATCTATGTTTCTATTGTGGTAAGTCAGGGCACTTCATTATAAACTGCCCCAGCCGTTCTCGTAAGACTACTGCAGCACTCATTCACTGTGAGTGTTGCGAGAGGGGATCTGTCAGGTCCGAGCCTCAGGCTCCAGAGAGATCTGCAGCAACAGATCTTGATTTCTCGGACTTAAACTCCGTTACCTCTGAGGACGTTGACTGTGTAAACGCTGCCATTTTTCAAGTTTCCTCAGTGGTGTCCCAGCTGAGTTGTAAGAAAAACAATTCTCATTGCTTTCTTTCCATCAAACTCTGGGTTGACTCAGCTTGGGTGTCTAGCTCTGCTATGATCGACTCAGGGGCAAGTGGAAATTTTATGGATGTCTCCTTTGCTCTGAAACAGGGAATACGTTCAGTGAAGAAGGCTACTCCAGTACAGATGGAAACTGTGGATGGCTCCCTGCTGACCTCTGGACCAGTGGATCAGGAAACAGAGCCTTTGAGGGTTCTTATGGGTAAAGATCATCAAGAGAAACTGTCCTTTATGCTTATCTCTTCTCCCCACTTTCCCATTATTCTAGGGCTACCATGGCTGCAGGCTCAGAATCCTACCATTAACTGGGAGACCAAGGAATTACACTTTCCAGAGAAACAGATGAGTCCAAAAGTTTCAGCTTGCTCTGTTCCTAAAGGAACCATGTCAGTCCCTGAACTACCAGCTGTATACCAGGACTATGTGGATTTATGTGACAAGAAGAACGCTGACCAGCTTCCTCCTCACCGTCCATATGATTGTCCAATTGAATTATTGCCTGGAGCAGAGATACCTTTTGGTAAGATCTACCCCCTGGCGGGGCCCGAGCTAAAGGCTTTAAAGGATTACATAGACGAAAATCTAGCCAAGGGCTTCATACGCCCCTCTTCATCTCCTGCAGGTGCACCCATCTTCTTTGTA
This sequence comes from Oophaga sylvatica, assembly GCA_033576555.1. Lineage (NCBI taxonomy): Eukaryota > Metazoa > Chordata > Amphibia > Anura > Dendrobatidae > Oophaga > Oophaga sylvatica. The sequence continues at coordinate 107,708,458 of JARQOD010000008.1, read as the reverse complement.
AAGAAGAAAGATGGATCTCTGAGACCCTGCGTAGACTATAGGGAACTCAATAAGGTTACTATTAGAAACCGTTATCCATTGCCTTTAATCCCTGAGTTATTGGAGAGAGTGCGACATGCCAAAATTTTCTCTAAATTAGATCTTCGTGGGGCCTATAACTTAGTCCGTATTAGACCTGGGGATGAATGGAAGACTGCATTCAGGTCACGCTATGGACACTTTGAATATCTAGTTATGCCTTTTGGTCTGAGTACCGCCCCAGCCACTTTCCAACACTTGGTGAATGACATCTTCAGGGATCTCCTAGATACATTCGTGGTGATTTATTTGGATGATATTCTAATTTTTTCTAACTCCACAGAGGAACATCATGGACATGTGAGAATGGTCTTGGAACGTCTAAGACAAAATCATCTTTACATCAAACTTGAAAAGTGTGAATTCCATAGGACCGAAATTCAATTTCTGGGGTATGTACTGTCTACACAAGGAATTAGTATGGATGGAAGCAAAACCCAAGCCATCAAGGATTGGCCAAGTCCTAGAAATGTGAAGGAGGTACAGCGCTTCATCGGGTTTGCCAACTTCTATAGACGTTTCATTAGGAATTTCTCTGAGGTAGTGTCACCTATCACCCAACTTACCCGGAAAGAGTCTAGGTTCTCCTGGACTCCCCAAGCCCAGGAAGCATTTTCCCGTCTAAAAGATAAATTTACCACTGCACCTATCCTAGTACATCCCAACCCCGAGCTTGCCTTCATAATAGATGTGGATGCTTCAGACTGTGCCGTTGGAGCTATACTCTCTCAGAGAACAGGTGAGAAGAATGTCTTGCATCCCTGTGCCTTCTTTTCCCAGCAGTTGTCTTCGGCTGAGAGGAACTACGATGTGGGCAATAGAGAGTTGTTGGCCATTATTGCCGCCTTCAAAGAATGGAGACACCTTCTTCAGGGAGCTGCACAGCAAATAGTCGTCCTGACAGACCATCGTAACCTTGAATTTATCAGGTCGGCTAAGTGCCTGACTCCTCGCCAGGCTCGCTGGAATCTTTTCTTAAACCAATTTAATTTTATCATTTCTTATAGACCAGGATCGCGCAATGGAAAGGCTGATGCACTCTCTAGGATTTACTCAGCAGAGACACGTCCAATTACTCCTCCTAAGACTATTCTTCCTGACTCTAGATTCCTGGGAGTGATTCATAATCAAGACCTACTTAAGGACATCAAGGAAGCATACCATGCGGATTCCTTTTTGGCAAAACCCCAAGGGACGTAAGTCTTGTCTTTAAGAATGGTGTGTGGATTCAGGGACAACGCCTGTATATTCCTGAAACAGTCAGATTGAGAGTATTGCAACTCATTCACGATTCCAAGATAGCTGGGCATAGATGAATTCTAAAGACACAGGAATTTCTTTCTCGTTTCTTTGGTGGCCCACTTGCAGGAAGGATGTTTTAAACTATGTTACTTCATGTGAAGTCTGTGCAAGATGCAAAACACCTCGCTCCTCACCAACTGGTCTGTTACAGCCTCTTCCCACCCCGTCCCGCCCGTGGGGATCCATTTCTATGGACTTCATTGTGGAGTTACCAACCTCTCAAGGGAAGAACACCATTCTAGTGGTGGTTGACCGTCTAACAAAGGCAGCTCATTTTATCCCTTGTGTCGGCTTACCCACTGCAAAACAGACATCAGATATGATGATTAAAGATGTGTTTCGCTTACATGGAGTACCGGATGAGGTTATTTCGGATCGAGGGGTGCAATTCACTTCTAGGTTTTGGCAAAATTTCTGTGCAGCATTGGACATTAAAGTAAACCTTTCTTCTGCTTTTCATCCCCAGACTAATGGACAGACGAACGAACCAATCAAACCCTGGAGCAGTATCTCCGCTGCTTTATCTCCCACCTACAGGATGATTGGGTGGATCTACTTCCATTAGCTGAGTTCTCTTATAACAACTCTCAGAGTGCCTCCACTAAGCAGTCTCCTTTTTACTCTAATCTAGGTTATCATCCTAACATTCTACCACGATTTCCCATAGAAACGCCTTTACCAGCAGTGGCTGAAAGAATCACGTCTTTACAGAAGAATATGGATCTTCTAAAGGAGAATCTGGAATCGGCTCAGGAAAGGTACAAGAAAGCAGCAGATAAATTTCGTAAACCTGCACCAGCTTTCAAGGTAGGAGACCTGGTCTGGCTGTCAACCAGAAATCTTAAGTTAAGGATTCCATCGTCTAAGTTGGGACATAAGTACATTGGACCCTATAAAATCAGTAAAATTATAAGTGCCGTTGCGTGTCGTCTTCAACTGCCCAGAACTATGAGAATCCACCCTGTCTTTCATGTATCCCTACTAAAGGCTGCGACACCCAATACGTTTCCTGGACGTTCTTCTCCTTGCCCTGACCCAGTGCTAGTCGATGGTCAGGAAGAATTTGTGGTGGAAAGGATTTTAGATTCCAGGTTGTATAGAAATCAGTTACAATATCTGATTAAATGGCAGGGCTACCCAGTGGAGGACAACTCATGGGAACCAGTCAATAACGTTAATGCTCCTCGCTTACTCCGTCAGTTTCATCAGAGGTACCCACACAAGCCTGGTCTGAGGTCATCCGGAGGTTGTCCCTAAGGGGGGAGTAATGTAAGGTTCTGTGTACATGTTCCTGAAACTCAGTTTGTTCGTCAGCCATTTTACTTTCTGTCTTGCTGCAGCTATCTTGCCCTTAGTCAATATTGAGTTTCCAGCTTGCATGTTCCCGCCCTGATTCTCTCCTCTTGCTTCTTAAGCAGCCACAGCTGAGCAATCAGTGCTTCAGAATCAAGCCTGCAGTGAACCTGTGACCTGACTCCTGTAAGCCTTGGACTTGTACTCCAGTTATTTCCTATTGTGGAACTTTGGAACACTCGTGGACTTTGGAACCTTGCTATTTTGATAAATCCACGTTTGCATGGACTTACGGTAACAGAGAAGAGATCCTGAACCTGTTGTGGAGAGTGATTGCTGAGCTTAAGTTACTCTGGCCTGCTGTGTCTCCTGCTTTTGTATCTGCAAACTGTGTGACTATTATTGCCACTTGTATGAAGTAATACAAGACCTTCTATATCAAACCTGTGACTCCTGTGTTTTCATCGCACCCAAGCACAAGACGCTATATGAACTGTACTACATACATTACAAATACAGGAGAACCTACTCAGGTTTAATTTATTTTTGCTGATGCATACTCCCATCAGCTGCACCCTCAAATAGTTTTTAGCGGCAGCAGGTGTAGGCAGATGGAAGTAGAAGTCTCACGAGTTGCCGCCTGCTCTCGCTGTTATCAGTTGAATACAGCTATCAACATTGTCCCCTACTAGCGCTGATAGCTGATAGACCCGGGTCACTGAAAGGTCACCTGACCCGCAGTAACAAGACCCTTTGTGCATCACCACAGTGGGGGTGGCTTAACCCCCACCTGGCTACGATTGCTCTGATTGGCTGTTAAAAGTGAAACAGCCAATCATAGCGATTTGTAATATTTCACCAATGAAATTTGGTGAAATATTACAATCCAGCCATGGCCGATGCTGAAATAGCATTGGCCATGACTGGACACCGAGTTCCGACCCTCCCCACACTGAGTGACGGCGGAGATCGGCCGCCGCCACCGATTGATGGCGGCGATCGGTCACCGCCGTCACTATCTGCTCCCCTGCGCTCCGGTCCACTCCCCTCCTCCTTGCCTCTGCTCCCCCTCAGCTTCTGACCCCTCCCTCAGCTCCCCTCACCTCCCCCGGTCCTCTGTCGTCCCTGGATCCGTCCAGGCGTCCGTCCGGGACTCTTCATGGGCGCCGCCATCTTGGAAAATGGCGGGCGCATGAGCAGTGCGCCCGTCGGCCAGCAGAATCAATACATTTATCTTGATCACTGTGATAAACTCTCACAGTGATCAAAATAAATAAAAATGTAAATAAACGCCCCTTTATCACTCCCATAAGTAGGGACAAATAATAAAATAAAGAAAATATATATATTTTTTTTTCTATTAGGGTTAGAATTACAGTTAGGGTTAGGGTTAGCCTTAGGGTTAGGCTGTATTCATATTGCGCTATGGCAGTCCGTTAGACGGACTGCGTTACACCGCTGTATAACGCGGTGTAACGCAGTCCGTTAACGCTGCCATTCACCCCCATTTGCGGGCGCATCGCGACACATGCCGTAAAGCGGCATGCGTTCGCGACATGCCGTCATTCAGTGACGGAGCCTCGGACTCGGGCTGCAGAGTCTGGGCTCCGTCACCACTAGCACAGATGAATCATCTGCTTATTTATCTGCGCTAGTGGGTATAGCATAACGCGACCGCGTTATGCTATACCGTTACCAGCCCGTCAACGCTATGTTGAACGGGCTGGTAAAACAAAATGTGAACCTAGCCTTTAGCATTAGGGTTAGAATTTGGGTTAGGTTTGGAATTAGGGTTACGGTTAGAATTAGGGTTAGGGTTGGAATTAGGGTTAGGGTTGGGATTAGGGTTAGGCTTGTGGTTAGGGTTAGAGTTAGAATTAGTGTTAGGGGTGTTTTGGAGTTAGGGTTGGGATTAGGGTTAGGCTTGTGGTTAGGGTTGGGATTAGGGTTAGGGGTGTGTTGGGGTTAGGGTTATGGTTAGGGTTTGGATTAGGGTTAGGGGTGTGTAGGGGTTAGGGTTGTGGTTAGGGGTGTGTTGGGGTTAGGGTTGGAGTTAGAATTGAGGGGTTTCCACTATTTAGGCACATCAGGGGGTCTCCAAATGTGACATGGCGCCACCATTGATTCCTGCAAATTTTGCATTCAAAAAGTCAAACAGTGCTCCCTTTATTCCGAGCCCCGACGTGTGCCCAAACAGTGGATTACCCCCACATATGGGATATTAGCGTACTCAGGAAAAATTGCACAACAACCTTGGGGTCTAATTTCTCCTGTTACCCTTGGTGAAAAAAAATTGGGGACTAAAAAATTATTTTTGTGGGAAAAATATGATTTTATTATTATCACGGCTCTGCGTTATAAACTTCTGTGAATAACTTGGAGATTCAAAGTGCTCACCACACATCTAGAGGAGTTCCTTGGGGGATCTAGTTTCCAAAATAGGGTCACTTGGGGGGGTTTCTACTGTTTAGGCACATCATGGGCTCTGCAAATGTAAAATGACGCACGCATCAAGTCTGTATTACAAAACGTCACTACGTCCCTTCTGAGCCCCGACATGTGCCCAAACAGTGGTTCCCCCCCACATATGGGGTACCAGCGTACTCAGGACAAACAGGACAACTACTTTTGGGGTCCAATTTCACCTGTTACCCTTGTGAAAATAAAGAATTGTGGGCTAAAAAATCATTTTTTGAGGGAAAAAAATGATTTTCTATTTTCATGGCTCTGGGTTATAAACTTCTGTGAAGCACTTGGGGGTTCAAAGTGCTCACTACACATCTAGATAAGTTCCTTGGGTGGTCTAGTTTCCAAAATGGGGTCACTTGGGGGGTTTCCACAGTTTAGGCACATCAGGGGCTCTGCAAACGTAACATGACGCACGCAGACCATTCCATCAAGTCAGCATTTCAAAACGTCACTACTTCCCTTCCGAGCCCTGACGTGTGCCCATACAGTAGTTTTCTCCAACATATGGGATATCAGCGTACTCAGGACAAATTGGACAACAACTTTTGTGGTCTAATTTCTCCTATCACCCTTGGGAAAATAAAAAAAATTGGGGACTAAAAGATCATGCTTGTGGAAAAAATATGATTTTTTTATTTTCATGCCCGGGCGTTATAAACTTTTGTGTAGCCCTTGGGGGTTCAAAGTGCTCACTGTTGTGAATGTGCTGGAAATGAATTCTGAGCAGAAGCTCCCTCTGGTGGTTACAAACAGTACTGAACTATCCAATGAAGATTGTGAGGATTGGCGATCAGGTGTTACTGACTGGTCTTATATAAGGGAGGTTCCCTCCCATCAGGGTTGCCGGTGATCAATTGTTCTGGTCTCATCTTTGATTCCTGTTCACTTTGTAGCTTGCTGTTTCGTGCCTGCATCTTTTGCTAACAGATAAGACATTTTCTTCTTTTAGTTTTTTGTGCTTGCTTTTTGCATTTTGTCCTGCACTTCTGTGGGGGTCTGCCGGGTCCCCTCCGGGGGCTTGTGCTCCTCTCAGTTTAGTTCAGCCACTGTTGTTTGTTCATTTGCCTTTTCCAGTTTTTTCAGTGGCTGCTGTTTAGTTTTGTTACACCAGAGAACTAATTTAGGTGGTAGAGGTCGTGTGATCTCAGGTGTTTTTGTAATTAGTAGAGTTGGTACTTTTCAGGGTTTTTTGGGATTGCAGTAAGTGTCCTTCCTATCCTTTTCTATTTAGGAAGTTTGGGCCCCAACGTTTGCTCATACTATTTTCTGTCTGTGTCTGTATTTTCCTCTTGTCTAACCGCCATTACATGTTTGGGGGCTTTCTATGTTCTTTGGGGATCTGCTCCGGGGCAGATAGTTTTCCTCTTTCTGTCTTTAGGTGTAGTTAGCATCTCAGGCTGTGACGAGGCGTCTAGGACCAACGTAGGTACGCTCCACGGCTGCCTTTAGTTGTGGTGGTTAGTCAGGGTACTGCAATCCCATAGATTCCAACCTCTCTGGTGTATTTCCTTTTTTGCCTGCTCTCCTCAGCTGCCAAATCATAACAGTATCACCGGCCCAAAAACTGATATTTGTATGGTACTCACAGAAGGGAAAATTAGTGTTAAAAAAACAAGAAGATTGTCAGAGTTGTCAGAGATTTTTTTTTTTTCCCTCTGTTTCTCTGAATGCTGAGGAGGATTTTTTTTTCTCTCAATGGAGTTTGCACAGTTGTCTGGCCGTGTGGATCAGCTTGCCACTGAAGTTCGGAGTATTGCTACCTATCTTGCAGGGTTGCCTGTTGTGGAACCTAGGATTCCCATGCCAGATTTGTTTTTAGGGGATCGAGCTAAATTTCTGAATTTCAAAAATAACTGTAAGATGTTTTTTGCCTTGAAATCTAAGTCCTCAGGGAACGCAGCACAGCAGGTTCAAATTGTCATCTCTCTCCTGCGCGGCGATCCTCAGGATTGGGCTTTTTCCCTGACACCTGGGGATCCTGTTTTGAGTAATGTTGATGCATTTTTTAAGGCTCTGGGGTTATTGTACGATGAGCCTAATGTCACTGATCAAGCTGAAAAAGCCTTGTTGGCATTAAATCAGGGGCTTAAGGACGCTGAGTTATACTGTCAGAGATTCCGAAGGTGGGCAGTCCTGACCAAATGGAATGATGATGCTTTGGCAGCCCTTTTTCGGAAGAGTCTGTCAGAGAATGTAAAGGATGTTATGGTGGGATTCCCTGTCCCCTCTGGTCTCAGTGATTCTATGTCATTAGCGATTCAAATTGACAGACATTTGCGTGAGCGTAGAGGTATGCGTAAAACAGTGTTGCCTTGTGAACCAGCTTCTGAACCCATGCAGTGTGATAAAGTGGCTTCTGGGACACAGCGTCATGAGTTTCGAAAATGCAATGGGTTATGTTTCTACTGTGGTGATGCCTCTCATGCTATTTCAGTCTGCCTAAGCGGGGAAGACGTTTTGCACGCTCAGTTGTCTTGGGTAGTGTTCAGACTAAATTTTTGTTGACTGTTACCCTGATTTGCTCCCTGTCCACATTTTCTGCTCAGACTTTCGTTGATTCGGGAGCAGCTATTAACCTGATGGATTTTGATTTTGCTAAACGTTGTGGGTTTCCCTTGATACCCCTACGGAAGTCTATTCCCCTACTTGGGATCGATTCTACCCCTTTGGCTGAGAATAAACCTCAGTTCTCTACTCAGGTGATAATGAGGGTTGAACCTGATCATCAGGAGAGTTGCAAATTTTTGGTGCTGTATAATCTGCATGACATTATCGTACTGGGTTTCCCTTGGTTACAGTCTCATAATCCTGTTTTGGATTGGAAATCTGTGTCTGTAACCAGTTGGGGCTGCCAATGTGTTAATACCAACACTCCTGTTTTTTCTGCCCCCCAAGGCTCAGGAT